>CM040243.1:139017139-139755236 GCA_022545495.1 Chrysanthemum lavandulifolium
CATAAACAAACATGAACAACTCATTTCTTAATAAACGAACATGAACAATAAATTTTGTCCGTTTAAGCTTTGGTGTTCGTTTATTTGTCGGTTAAAATTAAATGAACGAACATGAACAAGGTCAGATTCGTGTTTGTCCGGTTCGTTCTACAAATTTCTAGCGGTGTCAGTTTTCTTAAATTCCCGACGTAATCCATAATTTTCTTTCAACAAAATGTATTTGTAGCGTTAGAGAATCATTTTTGAATAACTATGATTCCGATGCGAGATTGCACAGCACGTAAATATCTGATTTCAAGAAAATTATGTGAGTCGATCTAATGTGAAGTATATTTTCTAATGAAGTGTTTTAAGTTATTAAGATTTTAGTAATAATAGATTCAAGATTACAAAAGAACGGTATTATATAGTTGGTAATATTATATTGTAGTTTAGAGGTATACCAAGCGTGTGTGTGATCTTTTCGCTTTGTCGGTAATTTAGCGATGACTATTTTTTACATGTGTAGCGTTTATCATTTGGTGTGAACTTTAAACTATTAACCTTACAAATTATCACCATGATAAGATTATTTTGTACAATCAATTTGCATAGATATTTAAGCGTTGTTCAAAGCTATTTGTTTGGGGTCAAATAATTATCACTAAAGATAACAATACTATTTAATTTTGTGATTCTAATAAACTTACATAACATTATTGATATCTTTGACAAAGGGATATCTGATATATATTAACTTTTAAAGGCGATTCATATATGTTAGTCCCTAAGTGGTGCAAAACCAACATTTTCAAAATAACATTATACAAATGACAAAGTACATTATCAAAAGAAATAAACAACAAAAATACAATTACTTGGTATCTCATTTTTCAAATTTGTCACGGGGTTCCACAACTACTTCATCATTTCTCGTATTATTTTGTCAAATTTGAACCGGTTCGACCGGATGGTTCAATTGGTTGAACCATTCGATCTTAAAACAAGTTGATTTAAACCGATTCAACCCGACAGGTTGGGTCAAAACAGTCAATTAAAGATGGTCAACCCGGGGTTTTGAGCGTCCGGTCAACCACCGGTTTTAGGTGTATTAATAGTTTCTTTTGAAATATATGTCTTCAACATTTCTCTTTTAATTTCAAATTTTCTTTTTACTTTTGATTTTTCCTTTATATATAGTATATAGCGGGTACCGCGCGTTTATTGGCATGGGTACTGTGACGATTAAGGAAAAATAGATCTCGATAAGACTTGATTCACCGATTTGTATCGTTTCAACGGGTCCTCTGGTTCATTTTCGGATGGCTTTAATTGGTTAGCCGAACCGTGGCTACATACCGGTTGTTGTTAACGTTGGTTCGGTTTTCAAAAGTATATGTACCATCACTTGTTAATTATATGAAGTTTTGTGTGTTTTATTAATTTGTATAATGTATAATAACATGTACTTTTCATTTTAGGGTATTTTAAAAATAACATTACTTAGTATGTTTAATTATTTTCTATTTTGGATTATGTTGTAGCTTCTTTAAATTGTACGTTATGAAAATTTTATTGTGCTTTTTACTAAAAGGTGTTTTAATTGGTTGTTTTTAATTTGGTAGATGTGCTTTTAATTGATTGTACAATGTGAACAAATTATAGTATTTTTAAGTAACGAGGTGTTCTAATAAGAGTATTAATTACACTATGCATTTCTATCTCCATTGACCAATTTAAAATTTTCAACTTTTCAACTTTGACTGTTTTTCTATTATATATAGTATAGATAGCAGGGTATTCGCTCGTTTTGTTGGCGGGTGCCCTGTGAGTATTAACCGCAGAAATAGATCTCGATGAGACCTGATTCACCAGTTTGTATCGGTTTCAACGGGTCCTCTCTTGTTCATTTTCTAAGGCTTTAATTGGTTAGCCGAATGGTAGCGACATCGGTTCCGGTTGAACACGTTGGTCCGTCCGGTTTCAAAACTATATGTAACATCAACTTGTTAGCTTGTATGGAGTTTATATGTTTTATTAATTTGTATAATATGTATAATAACATCTACTTTTCATTTTAGGGTGTTTTAAAATATCATTAATTAATGTGTTTAATTATTTTATATTTTGGATTATATTGTAGCTTCTTTAAAGTGTACGTTATGAAAATTGTATTGTACTTTTTAGTAAGAGGTGTTTTAATTGATTGTTTTTTAATTTGGTAGATGTGCTTTTAATTGGTTGTACAATGTGAATAAATTATTGTACTTTTAAGTAATGAGGTGTTTTAATAAGAGTATTAATTAAACTATGCATTTCTCTCTCATTTGACCAATTTCAACAATTCAACTTTTCACCTTTGACCGTTTTTTCTATTATATGGTGTGTGTGTGTATATATATATATATATATATATATATATATATATATATATATATATATATATATATATATATATATATATATATATATATATATATATATATACATATATATATATATATATATATATATATATATATATATCCTCCTCCATATAAAGGAGGTTTGTTTGAATCTGATCTAGCCCTGAAATTCTAAAAAAAATGCCACGTGGCATTCTTTCTCCCAAAACTCCTAAAGCCGTCGGATCCATTTCCTTTCCCCCCTAAACACTCCACAATTATTCCTAAATCAAAACGCTAACAATAAATGATCTTTAATGAAAACCCCAAACACTCTCATCAATAACAATTTTTTTCGATCCAGTGATTCATGATCCACAAAGAACACTCTCCCATATCCGCTCACGAATCCCCAAATGAAACCACCAACAAAAACCTTAATCAACCTTCTCAAAACATAATTTTCATCCCTAATACGAATGATTAAGGTTGTTTGATTGTCTGGAAAAACAAATCAACCAATCGAATGAAATTGGATACTTGATTTTGGTAATATTTATCTTTGATTTTACTTTGTTTATGGGGTTTTAATTTCATTAATTTTGGGTTTTGATTAGTTATTATGTTTTACTAGGATTGAATTAGTGTATCAAGGAAATTCATCATCTAATATAGGTAATCTTCTACCTATTGATTGATCTATTGATTTATTAGGGTTTTATTTTGTGTGAGCACGGAGAAGCTTACATCGAGTTTAGTGAATTCGTTTATGACTCAACCTGCTATGTCTTCATCTACATACAAATCAGTGCGTTCCTAAATTCGAGTAAACAATTTATGAATTTTTATAGTGTCGAATTATGCGAATACGCAGATAGATATGCGTGTTGGGAAAGATGAGTAATGAGTTTAAACATGCTCGAGTTAAGATGGGTCATTTTATTCGATTTGAAACTGGACTTGAGATGTTGGCGAGTATATTACTTTGTGTTAATTAATATTGTATATTATATTTGTGTATATGCGAAGTTGTGCCTACTAAAGTTTAAGAATGCTACAAGGAACTCGGTTTGGTGGACAACTATCGACTTTCATAGGGTCGTAGTCCTGCAAGTAAACATGTCCGTTTAATAATTGAAATGTAATTATAAAATCTTCAAAAAGTGTAACGTAGAATAGTTTTAAGTTATCATTCAACCTTAACAAAAGACGAATGTTCGGAGTTGTATGTAATGAAAAGGCACATTTGGTATATTTACATACAAAAAGGTTTTGAAATAAAATGTTGTTTATTAATGATATGATGGATACAAAAATAGTTTTAATTAATGAATAAATGCAAAGCAATAACACTATAGATGGTGAAAAAATGCATAACCTAAGAATTAGTGTACAATAAGAAAAACTTTGAAATGTAATAGTTAATAGAGGTTAAAAGAAATATATATAAAAACACGTAATAAAATTGAGAATGTTTATAATCTATGTAGAACCTCTCAGACACCACATTTGTTGTAGTATTTGTGTAGTTACCATCCTTGTCACAACACAATACTTTAAGACCTTTTTTGCTTTTAACTCTTGAAACGGCCACATAAAGTTGTCCGTGTGAGAATACCGGTCGTTCCAAATAAAGACCAACCTTTGCCAACGTTTGTCCTTGACTCTTGTTTATTGTCATGGCAAACGAAACAGAAATTGGGAACTGTTTTCTTTTTAGCTGAAACGGCATTTTTTTATCAGACGGAGATATTATCATCCGAGGTATAGCACAAACTTCTCCCACTTTACCTCCTGATATTACTTTAGCCTCGATGTTAGTAGTTCCCATTCTCAAAATTTGCAACCTTGTTCCATTACACAACCCACCTCTTTGATCAATATTGCGCATGCACATTACCGGAGCACCAACCTTCAAAGTTAACTTATGGTTTGGAATTCGAACACTTGATTAATTTAGAAATTCGGTTGAGTACAACGACTCGTTATAGTTAAAATCAACGTCGATATCGAAACGATGATCCGAACTATAATAAACCTTCTCTGCTCCATGCGGTTTGGACATCATTGAAGAGTTTATTTTTCGACCTCTTCATGAGTGGGTGCGAGGATTGCTCTATCTTGGAAATACGTCGGATCCCACAAGTGTTCTCGCCAATTTTCATAAGTTTCATTTATAATAGCTTCTACATGATCATGTGTATTTGGTATGAGCATTTCTTGGAAATTGAATTTCACCGACCATCATTCTTCCCACCAATTTTCCCATCACCTATACTCAAAATCCAATCTGCAAACTCCTTAATTGTTTTCGCATCGAGGATTGCAACCAACACGAAGCCTCATGTTTTCGAGAAGTTTAAGTACTGACAATGATCCCATAAATAATACTTGTTTAGAGACGCGTGTATAACATCTTGTCTCTCGCCACATGGAATCACGTGTAAAATTTGACGAAAATCTCCACCAAAACAACGACTTTGCCACCAAATACCTTATCGAAATGTCGTGTGCAATCATGTGGCTATATCACGTAAACTCCTATCAAACGCTTCAAAACAATGTCTATGCATCATCGGTGCTTCGTCCCATATTATTAACTTTGTTTTGCGAATCGGATCGGCGAGCGGATCTGTCGAGAATTGTACACATGGAATCTTCGTCAATGTTTATTGGAACAACAAACCGAGAATGGGCAGTCCTTCCCCCATCAAGCAAAAGAGCAGCAATACCGCTAGAAGCAATGTTTAAAACAATTTCACCTTTAGACCTTAAGGAAGCGGTGAGGGTCTTGTACAAAAAAGTCTTGCCTGTCTCGTCATAGCCATATACAAAAAACATCCCACCTTTGTTGTTGTCACATGCATCAGTTATCTTTTCATATATTTCCTTTTGCTTAACCGTTAAACTCGCATACAACTGCTGATGCTTGGTGACCAATTCTGGAATGTTATAATCGAGCTCATCATATATCAACCTATTGTAGGATTCCAATGTAAACTCTGAATTGGGATAAGGCATGTTAACAATGTTTTTTAGGCTCTTTGAATTGCTGAGTAAAGAGTCCCCAATATATGTCAGACATATATTGTATCTTTGATCATCTGAAAGTTGAAGTCCTGATATAAGAAAGAAAGTAGAATTATTTTAGAATAACATTTATGATGATAAATTCTATTATTAAGAAGAAAATAGATGACATGAGTGACTTTATTTTCGAACATGGTGTTGGTATAGATAATAAAAACATTAGTACAGTTGGTTATGCTTGAAATAAAATTCTTGAAAAGTAATCCCGGTCCAAGAAAGACAATTATATGATAGGTAGCGTAAAAGGGCTAACAAATAAGAAGTCGTATGACTAATGTTTCAGTGATTAATCAATTATTATCTTGTAGGAAAAAACAAATATATGACTAAATCAGAAGGCCTTTATAATTGTTAAATTTCTATTGATAGTTAAAGTTAACATGTTGGAAAAAAAAACAGTTTTCATACCTGGATGATTTCGTTTCCGCCTTTCTTTATCTAAGACGTCTTCTGCCAACAGTCTCCATGACTTTTCCCAAACAACTTCAGGCCGAGACATACTTTCTGAGAGTATTAATTTGACAAAATAAGCCGCAAGTAATCTCCCATCCCCACCGACTTGCTTCAATTATACCATCAATGTATTCCTTATCATCATCTAACAAACCACGTGCAAAGCAAGCTTCTTTGTAAGTACCGTACACCACATTATCATAATTCTTAAAACTTTCCCAACCGGTTGCACCTCGGACATGGTTTAACAACATGCGAAGATAAAAAAGCTCTCCCCAATTAGGCGGGACGTGATGAATTCTGCCTATGCTCTTACCTTGCTTGCGTCGAGTCCATACCAAATCGGACTTGTTCCAAACGAAATGTTTTGGAAACTCAACATACAAAAGCGTTTGTGCTAACTCATCGCTTTATTTGTTTCCATCCACCGTAAGAATTTGGTTGTGTTGGTGAATCCTTTTCAAGTCGAAAGTCTATACTTTCGGTTGGATCAAATAACACCGAATGTTCATTTGGAAGATGAAAAGGCAAACGCCTACGAAGGACTTCTATGATGAATATCAAATTTGAATATTCTCCATGCGACTTCACATCTTGATAAATACCGACAATCATAGAAGTCGTTAATCTCATCCTTTTCTTCATCTTCCACATCTTTGTTACTCTATCCGGCCCTTGTTAATATATTTGAAAAGGTATTTGATAGATGCAAATTGATTTCACCATTCGACGTTGATGTGAGCTTGGTACCGTTTCAATAAAGTCGGACTGTAAGGAACAACAAAGGTATTGTCAAGTTCGGCACGTTGCTTCTGAATAGTTCTGCCATTATCACTCCTCTTGTAGATGGCATACCCACTTTCATCAATGAAAGTAGCTTCATTAAATTGCTTCAGAAACTTTTTAGAGCACTTATTCTCAACCATGCAAGGGAAGCTCCTATGTTCAGGACCACACGGACCATGCATCATAAATTCCTTGACCAATTGGTGGAGTTCCGGGTCTTCATCTTTATCGGGAATCTCAGCCGATATGCATCTGTCAATATCGGCAGGAAATCTCAATTTATATCCTGTTTCCAACCAAACACATAGGTGACAATGAGGCAATCCACGTTTCTGGAATTCTATCGTGTACACCTCTACAAAATAAAAGGAAAAAGGAAGTACATATTAATATATAAACATACTGCTTATAATATAGACAACAAAGTATACACAGTGGTTGGTGTTATATAAGGATTTTGGTAACATACCTGCCTTGACTTTGCCAAAAATACGCTTTTCTTTAATGTCCTTTATCAACATATCAAGCTTCATTTTAAAGACTCTGGTGGTGACGTCGGGACGATCTTCTGATTTAAGACCTTTTTTTTCAGGTACCTTGTAATCTCGGGCCACTTAGGATTACATGTAAACGTTATAAATAAGTCTGGGTAACCATACCACTTGCACATTGCCATGGCATCTAAGTAATTTTGCATCATGTATCTTGGGCTTCCTGTGAAGGACGAAGGCAAAATCACTTTCTTACCGCGTTTTTTATTTTGTTGGTTGGATGATTCTGCTGCCGCAACTAATCTTGAATAAGTTTCACATCTAAGATCTTGTTTCTTATTACGAACATATAGCATCCTCTCAGCTTCAACCATGGTATAGTCATCGACCAAAAACTGCTGAAATAAACGCCTACCATTTAGAATGGTTGAGAATTTATTGGGGCGGTCTTGTATACGGTAAGCAAACCATTCACGCATTGTGACACGTTTTTTATCCTTATCTGGTGTCTGATCTGTAACTCCTTGATGGTATATATCTGTCCTATATCCATCTTCAGCATAGGGAAATAAGAGAGGGTACTGCAAGGGGATGTATGACACATGCAATTCACTAATCCTTTTGATTTTGCCACTGTTCTTATGGACGAGAATGTCCCTTTCGTTATGCTGTTCATTAAAATCTCCAACAATAAGTGCAGCAACCTCATTAGCGGTTGGAAGATCGTATTGTCTGCCATCCTTTGCACGTTTTCCTAAAAGCCTTATCTGAACATTTTCTTGACCTGCAGCCAACTGTAGACCAGCCATTCGGAACTTCTGAACCAAAGGGTTTTCACGATCAAGCATTTGTTTGATCTGTTTGGTCAACGTACGATCCATGTTACTATTTGATGAAGACGACCCATTACCTCTTGAACTGCACCATTTGATATGTGATTGTAATAAGTACGTTTTAGTTAAAAAGGCAAAACTATAGTCTAAAATACTGACTAATAAACTATACCTGACAACATTGATTCGATTATCAATCTCGTTTGGTGGATCATAAATGTAGAGCTGAGAAAACTTTGGTGTCTCGCCATCTTTGGGTAACAAATCCCCCAACATGTGATAGTTTTGTCCCTGAATTCTAAAACAAAAGGGCCCACGACCTGTGTTAACACTATGATCGACAGTACCACCCATCGATGTAAATGCAAACATAGAATTGTAACGTCTAATGTTCTCCAAGAATCTCTTGCTTTTTGGATTCTCTCCATTCATAAGTCCCTTTAATAACGGCGGTGGATCCTTTAACGCAACAGGTAGCACAACTTTTCCTTTGCCACAACAAAGGGAGAATGAATATGTAGTAGTTAGAGTGTTCAATCCTACCTTAGCTTCTGCTAACCACAACATTGCACCACAACGGTTGCATGTATAAGTTGGATATCCGTGGTCAAAGTAATCTAAATACACAAATGAAAGTGTATGTTAGAGATACATTACGTTAAATTAGATTGCTTGGTTTTAAATTAGTTAAAAAAAAATACCCTTAGAGATGCCTGCGATTCGATCTATATATCCATGTTCATCTTCATATTCTTCGTCTGGGAGTACAACGTTATTAACATTTGGTATTGATTCTTCTTGGATATGTGCTCGCTTTTCTAAATTTGAAGAAAAATTAGAATTTCTTGAAGAACTTTCATGAGCATGATTTACATAACTTTGTATAAAGGATAAACCGGTTATTAGTATATATGTAAAAAGGCAAGATATATGCCCGAATTTATGTATAATTATGTTAATGAAAATAAACAATCACCAATGTCAAATGGTATTGGAGTTTTGTTTCTGAACTTTCTTCTTGGATTTTCCTTTGAAACATCACCTGTTTGTTTAGAAATTTTAAAAACAAAACTAATGAAAATGATGAAACAAATAAACACAAAATGTAACAAAAACATAAATTACAAAAATTACTTGTATAAGTGTTCTCATTAGAAGGTATAGCATGTGTTAGTTCAGGGGTTTGAAGGTTGTGATTTGAAGATCCAACTCCTAAGTCTTTCCGAGGCCTGCCTCTTTTTGCAACTGGTTTTTGCACAAATGGTTGTGAAGAATCCAACACAAATTTCTGTGATGTAAGGTTGGTGGTGAGAGGAGTTTTATGTGGACGACCAGCTTTTCTCTTAGGTAATTGGGAATTTGAAGCCTGAGATATAGTATTAACATTTGAAGTTTCTATCAAAAGTGTATTGGTAAGTTTGGACGTACAAAAGGTTTGGTTTCCATTTTGATTGGTTTCGCTGAGGTTGGTTGCATAATGCATGGTATTTTGTGTTGATATTGGTTGATAATTAAGTTCACAGTAACTTAACTGAGTAGGCGTTGTCACACCTGTTGGTTTACAAATTATAATAAAAAAACTAATGAAATTTTTAAAACAAATACATACAACATGTAATGAAAAAATAAATTGTAAAGCTTACTTGTGTAACTGTTTTCATTAGTAGAAGCATGTGTTACTTGAGGGATACGAATGTTCTGATTTGAAGAACCAACACTTAAGTCTTTCCACGGCATGAATTGTTTTGTACCGGTGTTTGTGTAAATGGTTGTGAATAATCAAATAGAACTCTCTGTGATGTTAGGTTGTTGGTCGAGGATTTTTACGTGGACGACCAGGTTTCCTCTTAGGTAATTGTGAATTTGAAACCTCATTTGTATTAATAACATTTGAAGTTTACATTAACGATCTGTTGGAAAAATTCAAATGTAAAAGGTTTGGTTTGCATTTTCATTGGTTTGGCTAAAGTTCGTTGCGAATTTGCACAAAGATAACAAAAATGTGCAATTATGTTTGTTAATGGTGAACTCAATGCTCATAAAATGTACTTTTAGTTTCAAATTGCATACAAAATACATAAATGAAATAACTTTTGTGAATGTTAAAGATACCGTTCTTTGAACATTGATCGTAGTATCTTCGCATGGTTTGGCGCGTTTTCGTACACTTGGTTGTGAGGATTGAAAAGAGGAATTCTGCAAAGTAAGGTTGGTTGGCACAAGTGTTTTACGTGGCCGACCAGGACGCCACTTAGGTTCTACTGGATTGGAGGTTTCAGTCGTAATAGTTATATTTCCTTCTTGTGTTAACAACGGGGTAGTACGATTAGAAGTGGAAGCAGTTTGGTTTAATCTCGACAACGTACCTAATATTAAAAGGTATTAGTTGATATAATAAACTATTTAAGACATAGTACATTAAGGAGTTACGTATGAGGATAAACTTACTTGATGTAATATTGGAAAGAGTGGATCTTTGCACAAGGGAGTAACATTCTCGATCGCATACTTAGATCATTTGTTTTGTTGGATGTTATTGTTTATAGGGTTTGTATTGTCAATGTTTTGCTATGAAATTGATACTTTCTTTTATTTGATGTATCATTGTTTGGAGAACACTGCAAACATATGAAAAAATAATACAATGGTGTGTGATAATGTATAAAATGTACACATATAATTGTACATGTAATTTGTAAAGATTAAAATTTGGAAAAGTAAAAGATAGTTAAAGGGTAGAAAACGATCGCCGTATTTAGTGGAACCCGTATGTATATAGGTTGATAGTTAAGAAGGTTATAGTTTAAGTAGCTCGCATGGTGATTAATGGTATAAACCGTCGATATAATAAACTTGTCAACAAAATTAAAATAAAAATAAAATTATAGATACATTTGGTATTACATGGAGAAAACATACAATGTACATACCTGTGCTTTTTGTAGCATCTATATTTTGAGAATCTCGTATCATATAATGAGTATTCATCGTGTTAGAGTATTGCCCATTAAGTTGTGTATATGGCAAATTATTGAAAGACATGACACTATTGTTTATGTTTTGATCAATCATAACGGAATTTCCTTTAGTTCCTTCGTCTTGAAAATCTGTTTAGGTTAAGGTTAGAATGTAATACACGTATTCATATACCAGACATCAAAATACATATATTGGTCATTAGAAATTTTCATGTATAGATTAAGACTTATAAACAAAATATGGAAAAAAAATGAACAACAAAAAAGTAAATTAACATTACCTATTGATATTTGTTGGGGATGATTTTGATTCAAATGTCTTCAAGCGATGAACTCGAGATGAATGGATATTCGATGATGAATAAACTTCTTTCAGTCGAACCTTTGGTGTAACGTTATCCATTTTTTGTTTACAAACGAATCATCAAATGGTTGGTAGAATTACAAATATTGAATACTTATACACCCAATAACTTGTGTTTAGGTAGTTTTAAACACCTTTCGATTTACACTAATCTCCATGATCATGTCATTAAATTCGGATATACGTTATATTTTTATAGCAGAATGTATTTTGGGAAAAAATACGTTTTGCACTTATACGTTTAAATTCCCCTCACTTTTATTCTAATAAGGCTTATACGTAGTAATAATTTGCATCTAAATATAAGACCAAGCCCATAGCAATGTGAAGGCCCAAATGATGATTTGACTGCCAAGCCCACGGTCAGCTACCAAATGAGAAAAGTCAAGATATTTCTGTGGCAAGATATCATATATTCAGTTTCCCAACTAAAGTGATCATTACATGCTATGTTTTAGCTCTACCCTCATAACTCGTCAAATCATCCACATTGATAACTTCATTGAAAAATCTTCTTCCGTGTTAGTAAGATGATGATTTGTTATAAATAAAATATAAGGAAAAACATGATCAAAGATATGTATTAGTAGATTTGTAGGTATATAGTCGTTAGGTATACCCTTTTCAAATGGTTGCATGATGATAAATTTTAGATGATCTAAGTTCCTGTAAGATAATAGTAACAGATATGTCAAGGATGATAATTGTTCCTTTAAAAAAATGATTGATCTTTGTGTTTTTTGATGGTTTATATTACTGTTAGCCATCAACCATACCTTAATCGTTTGAATCTTAGTTCAATAATAATGCATGTGGTTGTTGTTGTTGTTGGAAATTATTTTATATTTAAAGTATGTTAGAACTATAGTTAACACTGATGTTGTAAATTAGTTCAATAGCAAGTTAGATGGTAACTTCAAATGGTCTGTAAGTGATGATAATAGTATAATTTTATAGTAGGCTTTTGTGAGTTAATGGTTTAATTGTTTAAG
The DNA here is from genome assembly GCA_022545495.1 of Chrysanthemum lavandulifolium. Taxonomy (NCBI): domain Eukaryota; kingdom Viridiplantae; phylum Streptophyta; class Magnoliopsida; order Asterales; family Asteraceae; genus Chrysanthemum; species Chrysanthemum lavandulifolium. The sequence goes on from CM040243.1 coordinate 139,029,490, forward strand.
ATATAAGACTACTCAAATATAAGTGGATACATTTAATAGATGGTGGTTTATAAAGAAAATCATCTTGTGTAAGTGATGATAATGGTTAGTAAATCCTGTTTGCGATATGATTAGGTTGTATACTTTTAAGTGCATACATTGGAACACGGTTAATCTGAATGATAAAAAGGAAAAGCAATAGTATTATCTCGTTAAGCATTTATTATAACATGTAAAACGATATGGAATATAAAGTACGATATTATTCGCAGGAAAATGCCGATGGAGTTTGTAGTTTTGGTAAATCACGAACATATCCAAGGGAATGTAAATAAAACAACATTATATCCTAACATTTATAAGTCTTATCGTAAAGTTAGAAGCCAATTAAAGTCTTGAATACTTATTTAGGAACCGCACGAGGTGTTTGAAATGGAATGTTACAATGAAACAAACATCTCTATCGACAAACTCAAAGACGAATTGTAAGAAAGTTTGGTTTGTGACACCGACACACGGACCGATAACACTAAAGGGTCGGATTGGAAAGCGTTTGCTAAGGACAACATCGGTCCAGATGTTCAATGGTCGCATTTCATACAAGAAGGGATGACAGTTTCTACGTGATGGTGCGATGCAAGGGATGGTACGTAATCTGGGGTTACAATGTTGACCACAATCGTTATTATCGATTCAAGAGTCGTGTTTGGGTCAACAAAACAGCCTCGTGTATTATTCAATATATAACATAAAATTGTATTAGCTTTATTTGTAAGTTAACGTTTACTATAAAATATGTATTTACGACAAACGTTAACTTCATCTACGAGAATTGCGGTGAATTATTGAGTGTGATAGGCCAGGAAGCAACTATTAGGATAAATTGTGAGAAGACTACTTTATGGTTCCCGTGGTCCGTGCGACTGCTTCTCGATGCGGATGATGAATACGAATGGATCAAACATTATGGAATATTATTAAGTGGACATTGGGTTTGCAAGTTGGATGATCGTGGTGTTTACAAAAGAGCATAACATCTGTATACAAAGTTGATGGCTTTTAACTTTAATGGAAGTCCGCATACACCGATTCATTTCTATGGTGCAACACCATTGCATCACATACAACCCGCTTACGGTTTCACGACCAAGGTGATGTTCATATTTAGATGCAAATTTAGTTGAAAAGTATAATATGTTTATAGAATTCGTTACTTTGAAGTAATAAAAGTAAACTGATATATTAGTGTTGTTTGATATATAGTATTAGGAGTTATTATAACATGGTAAACTTTTTGCGGTGATGACGGGATGAAGCACATATGTCGTTGGCCACTCACATGGATCACTTTGGTGAAGCGGAGACACATTCTATAAAAGTTTTCTATGATTACAAGAATGAAAAGACTCGTAAGTATTTTTGTTAGGTGTAAAATCAGATTCGTGACACGTTATTAATGTTTATGAAGAGGTAGTTAATAATATATATTATCGATGGTTTATCGCAGACAATACCGCAGACTTCTTGTTTTACCATCCGATGCATACGCACAGATCATATGATGATACACCAAAATGTTGAAAGAAATTTTACTGTCAAGATGGAATTTCATAAAGAGGATCCCGGAAGGATAAACCATGTGAACGTGTTTGGCGAATGGAGGGAGTTTGCAAATGATTGTAATTTTGGATACAACAAAATGATCAGGTTCAAGTTCATGCACTTGATTATTTATATGGCTGGCGATGAAGTGGAGGAGTACCCTGTGTTTCACGTATGCTAAAAACACTACTGTTATTATGTCCGTGTTTTGGATGTTTAGTATGGCACGAACTAATGTTATTTTGGATGGTTAGTATGTTATGAACTAATGTCTATTTAGTCTATGTTTTGTTACGTTAACTTGGTATGGTAAGGTCAAATGTTTGGGTTGGATTATGAAATGTGTATTTATTATCTACTAAATCAGTGGGTTGTAAAACAATTATCAGTGCAGTTTAGTCTATCCTTTTCCTTCAAAATGTGTCTTCTTCATCCTTATAGGAATTGCATATCCATTGCTATTTTTTTTTGTTGGTGGTATTATATGTTGGCGAGGAAGTTGAATAGCATATCCATTTGTATTGGGTAAGGAAAGGTTGAAAAGTTTGTTAGTAGTAATTTTAGTATGAGATTCGAGATAATAATGTTGTCAAATTACAGTAGGATGAAATGACTAATGTGTGAGATTCGTAACTGTTATATCAGATATATCTTCTCAGTGTTGTCCCATATGTGATAGGTGGAAGTATTGTTTATCACTTTGCTTGTGTAGTTCTTATTTGATAAGGAGTAAGGCTTCACATCGGAAAAGTGTATGAAAAATCTATATGTATTGAAAATGAGATAACAATGACACTTTTTATAATAAACGTTCATGACAATTTGTTTAACGACATATTAATAAACTTTTGATAATAATGTTAAGTTAAGAGCCTAATATTTGAGAGGACAAATCTTCAACACAAACATTTGATGCAATGGATTCCTCGTTGTCATCATGATACTCCAAAATACGATTGTGATATTTGCGATTTCTTAATGCAAATCCATTCATCTTTGTCCTCATCAACACAATATTGAAGATCAATAACCTTACCCAATCCATAATTGTTTTCCTTCTTAGCATGGTCTAAGCATTTTTTATTGTCCTTGTTTTATTTGTCATAGTGAACATCTACAGCATCAACACCATTGATTTTCACACCTGAACCAATTTTGGTGACTTTGGCACATGCCATCTTCTCGGATACATCCTGCAAGTAGTCGGATATGTTTTAGTATGAAATATGCATAACATAAAATTCATTATGTTTTACTAATGTATATAATACCATTTCATCATCTGAAAGTATGATAACAGGTGGATCTTCAATCAAAAAATCATCAGGTGACCTTGAGATACCTTGTTGTTGTATTGTCATCAAAAAACATATTATGAGTTTGTTAAAATATATATTTCAATTATGAGATTTTGGCCAAAAAGTGTATAATTTTCATTTTAGGAAATGATATGTTTATTAATTTTTTTGAATGTAATGTCATATTATAAACAAAAGTTGAAGTGTATAAGTTGTATTTTAAAGGAAGATTGTATGAAATCAACTTTAAAAAAACTCGTTTATTGTAAGAAGATTAAGAAATTTCGTAAATTTTGGAATTTTAATGTCAGAAATTTATGTACGTATGTAAGAAAGTTAGCAAAGTATTGTAAAAAAAGAAGTCGTATTTTAAAGCGACCTCTATATTTACAATACTATTCAGGAAGTGTTCATCACAAAAAGTATTATACTGCATATACTAACTTTAAAAAACATGCCTTAAATGCATAAAAGAAAGGGTATAATAATTTATATCTTCTCCAAGCAAACCATTACAAAAAATGGTATACTATAAATTGGCAAATTAAACAGCCCAATGTCAAATCCCAAAAAACAATACCAAAACACAAATGTCTGGAAACCAAATTACTGAAATAAAACAAAGTAGCCTTATTGTGAAGAAGATATATGATGTTGTAGTTTCGTTACTCCTTCTCTAGCTTGACTTGAAGAAGAGGCCTTTTAGACATCCTCGTTTCATATTCCACTTCATCAAAATCATCAAGGTCAATGACTGCACGCTTGTTTGAGCTTCGAACCATCTTCCGAATTGAGGGCGCATCTTTTCTCGCCGGTGTTTCTTCTAGGTTAAAAGGAACAGTTTGAATTTCTTGCGAAGTTGGTGGATGTAACATTTGCAATGGAGTTTGAAGTACATCATCATAATCCCGTAAAAGGTCTTTATTTAGACACAAAAAAAAAGTGGAGAATAACATGTATCGTTTACTACAAAAAATGCGTTAAGGCAAACCTCGTGATGAAGTCTTTTTAAAGAACTTGATCATTTCAAAGATCATTGGACATCTTAGTCACCGATAAACATGATGATTATTGTTTATGTTCCACTCAGTATAAGTAAATCGAAGAGTAACTTTTTCCAACAATTCCATTTATGAGCTCTTCAGAAAAATGTCTTCGCACCAGTCCATACTTCTCTTTCAATTTGTAGCATGGGACACCAACCAAATTATTGATCATATCATCAAATAAAAGTAGAAGTAGAGCCAAGATCATCAATAACTCAGACGATAACTTTGTACCTAAAACATAAGCCCCAAATATATGAATTAATGATTTTGCTCAAATGGATTTATGGGACAATAAAATGACACATATTGTGATGGTAAATATTGTAAGGTAATGTTAGTGCATACTTTGGTCCTACGTGGGTCATTTTTTTATGGTCCTTGCAACTCCAAAGCTATATCTTTGCCTTTCCTGCTTTGGATGACGACTGACCGTATTTTTTGGATGCAGATCCCTCCTCATCATCGTCAACTGGTTTTGCTATCCTACCACACCGTTTGCAACCAATATACGTCCAACCAAACTCTTGGTGTATTTTGTGAACCTTTCCATAAACTAAGCATTCATATTCCTAAGCAAAATATTATAGGATAAATATTAATTTAAAATGCATACGATTAAGTGATTAATATATGTGATGCAATGTCATAACCATGATGTGACGTGTTTTTTTAATCCTTATGAATTAACTGAAGCTAAATGACACTTTTTTGGATGATATCTGAATGTTTCACAAAACACAGGAAATATTGAAGGGAAGTAACTATAATTTTTATGCTATAACATAAACCGTATATAATGTTGCTTTGTGCCTAAAGACTACTGATTGCATCAAGGATATTCCAAGCATATTCCAAACACACGATTATGTATGCTATTTTTAATGTATGTTTTAAAGATAAAGTAGCATTATGCGCTCTACAATAACATGATTTAACTTAGTAAGTCAATATGGTGAAACAGAATGTGATGTACCATAAAATCATATATAAGTCATTCTGCGATAAAGATATGCTATGCATATAATTACTGATTGGAAACTTGGAATTCAAGAGACATTAAAAACGTCTAAATTGTGAAACCAATTCAATGTAATTTTGACCACCATATGCTAAAACATTGATTTTATGCAACCTAATCAAATTTTAGAAACTGTTCTAAGCGGTTGTTACGCTACAAAACAAACAATTTGTACCGTAAAATCCTACTCCTTGTATGTAAAGTTAAATCACTGTTATCCATTAATATCTTACCAAAGCAGATTCACGAATAGAGCCATCCATTTTTTTGATTGCACCACCAAACAACTCATCCTGTGTAAGTTCTTTCTTGACTGGAGTATAGACACTTATAGCATGCTTGCTGGAATCATAACCATCGACTTCCTGATATCTGTTTTCAAGAATTGTGAAATATAAGCATTGAGATTTTAAGGCTATAACATTCAAATACAAATAATAGTATGGCCTGGGCTAAAACTATTTTGGATGGTTAGTATGTTATGAACTAATGTCTGTTTAGTCTATGTTTTGTTACGTTAACTTGGTATGGTAAGGTCAAATGTTTGGGTTGGATTATGAAATGCTGTATTTATTATCTACTAAATCAGTGGGTTGTAAAACAATTATCAGTGCAATTTAGTCTATCCTTTTCCTTCAAAATGTGTCTTCTTTATCCTTATAGGAATTGCATATCCATTGCTATTTTTTTTTGTTGGTGGTATTATATGTTGGTGAGGAAGTTGACTAGCATATCCATTTGTATTGGGTAAGTAAAGGTTGAAAAGTTTGTTAGTAGTAATTTTAGTATGAGATTCGAGATAATAATGTTGTCAAATTACAGTAGGATGAAATGACTAATGTGTGAGATTCGTAACTGTTATATCAGATATATCTTCTCGGTGTTGTCCCATATGTGATAGGTGGAAGTATTGTTTATCACTTTGCTTGTGTTGTTCTTATTTGATAAGGAGTAAGGCTTCACATCAAGAAAAGTGTATGAAAAATCTATATGTATTGAAAATGAGATAACAATGACACTTTTATAATAAACGCTCATGACAATTTGTTTAACGACATATTAATAAACTTTTTGATAATAATGTTAAGTTAAGAGCCTAGTATTTGAGAGGACAAATCTTTAACACAAACATTTGATGCAATGGATTCCTCGTTGTCATCATGATATTCCAAAATACGATTGTGATATTTGCAGTCTTTCTTAATGCAAATCCATTCATCTTTGTCCTCATCAACACAATATTGAAGATCAATAACCTTACCCAATCCATAATTGTCTTCCTTCTTAGCATGGTCTAAGCATTCTTTATTGTCCTTGATCCATTTGTATTTGTCATAGTGAACATCTACAGCATCAACACCATTGATTTTCACACCTGAACCAATTTTGGTGACTTTGGCACATGCCATCTTCTCGGATACATCCTGCAAGTAGTCGGATATGTTTTAGTATGAAATATGCATAACATAAAATTCATTATGTTTTACTAATGTATATAATACCATTTCATCATCCGAAAGTATGATAACAAAGTGGATCTTCAATCCAAAATCATCAGTGACCTTGAGATACCTTGTTGTTGTATTGTCATCAAAAACATATTATGAGTTGATGTTACATATATCAAAAATGCGTTATGTAGTATTTGAAATTATAATTTTTCAAGTACAAACTTTAAAAAATATGTTTTACCTTGGGTGACTTGTCATGATCCATATGATACTTTCTAATGGAGGTTTAGAAAAAAGTATTTGCTTGGTATTTTTGTGTTGATGATCCTGTTTATATAAGGTTTCAAAATTTTGTTATAACTGGAAATGATACTCTTGTATAAATATTTGTAAATGGAGATTAAAACATACAATTTGAAATTTATACGTATAATTGCGTTTTTTATAATGCGTATATATACTATGACTTCCCAAAAAGTTGTAAAGATATGTTTCTATAAAATTTGCAAATATATATTTCAATTATGAGATTTTGGCCAAAAAAGTGTATAATTTTCATTTTAGGAAATGATATGTTTATTAATTTTTTTTGAATGTAATGTCATATTATAAACAAAAGTTGAAGTGTATAAGTTGTATTTTAAAGGAAGATTGTATGAAATCAACTTTAAAAAAACTCGTTTATTGTAAGAAGATTAAGAAATTTCGTAAATTTTGGAATTTTAATGTCAGAAATTTATGTACGTATGTAAGAAAGTTAGCAAAGTATTGTAAAAAAGAAGTCGATTTTAAAGCGACATCTATATTTACAATACTATTCAGAAGTGTTCATCACAAAAGTATTATCTCGCATATACTAACTTTAAAAACATGCCTTAAATGCATAAAAGAAAGGGTCTAATAATTTATATCTTCTCCAAGCAAACCATTACAAAAATGGTATACTATAAATTGGCAAATTAAATGCATCCAATGTCAAATCCCAAAAACAATACCAAAACACAAATGTCTGAAACCAAATTATCGAAATAAAACAAAGTAGCCTTATTGTGAAGAAGATATATGATGTTTGTAGTTTCATTACTCTTCTCTAGCTTGACATGAAGAAGAGGCCTTTTAGACATCCTCGTTTCATATTCCACTTCATCAAAATCATCAAGGTCAATGACTGCACGCTTGCCGGAGCTTCCTGAACCATCTTCTGAATTGAGGACTGCATCTTTTCTTGTCGGTGTTTCTTCTAGGTTAAAAGGAACAGTTTCAGAATTTCTTGCGAAGTTGGTGGATGTAACATTTGCAACAGGAGTTTGAAGTACATCATCATAATCCTGTAAAAGGTCTTTATTTAGACACAAAAAACAGTGGAGAATAACATGTATGCGTTTACTACAAAAAATGCAGTTAAGGCAAACCTCTGTGATGAAGTCTTTTTTAAAGAACTTGATCATTTCAGCATCATTGGACATCTTCGTCACCTGATAAACATGATGATTGTTGTTTATGTTCCACTCTGTATAAGTAAATCGAAAGAGTAACTTTTTTCCAACAATTCCATTTATGAGCTCTTCAGGAAAAATGTCTTCCGCACCAGGTCCATACTTCTCTTTCAATTTGTAGCATGGGACACCAACCAAAGTATTGATCATATCATCAAATAAAAGTAGAGAAGTAGAGCCAGTATCATCAATAACTCGTACGATAACTTTGTACCTAAAAACATAAGCCCCAAAATATATGAATTAATGATTTTGCTCAAATGGATTTATGGGACAATAAAATGACACATATTGTGATGGTAAATATTGTAAGGTAATGTTAGTGCATACTTTGGTCCTACGTGGGTCATTTTTTTTTATGGTCCATGCAACTCCAAAGCTGTATCTTTGCCTTTCCTGCTTTGGATGACGACTGACCGTATTTTTTGGATGCAGATCCCTCCTCATCATCGTCAACTGGTTTTGCTATCCTACCACACCGTTTGCAACCAATATACGTCCAACCAAACTCTTGGTGTATTTTGTGAACCTTTCCATAAACTAAGCATTCATATTCCTAAGCAAAATATTATAGGATAAATATTAATTTAAAATGCATACGATTAAGTGATTAATATATGTGATGCAATGTCATAACCATGATGTGACGTGTTTTTTAATCCTTATGAATTAATCAAGCTAAATGACACTTTTTGGATGATATCTGAATGTTTAACAAAACACAGGAAATATTGAAGGGAAGTAACTATAATTTTTATGCTATAACATAAACCGTATATAATGTTGCTTTGTGCCTAAAGACTACAGATTGCATCAAGGATATTCCAAGCATATTCCAAACACACAGTTATGTATGCTATTTTTAATGTATGTTTTTAAAGATAAAGTAGCATTGTCTGCTCTACAATAACATGATTTAACTTAGTAAGTCAATATGGTGAAACAGAATGTGATGTACCATAAAATCATATATAAGTCGTGTCATGATAAAGATATGCTATGCATATAATTACGAAGATTGAAACTTGAATTCAAGATGACATTAAAAACGCGTCTAAATCTTGAAACCAATTCAATCGAATTTTGACCACCATATGCTAAAACATTGAATTTTATGCAACCTAATCATATTTTAGAAACTGTTCTAAGTAGTTGTTCTGCTACAAAACAAACAATTTGTACCGTAAAATCCTACTCCTTGTATGTAAAGTTAAATCACTGTTATCCATTAATATCTTACCCAAGCAGATTCACAAATAGAGCCAACCATTTTTTTAATTGCCCCACCAAACAACTCATCCTGTGTAAGTTCTTTCTTGACTGGAGTATAGACACTTATAGCATGCTTGCTGGAATCATAACCATCGATTTCCTGATATCTGTTATCAAGAATTGTGAAATATAAGCATTGAGATTTTAAGGCTATAACATTCAAATACAAATAATATTATACCTCTTCCTGAAGGCATGAATCTCTGGCAAATCAGCATCAATATGCAGCTTAGTAGCAAAAACAAAGATTACGATGAAGGTTTTTCCAAACATGAATAATAGGATTGAATTAGTAAGGCAGTGATAACAAATATACATCCAAGAACAATATGTACTTACTATTGTAATATTTGACTCTTGCAAGTTGAAGGATCATAACCACAGGTTTAGATGATTCAGATTTATCAGCATACGGCTTGAATTTATCCGCCCATTCATCAAAGAAATAGCACTCTAATTGTCCACCACTGGTTATCAATAATTTAATGAGAATATGGTTGGCGAAAACATACAGATATACTTAATAACAGGTAATATTTTTTTTAAATATAGCTGAAAAGGGAGTTAATCAGAAAGCATACTCCACATCTTGTAGCAGACGCTTCTCCGATTTTCTCTTTTCCATACGACTCGAAAGGGAGTGGCTCAGAAATCGATACTACAGTACCAATGACATCTGTAATTGAAAGGATAAAAAATGAGTACGATATATAAGTGTATGTATATATTAAAGGGATTATTATTGTGATATTACTTACCAACCATATCCCTTTCACCAAATGCTTTGAGGTGAAAGTTCTGAAATGGTTCAAAGCAAAAACCACGCACATTATTGTTAAATGAGTTGAGTCTAGTAACTGCCGTGTTTTTCAAAAAGCTAATTTTGAATATGTGGTTAAGCAACGGGAATTTGCCACCGTTCTCGCCAACCCCAAAATTTGAAATCTTATAGCAAGATCCTTCATCAAGAATAGCTATGAACTTTTTCATTTCAGATGTTCTAATACTCGCTTGGATCCTGTTACCCTGCAATAATGGATATAATATTGTTTGACTGATATAATATATTGAATTAACTAAAGTTAAGAGTTTAAAGCATAATCTAAATATGATACATCACTCATTATCAATTAAGCGTAATAAAGCATATTCTAAATAGCATACATCTTTCATTACAAACACAAATTCAAACATAAAAAACATCATTATAAGGTTATTTTTCAACATATATTAAAAGCAAAGAAGAAACACATGGATCTTGCGAGCAGTTTCTAAACCCCAAGTTTCATTGGGTTTTCCCTTTGGATGACTTTTCCAGATACTAATGCATCTCGCAAGAATGTTAACATCATCCATCATAGGGTCGATATCCGCAAGCAATGTAATTTGTTGGTCCATTGTTTCAACCGCACAAAACATAATATTATATTAGAATACTTATTACAACAAAGAATGACTTGAATTTTAACAAACAAACATATGCAATGATTCAAACACCAATGACTACATATGCAATGACTTGATAACTTCAATAAATTAATGAATGATAACTCAAACAAAGAATGACTACATATGCAATGACTACAAACATAAAATATAAAATAATTAATGATAACTTCAACAAGAATGACTACATATGCAATGACTTGCAATGTTCACATACATGTTATTATAGGATTCTAAGATGGTGATTTGATCACTACACATGTACTGAGTATTTATAAACTGAATATTAGGTTAAATGACACACATTTAGGTTTACAACAAAGGCAAGGATTTCAATTATTAAATTTTTCCCTATAATCATGGATGATATGGTTCATTTTATTAATTAGGCTATATTTTTTAAAAATATAAAATCAAACTTTCCAACATTAAGGCTCATAATTTATACAATTAAAATAGTTGTCAATCATACAATATTTCAACCAGACAAATTTATATGAACACCAATAGCAAACTGATTAAAATAACAATGAAAAAAATGCATTATAATTAAGGTTGGAAAAAAAACTGATGGTCGTTTAATCGCAATTATAAGAATAAAAACTGAAAAATATATAAAAAATGCATTATAATTAAAATAAAAAACATACGGATTGTAGAAGTGTTTGAAAACAACTCACACCCAAATTGAACGAATAAGGATTCCATGAATTATTTTCAGCGATTTGCACAACATTAGGGTTCGAAGACATCCAACTATTGGGGGATTTGATTTTAGGGGAATTGTACATAATTAGGTTGGGATATGATTGTGATTTGATATGAATAATTTTGGTAACATATTTGTGAAGGTAACAGATTTGTGATTTGATATGAATAATTAGGTCAAAGCCTTTAATGTGATTGATTTCGGTTTTAATGAGGATTAGGAGTGATTTGGGGGATTTGGGGGAAACGGTTCGTGGAATACACTGTGGGCGGGAATACTTTTGATCGGACGGTGCAAAGAGTTTTGGGAGAAATAAATGCCACGTGGCATTTTTATAGAATTTTGGGGGAGGAGTGATTTGAACAAACCCTCCTTTATATGGAGGGGTGATGCTAACCCATCATTATTCTTGAACTGCCCGAGGTTAGCATGGGTATTATTGTACTGCTCAATATTGTTTAGTGTTTACCCATAATATGTATGGGTTGAAAACAAATGTTTAAATGCACGCTTGCATGCTTAGTCGATTTTCGAGAAATAGTTTAGGGTTCCTTGTCTATAAAAGGAACTTCATAGTATGTAATAGTTACTCATTCGAAACATAGAGTTTCAGTTAATAAAAGATCCATAGAGGATCTAAGTGTTCTTAGTTATAATAGCTTGTATTTACATTCCGCTAAAGAATACGAGTTGTAGAGATTTTCTATTAGTTTGCTTATGATTACATAGGCAACACTAACGATCTACGATGCTCAAGATCCGTCAAGGTCTAAGTGTTTTCAACAAGTGGTATCGAGCCTCGGGAAAGTCTCACGATACTAAGAACCATATTTAACCTCACCCCATACAACCAAAATACATTCACCATGCTCGAACTGATGATGAATCCAAGTCACCAACAACAACAACAACAACACCACTCTATGTAACAACTTAGTCTTTCCAACAAGAATGCTAAGTTTCCTTATCTAAAAAGGGAAGAGTATGATCATGGACAATGAAGATGCGAATGGATCTCCAATATTGATTGGAATCTTTGGGAGATTGTGAAGAAAGGAAACATCAAGAAGACTATCCCGGATCTTGATGGTAAGTTTACCATTGCTCCTCCCAAATCAACAAGAGATTCTAGTCGTGAAAAGAGAGAACAAAATAAGAACCATCCTTCTTCAAGCTATTCTCGAAGATCACTTGGGTGATTTTCACCACATGGATGATGCAAAGGACATATGGATGGCGCTTAAAGCAAGGTTCGGTGGCAATGAAGAGTCCGGAGAATGAGGAAGTCCATGCCGAGACAAAACTTTCAAGAATTCAATATCTCGAAGAAGAAGGTATCCACAAGGGATACGACAGGTTTCATAAGATTTTGAGTCACTAAATCAATGAATGCAAAACACGACAATGATGATTGCAATTCAAAGTTCCTACGATCTTTGCCTCCATCATGGTTACATGTAAGTATAGCCCTTAAGGCTAAAGGTGGGTTGGACATGCTCACTTTTGATGAGTGTACAACAAACTCAAATCTCTTGAACACGATGTCGAACTCCCTACCGTCCATCCTCTTACGGTCATACGACCTTTGTTGGGACATCTCACCCAATATGATGATACATGCTCCTAGTCCAACTTACTTACCTTCATCTTCTTACACTCCCACTCCACCATATAACAATCGTCCCACCCATCATGCCCTCAAGCTAAAGCGGTAGTGTGTTGGAGGATGTTCTTCATTCATTTGTTCTTGATTATAATACTCAACGAGATCTTGTCTATGAAGACTTTGAGCGGTGGACCCACTTGATATGGAGGAGATGAAACCGAAATGGCGGTGGCCATGCTTTCGAGAGATATCAAAGGTTTGGCGGTCGGGAAGAAAATTTGGCTTCGAGGAAAGGATCCATTTCGTTTGACAGGAGAAAGGTCAAGTGTTTCTCTTGTCACCGGATGGGTCATTTCTCGAGGAATGCAAAGATAGGAAGAGTGGAGAGGAGCTAACTACAAATCCTATCGCAGAATCGAAGGAAGCTGGAACTTGCACTCTTGTCACCTTGGATGAACAGTCAACTGGCCGCACATGAACCTGAATGAGGAAGCTACTTGATCAGAGAAGCTTGGATTCTTGGCAAGATGTACTTGGAGGATAGGCATGATCAATTTGCCTTGATGGGACTTTCTCGTGTACACAATCGTATATTTGGTTGTTGTGAAAGATACAATGAACTTAAATAAGCTTATGATACTATGAAACCTAAATACAATGAATGCTATGTTGATAATGAAGCTTATAAACTTTCGTTAAAACATTAGAAAGACAAAAGGTATGGTTTCAAAAGAATCGATAGCTTATGAAGAAAAGATAAAGGGTTACGATTTGATCTAGATATTGCGAACATTAACTTAAAACGACTTTGAAAAGGAAAAAGGCGATGCTATTCTTTGAGAACCTAGAGCTTAAAGAGAAACTAGTGAGGAAATAGCTAGACATAAACAATGGTTAATATCGGTGACAATCTAGCTAGAAATCTATAGTAGTCAACCATGACCTCGGAATAGGTTTAGGTTTTCAAAAATATGTAGGATTGGAAGGTAGGAATGATGGGCGTAAATCTACACCAAAAGCTTAGCAAATTTTGTTAAAGAAGGTGATTTGCATGTCGTCCCCCGGACCTATTAGAGGTGAATTCATGCCCACTAACCTCGTCCATTCTTGTTGAGTTTATGGATCACACCATATGTATGGCAAAAGTCAAAAGACTTGCGGACCCGATGCTTCATCTAATGACTTTGTCTCTTGCTCGACAATGACAATTCATCGGATCAAGGGTCTACTTCTCATGCCAGCTGTGATTCAAGTGATAAGTCAGACCTTCCCAAGCCCTCACCTGAGCCTACACCCAAGCATGCACCCAAGTCTAAGCCATCCCGCTCTCTCACTTCCTAACCTTGTTTTTATCCCATCCATCAGGCTTCGGTTTGCCCGTTCTACTAGTCCATTAGCTTGCGGATGCGCAACGACTGTGTTTATTTGTTTGATCTTTAACCCCTCGCACCATTTCTTGAATGGGTCATTCACGAAGTTGGTTCCGTTGTCAGTGACTATGATCTTCGGCAAACCATACCTGCATACAATGTTTTCGTACACAAATTTTATGACATCTTTGCCCGTCGTCTTGACCAACGGCTTCGCTTCTATCCACTTAGTAAAATAGTCAATTGCCACAATCACATATTTGATGCGGTCGGGTGCTTCCGGAAAGGGGCCCAACACGTCCATTCCCCATTGGTAGAAGGGCCACGGGGACATGATGGACGTTAGTGGCGTCTTGGGTAGTTTTGGTACCAGAGAGTGTATCTGACAAGAGTCACATTTCCTGATTTCTTCTCGGGTATCCCGGTGCATGGTAGGCCAATAATATCCTTGCCTCATAAGCTTGGCCACGACGATCCTCGGTCCGGCGTGCATCCCACAGCAGCCCTCATGCACTTCTCGAATTATGTAATTTGCCTGTAACGGCCCTACACATCTCATCATCGGTACCAAGTAACCCTTCTTAAAGAGGACCCCTTCTTCCATAACATATTGCGGAATTTTCATTCTTAAGCTTCTATCCTCATTGGGATCCTCCGGCCACACTCCCTCTTCCAGACACTTGATGATTGGTGTCATCCAGTTGTCCATTTCCTCTTCTACTACGGTATTAATTACTTCTTTATCTCTTGACGGCCTTTCCATGATTTCTACGAGCACTTTTTTGGTCAGGTGATCGAAGGCCACTGCCGCTAGTTTACTTAATATATCCGCCTTCTGATTTTGGGCCCTCGGAATGTTGCAAATCTTAAAGTTTTTGAAGCCGGATATGTATTTCCTTGTTGGGCTAAATACTTATGCATGCTTTCCTTGGTGGCATGAATTCCCATTGATCCGACCGCCACCGCTTTGAATCCACCTCACGCTTAAAGCCTTGATTTTGAGTTTTCTTGCGATCCTTAGGCGGCGGCCAGGCCTCTCACTGCCTCGTTGTTGGTGCTAGGAAAGTTTAGCCAGGCGTAGGTCGCTTCTACCTTTTCGGGGCGATGAGAACTAAACCCGCTCCGAATCCTTTACTATTTGAGGCTTCCGTGTGTATAATAACCATTCTCCTCCTCTATTTCCATCACGTTCGGACTTTTCCTACCTCCAGATTCTAACGGCATACATTAGAAAGTCCGCATGAGACTTGTCCCTTGACCGCGTTGCGAGGAGTGTAAGTGATATTGTATGCTCCTAGCTCCAGAGCATATTTGGCTAACTTTCTCGAGACTTCCGGTTTATTCAATATTTGCTTGATGGGTTGATCAGTTATGACCCGGATGGGGTGAGCCTCGAAATACCTCCTCAGCCTTCTGGACGCGTGTAGCAGACACAAAGCCAACTTCTCTATAGGGGCGTAGTATCTCTCCGCTTCATGTAGTGTCCGGCTGACATAGTGCACCGACAACTGTCTCCCATTTCTTTCTACCAGGAGCACCGCACTTACGGCTCTAATGAAGCCGAGAGATATATGAATAGTTGCTCCTTGACGGTGTGGATAAAGAAGGTAATTCGAGTATCAACCTCTTCATCTCTTGAAAAGCCAACTCGGCTTCCTTCGTCCATCTCAGATTCGTCCTTATTTTCTTTAGTGATGTTCTTTAGCGTGTCGAAGAAAGGAGAGCTATTTCGCCGACTTTGATAGGAATCTATTTAAAGTCGCAAGCTTCCCACTTAGGCTTTGCATTTCTTTTAAGGTTTCAAGATTTCATCTCCATTATAGCCTTTGTTTTCCTTGGGTTGGCCCTTATTCCTTCCGATGTCACCATATAGCCGAGGAATTTACCTTCCTCCACCCGAAAGAACACTTTCATGGGTTCAACTTCATGTTTATCTTCCTAAGGTTGTCAAAGGTTTCCGCGATGTCGTGATCATTTCTCGTTCTGTTCGGCTTTTTATGACCATGTCGTCCACATATGCCTCCAAACTTCTCCCTATCTGTGATTGAAAAGTGAAGTCTACCAACCGTTGATAGGTTGCCCCAGCATTCTTTAGTCCGAACGGCATTTTTGTATAGCAGTATATTCCTCGGTCTGTGTAGAATGCAGTTTTTTCCTCATCATCCCTATTCATCTGGATTTGGTGATAACCCTTGTAGGCGTCAAGGAAGCACTTATACTTATACCCCATGACGGATTCAATCTTCCAATCTATCTCCGGCAAAGGATAGTAATCCTTCGGGCACGAGGAGTTCAGATTTTTGAAGTCAATACACATTCTCCAGCTTCCATCACATTTCTTAACCAACACAGGATTGGATATCCATGTCGGGTACCTGACCGGCCGGACTATGCCGGCCTTGACTCATTCATCCACTTCTCTGTTAATTACTTGGTTCTTTTCTCGCGAGAATATCCTCCTTTTTTGGGCCACCGGTGTGTCATAGGTGTTCACGCAGAGAGAGAGTGCTGTATGAGGCGTCTTGGCACCCCGGTCATGTCTGCCGGCTCCCAGGCAAAAATATCTTTGTTCTTCCTCAAGATCTCGATGAGTTGTCTCCGGCATTCTCGTGAGAACTTGGTTCCTATGGTTACCCGTTGCTCTGGGTAGGCTGCGTTAACTAGGATGTCTTCCGTTTGTTCTTGGCCTTCTTGAGCTTCTTGATCCCAAGTTTCTATTTCCCTTTCGGAAGAGCAGCTTCTCCGGGGGTCTTGCCCTTCCTCGAATCTCCTACATTCCATGACTACCGCTCGTTTGGCGATCAGAGTGGCTATTCCTTCCGGAGTGGGGAATTTCATCATTGCATGGATAGTAGAGGGTATGGCCCTTAATTCTTTGAGACCCGTTCGGCCCAGTATTATATTGTAGGGGGAAGGCGATTTCACTACCGTGAACGTCATCATCACCGTCCGGAACAGACCATGATCCCCCATGCGTACCTCTAGTTCTATCTTACCCATCGGCCGAATGACTTCGCCGGAAAATCCTACCAGCGGAGAACTCGTTTCTTGCAGCCGGGATTGGATGGAAGGACAAAAGTTCCTGAAGCAATGTTCATACATGACTTGGACGGAGGCGCCTTCATCCACAAACACCCTTCTTACAAAATATCCTTCTATTTCGGCTTCTACGATTAGAGGCTCGTCGGACAGGTCATCCGTACTTATCTGGGGGAAGGATATAGGGATATTCATCCAGCTTTCATCATAGAACCTGCCCTTTCTTTTACGATCCTCCGAGTATTGACGGACCATGTTGATCACTTTTCCTTTCCCATTGTGACCTCGGCCTTTCCTTTCCTTTTCTTGGACATTCTTAACCAAGTGATCTAACTTCCCGATTCAAGAGCCACTCCAATTGCCTCTTTAAATGATATGATCATTGGTGAGATGGCCTCTTTCTCCATGGTACTCACAGAACCGATCCTCATTTTCTTTGCTTGGCTTCCCTTGTAACGGGGGAGGTGGGGGCAAATTTAGGTGGTGTTCGGTGGAAAGTATTTCTTTGGGCTATTTATTAAGGCCGGAGAGAAGGATCCAAGAACCATCATGTTTATTGAAGTCGCTACGTCTGAATTCATTTCGGGGTCGTGCTTCGGCTTTTGGAGAGACATAAGGGGAGAAGACTTCTCTCTGTCGAGAATCATTCCTTTCCCAAGGCCGTCGGTCGCCCCTCTTCCTGTCATTGAATCCTCCCCTGAGATTCCTATCTCTTGAGACCTGACTGCTTGGCTTCCGGGATAGGTCATGGGTTTCTCCCCTTGGCAGCTCGGTGTTCTTATAAGCCTCTTCTGCCCGGATATAATCGTCCACCCTGGTCATCATTTCTTTTACGGATTTCGGGATTTGATCGGAAAACTTCTTAGACAGGTCAGGGCACCGATGAGCACCCATGAATGCTGATATTTTCATGAGCTCCGGCACTCCCGGTATCCGGCTAGGCTGGAGGGCCCTACTTTAATCGACGATGCCGGAGGGAATAAGTCTTCCTTCCTGCACAATAAGCAACACGCGTTAGCCTCGCCCTGGACGATGTCCAGGACCAAGCTCAGGCGTGAAAGTAAGCTGGGGGGTAAAGATGGTAATAAATGCAGTGGTTAATGTAAGTGTGTGTATTTATGTCCTCGGAATCATTAAATGTGTTGGGGTATTTATACTACCCCAACTATGTACCTTCATTCTTGTAGATATCTTTGTTAAATGGGACCTATATTACCATTTGCAAGTCTATAGCCACCCTAGTTGATAGGGCGTGGTGAGAATCCCTTAAAACCGGATCTCGCTCATTTGTCGTCCGGACGGTTTAGACAATGCCGTCCGCCCGGTGATGTTGCTTGGACCGCATGTCTTCCGGACATATCGCCAACATAACCCTTCTACAAATAATGCCCACTCTCTTGTGTATTCGATCAATATCAAGAGTTCAAGACCATCATCTTCTATCTCTATAATTACTCCTTTGCGCCGTATTGACTAGAAGAGTTGCTTCTGTTAGTGAAAAGATTTTGCAGTATAACACAATTTCAATTACATTTTACCCTAGGTGAGATTTTGTGAAGTGAGCTTATAGCCTTATATGCATATAATGAGAGGACATTCGGATATTTCAGACATTTTTATGTTTACAAATCATTTTGTTTTTGCAAGATATTTTCATTTTGTGGGGCTATGTTACTGAATCAACTTAGAAAGGCACCATCTGTCCATATTAACCCATTAGGTCAAAAATGTTTAATTACAATAGTTCAAGTTCAAGGCCAACCCATCATACTAGCTAGAACCCATAGGTCTTGCCAAACAAATAAATTAACCCTAGATCTACTTGCATACCTTGAAACCTAGAGGAGGAGGTTTTAGCTAGGGGTGTTCATGGATTGGGTAATATCCGAATAAACCGAACCGAAAATAACCGAACCGAACTCGTAACTGAACCGAAATTGCCAAAACCTAACCGAACCGAAATAAAAGTTCGGTTTACGGTTCGGTTATGGTTTTAGCCATCCCAACCGAAAACCGAACCGAAACCGAAATTATATATATATATATATATATATATATATATATATATATATATATATATATATATATATATATATATATACTAACCGAAATCTGGCTATGCATGCAGTGGCGATGTCTAGTCTTGACAAAATTCCAGTGACAAAAATTTTATTTCGACGAACTATATTCGAAGTGTTAGGAATCCGTTTAGAAGAATTGTTTTTCTGGTGCCATGGTAGCATAGCGGAGGCAATATATAATTTTTAAGAAAGTCTGCTAGCGCTGATGTTGTGCGTGTTTTTTCTGATTGCGTTGTTTTATATTGTAGTTGTCAATATAAATTGTAATAATAGGTCTTTACTTCTTCCTTCTCAAAATTATAATCCATATTTCTTATTTAGGATATTTTAAAATAATTGTCCATGAAAAATCAAATTAAGGTGTTTTTCTCGAGCATCCGCGTCTAGCGGCAATAGAATATAGTTTTTGACAATATCCAGATGCGTTGATATGTGTGTGCGCCTTTTATTTTCCTCTTCTTCTTGGTTTAGTGGTTATAATCCTCTTCTTCTTGGTTTAGTGGTTATAATAAGATGCCAACACATATTGGCGACGATCAATATATTAGAATTCTAATTCAAGTATGTTATGTGGCACCGTTCCAAGCATGTACGATGGTAGTCAGTTCAAGCGTATGTACACCACCACAAATTACATTTTTAATATACATGATACAACACTACATATGTGTCTTTATGATGTACAACTTATTTTAATCGCATATGACCAATCTCATCAAACCTTTTAAAGTGTAAAAAATACGACTTCCACTTTTTTGTTCAAAGCTTTTTGAAACACTGATAATGACCTATCCTTTTTCATGTTCAAAGCTTTTTGAAACTTTGATAGTGACCTATCATCTTTTTCAACTGCTTTCAATGTTACTTTTATGTTTCATTATTCAAGTCTCAAAACTCATTTTTTATTGAATTCAAATTTCATCTTTTGATTCTAGCAAGTGTGAAGGCCAGAATTTATTTTTCAAATTTCATCTACTCGCATACACTGTATTTGAATGTTTTCTTCTTTTTTACTTTCAACCTTTTCCGCTTTCCCCCTTTTACTATCATAACTTATGTTAAAAGTACACTCTCGACTCTCAAGACATGAAATTTCATTTTCAAAACACTCAATATAGTTTCTCAAACTGACATATCATTTTCTGCAAATAGGTGTTCCAAAACACACGATTTTATACATTTCCAACGGTAAAAAGACGATTAAAAATTTACAATAACTCTAGTAACCTTCATTGGTCTAAGTTCAAACATTCAAGAAAACTCAACCTCAAATATCTAATTTTCTGGTTAGAAAATTACAGAGCCGATTCTTTAAAGACACCACTTCATGATATGACGAACACCATAATCACGTGACCATCCAGTACACACACAATCATCGTGAGATCGCACACAAACCACATATCTCACCATTGTCCCACATATGCTTATGCCGAATGACAGTAGTCATATCTCAGCTAATATCCCAGACACCCAACCAAGACCGATCTCACAAAACCACCAGATATAACAAAATCACCAAGACCTTAAAAAACATCATTAGCCCATTTTAAACATGAATATTTGTACAATAACAAATAAAAAATAAACCATTAAACGGATCTCAGTTTAGAACAAACATTTTGTTGAAATAACATATATTTGAGTGAAACAACAACCTCTCTAAATAGTTCTATTCAACTCACCGCAGCCTGATCTTGTTCCTTCCTCGTCACGCCAAAGCGCTGTGAAACATTTTCTGAGGTAATCCCCATTGGAAGAAGACAATCTTGAGCTTGTGCCATTGTCTTCACCTGTTAATGTTAATCACAAGCAAAATATAAGCAGACTACGGTCTCACATATAGAGATATGTTAATCATAAGCAAAGTATAAGCAGACTACGCTAAAATTACTACATCTTCCCCAAAAAAACATGGATGAAAGATTCTTATTGCCTTTAGCCTAAAAATTAGATTTTAGAACATAAAAAATTAATCCCATGTATAAACAAATTATCAGATGAAAAGCCATCTGTAGTTATATAGACTTAAGATGGAATTGAATTGAACTTATCAAATTCTCTCATGGTTATTAAACTAACATAAGAACGCATGATGCTTCAAGTTAATGCAAACTTACCTCGTCCAACATCCTATGTAGCTCATATCTTGCCTCAACAACTTTATCCCTGTCATTGCTGTCAACCACAAAGATAAGACCTTGTGTGTTCTGGAAGTAGTGCCTCCATAGTGGACGAATCTGCACATGCAACACTTTAATATAAGATTCTAGAGCGTACCTCAGTTTTGTGCTGCTGATACTGGTCTCTCTGTGTATATATTTCAACATACAAATGTGAAATGTATAATTAGACACCAATTAAGAGTAAAAATTAAACTCCTAGTCCTACCTTGTCTTGACCCCCGACATCCCAGACAGTGAAGTTGATGTTTTTGTACTCGACAGTCTCAACATTAAACCCTGCAAAGAATCACATATATAACCGGTGAGAAATTGACGTATCTCATGATGAATGAAAATGCATTCTATGTCTGATTAAACTTGCTGATAGCAACTGAGATTACAGGTTATATCCAACAATATACATCAATTCTTCCCACAACTACAATCATTTTTGTGTTTTTTTATGACCTATTCTATATCAAAAGTGTGCCACCTGTACCCTTTAAATGGATCTAACACGCTTCTTTCCAGGCAGCTCATTTCTTCTTTCCAGGCAACTCATTTCTATTTTTGAAGTGATGTTATTGTGAAATCTGTAGATTAATAAGTGTAACAAAATGTGTTAGAAGAGATAAAAATCATAACCCAAATATATCAAAACACAAATTTTAACAATTTACCAACAAAACTTCATATATCAAAACATCACAGTTCACACTAACATATACACATTTAATTTAACCAAAATTTTGTATAATCAAAACATGACACCACCATTTCATATACATAAAATTCGTACACTTTATGTCATCAAATAGTTACACCAACATAGCATTAGCATTTCAAACTATACAAAGTTGCAAATCACAGAATTAGCATTTCAAACTATACAAAGCTTCATATCACAGACAACTCAAAAATAAACATACAAAAAAATAAAAAATGAAATACACTTTATACCTCAGATCCATACGATTCCAGCGAGATCTAACCTGAAAAATTACATATCGAGATCAGAAAAACACACAAAAGTAGCCAAATCGTATAGATTTATAAAACCCTCAAATGAAGCTATAAAAATTTCCATAAATTGTTACTGTGGTGGTGACTTCCTTGATGGTGACCGGCGGTGGTCGGATGTGATGGTGGTTTTGCAGTGGTCGGTTGTGTGAGATGAGAGAAAAATGAATGTGTGTGTATGTTATTGTCAAAAAAATGAGGGGTATTTGTTTTTAGTATTATATATATATTTTTTTTGGCTCGGGTAATTTAAAGTTAGGTAATAGGTTTGGTAAGTGGTTGGGTGTGCATAATTTTAGGTTTGGAGTTTGCTTTAGATGGCTGAATCTTAAAAAATAAAGGCTGTGAGTTTCTTGGGAATATTCTTTTTTATAAGATAGTATATATATATACGTATATATATATATATATATATATATATATATATATATATATATATATATATATATATATATATATATATATATATATATATATATATATATATATATATATATATATATATATATATATATATATATATATATTTCTTTATATATTTATATTAAAAATATATTAAAACTCTTTTATAATATATATATAATATTTTTAAACTTGAAAATTATTATTTTTTCAAAAATACATATAAATAAATGAAAAATTATTAAAAAATAAAAAATAAAAAATAATAAAAATTTGGTTATTCGGTTCGGTTTTCGGTTATTGGGGGTTCGGTTTTCGGTTCGGTTGGGTGTTTGGTTTTTGGTTTTCGGTTTTCGGTTATACCCAAAAAAAAAAATTAACCGAACAAACCGATAACCGAACCGATGAACACCCCTAGTTTTAGCCCGTTGAAAACTTTCATTTTGGCATTTTTTTCAAACACTTGAAATGATGACCTTCAGAAAATCAATAACAACAATGTCTTTAGTTTATTAGCACGAAACAACTCAAATTATGTGACATTCCCAAACTGCTAAAATCAAAATATGGTACTCATATAATGATAATGATTACATCATCACCAACTTCCTGTCATGAATAATCTAACAATACAATGGGAGAAATCTTTGATATATAGAAACAAAACGCTTCCTCATATGTAATGTTCAAACCTAGACCAACATCTAGGTAAATGGAAACTTCTTGAACTTCAGAAGTATGAAAATGTTTTCCTAAATGTGTAAGCCTATACTGTAAGTAACAAAAAAGTTATTTTTAATCAAGTTTCAAGTTTAACATAATAGTAGGAAACATAAACATAATACCAAAAATATTTCAAAAAATCACAATGGAGATAAAAATGACCAAGTTGAAGAAAAAAATAATAATTCCATCTAAAAGTTTGGAGCAACTAAATGGACATGGAGGAATGTTACCACTTACCAGAGAAGCATAATCTAAGATGACATGTAAAAGAGGATGAACTAGGAAGGACATGAACAAAATAGAATGACAGGAACGAGACTACATACATAAAACGCAAAATCACAACCTAAAGCATGAACAAAGCAAAGTGTGATGAACTGATCATAATAATAAATATGAACACCCACACAACAAGAATTAGAGAAACGAAAAACTTGGAAGGAGAAGCGAATACCACTTTGAGGAGCCTTTGGGCGAGATCATACAAAAGTTTTTTTATTTCATATTCTTGATTAAAGATGTAAGTAACATTTAAAATAAAAAGTGATTAGGAAGCGAAGATGAATAAGCAACAAATTAAAAATGATCAAAATATCCTCCTCTAAAACAGGCCGTTTTTTTTTTTTTTTTTTTTTTTGAATAAGTGGATTGTGGGTTCTTCTCTTTTAATGCATCTAAATGGGAGTACATGGTTTTCTTTACCTTTGTGACTTAAATTATTTAACAATAAAAAATATTAAAATATTCTTGGTTTCACTTCTTTAAGACTAAGAGAATGTAACGTGAAAAAACAACGCCCTCTTGAGTCGAGCATTATTAAGCATGTTGAAATTTATTATGAAAGGAAATCGCAAAGCGAAATAAAAGTAATTTCTTAGTATAGTAGTTGTATTTATAATTAAAATCATAAAACAACATAAAAGTTAAACACGTTTAGGTAAAGTAGTTGAATATGTAATTATAATGTGTAAAATAATGAATAATGTTAAAGCCGGACCCTTCTTTTTTAGTGTTTCAAATTTCAAATAATAACATTAAACAAAATTAAAAGCTAAATTCTCGTTATGGTCTAAACCATAAAAGCTAAGCTTAGTTGCCCAACACAACCTAAAGGGTAAAAAATATATTGCCAAACAAACGTAGAGTAAATCAAGATTGAATTTTATCATTTCACTTGCAATCGAGTAATACGAGCTTCATAGTATGTAATCGTTGTCCTACCTGCCTACTCCTAATCACTTTCGTCAACCAAAATGTATGCTTGTTTTTGTAAAACGTCATTGATTAATTCATTATGTGATACTATCTCCGTTTCATAGTCATTTTCAGGTGTTAGATTTTTAAGTCGATATTTTGTAACTTTAATTTTAAATATTTTTATTTGTCTTTATATAATATTTGATAAAATTATAATGATGAAAATATATTTAAAACTCGATTCGTTCATATATTTTCATCAAGTAGTATCAACACAAATAAAAATATTTAATGTCAAAGTTGAAAGCTAAATCTTGAAAGTTAACATTTGGTCGATAATTATTAGACGAAGAGAGTACATTAGATATGTCTCGATATCTATACTTTAACTTTTGGGCTTGGGTTCAAATTATATTAATATTAAGAGTAAATTACATGGATAGCCTTGCATGGTATTTCAAAATCTGTTTCTTTCTCTCGACATTTTGAGTTGTATTGGTAATTCTTAATTTGGAAACAAATAACATATCCAATCCTTTAGTTTAACTGGTGTGAAGTTAGTTCCATTATCATTTATACGTTAGCCCCTTTTGTTAAAGACTATTGCATAGTCTATCCTTAATAATAACGGTTGTTTATAATTTAAAGTTTTCATACGTTTTTATCCGTTTTCGTCCGTTTAATACGTTTTTCTTACGTTTTTATCAGTTTTGTCCGTTTTTATACGTTTTCGTCCGTTTCTTACATTTTTATCCGTTTTTATACGTTTCCATACGTTTTTATCTGTTTTTATACGTTTTCGCCCGTTTTCTCGCATTATCATACATTTTTGTACGTTTCATACGTTTTTATCTGTTTTCGTCCGTTTTTCTTACGTATTTATCCGTTTTCTTTCGTTTTTATATGTTTTCGTCCGTTTTCATACGTTTTTATCCGTTTATATGTTTTCGTCTGTTTTTCTTTGGTTGTCATACGTTTTTATACGTTTTCGTCCGTTTTTCTTATGTTTTCGTGCGTTTTTCTTATGTTTTTATTCCTTATTATATGTTTTTATCCGTTTTGATCCTTTTTTATACGTTTCCATACGTTTTTATACGTTTTCGCCCGTTTTCTTACATTTTTATATATTTTGTACGCTTTCTTACGTTTTCATATGTTTTATCCGTTTTCGTTTGTTTTTCTTATGTTTTTATTCATCTTCGTCCGTCTTTACATATTTTCATCCGTTTTCATACGATTTTATCCGTTTTTATACGTTTTCATCCATTGTTCTTAAGTTGTCATATGTTTTATCTGCTTTTATATGTTTTCGTCCGTTTTTATATGTTTTCTTCCGTTTTTCAACATTTTCGTTAGTATTTCTTACGTTTTTATCCCTCTTTATAAGTTTTATACGTTTCCATATGGTTTTATAATTTTTTTTACGTTTTCACCCTTTTTCTTACATTTTCAAACGTTTTTGTTCGTTTTCATACGTTTTTATCTATTTTTGTCCCATTTTTTTACGTTTTTATTAGTTTTGTCCGTTTTCGTACATTCTTATCTGTTTTCATACATTTTTATCCGTTTTTATATGTATAAAAACGGACGAAAATGTTTAAAAACGGAAAACGTATGACAACGGATAAAAACATATGAAATCGTAAGAAAACGTATAACCGGATAAAAATGTATGAAAATGTAACAAAAACGTATGAGAATGTAAGAAAACGTGCGAAAACGTATAAAAACAAATAAAAACGGATAAGGACATAAGAAAAATGGACAAAAACGTATAAAAACGGACAAAAAAATATAAATACAGAGAAAATGTATAAAAACAGATAAAAACGTATGACAACTTAAGAAAAACGGACAAAAACCTATATAAACGGATAAAAACGGAAGAAAACATAAACACGTATGAAAATGTAAGAAAACGGGCGAAAAGGTATGGAAACGTATAAAAACGGATGAAAACGTATAAAAACGGCTAAAAATGTAAGAAAAACGGACGAAAACGTATAAAAACGGACGAAAATATATAAAAACAGACGAAAACATATAAAAACTTAAGAACAACGGAAGAAAACATATGAAAACGGATGAAAACATATAAAAACGGACGAAAATGAATAAAAACCTATGAAAACGGACAAAAACATATAAAATCGGACGAAAACGGATAAAAACGTAAGAAAACAAACGAAAACGTATAAAAACTAATAAAAACATAAGAAAACGTACAAAAACATATGAAATTGTAAGAAAATGGGCAAAAACATATGGAAACATATAAAAACGGGTAAAGACATAAGAAAAACGGACGAAAATATTAAAAACCCGACAAAAACGTATAAAAACGGACGAAAACGGATAAAAACGTAATAACGTATAAAAACGGATGAAAACATATAAAAATGGTTTAAAACGGATAAAAACGTATGAAAACTTTAAATTATAAACAACCGTTATTATTAAGGATAGACGATGCAACGGTCTTTAACCAAAGGGGCTAACGTGTAAATGATAACGGAACTAACTTAACACCAGTTAAACTAATGGATCGGGTGTGTTAGTTGTTTCCAAATTAGGGATTACCAATGCAACTCCAAATGTCGAGGGATAAAAGTTGTTACTTTTGACATACCACAGGGACCATCCATATAATTTACTCTAATATTAATCTAATATAAATAGTAATTCAAATCTACTATAAATAATTTCACTAACAGTCCAACGCAGTTAGAGCGGGAGGAGAACGAACACTCAAATTTTCTCGAAACTCAACAAACGAAAACATCGTAAGAGTCGAGGAGGCCTTACTTGTAGAAGAATTAGTATTTCACCAATGATGTGCTTTAAGACATCAAAATTTTCACACTATTCTTGAAAAAGTTACACCATGCGGCATAATTATCTTTGTCCACATCAAGTTTAAAAGAAACGAGGTTGGTAATAAAGTCAACATCATAGAGGTTAACGGTGTGTGATAAGGTATGAGGAGGGGAGAGGGGAGTATCGTTAGTCAATTTTAACGAGGGTTTAAGTTATGAAAAAAGCAATCGACTTTGTTAGGGTTGAGAAAGAATTCGGCTATAGTTTTCGAAGTTTAAGGAAAAAGTAGTCGAATGAAGTTGCAAACAAATGTGGAAACTGGTCGAGCTTTAGTCGTCTTTAGGTGTAAAGAAAAGACAACGTGAAAAACGAATCTTCAATCAAAATCAAAAATCAAAACAAACAACTTTTTCAAAAAAAAAACAAGCAGGCGAACCTTTTTTTCCTTTTCTTCATAGATCAACATGAAATACATAGCAAAATTGCTTGTATGAAACCAACAAGCCATTAAAAAAAAGAAAAAGAACTTAGTCCAATACTAAGCCCAAGACTAACACAAAGCCACGTGAAAATCCAAAAACAAAAATTCATCCACAAAACAACCATCCAAATACCAAACGAATTTTTAAACCAAACG
Source organism: Chrysanthemum lavandulifolium (assembly GCA_022545495.1). NCBI lineage: Eukaryota > Viridiplantae > Streptophyta > Magnoliopsida > Asterales > Asteraceae > Chrysanthemum > Chrysanthemum lavandulifolium. Next base: position 139,057,870 of record CM040243.1, read on the forward strand.
CGATCCAATTTTTAAACCCGAATGAATTCTAACGGGCATTACTTTTTTTTTGTCTTTTTCTTCATGGCTCTTATACCATGTAAGACGTGATTGATTATTATATGAGATTACATATATCTCAATATTTATACCTTAACATTTGAGTTTGCACTCACACTATATTAATATTAATCTAATACAAAAAGTAATTGAAATATAATACAAATACGTCCACTAACAGTTTTTACCCTAAAAAAATCTATAGAAATATTCTTAGAGTTCCTCTATTGAACATCTTTCAAGATTTTTAGAAAGGTTAAGAGCTTAGTCTCAACCGTTTATGTAACTAATCTTAACCCTCAATTTTAAAGCACACGCCACTTATGATTTTTTATATTGCCTACTAATAATTGGTGGCCAGGGTGGGCATCACCTTGTTATTTGTGCCTCATTGTCATACAAATTCTAGATTATGTCATTTTCTTTTCTATTATTGTATAATGTACAAGGACTATGGGTTTTTCTCTCTTCGCAATCCTGTTTTCCAACATTTTTGTAAGCAGACAAATATTCTTTTACTGTTTTTGTTATCTAAACACTTGGTATGATCAAATGAGTACATATTTTGTGTATCATTTATCTCGATTATATTGCTAATTTACTATGTTTTTATCTAAGATTTGCTATTTAAGCGTTTAAATTTCTTATTCTTAGTAAATCTAGAGCAAAAGTGAAAAGGACATGGAAAGTGGCAAGATTTGGAGTTAGCTAAAAAGAAAAAAACATTGTATCAGAAGCCAGATACGCCGTATTCATGCTAATGGTGATACGCCGTATACTATACTTAGAAGAAATTGAAGAATGTTCGTATTCAGAATAATATGGCATATCCAAGATATAGGGATATGCCGTATAGAAGCTCAAATGAAGACCTGACCATATGCGTAACAAGATGGATACGACGTATCCAATTATGAGATACATAAATGTATAACATAAACCGGTTTGTTATACATTTATATCATCTCCAAAATTTAGATTATAACACCTATTTCTATATCCATCTCCAAAATTCACTCTATCATTTTTTTCTTTCAAAAAGTTACTTTCTTCAAAAAGATTTGTTTTTTGGTTATTTTTCAAAATACTTTGTTAATTGATTTTTGAAAGATATTTTTGTTGATAGATTTTTGATTATGAAGGTTGATATTAATGTTGGGTTTATGTTAAACCACTTGTAAACACTAATAATCATCTAATAACATCAAATGAAATCAGTAGTCCTGGTGTTGTCAGGGCTAAGGAGACTTTCAATGCTGATGTTAATTATTTACTTGAAAGTCCTGATTTCGATGTGACTTCTACATGTGGCAATAGATCATCCCAAGAAGACAGATTTACGGCATGTTCTTTAATGGTAGAACACCGTTTTTTTTGGAGTGTACGACATGCATTGTTGTAAACACGTAGGTTTTTAATGTTACAATTCTTGAATTATTTGCATTTGAGTTTTGTACTAATTTTATTATTTAATGAATAGTTAATTCAAGATTAAAGTCTGTAGAATGGAAACTTTTATAGGATTGGCCAGTTTAATAGTTATATATCCATTTATTGATGCTTGTTATGTATAAGTTTATGCATCTTGCTAGTTCAAGATTAAAGTCTGTAGATCTAGATGGTTTGATAATCCATTTAGCGATGCTTGTTAGTTATAAGCTATAACAATAGTTATACATCTTCATATCATCACAAGGAATGCGATATGTATTACATAAGCATACTCTCATCTTCAATTTTTTTGTGAGACATGGATTTGTATATATGATAGCCTTTCATTTTCTCTTCATTACCTTAACAACAACGATCATGTCACATACTTGCACAACAAATCATCAAATCGTTATATTATAAATAAATAACGATATATTAGTTTTATTTACACAAATAAACCTTAACATCAGTGATAAGATCTACGCACCTAATTACCGCGATAAGTTCTGCATATGTGAAAATCCTTCGAGAAACTTTTAACGCGTAGACGAATGAGTAATTAGAATGGGTAGCCTCTAGGACTTGTATGGGTGCTTGATATGAAAAGGCTCCAATCTATTAGGCCTATTAAGAAGTAAAATCTACGTAATGGTTAATCAAAGACCAAAGCCCAACAACGAGTTAAGAACTAAAGGATACAAGATTTGGGTAGTCTTCCTACACTCGGTTAACAGATGTATCACTTGATTGGATTCCACAACACATTCATGATGATAATAACCTATCCTGACTTTTTCTTAAAATAGATCCACCATTGCCATAGCTAGTGATGCGTCGGATTGCAATACACTAAGTTTTACAATCCTCCTAGGTAGTGCACCTAGCATTTGTAGTGTAGTATATGTAAGACATGGGGGATTGATCGTTCTCTAGGGGAATAGTGTTGTGAAGGTCGAAGTGTATAGCGTATTAGGTCTAGAGGTGGAGGATGATTCTTTTTGTATTTTTATATTTTTATATGAAAGCAAGTAAAATATCGGGGTTTGAAGAGTGAATTTTTTATAGTACTTAATTAGACTAAATAAAAACTAAATTAAACTAATTGCAAGAAAAGTAAATTAGTGAACTCATATAATGGGAAAAACGTGTTTACTTAGATTATCTTTACTCCCTAGTTATCTCTTACTAACTAGTCGAATTGTCACGTCCTTGTTTAATTCGCAAGTTGTATTCCGGTATTATCGTAGGGTGGTGCCAAATTCCATAATCTATGAATGTATAAGTCTCCTTTAAGAAACCCTAGATCTACAAGTGACAACTAATTCATCTCCTTAGAATCTCCTAAGATATATAAGCCCCAATTCACGCAATAAATACAACGAATAAAAACCACTAGTGCACTCTAGGATATAATGCGTTTAGTCGGATTTACAAGCTAACACATATGAGATTATATCCAGTTTTCCTACTTCTAATGCGAGACAACCAATTAAACAAGAGACAACAATTAATAATTAATAACTAGGTTTTATTCAATCCAAGCAAACACTAATAAATCTAGTCGAACATGTTAATCAAAAGAAAAGAAATACATATAATCAAACAACACATAGAAATATTGAATAATTAAAGAGGAATAACTTATCTTTAAGTAAACATGAAGTTGGAGTCTGCAAAAACCCTAAACAAGCTGCTGAAATTCAGACTCCGAAGTGTTCCCAAGATACGGGTTTTTTTGAATGAAAAATCTACAAAAAATATATATAGGTATAAAGATGTGACGGCGTCAGTTTGTAGTTGTGACGCCGTCATTAGGGTTTCTTCTTGTGCAAGTTTTCATTGTGACGTCGTCGTTTAGTACCCCTGACGCCGTCATGAACTATTTCCGTTGATGGTGACGCCGTCAGCTCTCAAGCCTTGTAATATTTCTGAGACGTCACGTGTAAAATATTCATCAAATCTTCATGCCAAATACAAGTGACGGTGTCACGTTGTAGCATGTGACGCCGTCTGGATCCCTTTTCCAGAATTTTTCATGATTTTGTCGTTTTTTTCGTTTTCTTGTCCAAATTAGCCCAAAACGTGTCAGTTTCCAGCTTTTGCGTCTCAAGTACCTAAAATGTAAAAAGGAACGATTTAAAGAAATAGTTTATCAAACATGTACGAGTTTAGAGCTTAAATGACCCCTTAAACACACATGTTTTAAATTTTATCAAATATCTCTACACTTGAGATTTGCTTGTCCTCAAGCAAATGTGCTTTTATCCAATCAATTTACAAGTTATGGGGCATTTAACTTTGGTTTAAATTAGTTTACAACTTCCACAAGCTCTACAATAGTCAAAACAAGCATGGAAATTATATACTAGCACCTCACATAAAGTGTTTGGATTCTCTCATCTCTCGGGTGTATAAGCTGTATAACATGTATGGAAACGGGAAAATTAAACACTCTCTACCTGTCATAGCACATAGATTATGATAGGGTTGAGAAAGGATCAAACCTCCACCGCTTTGGCGTAAGCACCTATGATAAACTATCAAAGAAGGCTTTTAAAGGGTTGTAACGTTAGGTGTAAGGGTATGGAAAACACGGTTTGGTGGATATAAAGAATTTTACTGGTGGCAAGTCAATCATCTAGCTAATCACATGTAAAACATGGCATTGCTAAGCCAAGACTCGACTTACTAACTATTAATTCTTTTTGTAATTTTCTTGACACTATCTTGATTTAAACAAAAGATAAAAAGGCGGGATGGTAGTCCATATGTTTTTATTTTATTTCTTTTTCTTCTTTTTTTTCTTTCTTTTTTACATATATTTTTTCATACACACTTACCCTACCATCCGAAACATCATACATCACAATAGATTTATAGTTGCATCCCTACACTTGAACTTTTAAATATATAAAAACTAACTGATGACCCGAATTGCGAGGATCAAAACACGTGGAATACTTAAACATTTACGTAGATATGAGGATTATAATTTTGACTTCGTCCCCATTACTCTATAATAAATATTACTAAACCCATGAGTCCCAATTATCCCAAAACTGTACACACAAGATATGACTAGACAATTAACTAAGGGTTTAACAAATAATAATAATGCACTAAAAATGAGTGTATACAAAGAAGGCTACGGCAATTTGGGTGTAATATTTGGGGGTGGATTATAAACAATTCTCTTCATTAATATTTCGGAATCCATCAAAATATTACGAGAACCGCGAAAAGGATAGGCTCAGAGGGGTTAACTAGGGGTATCTTGTACTAAAAATGAGTACATAGAAAGGGTGTAGGGTAACTACTTGACCTGTGTAGCCATAATTATATAAACAAGTTTAAAAAAAGGGTTATGCTAATGCCTTTTATCATTTAGTTAATCCTAACTACACAAATGTAGTCTCACTATTGATCTCAGAATGCATTACAAAAATAAGTTCTAGAACCTATATACTACCGGTACACTCATAAGCATTAAAAGTGAATGCTTTTATATTCTATATATCTAAGGCAAACCTCATATTTTGGGGGTAAAATTTGAGTAGTAAGGTTTTTGTGCTAGCTATATAACTCATGATAAAATGCTTTATTAAGACTAAATTTTTACTCGTAAATGTCATAAAAAAATTTAAATTTGGTGATAAAATTACCCTAACAAGTATTTCTTTTGGTTTATTACACAATTACTAGAAAACACGACAAATATCAAGTAAATGATTAGTTTCTAAGGTGTCCGTTTTTCTCTCCCTACACTTAAATTGAATATTGTCCCCAATGTTCTTAAAAAGTACCAAAGATATGATAATGAGAAATGTAAAAGAGATAGGAGAAAATAATACTCCCCTGATTTGCTCGGCATGGACGATGTAGAAATACGGTTAAATCCTCTTCCAAGAAGATAAGATCAATGACACGCTTCTCTTCCAATATGCACTTGAATCTTCTTGTCCAATATAACCTGTAAATTTCTAAGAAAACGAACACGAAACCTCGCATAAAATCGGCGGTAAACACTATATATAGTAAAAACTATCCTAGAAAGCGAATAAGATATAATTCTTGCAAAATAAATGTTTACAAAATATTGGAATTTTAAAACTTCTGGAATTTTTCAAAAATTAAATTTCGACAGAAAAACTATTGCTACAGTGCCTGACGTCGTCAGGTTGTACGTCTAACGCCGTCAGGATTGACCTTATAGAATTTTAAGTTTCGTTTTCTGGAAAATTTCTAGAAAAATCAATATTTTAAAACTTGGAATTTTCTGCAAAACATTCATTGTGACTTTATACAAGCATTTGATTCAAACAAACACACAAATATGATAGAATATGTGTTCATCATAAATTCTAAATTTTCATGTTCGATTTTTGTTCTTTTAAATAAATGTGAACTTCCCTACTCTTAACGTTTTGTAAAATACCTTTATATGCATTTAAGACGAGGTTAAAAACAAAATAAAATATTTTCACAAATTTATTCAAAACATGGAAATTAAACAATAATGATGAAACATATATATGATGAAAACAATCATAAATTAAAAATAAGCAAACAATTAAAAGCATGGGTTGCCTCGCAAGAAGCACTTTTCTTTATTTACGAGTCTTGTAGCTAGACTCAAAGTCATAAGCTACGTCATATATGTAAGTTCCTCTTTGAGAATATCTTTTGGATAAAATTTCTCTTGCAGTTTCCTATTATTAGGTTTTGTTTGGTATGAATTTTCAAAATTTTCTCCATCGGTATCTATCACCGTCATTTTAATGTGTCAGAATCCATCTCCTTCTTTTGGTGGTTTATCCCAATTACATTTACTCTTTGGATCTTCCACATCCCATTTATTTCTCCTATTATTAATTGGCAAGGCTCCTATGAATTCAGTCATTTTCTTAAACACTAAAGGGTCCTCAAATGGGTCCATCTCGGTGTCCCTAGCCAATTGTTGTTCCATGTAAGTTGAACTCTTCACAAATTCATCTTCCATGTAAAATGATCGTTGAGGTCCTATAAAATCTCTATTGATTTGGGGACCATATCTTGATGGTTTCCTATACCTAATCAACCATTAAGACTCTTGTTCCTCATCATTGTCATAAGTATGCTTTTTGACATCGTAAATTGAACTTGTGTATCCCTCTCCTACCATTATTTTGGAAATCTTACAATCAATTATAGCACTAGCGGTAGCTAAGAATCCTCTTCCAACTAACAATGGCATGTAGTTTCACTAATTATATCAAGGACATGAAAATCTCCCAAAATAGTTAATTTCCCTATATGCACTATCATGTCCTTTAATATCCCTATCGGATATGCTAAACTTCCATCAGCTAAACCAATTACCACTTCCATTTCTTCTAACTTCCCTAAGTTCAGACTCTTATAAAGGAACACGGGAGTAAGTTAATGCTTGACCCTAAGTCAGCTAATGTATCAAAAGCTTTGGAATCTCCAATGCTACAAGGTAAAACGAATAAGCCCGGATCATTTAACTTCCTAGGTAACTTGTTTTGAACAAAATCGGATCCATTTTTTCCCAACTTAAATCTTTTCTCATAGTTATCCATTAGAGCATTATAGTAAGGCACATGAGTTAAGACATCAAGAACCGGTCGATCAATGTAGTGATCTTTGAATTCATCATCTAAGGTTAATTTGGATTCTTGATTGGTTGGTGTTTCAAGAGTTTGATTGACCGACACTTTGTTTGGTGTAAATTCCGTGTGTTTTTGGTCTTTTGAAATACTTTCAGTTTGCTTGAAACATGTTTTAATTGTATTGACCGAGTGAAATTGACGTGAAGGATACGTATATGCACCTTTTTTTAGGGCAAGAACAAGGAGACAAAACCAATGAAATAGAATTAACACTTAGTTTCGGGTTCTTGATGGTATCACTTGGGAGTGCTCTCATTACTCAATCATTGAGAACCTTTAAGAGGGCATCAATTTTATTGTTATCTCGCTTTGTTGTTGTTGTTGTTTGAAATTGGATTCAAATCTTGACAATCGAGCTTCTTGAGATGATATAAAATTAGACACCAATCCTTCAAGATGATTAGAGTTGTTGGAATTTGAAGGATTATTGTTAAAGGTGCGGTTTGAGGTGGAACCGCTTGGTTGAAAAAGATTAAGTTGGTTTGAGAAGTTGTTTTGAGACGAATTTTGATTTTGTTTCCACCTAAAGTTTAGGTGATTTTTTCAAGAGGGGTTGTATGAATCACCTATATTGTTTGGCTCGGGTTTGAAAGTGAACCACTTATCTCCCACTCCTTTGGTACGCGAAGATGTATAGTCCGCAAAAGATTGTTTGGGGAGTTTCATGCAATCACGAGTGTCATGAGGACCACTATATAATTCACATGAAGAAGTGATTTTGTTCACTGGACGTGAAGGTTTAGGAGCTTCATAGGAACTCATCAAGAATTTAACTTGACCTTCAAGTTCAATGATCCTACGATCGGGAATGCTTGAGACAATAGAAGGCAAGAATATTGCCTTGACGATTTTGCTCAATTCGCGAGGGTCATTCCAACATTCGTTGTCATAAAGGGAGATATCATCTATAATATCCCACGACTCTTCCGCATTCTTGTCACTTAGCTTACCACATGCCGCATGGTCAATGGCTTGTCTTGTGGAGGGATTGACATGGTCATAAAAATTTGGACTTGGAGCCAAAGATCAATGCCATGATGAGGAACGTTTTTGAGTAAGTCCTTGAAACGAGTCCATGCTTCGTAAAGAGTTTTACCTTGACGTTGTTGGAACATCAAACTGTCATTCCTTAACTTAGTAGTTCTCCCTGATGGGAAAAATTAAGCGAGGAAACAGGAAGTAAGATCATCCCAAGTTGAGATAGATCCTGTGGGTAGATGCTCAAGCCAATTAATATCTTGATCACGTAGAGAGAATTGGAAGAAACGCAATCGCGTTGTCTCCCGAGTGCCAACATCAAGATCAATTGAGTCAACAATTTTAAGGAAATCCTTGAGATGTTGGTTAGGATCTTCGAAACGAAGTCCATGGAATGCACATCTGTTTTGCACCAACCGGATGGTGTCGGATTGCAAGGGGATTACATTGGCTTGTTGTGGAAGTTTAACGGTGTTTCGATAGCCTTAGTGGCTTGGTCTAGAGTACTCACCAAGAGTATGGGCTCTAGGTGGGTCTTGTGGTGGTAGGTTTAGGTGTGGTGGGTACTGATTATTTGGTGGGTCTTTGTGAAGGGTTCAAAGATAGTATCATCCACCATGATGGCAAATGATAATTTTACGAACAAAAACATGAAGAAAAGATAGACTACAAGAAAGCTAATACAAATAAAAATAAAAATCTCACATGATAGGAATCTAGTGAGTAGACCTAAAAGAGATAGAAATCGAAACCTAAACTATTCCCCGGCAGCGGCGCCAAAAACTTGATGTGTTAGATTGCAACACATTAAGTTTTACAATCCTCCTAGGTAGTTTACCTAACCGTTGTAGTGTAGTATAGGAAAGACACAGAGGGTTGATCGTTCTCTAGGGGAATAGTGTTGTGACGATCGAAGTGTATGACAAATTAGGTCTAGAGGTGTAGGATGATTCTTTTTGTATTTTTATATTTTTATATGAAAGCAAGTAAAATCTCAGGGTTTGAAGAGTGGGTTTTTATACTAGTTAATTAAACTAAATTAAACTAATTGCAAGAAAAGTAATTTGGTGAACTCGTATAATGGGAAAAATGTGTTTACTTCGATTATCTTTACTCCCTAGTTATCACTTATTAATTAGTCGAATTATCACGTCCTTGTTTAATTGGCGTGTTGTATTCCGGTATTATCATTGGGAGGTTTCCAATTGCCTAACTCTATGAATGTATAAGTCTCCTTTAAGAAACCCTAGATCTACAAGTGGCAATTAAGTCATCTCCCTAGAATCTCCTAATTAGATCTACAAGCCACAATTCACGCAATAAATACAACGAATAAAAACTACCAGTGCACTCTAGGGTATAATGCGTTTAGTCGAATTTACAAGCTAACACATATAAGATTATAACGAGTTTTCCTACTCCTAATGTGAGACAACCAATTAAACAAGAGATGCAAATTAATAATTAATAACTAGGTTTCAGTCAATCCAAGCAAACACTAATAAATCTAGTCGGACATGTTAATCGAAAGAAAAGAAACACATATAATCAAACAGCACATAGACATATTGAATGATTAAAGAGGAATAACTTGTCTTTAATTAAACATGAAGTTAAGGGCTGTAAAAACCCTAAACAAGCTGCTGAAACTCGGACTCCAAAGTGTTCCCAAGATACATGTTTTTTTGAATGAAAAATCTACAAAAAATATATATAGGTATGCAGATGTGACGGCATCACTTTCAGCTTGCCGTCATTAGGGTTTCGTCTTGTGCAAGTTGTCATTGTGACGCCGTCGCTTATTACCTCTGACGTCGTCATGAACTGTTTTCGTTGGTGGTGACACCGTCAGCTCTAAAGCCTTGTAATATTTCTGAGCCGTCAAGTGTAAAATATTCATCAAATCTTCATACCAAAATACAAGTGACGATATCACGTTGTAGCATGAGACGCCATTTGGATCCCTTTTCCATACTTTTTCATGATTTGGTCGTTTTCTTCATTTTGCTTGTCCAAATTAGCCCAAAATGTTTCGTTTCTAGATTTTGCGTCCCAAGTACCTAAAAATTGATCACAAATGTACGAGTTTAAAGCTTAAATGACTCCCTAAAAATGCACTTTTTAAATCCTTATCAGCTAGTATTAGGAATCATCCTAACATGAAAATGTGACAACATATTCGGAATTACAATAGTTATATTGTAAGGCACAAACACATGGACTGAAAGCGTCATTTATGTTAAGTCATGTGTTTGTTGCCCTATATAAGCCCTCATAGACTTCACTAGGAGGGTGATGCTTAGTGTGTAACTTTTCATTTTCATTATCATTAATAAAACACAAAGTTATCCCTTCTCTCTCTACTTTCTCTCTCTAACCATGGATAACATTTACTATCATCATACCCGACCTCCCGAATCATATAATCAACTAATATAAATGATCCGACAGCTAGCTTAAGCAATTAGACTAGACTTCATTTGTACTCTAAAATCAGTGTTAATACAAATAAACCATCAAAACATTTATTTATATTTTACGATCTTCTAATGTTTTGTCGATAACAATCGTAAAATAATTTTAACGAAATAAATAAAATACGTAAAAGCTTTGAGCCAATAGTTTACTAACACACTTTTACTAAACATATAAAATCATCAAAACATGTTTAGTTGAATAAAGTTATATAAAACCAAAACCATTTTTATAAAACAATTACAAAGTAATTTTGTTTACTTATATTTTATAAAAATGTATATGTGCTTAGTATAACTTGTAATGGGTAAATAATAGGTAAAGACCAAAGTCCATAACCCATACCCATGGAGCATGATCCACGACCCATGATCCATTGCATGACATCATGCATGAAATGATGTTGGATATTATTCATGATCCATAACCCAAAGTCCATGACCTAAGACCCATGACCCATTGACTAGGTACAATGTATCTAGTTGGGTATCCATGATGTAAAGTCCATAACCCATGCTTCATGACCCATAACCCATAACCTGGTTGGCAACCCAAAATCCGGACTAGCCTGACCCAGCTGCCGGATACCTTAGATTGCACTGACCCGATCCCTTGGGTAAGGGATCCGCCGGATCCGTGGGAACTGTAGGCAGTTTGCCTATAAATAGTGAGCCATTTCTCTCTTTCTCACAACCCCTTTTAGACATATCTTCTCTTTATGTTCTAACCTCTTTAACCTCAGATCCAAAGGATCATTCTATGTAGTTTTCTCTTTGTGTGATTCTATAGGTTCCTCTTAAAGGCGAGATCACAACCTCTTAAAGACGTGCAAGCTCAAGGTCATGAGTTGCTAAGCTTCGTCATCATCAAGACCAATGAAGTGCATCTTATTGATAGTTCCTCTCCCTCTATTAGTGTGTCATGTTGAAGTCATTGGTGTATAGTGCCGAAGGTGTACATTCGAAATGGGGCGTCGATGTATATTTGTGTAGTTTGGGTAAAAGGATATTGATATCCTTGAAGTGTTGTAAAAAGGAGTTTGTCTCCTTTGGGTTGTAGTGTTGGGTAGTAGTTCCTCCTTTTTAATGGAACTCAATATCTAGCCTTATACCCGATAAAGTGTAGGCGACGTTATGATAGGTTTGGTTCTACCTCGTGGAAGAACTCGGTGTTTAGCCTTGTATCGGATAAAGTGTAGGCGACATTGTGAAGGCTTCTCCGCCATATTAAGGAGCTTGTGTTGTGTAGTGCTTAGAACTCTCGAGTTGGGTACTCGGGGAGTGGAGTAGCGCAAGGAATGAGTCTTTGAAGCCGAACCACTATAAATACTTGTGTCATGATTTTGTGTTCCTTTACTCTTTATCTCTTTACATTATTTTTGTATATGTCTATCTATCAATATCCAACACACGATCTAAATGGATTGACATACGTCAATCTAAATACTTTAAAACAAAGTTTTAATCGACAAAACTATTCAACCGCCCTTCTAGTTTTCCATAATCAGTTCTCCAAAACAATATTTCAAAGCTTGAACACTTAGATTAGTGCTGATGACTTCTTAAATTTGAGAATTAGGACCTGTTTTAAAAGGGCATCCTTAAGTTTAGCTGCATAAATATCTTTTTTGATATGAACTTGGATTACAATTAAAAATTTGTTTTGCTTCATGTTAGCTTGCAAACACCTTTTAAACCAGTGGGTTGCAAATGATGATGTTAAGGTTTCAATCCTATCACCTTGTGGCTTTGGATCAGTCAGTACCATTGTTGTAATATTATCATCAGGTATTTGAATTCCAAAAACCTTAATCTTACTATCACTTAACAATAAACGATTTTTTGTGCAATATAACAACCCTCAAATGCCTGAAAATTCTACAATTAATTTTATGTTATTCATCTTAAAGCTGAATAACTGAATAAGCATCCACAAACATGTTAAGGTTTCAAAATTAATTAATCACTATAACTGTAAGATTATCATGACTACCCCCTAACTGGGCCAAGTTTTCCCAAGTCTTTTGACGCCCTTGCGCATTTATCGTCAAAATACATTTGAATGGCATTTGTAAATGTCTATATGGCGAGAGGACATGGATGGTATATGATAGCCAATCGTTGGCTAAAATCTAAAACTTATCTCCACATGTTATTTTAGTGTCAATAAAATAATGAGCAGCGATAAGATTTTGTGTTTAGCCAATGATGGTCTATGAGGCATTTTTCCCATTGAACATGCATGTAATATTGCTTGATCAATAGATCTTTAAAATTGACGTGCAAATGAATTTAAATGAAAAATGCACAAGATCGTCGAAAGTCTAGGTAAAGTTAGCCTAATTAAGGGGAAGTAGTGATAATATTAGGATTATAGTAATCGCTCTTGAATTCACCACGTAATAGAAACCTAATTAACAATAAGGTTTTGTTTTTCCTTGATGGGAATTATATTTAGCAAGGTAGCTACTATAAATTCAACTGTAAATATTACATATCCCTCAAAACAACATTGTTCTCTTTCAAATATAAACATAATCATTTATTAACATCAGTTCTTATTGTATAAATTACAAGGAAAACCCCTCTGACTAACTAATTAGCACGTACATCATATATGTAAAATCTTGTAAGCAAGTTTTATAGCAATAAGTTTCCCAAAACGTGCAACATGTTAGGAATTCACCTTCATAAACCGGAAGAAACATTTTTAACTTTTTTTTTTGTCATCAAAACATGCTCTAACATCATGAAAGCTTGTGTAATTTCCCTTTACTGAATAATGAGATCCGTTATAATATAAATAACGCTAAATGATCAAACGAGCCCAATACAAACAATGCTAACACTAAATACTAGTCCACTAACATCATGAACATATGGGTAACCTCCTATTTATCTTTTTTGTAGCTTAGCCTCGTCAATTAATACACATCTCGTTCCTTTTTTCTAGCTCTCCTTCTCGGTCCTCGACTCTATTCTTTTTTCTTTTTGCTATCATAGCCTAATGAACAAGTATTTATGATGCACATTTGATTCCTATTACAACATATTACCATATTTTAATTTTTTATGTATATATATTTTCTTTTATGTTTGTGATTTTTATTGGCAAACACCAAATTTAAATATTTTATCATATTTGAATGCTTGTATGATAAAAATGTTCAACTTATAATTACCTATTAGTCTGTTACTAACTTACTATATTTCAAATAGACGGTCCATTCACTCATTTATTAGAGTAATTATAATATATACTAAGAATGGAAAATGAACGGGGCAATTATGAATTTGTTGCGGTGTCCGTTATATGTTAAGCTTGCATCTAATTGGGCCACGTTTTGTGATTAGCATAAGGAATAGGACCAACAGTTTTTTTTTGTGAGGTTTTGGCATTATCTCATTGGCCCAGGGTAGTTGCTACTTTAACTATTCACTAACGTTTTCAAGTAATGACTTCTGTAACACCACTTTAGTTCATCATCATATCTGACATAACATATATATTAGAGATTTAACAGGTGCTAGAAAAATCCAGAGCCTCATTCTTCTTATCCCAAAGACCCAAACTAATAACACCTCCTAGAAAATTCCAGAGCTCACTCATTCTTCTTCTTCACCAGAAAACACACATTAATTTCATGTTCAAAACCCAAAAACGCAATGACGGCAACACAAATTGAAACACGCTTCAATCGAATGAAATCTTGAAGCTACGCAGGCGGATTGAACATTTTTCAAGGGGTGGATTGAAGAAGGAGAAAACCCAAAATTTGTAAGTTTATCAACCCTAACTACATCTTTCAACATGTTAATGTTATTAGGGGTTTTCTAATGTCATTATAATTAGGGATTTTAATCTCTTGGAAAAGGTTTTATTTTATTTTATTTATTATTATTTTTTCCTGATTATTGATTATTTTTTTCTTTTTTTTTTATGTTTACGTTTTTATGTAGAAGGCTGCAAGCCTGCAAGGATGTAAGTGAAACATGACAAATCCAGTATTTTAGAGTGGCTAAAGGAGTAGTTATAAAAAATTTTAACAGTAATTTATACTCCAACACTGTCTATCATTCTGGTCTCAAGTGCATGCGACATACATGTTCTTAATAATTGAGTTAGGTTGTTGATGCATAATTTATTATTAATGTTTTTTCAGGTTTTCAAGAAATTTGGAATGGAGATATATGAACCTACAATGAGGAGTTTGATCCAAATAGGCATAATGTTGTGTTTCAAGTACCCGACCCTACCAAGGATCCCAACACTATCCCAACACTGTTGTGTTTGTCCTCAAGGTATGCTACCAAAGAAAATTTCATAAGAACATTTTGTTTGGTATTTCATTAAAACATTCACTAATAAGTGGGTCAGTTGAGGTTATATAAACTCCTATGGCTAAAATTAGTAAAACAAACAACATTAGTTGAAATGTAAGTGAGTCAAAACGGGTCCATGTTACTTTTTCCGCGTGTGGGCTACCAACACCAAACGGGCCATAAAATTTTATAATATCTAACGCATTCACCTAGGAATTTGGACCCATTCACTTTGCTACCTTTACTCTATACTGTATGTGGTTTGTTTTGTCTCGAGTAAAGTTAGACATATTGTTCAACCAAACTCTTAAAAGACCCATGGTTTGGTGAAATACCAGTGGGACTCACTAACAACACATTATTACCAAAATTGACCCATTGCATCAAAAAGTAGCTTACACTTGACTCTTTGCCCAACATGAAAAATGATATGATCACGTTAAAAATATTATCTTGCACTTGATTGTATAGAATATTGACAAAAGAGTGTATATGGACCAAGCAAATCCATCCATTTCAACCCGAATAAGACTGCATGTTTGAACACAAACCTATTTTGACCGTGTATGTCGACTTTTCCTCTTCCTTTTGACATCTTCTTGCTTGCGAAGTTGGTGAAATTTCGTGGATTTTTATGGCCGTCTTTATTCATTAAGATACTAGATAGAGGACGACATACTGGTCATCGGTGTTTCGCTTTTAATTATGGCTTTTGTGTGATACATTGTTAAATATCTGATGATAACGTTAGTTAATCATAACCATGCCTTAAACACATGTCTTCAAATAATGCTCCACCATGACTCATCAAAACCACTAAACCAAATTCTCTTTTGGCAGATTCATTTATGCAGGATCTTCAATTTCAAGATGGATAAGATGAGTTTTGCAAATGTAAATAAGGAAATTGCATAACGACCCATGATATGGAAATTCAACACGTGGGATCAAGCAACATTGAGGTTCAAGGTGAATAACATTCTATCAACATTTTTTCTACTATGTTCTACGCAACTTAATATATACTTATGGAGTTTACTTTTATAATTGACGATTTCTTTTCTTTCCATAAACCAATTGATTGTTTGACTCATATTAATCATTTTTCTTAAAAGCATTAGTATCAAATTTCATAAAAGCATATGTATCGAATTTCTTAAAATCAATGCCTTCCTTTAATGGTTTTGCCATTTTTAATTTTTTTTCTAGAGGTTGGTGACCGTGTTAAATGGTTAGGTGTTGGAACTACATGTTAGGTGTAGCTATAGAGGCTAGAACATGGTGGCACGAAAGCGAGGCAGTTCGATGGTTGGGCGTGAAAATGTTTGCTCCTTTTATATTCGAGAAGGTACTCTTGTACTACTTGAGTAAATAACATAGCAACCAAAATTTAAACGGAAGATAAATTTGCGAACTCGACTTTTTCTATTTTCATCCCGAGGTTCTAAAGACACTTGAGACCGAAGAAAGTTACATAGATACAAAAGCTCCAACAACAAGACAAAATGAGGTCTGAGTTGAATCAATTAGTTCTGTACGTTACTACTCAAACTTAAATGCTAAGGTTTTTGTAATGCATGATGACTAACCGCCAAAAGAGGTGGAACAAATTAGGTGCGCAATCTCGAGTTTTATTAGGTAAGCTTTTGTATTCTCAACCATTTTCAGGTCTGGTAGAACCATAGTTTTGTGAATTGTGGTTAATCTTGAAATTTATATTCTATTATTGCAGGAAGGTTGATGAACTGAAGTGTGACAATGAGCAAATACATGAGCTATAGCCAAACACCAGTATGTCCTGTAAGTCCCACTTATTAAAATTTTAATAAATTAATAACTATTTTTGTTTTTCTTACAACTATACAACTTCCTAATTTTTTTAATGGATTTATTTACGCTTGGTACGTAGTGTATACTCCAAATAACTTGACACTTATGTTAATCATAAAGCTTAGAGACAAACTGCTAAATGCCAACACTTTTAGTCGCGAAACCTTATGTAGGGACGCTTAGTACCGATTTAATTTGAAAAGTTACTTCGTTTGTTCCATATAATTTCGCTACCCGCATGAAACCGAATAGTTATGTTTAGGCGCATGGTGTGTATAGTTGAAATTAGATTAGCTATCTTATCATAGTTTTACATGAAACCGATTCACCTACCTATTGGACATTGATCATAATTCTCATTGTTATTACGAGTTGGTATAACATAAACCAAATTTTTTCCATGAAGCTACAAATGATATGGGTTATTGCAGATTACTTGAAAGTTAAAACAGTTTAATCTTATATATACATAAGAGATTATGTATGATATAAAAGAAGTCAAAATGTCTAATTGTGAACACTAAACTATTGCGAGATATGGATTTGGATTCTCACTCAACTTTTGCTTCATGATTTGTTTTATGCGAGCACAAGTATATGAAGAGTATGATTAGATGACGACGATATAATTTGTTTTGAGTGTGTTCGATATGTTGGGTTATGAGCAGCCGGTTGACGGAGCAGTCATGGTAATGAATAAAGGGGAATGGATGCAATCAAATTATAAAGGCGCGATTGCCAAATTTCGACTTCAAAACATATTGTTGAAGTGGGTCATTATTATAGGCCATGTAGGATTGACCTCTCATGCCATTAGTGTTCTTGGCTAATTAAGCATGTATGTATGTACAAGTAGCAATGACGCGAAACACTATATTACTTTTATTTGCTATTATATTTTGAGTTAAAGATTGTAGATATGTACACATACTTTTGACAGTAAGGTTGTTTACTTTTGATATATCTTTCAGAATTCGTCAAATTTGTATGTGTATACATAATGCAGAATAATATTACATAAAATGCCCCGCGGCAACGCGCGGGCAAGCCCACTCGTTATCTATATAAAAGGAAATCTCAGTTAGACATTTTAACATTTGAAAAATTAAATATTACTTATATAAGATAACACTTTTTTAATTAGAGATTTACTAATGACGACCTTAGGGGTGGTCGTTAGAGCAACTGCAATGAAAAATGTTTTCATAACTTTTTACTATTTCATCAAGTCTTTTGCAAATATTTTTATTATTATGACTAAAGCTTTTACAAAAGCTTTTTGGGAAAGACTTGATAAACACCAAGCTATTGTAAAAAGCTTTTCCACTCTCACCATATCATTTAAATACAAATATTTATATATATACAAAAGCTTTTGTAAAGTTTGTTAGCATTGGAGACAATATTCAGTAAATGACTTTTAGTATTCAAAAATTAATGAAAAAATGATCTAATAAAATGAAAAAAGTCTTTTGGAGTTTAAGCATTGTAGATCATCTTATTATACCTTATTTTATTACAATTGTCTGTAAGAATATAATTCAACCAATCACAATCAAGTGTCAATTGTGTATTTACTATTATTTTCACCTTTTTCACGATTATTATCTAATCAGAATCATTCATAGGTGAGATTATAATGAAAATTATTTGCTTACTCATAACCCTTAAGACTGTTGTTAGCAAAACCTTATTTATGTTAATAAGAACTTTTGACTTTGTATCATAATGAAATTTCAGTTGCTCTTTTTGTTGGGATTTAATATTGATATAACCATCAATACTACGGGTACGCAGCGGATGAATATAGTTTAGTGTTATTAGATTAACAATATAATAAAAAAATTATTTAATAACCTTTACTTAATCTAATAAAGATTAATTCCACCGCATCTTGAATCTTGAATAAAACCGTTAGTGATTAAATTATCACCTTTAAGGGAAGCACGCACTACATGTCAAACAAAGCACGTTAGGATGTTAGTGCTTATTCCATGATTACCAAAAAAACTATGTTTAATGCTTGTTCTAGATCCGATACAAGTACCTAAGTGGTATGCGTTTGAATCGAACAAAGAGACAATAAAAGGAAAAACCATAAAACTGACCACAGGGGGAATCGAACCCTTGCCAGTTGGGAGAGAATGGAAGCAACTCCACCACTAGACTACAAGTCCTTCTGTAGAATAAAAACAAACAGTTTGGTTTATATACGAAACAACCAAAAAACCCTTTTGTTGTGTTTGTTTAGTCAAAAAGAAGAGATGGAACAAAAACATAAACTGGTTTATGTTTTCTTTATAATGTCATGTAGGGTTTGAATGTATATCTCACCACCAAATAAATTAGGAGAAGGAGGGTGTATATAGCCCTCTAACTTGTCCATCAAGTTTGGTCCTTAACCTTCTCATGTTCGATTAAAACAACACTCTCCACCCCTCCTAGAATCTTCCAATGTGCTAGCCACTTTAGGGGAGTCCAAGGAGATTCATTTTTCGACTTTTAAGTCCCTCTCTTTCTATTTAACGTGTATTTAAAGATAGTTAAACGTCTAGCGGAAACTAACGACTGTTAAATACATTTTGTGAAATATATTACATATTTAATAACTATATGCACTATATATATTAAATATATATTAAACGTGTTCTTCGTGTATACGTGTGTGCTCCGATAAGCTCACGTATTCCCAACCGTATAGTTACCGATTTGTCTTGAGCATAACCAATAGCTCCCACTTACGAATGTCATAATCGTAATAACTGATACTAACAATTTTAAACGTCTAGAAACATCACATTTATCCCAGGAATACCTGAGTGTGGTTTCGTAAAACATCTCAGTTTAATTGGTTTATAAATGCGCATCCTTTTATTTCAGATACTTGTTAAACTATGGTTATAGATCAAAGTCATTCCATATTGTTTAACATATTCTGTTTCTCATTTTAGATATTAATCAAGATTACCAAACATAAAAAAGCATCATCTTGGTTTACACTTTGGGTATGGCCATAGAAACATCTGATTAATTCAGCGAGGGACCTAGTAGTATCATACTCGAGAAGACAAGTGGAGGAACAAACTCTATTTTGACTGCACGTGTCATTCATGTGCTTCAACAAACTTCTGAGAATAGCCTTTATAA
Organism: Chrysanthemum lavandulifolium; assembly: GCA_022545495.1. Taxonomy (NCBI): domain Eukaryota; kingdom Viridiplantae; phylum Streptophyta; class Magnoliopsida; order Asterales; family Asteraceae; genus Chrysanthemum; species Chrysanthemum lavandulifolium. The sequence continues at coordinate 139,077,767 of CM040243.1, forward strand.
CTACCTTGTTCAGGACAATGTTTGACTATAGTCAAGAAGAAATATCTACACATGCAAGACCTGCTTGCATATCAAGTCAGAGGACAAATAAAAATAACCATTTGCGAGATATCACTTAATGAAGCCGATCAATAAAGTGATAACTCGTAGGTTTGGGGAAGTCCAATATTCATAACTTGTGAATAGTATATGAGTTTGGCGGACACATCCATTAACATTCATCAAGTGAATATATTACCAAACGCTCACATTTGCATTAGTTCAACAATACTCCCATATTGTTGGTTGACAATGGAAAAATTTGGAATAAATAAATTTATTCATGGATTAAACATGCACATATAGAACACAGTAGTATAAATGAAAACAATCATACCAGGTATATCAATTTATTATGTAACACAACTGCTTACAGTTCCATTATCTAAATACTAATCACAGATTCACATGAGACTATTAGTAAGTTGAAAATGTTCCTCAACATTTCAATATGTATGGTACATTACAGCTAAGTAGTCATTTCATTAAACTTTAAGAGTACTTTTTTCAAAACTCACAAATAGTGAAAGTTTGAATAACATGATGAGCGTCATTTTGTACGTGCACATTCTAGTACACTAGCATTGCCACGGTACATTATATAGGGTGTTTGAAGCTAGCACAACACCTATATGAGACAGTCATCTCAACAGCTTCTTAACCTGTAAAGTATTCTTATCCTTTAATGTGTATTGCAACAATGCTCTCAGCTGAGCACGTCTAGTCAGCAACATCATCATTCTTGCTGAAATCCTACAATTGAGTATTCACTCAATCAGAATAGCGTTAGTGTATACTACAACACTATGCTTTTAAATGATTGAACCTTTCTTTGGCAATGTTTAATGCCTTTCGGAACTACCAGGTTCATTGGCTATGTTGATTGTGTGAGAATAATCACAATAAATATCCATAGGTCTTTCATTACTAGGGACGACTCCAATCATAGTAATGAATCTATGTAACCCAAACAACTTCCAATAAGACATTTTTTTTAATAGTCATCTAAAGACTCTCATTTAGATACTGCTGTTGTCAACTCACTTTGCACTCATGCAAAAGTTACAACTAGCCCCCACACACAACTTAATGTACATGATGAAAGCTTAGACAAACTACAAGTATCCATTCATGTATTAAATTATCGCAAGTTAAATATATCCTTTGAGGCTTGCTCAATGATATGTTACATTGTGTTAGACTTAATTACCGTACATGTTTATCACAATAAACATTTATTCCAAGAATGTATGTTTTAACTCTTAAATCTCTTAAGTGAAAACTATATTCCAAGTCAAGGGATAAAATCTTGCTTGGATGGAAAATAGCTTTCAATATGTTGCACGACATATTAGATCTAAGGAACAAACATAGTACTCCCACTTGCTCTTAGCTGTACTCAGGAGTGATCTTATTTTAATTAAAATCAAATTATTGATTTTACAATTAAACTAAAGATCTCAGCTCCTAGATGCAAGATCTAATACATATTTGGATTATAATAACTTGTATACTTAATAAAGATTATATGGATTCATAACCATTTGATTACACACCGTCCTCGGAAAGGTAATCAATATGAATGAAGTTTGATATCTCATGCCATATTTCATATGAAAACAAGTATGACATTTAATCATTTTTATATAATTAATGCGCAACTTTTATCATAAAGTGTGCATTAATGTGTGTACAATTTTGTCATTATGAGTCTTACTTCAAAAGAAACTCATTTTAAACCTTACAGTCTAGCCGTTTGGTGAAAGATCAAATCATGTTCTAAAGTGATTATCTTTCTTGGACTGCATTTAATCATTCATAGTCTTGAGACATTCATCAAATTTAAGATCTGATAATGCACCTCTATAGTTAGCAAGTTCACAATGATCCTATAGCTTATATCCCTCAGCATTGATGTAGAATACCACTCAAGTGCATGAGGTATTCCTGTGGATTTTATGAATGTGAGTTACATCATTCTTTGGTTCATCATTTACATGTTTAGCCTTAGTATGACCTTAACAAGTGTATTTAGAAGGTTATTTATTTTATTCTTGAATATCTTCAAGATTCACAAAAGCTCCCATTGCTTTGTAAGTAGAGACTATTATCTAGATACATAGCAATTGGAGTAACAATAAACTGTTCGCACTTGGAATATTTAAAATACAGCAATAGTTCTCAACTCTAGTTTGTTAATAACATGCTCCAAGAGATATTAACAATTTGAAATTCTAATTAAGACATAATGGAAATCATTCTATTCCATCAATCGATGATGTCTTAATTTCCTTCTAGGTTAGAGTCATATTAGGTATATGCATGATATGCTCAATTTTCTAACCCGATAGTTTTGGAGATTAAAGTAGTTTAAGTCATCATTAATCAAACAATGTTAGAAGAGTTTGATATAACACATTAGATATACCACAAAGATTGGTATTCTATAAATATTGGGATTATGAGACTATACCACAATTCCTAGACAACTTAATACTCTTTTGGTCATATACTTTCCAATTGGGTCAAATCAAATTAAATACATAGTATTTCGAAAACCAATTGCATACTAGATATCATAAGTCGTTGACCAAGTGACTTACTTTATGTGTATGTCCTTACACAAAGACATAAAAATTTAATATCTTACTATACACTATAAGTCATTGATCAACTCAAGGACTTCATGTTCATGTCTTAAGAAGAAGACATAACAATTCAACGTATTACTTTACGTTACAAGTCTTTCAACAATTAAAGGACTTTATGTACATGTCATAACAAGTGGACATAGACATATTTAACTAAATAATTGTGAACGCCTACTATTGGCCTCAATAGTAATTTCATGTTAATTGCTTACTTCATGATTATGACTTTACAAGAAAACATAATCATATTACATAAACACTTAGTGAATAATTATGACTTTGAAAGGAAACATAATCATTTTAGTGAATATGTAGAAGTAGCTTTTCATCATATCTTGACACTCTTTCTAAATAGGGCAACATATATTTTATGTGTAGAAGACCTGTAAAATATAATTCTCCTTAGCTTGCGGTCAAGGAAAACCATTAGTCATATTATTATATGTTGTTCCTTGCACACAATTAATATTTTTCCCACTTGCACAGGGTGCAACATGATGCAAGTATACAAAACAACACGACAATCATTTGTTTGTATAGATAATATGAATGTGTTAGATATAGAATATGAATTAAGTCAAGCTGAAATCATATCCGCATGAAAAGTATATATAGAACAAGTCCAATTAATAAGTATCTTGCATGATGATTTTTATAGATAACGCTACAAAAAGCAACAAGTTATCATATAAGACAAAATGAAAAAGTATCATACTTGGAAAGTAATTGATTATTTTCAGGCAGGCCATAAATAATATGGGACATCTTATAAGGTAGACAAGCTCATAGCTCCCACTGAATCATATAACATTCCTTATCTTGAATATCTACACACTAATGTGAACAAGTAAGCATGTACTTAGATATCCAAGGGAGTGTGTCAAGTTCTATGACATAAACGATGGTCTAGCCATTTATGCTAATGTTAGCTTGAAATTGGCATGCAATTCCCCTTACTTGGCCTGCATAGCCATGAGGGTGTAGAGCCTTTGTTGATTCAAAGCAAATAACTAGGTGAATCATGCTAGTTATTGCTTTTACTATTTTGCGGTAATATATCCAATTTCTAATTACAACTCATAAGATGTCTCAATAATAACAAGACATTATGAGTTTGATTAGAATTTGGGGTAAATTCAATCGTTCCTTTTATTCACTTTTCTAGCAAGGAAAATGAATAGGAATATATCTCTCTCTTTCTTACAAGGAAAGGAGACTCGGTTTGTCTTTTCTAAGAAAAGGACAATCCATCATTTACAGTATACGTTGTAATATATAATTAACAATAAAGTTTAAATTTCAGCATTTTTGATAATTGATTCATTTAAAAATTAACTACCTTTGTTTTTAAAGAAATCAATTAATTTACTAAAAGACTAAGATCCTACTTGAACTCCACTCATCACAGTAGTCTCACTACTCTGGCAAGTCTTGTGGGTACAAGAGGTAGGCGGTGTGCGACAATTGCATTACAAGTATAACTCTTAGATTTATGAGACGTATGACACTAGAGTAAAGGCTACTACTTTCATGTATGTTTGTCTCATCGTATGCCTCAGGCTCAAGGATCTCACCGCTTGACTCAGTTAAGTCGTCCAATTAGAGAACATGTGTAAATAACTCTAGGTCTCAGGCTTAGAGAATAAACACTTTGGGTTACAATACAACTTACTTCTCACGCAAGGCAAAAGACAAGTGTAAGTGTTCTCAAACTTGGATGCCATAGACATAAATTACACATAGAGTATCAAGTAATTCTTGACAAAACATGTATAAAAAAATTTTGTACAAAGAAGCATGCATACATCTTTCTAACACAAGTTTGCAAAAAAACAATTTTTCAACTTATTACGTGTACTATTATTACGAGAAAAGAATGATCAAAACCCTATATTGTACTCTACATGAGTCAAAAAACCCAAGTTCTTCCAATAATTCCCTCAAATGTCGAAACATGTAGTGTGGTGGGAAAAGACCATACAAAACCCTAGATCATGTTTTGACTTGACTAAACAATTAGTTATAATCAAATATCATTAATAAAAACACAAAACTTTAGGTATCTTGTAGTTAAAGTTTATTAAATCACACGATATCCAGCAAGCTATATCCTGGTAGCTTCGTGATGGATCTAAACACACACCTTGTGTTAGTGATACTTTGAATTATATTAATAAGTACGCGGAATATACTTAGTAATACTTAGAAGATGGATTATATGATGTAATGTATGTGAGAACAGTATAACACAAAGCTCCAATATTATTAAGAATAATACGAGTGATCTTGCTTATCACTAGGGTTACACCTTGAAGCTTACGTACCTAGAACAATGACCTAGGATCTCCTTTTATAGCACAATGAGTCCTTTACAAGATAAGTATAATGTTAACTATATAGAATATACACAAGATCTTTTCTATACTTATCTATATACAAATACATAACAATTATCCTAATAGCAGTGGTAATAATATGTACGAGCAGTGGTAATGTGTTTCCACTGCTAATGCATTCTTCAGCAGTGTCTTCCACAAGCTTATCAGTGGTAACTGTTAGTATTATTCCCAACAATCCTCCCCTAAACTTATGATTTCTCTGCAAATCAATAAGTTTCTTTAATCTTTATCATCTGCAAGGATTTGGGGAATTCTTCCAAACACTTTACTTTCTACTTAAATCCTGAATAGCTCTTGAACATTGACTTTGAAGCCTATGTAACAAATCTCTGACCTTCTCAGTATCTTCATGAACTCTTATTGTTGAAGACAACATCACAATGAGAGTTCCAGCTCTGATTGGTATTCTTTCTCAGCAAACATAAATGCATTCACTCCATCTTTTGAAGAAACATGATCAACTTCACATGAATCATAGTAAGTCCATGTAGTACCAGTACATGAAGCTTCAAACTTCTAGAAAGTATCATTAGCATCTGGTTCATAGAGCCTTCTTAGATCAACCCAATACTGCATTTCCTTCATATCTTTAATCTTGTCAGCATCAAACCTTTCTTTAACTAATCTCCACAATGTATCAAGATCAACTCTGTCACATGCTTTGATGAGTTCTTCAAACTGAATGAATGATGAAGTTTCACCACCTAGCCTTGTAATCTTCATGTTGGAGCAAAATTGCTAGCATATACACTTCCCAATCAACAATAGGATGTCGACTTGCGGTGGGTCGGGATAAAATCTCATTCTTCAATCAAAATCATGCCGGTCAATTTGTTCTTCTTCGTGAGTTTCTCGATTGAACTTCTTGTTCTTTAGCAAATCTTGTTTTCTTAAGAGTCCGAGGTTCACTATCTTTGGGTTTTCTCTTCAGATTAGGATATCTTTTTTCTTCTTCTTCAGAATTCATAGGAATGAAGTCACTATCTTGCTTTTTAACCCTGTAGTAGATACCTTCAACCTGATCATCAGTCATCCCTTTGAACTGGTTCTTTTTCCAGCCACCAACACTGCAACAATAAGCTTTCATCATTGAGATAACTTATGCCTTGGTTGGTTGTCTTGGTTTCTTTTGACCCTTTCTGACTGAAACAATAGCATCTTGAAGTGCTTGGCTATTCTTCATTTGAATGAAATCCTTCAACTGTGCAGTTTTGTTCTTCAGTTATGGATTTATCTATAACTAGGTCAATTGCCTTCTTCTTGACTACTGGATCATTAGTAATCAAGAACTTAATCTCTTGTTACGTAGGTACATAGCTAAACTCGGAGTCTTTTCTTTGAATATTGTGGGTGGAACATTGGAAAGTGGATTTTCATCCATTGGATCGATGGTTTCCATTATGTCGACCTTTTAGCCTCCATGAAGTCTGCAATCTCTAGTTCATCTAGCTTTTTCTTGTTTGCAACTTCATCTTCAGTGAGTTTTCTAGCAACTTCTGCATCATGATCAATTTGAGCTTGTTCTTTCTTTGAAACCTTCCTTTTTGGTTGCTCTTCACTCTGCACAACTACTTTACCTTTTTCCTTCTTCTTTTTTTCAATTTCTTCCTCTGCAGTGGTAATAACTTGTCCAGCAGTGGGAACTGTTTGCTCTGCAGTGGGAATTGTATCAGTGGTTGTAGCAGTAGAAGTTGCTTGCTCTGGTTGCTGTTGAGGAACTTCTTCTTGAGTATCAACTTCCTCAATAAAATCACATTCATCTCCAAAGTCTATTTTCCTCCCCTTAGTTTCAGCATCTGTTTTCCTCCCCTGTTTGGGAGAATTCCCAAAATCTTCACTGAAGCCCTCTGAGTGACCATCATGAGGTGAGGATGGAGATGATATCACTATCTTTGCAGTTCTCTTTGTCTGTTTCAACCCCTGCAACTCTTTCTTCAAAGTCTGAATCTCTTCTTTCAATCGTGTAACATCCTTGGCATGTTGCTCCTTTACGTGTGCCAAGTCTTTCTCCAGAAATTCAACCTGCTTAGTTAACCTGGTACAAAGTTCCATCAATTCCATAGGTTGCCCACTACCCTCAACACTTCTAACTGTGTGACCTGTTAGGAGAGGTGAATCATAAGGCATTGGTTCAGACTCACTCCTAGTTGGACTAGGTGGAAGCCTGGAACCACCAACGCTTGTTCCTAAACCAAAAGGATCGGGGACATCTTTGTGTTGTAATGGGAGGAGTTGGTTGTTTTGCCTCCTCTCATAGGTGTGAGAAACCGGTGGAGTGTAGTTAATGTTTGGAACTGTGATTGTGGGTATGTTTTGGGATACAACTGGGATTGTTGCATCTTCACCCTGTACCTGTGAAATCTTTGCAAGCATTTGAGGAAAAAGTGGTGTAACAACCCTATTGCCAACCTTATTCATGTTTTGAAAAACTTTGGGCTTAAGGAAACAGATTTTATAAATTCTTGTATGGGGTTGCAGTTGAAATTCATTTAACACTGCTTGCACAAACCTTGGAAACATCAAAAATTTTGTAGAACTCTTTACATTGCCTTGCATACTTGTAAAAATATATTTAGACCAATTAAAAATCTTATCAGTGGCTAGATAAACCAAAGGGTAAGCCATTGTTGAACTGAATTGTTCATAAGAAGTTTTCTTAGGACTTAGGCAATGTAAAAGAGTATGTATTAAAACTCTCCAATGAGGACAAAAACCACTCTTTTTGAAAGTAGCCTTTTTTCAGTGGTATCATACCCTATGGATGAAAGATGTTCATGAATTTCTGGCATGGGTAATGTGATGATACCATTGAGATCATCCAATTGGAGAATTCTCCTCAACGATGACTCAGTAACATCAATAGTTACCCCATCCACTGTGGCTCTAAGAGCATCCACTGTTTCATGTGTATCTCTATTTTCAATGGTTATGGACTAAACAGAGTTCCAAAACTGTTTGATTTGAGAGATATAGATTGTGGGATTGAGTAGTAAAGCATACCTTATATGAGTAGTGTTTAGAAAATCCACAATCTGATGAAAAACAGGGCCACTCTTGTCGTTTGACTTTTCCAAATAGGCCACTTGGTTGTGCTCATCTGCAAAGGTGATTGGTGCCATAGTATCTTTTGATGAAAAATATGTTGTGTTAGTATGAATTGTATAAAGAACTCGCCAATTGAGATAAAAGATATATACTGTTAGGGTTTGAGAGTTTTTGTAAGAAAGATTATCTAAGGAAAAGATTTATCTTAAGAGGATAAATTGCAAATAGGAAAGTAGATAATCTTCTAAAAATTTTACCCTATTAATATAGAAAGTAGTTACTCTCAACGGCTAGTAAAAAGTTTATTCTTGACACAACAGTTGTAACAGCTAGATCATCAATGGTAAAAATAACTTTGTCGGTGGAAGCGTGAACTAGCGGTGGTAATTTTTCACAAATTTTTTCAAAAGCGTTGGTAAGTAAAACATATGAAAAATTTGATTGCTCTTATCATAGTTTTAGCAAACTACCCACTATCAACGGTTTGATATGTCTTTACCATGAGCCGTTTGCTATGGACTAGCCAACTCTTAATCATATAGAATATGGTGAGTTGATAACCATATAGTTTTGGTAAACTATCAACCATAAGCGGATTTGTTAAGTCTTTACCAAGAGCCGTTTGCTCGGACTAGTTGATTCTTATGTGGATTAGACATGGTGAATCAAAACCATTTGTTGTGTGTCTCGATTACACACCTTTTATGATCAACTCCATCTTTCTTTGCATAAAAGTTATTGAACAAGCAAAATACAAGCACAACGCATATACAAACTTATACAACAATTTTAGTACCCAAAACCTCCCTCAACACCAAAGACCATTAGACACAAAAATTTTATGGATTAAGCATTCCAATACACATTACCAATCTTGAAATCTACCCACATCAAGTCCTTTTGTTAATAAATCAGCATAGTTATCATCAGTATGGATTTTGACAACTTGGATTAGCCTTTTCTCATAACAATCTCTTATAAAATGGTGTCTAATTTCAATATGTTTAGTCTTTGTGTGTTGAACTGGATTCTTAATTATGCAAATGGTACTCTTATTGTCAATATAAATGATGGTATTCATAAAATTGTACCCATAGTCCAAAAGTTGATTTTGAAGCCATATAACTTGAGCACAACAACAACTTACGTGACCACATACTCGCCTCGGTTGATGAATTTGCCACCATTGTTTGTTTCTTGCCTTTGCCATGACACCAATCTGTTTCCAAGAAATTGGCATCCACGTTGTAGATTTTCTATCCAAACTAGCTCCGGCATAGTCACTATCCGAGTAAGTAACCAATTCTAGAGGTGATTCTCTAGGGTACCATAATCCCATTAGGAAATGCTTTAAGATATCGAAAATCTTCTTCACGGCGGTCAAGTGTGAGAACACAGGAGTGACACGAAACCTTGCACAAGCACATACTGCAAACATAATGTCTGGCCTAGATGATGTAAGATACATCAAAGAACCAATCATAGATCTGTACATATGCACATCAAATGCTTCACCACTATTTTCCTTCAAGAGTTGATGTGTAGTCTTGTCTGCAGGGGTTCTGGATGACTTTGCATAAGTGAACTTGAACTTCCTCAGTATCTCAGCCACATATTTATCTTGATTAATGAAAATACCATCTGGCCTTTGTTGTACTTGAAGTCCCAAAAAGAATGTGAGTTCACCCATAGAACTCATCTTGAACTCTTCCTTCATTAGCTTCTCAAACTCTTTGCACATCTCTGTCTTTGTAGAACCAAAAATGATATCATCAACATATACTTGAACTAGCAAGATATCATTCTTGTCTTTCTTGATGAACAAAGTCTGATCCACTCTGCCTCTATGAAACCCATTATCAAGAAGATAAGTAGTTAAGGTCTCATACCATTTTCTTGGTGCCTGATGCAAGCCATACAAAGCTTTAACCACCCTGTACACTTTGTTTGGATAGTCAGGGTCTTTAAAGCACGGAGGTTGTGAAACATATACCTCCTCATCAATCGCCCATATAGAAAAGCACTTTTACATCCATTTGATAGACTTTAAAGCCCATAAAAGATGCATAGGCTAAAACGACCTAATTGCTTCAATTCTTGCAACTGGGCAAACACTTCTTCATAGTCAATACCCTCCTCCCGAGTGTATCCTTGAGCCACAAGCCTAGCTTTGTTTCGTATAACAATTCCTCTTTCATCCTTTTTGTTTCTGAACACCCATTTTGTACCTATTACCTTCTTGCCGGAAGGTAAATCGCAAAGCACCCAAACCTTTTGAATCTTGAACTGGAGCAACTCTTCTTGCATTGCTTCCACCCAACTTTCATCTTCAAGTGCCTTGTACACATTCTTTGGAAAAACACATGAAAAGACATTCATTCTTGCCTTCATGATTCTTAGATTCATAGATTTCACTAATAAACCCATGAACATCAAGCAATTTTGATTGTCTTCTAGTCTTCACTGATGAATTTACATCCCCAATCACATTTTCAAGAGGATGTGATTTATGAATTGAGGTATGGGAGTATGAGGCGCAATCTCATTCGGCATATTTGAGATTTCAACATCATTGGCTTGAGCTTCCTACTCGGAGTTGTATTTTCCACTTACGGTGTTGCGGTGGAAACTTACGGCCTAGCGATGGAATATGAATTTCCTTTGTTTCGTGATTTGCGATGTTCATATTGCCGACTCCTTCTTTTCTAGAATCATTAGAAGGTTGAGCATCTCCGGTCCTTGGAATATCATCATTATCGCATAGTCCCAAAGTGGCAAACCGAATTCATCTTGATCATCTACTTGATCCTTGCTTGATTCATCATCATCAAGAAACTCTTACGAACTGCAAAATCATAAGAAGATGTACAGTAGAGATAGGTACATAGTTCATGGTATGGGTTAGAGTATCAAGATCAAACGACCTTTTCGGACCAGTTCCTTTGACATTCACTTTGTTTTCTAGGAACTCAACATGCGATTCTCTTCAATCTTTTGGGTTCTTAAGTTGAATACTCAAAGCTTTACTAACCATGGAATACCCAACAAAATACCCTTCATCGATTTTTCTTCAAATTTGCCTAGATAATCTATGGTATTGAGAATAGTGACATGACATCCAAATGGTCTCATGAAGTCCGGGATAGGGGTCTACCTCTAAATAACTCATAAGGTGTCTTGTTCTTTGTTTTCACTACTAAAACCTGTTTTGCACATAACATGCGATGTTAATTGCTTACGCCCAAAAAGTGATTGGCAATTTTGAATCGCCAACATGGTTCTAGCGACCTCTATAAGTGTCATGTTTCTCTCTCTCAACACCGTTTTGTTGAGGAGTTCTAGCAACACTAAATTCTCTTTTAATACCTTTATCTCTGCAAAAATCATCCATAACTCTATTCTTAAACTCTGTCCCATTGTCACACCTAATGATTTTAACTTTCATATCATATTGGTTTTCAACTTTTGTGATGAAGGTCTTAAGGATGCCAGTTGTTTCATCCTTAGTTCTTAGAAAGAAAACCCATGTAAACCTGCTAAAATCGTCAGTCACAACAAGACAATACTTCTTAAGATTTAAGTTGCTCACAGATGTAGGACCAAACAAGTCCATATGTAACAATTGAAGTGGGTGAGCAATAGAGTTAACCAATTTTGACCTGCAAGAAGCTCTGTGTTGTTTGCCTTTAAGACAAGCCACACAGGTTTGATCATTTTCAAATCTTTTCTGAGGCAAGCCTCTTACCAAACCATCTTTAACAATCTTATTTATGGTTTTGAAATTAATATGACCAAGTCTTCTATGCCATAACATGGATTCATCCACTGTGGCCTTTGCAAGCAAGCAAGCATAATCATCTTTAGCAACAATGTTATTCATATCAAAGCTATATAAGTTGCCTTTTCTAGGAATCTTAAGAAGAATCTGACTTTCATCAGGCATCTTAAAATCCTTAGAGAGAACAAAACACATATCTTTAGTAAAAAGAACATTGTTTTTCTTGTCACACATTTGTGACACACTAAAAAGATTATACTTAAGCTCTTTTACATAGTACACAGGTTCAAAATCCAAGTTACCAGTTCTGATGACCCCTTTACCAGTAACTTTTCCATTTACTCCACCTCCAAAGCGACAAACTGTCCATCATAGTGTTCAAAATTTGAGAGATAGGACTTGTTGCCGGTCATGTGCCTTGAACATCCACCGTCTGTGTAGCCTTGATTCGATCTTTTGTCCTTGGATGTTCTGCACATATAAGAAAGGAGTTAGTTTCCTTTGGAGACCCAAGCCATGATTGACTTGGATCGCCTCGTGTATCAATATAGTTAAATCTATCAAAGGTCATTGATACACCATTGGGATTGGTTGTTGAGGTAATTCCTTTAGGTTTCCATTCCCAACGTCTTTGAGGCCTTCACAACATTTCCCATGTTACCCTTTTCTTGTTTACAACCCTTGCGGTGGGAACTTTTGGTGAGCGGTGGTAGCTTCTTGATTTAGTTTTAGGTACCCTTGTTGGTTATATTGAACCCTTTTATCGAGAAAAGACCTTTTCCCTGTTTGTGCAGATTTTGCAAAAGTTGTTTTGGATTTTGCACTTGTAATGGTGATTTAGGGTGGCGGTGTTATGATTTTAGTAGTGGCAAAGTTTTAAGTCCACTTCTTAGTTGAATTGCTCTTGGGATCATCTTGCTGTGTGAATTAGGGTGTATTTTGTTTTGAAACATGTTTGACTCCACCCTTTTATTCCCATAAACTTCCCTTCTCCCAACATGGTAGTCACAATTAGCATGTAAATGTTTAAAGCTACCACAGATATGACATGCTTTATTGTTCATGACAAACTCACTACCTAGTTGTTGAGATTTTACATGATTCCAACTCCTCTGGTTACCCCTAGGAGTTGATGACTTGTTTCTATACATCTCAGCATACCTTACAGTTGATCTAGGCTTATTAACTTGTTTCCTAGGTTCCTCTGTAATAGTATTTACAACTTGTGGGATAGAAGCCTCTACATTCTTTTTAACATTCTCATCAACAACAGATGAGTCACTTGCACTTTCAAAAACATCAGGTTCATGCTTAACCTCTTCCTCACTTTTCACAAATTTGAGAGGACCATATTCACGATTAAGATCCTGAAATTCTTCTAGTCCTGTATGAGCTAAATCTATGCCAGGAGGTGCTGGAACACCCCTTAGTGGTGGAGGAGCTGTATTGTATCCCATACCAGACTTAACTTTACTAGTAATTTGAGCATTCCAAATTTTATCAATTGACTTAGACTGATAATATAAGGTGTCAACAGACAAATTAACATTCTCATTTATCTTTTTAAGTTTTTCAAGCTCTTCTTTTAGTGCCTCATTCACTGCTATCTTATGATCTAACTCTCTTCTAAGAACAATCATATCATCATTATATTTTGACTCATTTTCTCTATAATGCTCTAGTTGTTTCTCTAATACAGATATGCCTCTTCTAAGATTTGACACAGTATAATTAGCGACAAACAACTCGTTCTTTGGTTTTCATAAGATTCATTAAGCCTTTCACATTCTCTAGAAGCCCTACATGTTTTAGAACAACTTTCAAAGTTTTGTACCTCGAGTCGAGAGAAAGCCATGAGAGCATGTTACGTAGACACAAGAGCGACATCGAAGGTTGTTCCTCTTGTCCATCGACCATGAAACTCAATCATAGCTCACACCATCAATTGCCGGCATTGCCTTTGGTTCCTCCACAATTGGTTCTTTCTTTTGCTTGTACCAAGTAGACCTATTGTCCTGCTTCTTTGGTCTTTCGCATTCTCTAGCAAAATGCCCCAACTTGTGACAATTGAAACACTCTACTTTCTTTTATCGAACCTGCGGTTTCTCCACCATTGATGTGAATTGGCTTGCCGGTCTTCTTGTAAATTTCCTAGCCCTCATGCTAAGAAGAGCTATTTGCCACTTTATATCCATCTCCTCCAAGTCATCTTCATCAATTTGCTCTATGTCTTCATGAGTTAATATAGAGCCACTAACTTGAGTGGAGATAAAAGCATAAAGGTAGGATCTCCAATACCAAACAACCTTCTTCTTTGAACTGCGGTGGTAACACTAGCATTACCGATGGAAGCTGTAGAACCGGCGATGGCAAAATCATCATTGTCATCTTGAATCATCACATCAACAGAGGTTGACAACAATGCCAAGTTGCTAGAGCTTGTACCAAGTTTCCGCCTTCTTCAATCTTTGTTCAATAAGTTTGAAGTTGTTGTAAAGATCATTTAGCTTCATAGTTTCAATCTACGGTTTATTTTCCCGGTTGTAACATTAGTATGAAACTCAGCAGGCAAACTTCTTAGAAACTTCAAATTGAGGTCTTCCTTTTCTACCTCAATTCCAAACACGATCGGTTGTGTGACAATCTTACGGAGTTTGGTGAAGATCTTTGTCAAGTGAGTCATTGCTTGAAGCGGAGAAGTTTTCATAACTTTGCTTCAACAATGTCTTTTGAGTCTTCTTTGTAGCATCATTGCCACAAAAAGCGAGCAAATCTCTTCAAAAGTTCTTTTGTTGTCTTGAATTTCTTTGAAAGCAATGATCCGGTCTTTAGGAAGAGTCATTAGTAACAAACTTCGGCCTTGGTCATTCTTCTTCTTTGATCTTTCATCATTAGTCTCGGTACAAAAGCTGTTACAACTTCGTGTCACCAACTTTCTCGGTCTTCTTACGAGACTTGAAGGAATCACCGATTAAGATGATCTCCCATAGAGCATAGTCTTGTATGAGAAAGTATTGCTCAATCATTATCCTCCACATCTCAAACTCATTAAGTTTGAGCTTAGGAAGCCTGGAGCGAGTTGGAATGGTTTTCCATCTCCATTGATTTGAGTGAGTTGGTTAAGCTTATTCCTTGGATCTTCTAAATCAAAGTATCAGAACCTTTGCTCTGATACCACTTGATGGATCTAAACACACACCTTGTGTTAGTGATACTTTGAATTATATTAATAAGTACGCGGAATATACTTAGTAATACTTAGAAGATGGATTATATGATGTAATGTAAGTGAGAACAGTATAACACAAAGCTCCAATATTATTAAGAATAATACGAGTGATCTTGCTTATCACTAGGGTTACACCTTGAAGCTTACGTACCTAGAACAATGACCTAGGATCTCCTTTTATAGCACAAGGAGTCCTTTACAAGATAAGTATAATGCTAACTATATAGAATATACACAAGATCTTTTCTATACTTATCTATATACGAATACATAACAATTATCCTAATAGCAGTGGTAATAATATGTACTAGCAGTGGTAATGTGTTTTCACTGCTAATGCATTCTTCTTGATGTCTTCCACAAGCTTATCGGTGGTAGCTGTTAGCTTTATTCACTTCGAGTAATGATCACACCCTCAATAGCTTTTTTTATTTTTCATAACCCTTTAGTCTTATTAACCATTAATATATTAAACAAGATCAAGATTTAATTAAATGACAATAATGCATGTTATTGTCATAACAATTAATATTATGTGTTTAATTAGCGTAGCTATCGATTTAATCTGTAACCCATAACACCAAACGAGATGGCTCGTGATGGCACTGTTGGAATTTCATATTGATATAACCATCAATACTACGAGTACGCAATGGATGAATCTAGTTTAGTGTTATTAGATTAACAATATAATAAACACATTATTTACTAACCTTTAATTAATCTAATAAAGATTAGTTCCACCACATCTTGAATCTTGAATAAAACCGTTAGTGATTAAATTATCACCTCTACCGGAAGCACACACTACACGTCAAACGAAGCACATTAGGATGTTAGTTCTTGTTACAAGATTACCAAAACAACTAGTGTTTAATGCTTGTTCTAGATCCGATCCAAATACCCAAGTGGTATGCGTTTGCATCGAACAATGAAACAAAAAAAGGAAAAACCACAAAACTGACCACATGGGGAATCGAACCCTGATAAGTTGAGAGAGAATGAAAGCAACTCCACCACTGGACTACAAGTCCTTTTGTGGAATAAACACAAACAGTTTGGTTTATATACGAAATAACCAAACAGCCTTTTTGTTGTGTTTTCTTAGTCGAACAGAAGAGATAGAACAAAAACTGAATCTGGTTTATGTTTTCTTTGTAATGTCATGTAGGGTTTGGATGTGTATCTCACCACCGAACGAATGAGGGGAAGGATGGTTTATATAGCCCTCTAACTTGTCCACTAAGTTTTGTCCTTAACCTCCTCATGTTCGATCAAAACGACACTCTCCACCCCTCCTAGAATCTTCCAAGGGGCTGGCCACTTTAGGGGAGTCTAAGTAGATTCATTTTTCGACTTTAAGTCCCTCTCTTTCTATTTAACGTGTATTCAAAGTTAGTTAAGCGTCTAGCGGAAACTAACGACCGTTAAATACACTTCGTGGAATATATTACATATTTAATAAGTTTATGTACTATATATATTAAATATATAATAAACATTTTCTTCACAGTATTCGTGTGTCTTCCGAGATAAATTTCGCGTATTCCGGCCATATAGTTATCGATTTGACTTGAGCATAACCAATACTTTTAAAATGCTTGAGTGAAAAATATTTGTGCTATTCTTTGTAATTCTGGTACGGAAGTCATCACGTGGTCACATCGAGTTAACCAAATGACAAGTAAATCGGCGAAAATAAACGGCTCTACCCAGAATAGTGCTATTTTTGGTATGTTGTGCCGGAAAAAAATGTTACGATAACTATTGTGGTTAAAGACTAAAGAATCACTTCTTCATTTCAACAATTATATATATTGGCATGTGTGAATCTATTTAAGCAATTTCTCATCTACAATTGCACATGAAGTAAGTGTCTAAATATTGCACATGAAACAAGATAGACCATTCATGTTATCTTGATACCTATGATGCCATGTGTGGGATTAAAAAGCTCATAGGAAAATAAGGTTTGGTTTAGATATATGTCATATGTTGTTCACAAAATGGCCTGAAAATATGCCAAGAAAATAGTGAATATAATCTATGTATCTTTCTTTTTCACTAAGTGAATATGAACAAAATAGAATTATCGAACATGTCTCAAGCTGATGATATACAGAGAACGTTAGACAACCCAAAAGGAAAAAGTGTTCAGAACTCCTTCAATTTCAAAAGTTCAAAAGCTCAAACTTCCCCGACGTTTCAGCAACTTTTGCAACGTAAGACCCGTTGTGTTCTTTTATAGTTTTTGTTTGATTTATGTGAATGATCGACGTATTCACTTGTTTTACCCTTCAATTCGACTCTTCTTGTAATACCTTTATATTATATTAGAAAATAAAAAAATGTTTTGGATTTGAATCAATAACATCAACTGCTTAAAACAGTATTAACAAACAAGACCATCGGCTTCCTGTATGTTGATTTGTTGACGATTCACAAATAAATAAAATGAGAACTGTGAACATAAACAAAGAAAACTAATGTATGTGATTTTTGTCCCAAATGCTAACTAAATT
This sequence comes from Chrysanthemum lavandulifolium, assembly GCA_022545495.1. Lineage (NCBI taxonomy): Eukaryota > Viridiplantae > Streptophyta > Magnoliopsida > Asterales > Asteraceae > Chrysanthemum > Chrysanthemum lavandulifolium. The sequence continues at coordinate 139,095,430 of CM040243.1, forward strand.
TTGCTGCTTTATTATAATATCAGGTGATGGTTCAAGTGGTCACACGCTTCCTTGCAAAAGATGAAAAGAACAGCGACCAAGAAGACAAGGGAACAGCCATAACAAAATGTCAGTTCTAGCAAAATTAAAGACAAAGCCAAAAGGCTGAAACATTCATTGAGCAGGAAGAAACATGGTGACAAAAATGATTCACGATGTAATTCAGCCACTGTTCATCCGGTGTTAGTCTAAAGGACAAGGGTGAAGAAGATGCCGATTATCATAGTGCGCAAAGTAATCTATACTTTTAGATTTCACATTTTCTGGTTATATTATTATCATATATGATGATGTATTAAAACTCATACTTATATATATGTGTATATATTTCAGATTCTGAATCTAAGCATGCACCAGTTGCTAACACACAAGCTCTTGTATCAATTCCGAGAAGCATTTAGAGAAAAGGAGCACTGAGAAAAGCAAAGATGAACCTTCAAGCTCCAGTAACACCATAACAGATGCACAATCAAAGAATCTGGCCCCACTGAATGCATCAATTGTTGCTTCTGACACTGATACCAAGAACAAGGCCGTAGCAACAACAGATGTTTCTAAAGTACATGAATTGAAAGAAAGAAATTCAAGATTCTCAAGCCTCACAGTTTCCACTTCAGAGAGTGTTGCGAATAGATCTGATAGAAGCGTTGAAGAGGGAGATAACATAAGAGGTGAGTCACAAACATGGGATAAGGGTCATGTGTCGGTGAAAGAATATTTGATGCACAAATTTGAGCCTGGTGAAGATGAGCGTGCACTTTCGAAAGTAATCACAGAAACAATAAGTCCTAGAAGAGATAAGGTGAGAGTGGCTATGAGTTCTTTTCTTAAAAACGAAGAACCTTCTGAGATGACATCATCGGATTTTGATAACAATGTGAACTTGAGCTTGAGCTTGAAGTCAAAATCATTACCTACTTCTACTAACTTAAACACAAACAAAGAGCCAAAAAAAGCTTGCATTAAACAAAGCCATAGTTTAGGGTCAAATGCCACAAAAGCCTCTTCGAATTTAAATCAGACCTTTAAATCGACTTTTGCTTCTTATCAAGTCCATTTTCTAGGCTCGAGCTCAAGCCGTAATACGAATCTGAACTCCCCAACCACTTCATTTAGCCCAAACACTAACCTATCCACAAGCAAAACAAGCTCATCGCCACTGGGTCATGCTTCCATGGCTAATGAGACTCAGACTCCTGCCTCTAGTACTGCTGACCAGAGTCAGGTGTCTAGGCGCATTGCCACTAGTGTAAGAAGGGTTCCTGTCAATAGTGCTAATAAGAGTCGGGTTCCTGACAATACTGATGCTAATGAAACACGATCCCATGTCTCTACTAGAGGTCAGGATCCGTCTCCTGTATAAAAAGGCTAATATAAACAGAGTTCCAGCTTCAGGCAACAATCATAAAGGTAATTAATGCTTGTTTCATAAGCATCATATCACCATAGTGATAGCGTACAACTCATTGATATTTTTATTTTTATTTTTTTTGCAGATAGCGTTGCCTTGAATATTATATAGCTCATATTGTTCAACAACTTCTTATATGCAGATGGGAAAGATGAAAGTTGTGGAAGGAATGAAGGATAATATAACTGAAGAGCTTTTACAGCACAAGACATCCCGTGTGACACCGGAAAAGAGGCCTGATTTTCTCTTGTTCCCCCTCAAAACATAACAAATTGTGTAGTGTCTGTAGATATGAATGAGTATGCAAGTAATAAACAGATATTCGAGTTTCATTGTTGTGGTGTGTGATCCCAACACAAAGTTTTAGAAAAGCTACACAAAATTATATTTTATTGGGACATTGGTGGCTTAGATTCTGACTCACAAGCCATGAACCATTCTGAATAAATTTTAACCAACTGAACCAGTGGTGAGAAATTGAAATATAGTATAAGGGAGCAAAACATGTATTTTTTTAGTATATACAATTAAAAATATGTGTTGCTTCATGTTAACTTACAAAGACCTTTTCAACCAGTAGGTTGCAAATGATAATGTTAAGGTTTCAATTCTATCACCTTGTGGCTTTGAGATCGGTCAGTACTATACCATTGCCGTAATATTAACATTGGTTATTTTAATTCCAACATGTTTTCTAAAAGACTAGTTATCTGAATTCCGAACAACTGCATTAAAAAAAGGTTAACAGCACGTAATAGCAACATATTTTTCCTTTTGTTTAAATATCAGATACGAACCCAAACAAATACCACAATACCCATCCAACTTTCAAATTTTGTTTCATTATCATACGTTTTTGCGTCATCTCTTTGCACCGTTAGTCCTTTTGACGAACGATCGTTAATCATCTCTTTGCACCGTTAGTCCTTTTTATATGTTTTCTTACGTTTTCATACGTTTTTATCCATTTGATACGTTTTCGCCCGTTTTCTTACGTTTTTGTTCGTTTTCAAACGTCTTCGTCCATTTTTATACGTTTTATATGTTTTTTCTTAAGCTTTTATACGTTTTTATATGTTTTTATATGTATTCTTACGCTTTTATCTGCTTTTATACGTTTGTGTCCATTTTAATACGTTTTCATCCTTTTTATATATGTTTTACGCTTTATCCGCTTTTATACGCTTTCATATGTTTTTGGCCGTTTCTATAGGTTTTCTTATGTATTCATACGTTTTTATTCGTTTTTATCGTTTCGTCGCTTTATACGATTTTACATTTCATACGTTTTTGCCCGTTTCTATATGTTTTCCTACGTTTTTGTTCGTTTTAAACGTTTTCCGCGGTTTGTATACGGTTGTTACGTTTTTGTCCGTTTTCTTACGTATTTGTTCTTTTTATACATTTTGTCGGTTTTATACGGTTGTTCACGTTTTCATACGTTTTGCTGTTTTATAAGCTTTCTTATGTTTTTGTTCGTTTTCATCCATCTTTATACGAAAACGTAAAAAATATAAAACCGACGAAACATTAAAACGGACCCAAACGTATAAAAGCGTAAGAACACACTTGTGGGATTAGTTAAAAGCGAACACGTATGTAATGGGTTACGGACGTATCAAAACGTGCATATTTTTGAGTTAATTACAACCGGTTGTAGTCAAAAGGACTAACGGTGCAACTAAAACGGTCCATGAACATGCCTAACGACTAACTTATAGTGGTTTGTATTGGTGGAAAAAACTATTACGTGCCATTAACCCTTTAAAAATGGTCCAACAAACTCAATCTAATTATTGCATAACACTAATGGTGCAATATAACAACCATCAAATCCTCAAAATTCTACGAGTAATTTGTTGGAAAATTTTGCACTTGTGGGATTAGTTCACACCTTGTAATGTTTCCGGAGTGTACACCCATAAGGTCCATGTTTCCGACTCTAATAGTGGTTTGTATTGGTAGTATCTTGGTGAAATCGCTTGTGGAAATCTTGTTTGTGGTTTCCAGCGATAAGCGTGAAGCGATCTTGTTTCCACTAAAGTGGTGTATCCAGCGATAGTGCTATGGTCTTGATAGCGGTTCCATCGATAGATCGTTGCGCAAGTGAAATCTTGCTAGTGGAAAATCTTGCTTATGGAAAATCTTGATAAATGGCGATTACAACTTCTTTATGACCACGTTTAATTGGTCATGTAACCACTAACGGCTATAATGGGGATAATTATGAGGCTATTAATGGGCGATTAATACTCATAATTCCATTGGAATAGCTCAAGAGTAACCTCCTATAAATAGGAGATCGATCATGCATGAGACACACACGAAAACATAAACACTTATTAGCGAAGGGTTATAGAATTGTGCCTAATTCTCTAGCGCATTTGGTCTTATCCCAGTAGATATTCGTGATACCCGGGCATTAGGGTCGAATAGTTTACTTTGGAAAGTGATCATACGATTCAAGTGACATCCGGTAACCACCAAGTGGTATCTGTTACTACTAACAGTTTGTTTGTTTCTGGAAGAGTTGCACATTTCTGTTGAATTGATTATCTTCACCACCTTTGGGACGAATAACCACCAACAATCAAAGTAAACTATTTAGTGATAATCAATGGCAATTGCGCAATGAAACACATGGCTTCAAACTTTGCTAAGTTGGACAAGTTTGAAGGGTGGACTTTAGGAGGTGGCGGAAGAAGATGCACTTCTTCTTCATCAAGCATGAGTGTGGTGTATGTCTTGACTACTCCAATTCACGATGATGGTGATGATGCTAGTGTGGATCGGATCGGGAGGAGGAGCAAGTGGGAGAATGATGACTACATATCAGAGGTCTTATTCTCAATGGTATGTCGATTCTCTGTTTGATATTTATCGAACTTTGAATCTTCAAAGAGCTGTGGGATTCCTTGGATGCCAAATATATGGTGAGGATGCATCAAGTAAGAAGTTCCTTGTTAGTAATTTCACAAATTACAAAATGGTGATTCAAGACCGGTTATGGAACAATACAATGAACTTCTTGGAATACTTGGAAGGTTTACACAACACAATATGCACATGGATGAGGCTATTCAAGTCTCTTGTGTTATTGATAAACTTCCTTCTTCATGGAAAGATTTCAAGCATACCTTGAAACATATGAAGGAGGAGTTAACTCTTGTTGAGTTGGGCGATCATCGCGCATTGAGGAATCTCTCAAGGTGCGGGATAATGACAAGCCAAAGAGTGGCAATCTTGTTGGACCATCTGTTGTCAATATGGTGGAGCATAACAACTCCACGGTACAATGACAACAAAGGCAAACGCAAATTTCATGATAACACAAGGCGGATCCTAACAAGAAGGCAACACCTACTTGTTGGAAATGTGGCAAGGCCGGTCACATTAAAAGGACTGCAAGGGTGTTAAAGTTGGTGGTAAAGCCAATGGATCGGGCACTAATGGTTCGGGGTGGTGGTTGACCAACTCTTTGAAAGGTCGAATATGTTTAATAAGTCTTTTCGATTTATTATGTTACATATGTATCTCGAATCTTTTATGTGCGGGATGATGATGTTGCGTGGTGGGTTGACTACGGTGCAATAGTTCATGTGTGTAAAGATAGAAGGCGGTTCAAGACTTATGAGTCCTTTGAATAATGGTTCTATTCTTCACATGGGAAATGAGTCAACGACCTTGGTGCATGGTCGTGGTTGTGTAGATCTTAGGTTTAGTTCGGAAAGATTGTAACTTTGTTTAATGTTATTCATGTTCACGATATAAGGAAAAACTTGGTTTCAAGTAGTGTTTTGAATAATCATGGATATAAACAAGTTATTGAATCGATAAATTTGTTCTTTCTAAATGTGGTGTTTTATTGGTTTTGGTTATTTATGTAATCAAATGTTCGGGCTTAATATTACCAGCAGCGGTGTTATTTGACTTTTGTGACCACATATGATCGAGTGATTCTAACCTTTGGCATGCTAGACTTGGTCATGTTCACTATAAAAGGATGCAAGATATGTCTAGGGATGGTTTAATCCTGCTTTTGACATGGACTTTGAAAAGTGTAAAACTTGCATGTTGACCAAGATAACCAAGAAACCCTTTCGGTGTTAGTCGTGAGACTAAGATCTTGGAGCTTATTCACGATGACTGTGTGATTTGCATGCCACTCCTTCTTTGGGGAATAAGAAGTACTTTGTGACATTTATTGATGATGCTTCTAGATTTTGTTATGTCTATCTATTACATACCAAGGATGAAGCATTAGATAAATTCAAAGTGTTTAAAAGCGAAGTTGAATTACAACTTGGGTCTTTGATCAAAGATTAAGGGCCGATAGGGAGGTGAGTACATGGATACTCGGTACTTTCGATCTGTTGGAATAATCCATGAAACGGCGCCCTTATACTCCTCGGCAAAATGGTATTTACGAAAGGAAAAAGCGGTCTTTGAAGGAGATGGTTAATTCCATGTTGTCCTATTCGGGATGAGTCAAGGTTACGGGGTGAAGCTATGTTAATGACTTGCTATTTGCTAAATAGGGTTCCCAACAAAAGGAACAAGGTTACCCCTTATGAACTACGGACTAAAAGGAAACCCAACTGAATTATCTCAAGGTTTGGGGTTGTAGGGTCATTGTAAGACTCCACGATCCAAAGTTGAAAACTTTGGGTGAAAGAGGCATTGATTGCATCTTTGTTGGATATCTTGAGCATTCCAAGGCTTTTAGGTTCTATGTTATTGAACCTAATGAATATGTTTCAATTAACTCCATTATTGAATCAAGGGATGCGAGACTTTGATGAGAATAGATTCTCATCGGTTCCTAGACCAAGTCGGAGGATTCCTAATGGAACTCATGACTTTGGTGTATCGAGGTCACGATGATGAACCATCGGTGGTCCCCGATGAGGTTGTGGTTCAACAACTGAACACGTGCTCGGGAAGAGCAAAAGGTCGGGACTCCAAAGTCATTTGGACACGAGTTTCAACTATACTTAGTTGAAGGTACTAGGGATGAGGTCTCGGACCAATACTCCTATTGCTTCATTGTTGAGGATGACCCCAAAACATTTGAAGAAGCAATGAAGTCGAGGACATTGCTTTACGGAAAGAAGCAATCAATGATGAGATGGATTCCATCATGGGCAACAACACTTGGGTGTTGGTTGATCTACCTCACAGTTGCAAACCTCCGGGTTGCAAATGGATTTTCAAAAGGAAAATGAAGGTAGATGGAACTATTGAAAAGTTCAAGGCTAGACTAGTCATTCGGGGCTTTAAACAAAAGTCGGGAATAGACTATTTTGATACTTATGCCCTGTGGCTCGTATCGATACCATAAGGCTAGCGATTGCTATGGCATCTATTCACAATCGGTTATTCATCGGATGGATGTGAAAACGACTTTCTTGAATGGTGAATTGGAAGAGGAGGTTTATATGAACCAACCTCGGGGCTTCATCATGCCAGAAATGAAAACAAGGTGTGTAAAGCGATTAAGTCTCTTTATGGACTTAGCGGGCACCTAACAATGGCATCAAAAGTTTGATGAAGTGGTTTTGTCTAGTGGTTATGTTCTTAACCAAGGCGACAAATGTGTATATAGCAAATTTGATGAATCGGTAAATGAGTCATCATTTGTCTATATGTTGATGACATGTTGATCTTTGGCGACCAAAATCGAGTTGACGACAAAGGAATTTTGTCATCAAGGTTCTCCATGAAAGACATGGGGAGGCGATGTTATCCTTGGTATAAGGATTAAACATGAAAGTAATAGAATTTCTATCTCTCGGTCTCATTATATTGAGAAGGTCTTGAGGAAATTCAATTACTTTGATTGTACTCGATGAGTACACCTATGGATACTTGTGAGAAGGCGATGCCTAATCATGGCAAGGTGTATCTCAACTTGAGTATTCTAGGGTAATTGGTGCTGATGTATGCCATGACTTGTACAAGACGATATTGGTTTTGCGGTGGGAAAATTGAGCGGTATACTAGTAATCCTAGTGCTCATCAACGCAAGCGATTCGGGAGGTCTTGAAGTATTTGAAGAGAACTATGGATTATAGTCTCTCATATCTTGGTTACCCATCGATGTTGGAAGGTTACAACGATGCAAGTTGGATCGATAACACTAAAGACAATTCGTCTACCGGTGGTGGGTATTCCTACTTGGTGGAGGTGCAATTTCTTGGGCATCCAAGAAGCAAACTTGCATCACCGGTTCAACAATGGAATCTGAATTTGTGGCTCTAGCATTTCTTTGGTAAAGAAGTTGAATGGTTGAAAAACTTGCTTCTTGAGATTCCATTGTGGCCTAAACCTATAGCACCTATTTCTATCCGGTGTGATAGTGCGGACTACATTGGCTAAGGCTTATAGCGGATGTACAATGGTAAGTCTAGACACTTGGGTGTCGGACATAGCATGATTCGTGAGCTTATCATGAATGGGGTGGTATCTATAGAGTTTGTGAGATCTCAGCAGAACTTAGGCGATCACTTGACGAAGGGTGCGGCTAGAGACTTGGTTATAAAGTCGCTAAAGGGATGGGTTTAAGTCCAACTTAGTCCTTTGAATGCTAGGACACCTGACTCCTCCGAGGAAACTTGGGAGCTGAGTTCAATGTGGAAAGCTGAACATTCGATGGGTGGAGCACATGTTTTATTTACATCCCAAGGTTGTGCTCGAGAACTGCTTTGAAAGGAGGATGAAGTCTTTACTTCTTAATGGTTATTTTCTTTGAAAAAGTGCTTGGCGGGAGCATGACTAAAGAGGAACCACCTATGTAAATGTTGAAGTTTTGCCGCTTGAGGAAGCTTTGGACTTTTAGCTTTTACAACATTTATGAATTTGGATATGGACACATGGCTTGTATAGTGTCGGGAGTGTTAAGTGTTTGAAAACTTGTGTGTATTTTATCTTGGTATTCAAATGGGTTGAAGGGTTCAATTCTTAGAACACCACGATTCTCGAATATTTGAGCGTGTAATTTACTAAGATGGAAATTCAATCCTCGGGACATTTTCGTTTATGCACATGTTTTGATTGATGTTTATTTTTCATGCAAAGTGAACTAAATTTGGGGAGGATTGTTGGAAAATTTAGTGCACTTGTGGGATTAGTTCACACCTTGTAATGGGTTAGGAGGTGCAGTGTACACCCATAAGGTCCATGAACACCCCGACTCTAATAGTGGTTGGTATTGGTAGTCTTGGTGAAATCTTGCTTGGTGAAATCTTGCTTGTGGAAATCTTGCTTGTTTGCTTGTGGTTTCCATCGATAGCGATGTTTCCAGCGATGGCGATGTTTCTACTAAAGTGGTGTATCCCTTGATAGTGCTATGAAATCTTGATAGCGGTGTTTCCAGCGATAGATTGTACTTCCACCGCAAGTGAAAATCTTGCTAGTGGAAAATCTTGCTTATGGAAAATCTTGCTAAATGGCGATTACAACTTCTTTATGACCACGTTTAATTGGTCATGTAACCACTAACGGCTATAATGGGGATAATTATGAGGCTATTAATGGGCGATTAATACTCATAATTCCATTGGAATAGCTCAAGAGTAACCTCCTATAAATAGGAGATCGATCATGCATGAGTACACACTGAAAACGTAAACACTTATTAGCGAAAGGGTTATAGAATTGTGCCTAATTCTCTAGCGCATTTGGTCTTATCCCAGTAGATATTCGTGATACCCGGGCATTAGGGTCGAATAGTTTACTTTGGAAAGTGATCACACGATTCAAGTGATATCCGGTAACCACCACAAGAGTTGCACATTCTTTGAATTGTGGTAATCGTTATGATTCATCTTTGGGGCCCGATTAAAATTGCAACGGTGGTATATGTTACCATTTCATTTTTTAAGCCTTAACCCGGTTTATTTAAACACTATAAATACCATAACATTACACATTATTTTTTCATATATTTCTAAACCAAAAACTACCATTACTCTATATATCTCAAAACAAAACAAAAGTCTCGAATCCAAACAAGGCGGATATTTTACTTAATCTTCTCACCGCAAACCAACAACAATACGAGAGCGTCAAATTCGTCTACCCATCGTCACAAAACTATAATTCCTCGCCACAAATTCCTCCATATGGTACGCAATTGACTCCCGAGGCAATTTACCAAAATCAACAATATGCGTTTCAAGGATTCGTAAATTACCCCCAACAACGATTTCAGGCACCACTGTTTTATAACCCTTCACAACCTTCACAGTTTCCTCAATCTCAACTACAACAACCCTTTAAATCACAACCATCAGATTCACAATTCAAACTACCACAACCTCGTGAAGCACCCAAATCGCGAGGAAAAATTTTTGCCAAAAAATAAAAAAAGGTCGTGAATTTGGACGCGGATGATGAAGATGACATGGAAGAACTGCCGCGTGTGAATACGTGTTGGAAAAAGGAAGAAGAAAAGCTGCTGGCGGAAATTTGGGTAGAAGTTTCCCAAGACAAAGATATCGGATATGACCGTTCCGATGAGTTCTTTTGAAACTAAATTGTTGCCATGTTCAAAAATAAGTCTAAAAGTCAAAATCGTACTAAAAATATGCTCACGGGTAAATGGACATGAATTAACGGTGGTTGTCAAAAATTCAACGCTATTCACAAACATTTGCAGCGTAGAAGCGGAGAAAATGACAATGATATACGAGAATGCAAGGACCAATTTTCAACAACGCTTTGCTGGGAGAACCTTGGCATATGCTCACGTGTGGGACATTTTGAAAAAGTACCCCAAATGGGATGCGGAGGACCCGATTGACATTTCATGTCTCGAGGATATATTCGGCCCCGAAAAACGACCTCGTCCCGACGGCGCCTACAAATCTCGAGCTTCAAAGAAATCCAAGTCGACGGATACATCCAGCGCCGGTGGGAGCTCCGGGGGAGTTAACGTGTTCTTTTTCGGGATATTTATCAGATACTTATTCCCGTAAAGCCAAAATTCAAATGGCCGCGTACGAGGCTAGGAGGAAGAAAGAAATTGGGTACTTGGAGATGGAAGAGTTGAAGTTTCTCATGCTTGATCCCGATCAAACCACACCGGCAAAAGCCGCTTTCATTCGGAGGAAACAAGAAGAAATTATGAGGAAACATCATCCCAACAACGAGTAAAATGCTTAAGTTTCCTATCATTAATATGTGTTGTATTTTTATTTTCCGTATTGTAATTTTTTTCGTATCGTATTTTTTTTCCGTATCGTAATTTTAATATGATGTAATGTATTTTTAATTTTAGTGAAATATGTGGAAAACTAGAAGGGGGGGTTGAATAGTTTTACCAATTAAAACTTCTTTTTAAACTATTTAGATCGACTTATGTCAATCTATTTGGTTGTGTGTGTTGGATGTTGATAAACAAACATATAAAGATATGTAATGAAAAGATAAGAGTAAGAAGCACAAAACCACAACGCAGTATTTATAGTGGTTCGGCTACAAGGACACCTTCCTTGCCCTACTCCACTCCCGAGTCACCTACTCGAGAGTTTGTAAACACTACACCAATCTCCTTATGGCGGAGAAGCCTTCACAACGTCGCCTACCCTTTTTCCGGTGCTAGGCTAACCACGGGTTCTTTCACTCAAGGTGAACCACACCTACACAACGTCGCCTACCCTTTATAAGGTACTAGGCTAAGTACCTAGTTCTTTCACTCCAAGGTGAACTACACCTTCACAACGTCGCCTACCCTTTATTAGGTACTAGGCTAAGCACCTAGTTCCATTGCAATGGAGGAACTACTACCACACTACACCAACGACTAATCCCAACGGAGATCTACTCCTTTACAACATCATCAAGGACATCAATGTCCTTGGATCTAATGCTAGTCTATCTAGTACATCGAAACACATCATATCGAATGTACATCTAAGGTACCTTTCACTAATGCCTTTGATTAGATCTACAAGACACCTTTCACTAATGTCTTGTGTCTTCACTTCTAAGCACCTTTCACTAATGCTTTTTTGTCTTGACTTCTAAGTACCTTTCACTAATGCTTCTTTGTCTTGACTTCTAAGCACCTACCACAAGTGCTTATCCTATAGACGATAGATATCCTTCACTAATATCTTCGTCTTGACACTTGAGACATCTTTCACTAATGTCTTCAACACTACACTTCTTTGAAGAAATAAAGGAATCATCAACAAGAAGACTTCAGTAGCCTTGGTGATGAGGAAGCATGGAAACTCATGGACTTGAGCTTGCTCGACTTCAAAGGTGGTGATCTTGCCTTTAAGAGGAACCTAAAAGATCACACAAAAACAAAACTACAAACATAGATCTCTTGGATCTAAGGTTAGTGAGATTTAACTCAGGGGAGAAAGTGTGTTAGAAAGGGGTGAGAAATAATAAGAAATGGCTCACTATTTATAGAGGAAAATCCTCATTTCCCGGATCCCACGGATCCTTCCACAAGGATCCGTCTAGCGTTAAGCTAGGGATCCGTGGACATCCCTTTACCCATGGGTATTTTGGTTATGGGTCATGGGTCATGGGTTAAACCATGGATCTTTGGCTAGATACAATGTATCTTTGAGTGCAATGCACTTGGTCACTGGGTATGGGTTGATCCATGGGTTATGGATATTATCCATGTATGATATAAGCATGATGTCATGCAATGGGTTATGGGTCAAGATCCATGGGTTATGGGCTTTGGGTTGTACCCAACTACATTCAATGTATTTGCCCAATGGGTTGTGATACTTAAGTTTCTACCCATTTATATTACCCAATATACTCCATACTAGTTATGTGTATATTTTATCCAAATATGTAAACACTAGTTGTTGTACATATGTATTATTAAATCATAAAATCACTTATACTTGTTTTAGTGTTTTATGTGAAAATGTGAATATGTTAGAAACTATTAGTTCAAACAATTTACGTATTTTATTTGTTTCGTTAAAATGATTTTACGTTTGTTATCGACAAAACATTAGAAGATCGTAAAATATAAATAAACGTTTTTACGGCTTATTTGTATTAACAAAATAAATTTAGTTTATTTGGAAAATTGAAAAACAATTAGGAAGTGGTGGGACCCAAATGAGTAAGTTGTGGTTAGTTGTGATAAGATGGGTTGTAGAAAGGGGTTTGTCATAGTGATGTGCCACCTCGTGAGAGCTAAATGAGTAGAAAATTTTGTAGGACCGTAAAACATGTAATTTATGTGGTTTGTGAGGTCTAGGTTGATCAAACATGATGAGACTCTTCATGTTTCTAGTGAGAGAAAGTGGAGAGAGGGTGGAGAAACAAGATACTTTTATTGATAAAATGAAATAAGCACAAACCTCATGAATTCCCACACCCCTCATGGAGAGTCATGAGGGGTATTTATAGGCTCTAAACACTACAACGTTGCCACTAAAATGATACTAGTCCCTGAGGGCAAAGTATATTACAAATCTAGTCCATTTCACTAGTGTGACGTTATCTTTATAAAATAGTGAGGCTAACAATCTCCCTCCAAGATATCGTCACACGTGAATGGTTACAATGAGACCTATAAATACATAAACACAGTAAATTACAATAGTAATAAACTATGTTGACGTTGTTGAAGCGCAGAGTCTATGTAGTCTAGATACTAAGGCAAACTTGAAGTTCTCCCTTCCGATGATCTCGGCATTTGATCTTTAGCGCTGAAGGTACAAATCCTTGTAGCTCTGAACTTCAACTGTAACGGTCTTGTTAGGTTATTACTCCCTCCTAACTAGTGAGCCTTTTTTCTTCTTCTGCTCCCTCCTGAATCGACAACTCTCTTTCTTAACATCTCTTTAGTCTTCTGACATGCAGTGTGTTTTGTGATGATACAATTATTTGGACGAAAAGGCGCGAATATACGAAGAAAATAGCCAAAGTCAAGAATCGAGACACTCAGTCTTTGGCCGAGAGGGGACGGCGTCGAGTTATACCACACGCCGTCGGAACAAGTCTTGTGATGATACAATAGCCAAATTGCTTATTTTCAAGTGACGGCATCGGGTTTTAAAAGTGTAGGCGTCATGACTGAACGACCTAGATTTGATCCAGACGCCGAGACTCAAGGCGACGGCGTCACGGACATAAGGTGGCGACGTCACAATGATAACGCCAACACGAAACCCTATTGATGGCGACGACCGGCGCCACAAATTAAAGGTGGCCGTCGCGATTGTAACATTATATATAGAATCCGAATTTTTGGTTTTCGGTGTAGTTTGGTGGAGTAAAACCTAAACCGAACCAAGGTTGTCTTGTACAAGATTTTAGGGTTCCATACCCTATCTTACATCAAGATAAGTGTTTTACTTCATTAATTTAATTATGTCTTCAATTGATTGTGTGTATGCTTGCATGTTCCCCATGTCCGGCTAATTTACTTGTGTGTTTGCTTAGGTAATATGAAACTTAGTTATTGAATATTGATTGGTTGTCTCTTATCTTAGTTGCGATAGGTCATTTGTTGTGTTGTTAATGCTTGATTAATCTTTGTTGAACCTTAGTTTATAATCACCTAGAGTAATTGTAGGCTATACATCCAAAGAATACCTTAGTGTTAAGTTTATAAATCCAAGAGATTTTGTAGTCATTAACCTTTGGTAGCTTCAAAGAGTTAGGGATAAACGCATACCCTACGACCTTAGAGACACAACGCAATTAAGAATAAGGACGTGACAATTCAACCATCAATAGGAGATAACTAGGGAGTAATAAAGCCTAAGAAAATACATTTTTAATCATCATACGAGCACACAACAATAGACATAGACTCACCTTAGTTAAATTAGATAATTAGAAAAGTAGAAGTAATCGGTAAAAATACCAACCCCCAAATCCAAACCCGAGATTCGTACCTTTCCATTTCCTAAAAATATATAAAGATAAAAATAATCTTTCTCAACCCCAACCTTAGCTTAGTAACTTCTCACTAGCATTCCTATTCCCCAGAGAACGATATCAATTCCGTGGCTTACCCTAATACTAAATTACAACGATTAGGTTCATTGCCTAGGGTGTTGAAAAACTTGCTCGACTAAAAGGAAGTTCCTTTGACCCCGAACATTTGTCTAGCTAGTTTGGAGTCCACCTCGTTTAAGTTTCCTTGCTTGATTCCTATCAAGTAAACTTTTTCTCATTTTAGCTTCCTTGTAGTCTATCCCCTTCTTTGTGTTTGTGTTCGAAACCCTTTTCATTTGTCGCTATGGCAAGAGAAGTTGCATTAATCATTAACGAATGAGGAACAATTGAATTTCGCAGATTGGATTGCTTTTTATTGTTCTAATGAATTTGTGAGTGATCTTAGAGATATCCAAAAGGAGACGGGTGTAAGGTTGGATGGATTTGATAAATTTTGTGCTTTTGTGGCTTCTATTCAACGATCATTGTTAGAATCAACTCCTTTTAGTGAGACCCTCTGGAAAATTTTTGAGAAAAGCCTCCTAAGCATAAACCATCAGTTGTCACAACTTGAGGAAATGGATAAGGAGGATTTATCTAACCTTGGCATCATGATCAAAAAGACATAGTTTTTAAGAACATGGAACCTAAACCCGAACAAGATTGTGAAATGGTTATAGTTGAACTACCTAGTTGCATGCGTGGGGTAGATTTCACCAAAACATATGACACGCGTGAGGAATCCTTTAGGCAAATAGAACATAGTGATCAAAATTTTGAGAATGATTCTTATGAATCGGACCAAGAATTTGAAATGGCTAAAGAAGGATTTGAGATACTTAGGAGTGTATTTGGGTTAGATCATACTATATCACATGATGAACATTTAGGAGATCTAGATATAATGGAGAATGAGGTGGAAACTCCAAGCCCACAAGCCCTACCATCACTTGAGGAACACACATCGCCTATAACTTACCCGGAAGAAGTAGAAGAGACTATAGGAACCCCGATTGAACCGGAGCCTCAACCAAAAACCTTACCCAATTTTCCGTCTTTAGATGTGAATCTTGGAATTGAATTAGGCCCCAATCCACCCATTAAAATAAATAGTCCAGGTAGTTGCTTGATAAAGGTGGTAGACTCTAGGCCATGTAGAGTGGAAGCTAATATAGGAGTAACCCATGACCTTACATACTTATATCACCCATTCATGGTTGATAACAAGAAACATTATGGGTTTAAACCGGGTTTATTAGGTCAAGATGGATCCTTAACTAAGAATCTCTTGAAGTTGATAGAAGATGATCCATTTCTAGGAGATATACTTGATTCACCCGCTACACCCATAAAATTAGGTAAGGTTAAAAGGAATGGAGCACACCTCTTTGAGCATATAAATCACCCATCAC
Source organism: Chrysanthemum lavandulifolium (assembly GCA_022545495.1). Taxonomy (NCBI): domain Eukaryota; kingdom Viridiplantae; phylum Streptophyta; class Magnoliopsida; order Asterales; family Asteraceae; genus Chrysanthemum; species Chrysanthemum lavandulifolium. Next base: position 139,111,228 of record CM040243.1, read on the forward strand.
CCTCTCCTCACGTAGCAAATTTCCACCCTAAGGGTGTGTATCGCTACTATCACCCGCACTTAAGCAAGTGTAGAAAAACTTCCCTTTGTCCGTTAAATAAGGGTAGAGTCAAGCTCGTGACTCGAACAAAAACAAGACTTCTTGGGAGGCAACCCATGCTTAATTGTTTGCTTGTTGTGTATCGTATATCTTTTATTGATTGTTTATTCTCATGTTTGAATTTGTAAAAATGCTTTATTTTATCTTTAACCTCATCTTAATTACATATAAAGGTATTTTACAAAAGGGATAAGTGCAGGAAAGATTACACACATTTATAAAAGAACGTGAACATGAGAATTACGATTATTAAAAGATATACATGTGTGTTTGTTCGAGTCAAATGCTTGTATCGAGTCATAATGGATGTTTTGCATGAAATTTTCCGATTCTAAAGATGTAAATTTTCAAGAATTTTTCCGAAAATCGCGAGACCGGTTTTGTCGGGATAACTGGCGTCGTCAGATCGCAACCCGACAGTGTCGGAGGAGCGAAACAACTTATCACTTTTTCTCATTTTACGAGCTACGTATAAATTTTTGGAATTTTCCGGTCTTAATTTTCGGAAAATCGTAAACATCCATTCCACAAGCATTATATCCTAGTTTAGTAGAGTCTTATATATATTGTTACCGCCGATTTTACGAAGGTTTCGTTTGTTTTCTTCAAGTGTGAAGGTTTAATTTACCAAGAAGAAGATACATAAGATGAGAAGGAGCTTTTAACGCAAACGTTCTTCTTGAAGAAAGATGTTACCACCACTTTACACGGATCCTACTGAGCTAATCAGGGGAGTATTAGTTTCTTTCATCTTTTATTACCTTCCATTATCATAACTTTGATACTTTTGGGGAACATTGGGGACAATGTTCAGTTTAAGTATAGGGAGGGATAATAAAACGGGAACGTTGAAATTATGCTTATTCTTGATTATTTGCTTTGTCCAATTTCATTTGTGTAATAAACCATGAGAAATATCGGTTAGGGTAATTTTGGCACCAAATTTAAAATTTTTTCATGACATATAGGAGTGGGCCATTAGTCTTAATAAAGAGTCTCATTGATAGGAAATTATATGACTAGCACAAAAACTCTTTACCACTTAAATTCCACTCAAAATGTGAGGATCGCCCTTAGATTAGTAGGAATTAAAGCATTCATTTTTAGTGCTTAGAGTGTGAACCGGTAGTATAATAGATTCTAGAACTTGTTTTGTGATGCATTCCGAGATCGCTAGTAATACTACACTTGTGTAGTTAGGAATAACTAAATGATAAGAGGCATTAAGATAACCCTTGTTTGATACACTGTAATATAATTACTTCTTCCACATCGATCGAGTAATTCCCCACACCCTTGCGTTGTACTCATTTTAGTACACGATACCCTAGTTAACCCCTCGAGCCTATCCTTTTCGTGGTTCTCGTGATATTTTGGTTTTCGAATATCAATGAAGAACATTGTTTACAATCCACCCCCAAATGTACACCCAAATCGCCTTAGCCTACCTTGTATGCACTCACTTTTAGTGCATTATTGTTATCACACTAAACCCTTAGTTCAATTATCTTGTTGCTTGCATAAGTTGCTAAGTCGAGTCATATCCTTTGTACACGCTTTGGGACGATTGGGACTCATGGGAAAAGTTAAATTTTATGAAATGACCGAAAAGAACGTTAAATTCAAATTCCCTTTATTTGCGTAATAATGTACTCCAAGTGTTTTGATCTTTTCAATTCGAGTCAAATTAGTGTTAGAGTAATAAAAACTCAAGTGTAGGGATGTGCCTATAAATCCCTACTATTTTGATGTTATTGTAGAGGATGGTAGAGTAAAAGTGTGTGAAAAAAATAGAAAAAAAGAGAAAAAGAAAAAAAAATAGAGTGTTCAAAAAAAAAAAAAAAAAAACCATACGGGCTACCATCCTACATATTTCTTTAAATTTATGTTTGTTTATTTCATTTATCTAGAGTTTAGAGTGTCGAGTCTTGGCTTATGGCGCCATTCTTCGCATGCTTGTAACATAAAGATTTTGACTTGCCACTACTAAATCGCCTATCCCACGAACCCTTTGTTTCCCAACCGTAAGCCTTACGTTACAACCCTTTAAAGACCTCTTGGATAGTTTTCCCAAGGTGCTTACGCCAAAGCGATGGAGGTTTGATCTAGTCTCAAGCCTATGGTAATCTATGTACTAGGACCGGTTAATGAGTGTTTATCTTCCATTTCAACTTGTTATATTTCATATACACCGAGAGATGTGAGTATCCAAACACCCCATGTTAGGTGCTAGTGTGTAATTCCGTGCTTGTTATGACTTTTATGGGCTTATATGTGTTATGGATCGTTCTAAACTAAAGCACATTTACTTGAGGACAAGCAAATACCTAGTGTAGGGATATTTGATAAGGTTTTAAAATGTACCTTTTGAGGGTCTTTTAAGCCCTTAATTGATCACTTTGTATCCGTTATTACCTAATATCGTTCCTTTTCACTTTTAGGTCTCTTGAAGGCAAATTCTTTGGAATGACAATTATTCGGACGAAAAGCGCGAATATCTGAAGAAAATGGCCAAAGTCAAGAATCGAGACACTCAAGTCGTTGAAGGCGAAAGGGACGGTGTCGGGTTATACACGTGACGCCGTCGGAACAAGTCTTGTGACGATCAAGAGCTAAATTGCTCATTTTCAAGTGGCGGCATCGGGTTTTAAAGAGTAGGCGTCGCGACTCGGACGGCCTAGATTTGATCCAGACGACGTCGAGACTCAAGCGGCAGCGTCACGGACATAAGGTGATCTTGTCATAATGATAACGTGGCCAAGGCGAAACCCCACGATAATGACGACCGGCGGCACAAATTAAAGGGTGCCGCCGTCGCGATTGTAACATTATATATAGAATCCAATTTTTAGTTTTTAGTGTGTAGTTTTGTGGGTAAAACCTAAACCGAACCAAGGTCATCTTGTACGGTATTTTAGGGTTCCATACCTATCTTACATCAAGATAAGTGTTTTACTATTTAATTATGTCTTCAATTGATTGTGTGTATGCTTGCATGTTCCCCATGTCCGGCTAATTTACTTGTGTGTTTGCTTAGGTAATTTGAAACTTAGTTATTTAATATTGATTGGTTGTCTCTTATCTTAGTTGCGATAGGTCATTTGTTGTGTTGTTAATGCTTGATTAATCTTTGTTGAACCTTAGTTTATAATCACCTAGAGTAATTGTAGGCTATAAATCCAAAGAATACCTTAGTGTTAAGTTTATAAATCCTAGAGATTTTTTAGTCATTAACCTTTGGTAGCTTCAAAGAGTTAGGGATAAACGCATACCCTACGACCTTAGAGACACAACGCAATTAAGAATAAGGACGTGACAATTCAACCATCAATAGGAGATAACTAGGGAGTAATAAAGCCTAAGCAAATACATTTTTAATCATCAATAGGACGAGCACACAACAATAGACATAGACTCACCTTAGTTAAATTAGATAATTAGAAAAGTAGAAGTAATCGGTAAAAATACCAACCCCCAAATCCAAACCCCGAGATTCGTACCTTTCCATTTCCTAAAAAATATAAAAGATAAAAATAATCTTTCTCAACCCCAACCTTAGCGTAGTAACTTCTCACTAGCATTCCTATTCCCTAGAGAACGATATCAATTCCGTGGCTTACCCTAATACTACACTACAACGATTAGGTTCAACGCTAGGGTGTTGAAAAACTTGCTCGACGGAAGGAAGTTCCTTTGACCCCGAAGCGGCGTGTAAGCGTATCATCAATCTAACTACTTAGGGTCAGTTGGTTAATTCTCCTAAGCAACTAGATTCGATCGCCATTCAAAACTACGAAGCTAAGGTAACTACCATCGAACTATGCATGCATACACTAGAAATAATTATACGGAAGCATGAAAACATAAACAAAAATTAAGGAATCATAACTAGGCTAGCACGAAGGTGCTTAGCCGATCATATTAAAGAAATCAAAGATTCAATGTTTAACATAATGAAATACATGAATCAAAAGTAAAGATAAAAGAATCGCTAATGCTTATCGTTAGGAGTGATTTCTCCTGGAGATGGCTCGTATGGTCTTCAAGATCCGCCTTTGGACCCTCTTGGCGTTCTCTACTTTTTGGTGTGAAGTGAATGATGTAAAATGCGAAATTAGGGATTGGTATTTATAGGCCCGATCTAGTTACTGGCGTAACTTGAGTTGAGAGTTCTGTAGTAACTTCAATTTTCCTCAAATATGCTCTCGTAAGTCGATTATGGCGTAACAGTTGGGAAGGGTTACGATGTGTCTTCAATACAGGTTACATTTGGTATGATTACGCCGTAATCGTTGAAAGGAGTTATGGCGTATCCGATGGCGGCGTGAAAAATTTCTTGACCTAGTTGGTTACGGAGTAATCGTTAGTTGGGAGTTACGCCGTAATTGATGTTGAGTTGGTCTCCTGAGTCAACGCGCTAGCTATGGCATAATGTGAGAGATGGAGTTACGCCGTAGCTTCTTCACAGTAGGCATACTATCATAAATCTCTAAGAAATCTCCAAATCCGCGTCTCATTAGCTCCAATGCTTGTAATTTACCTGAAAGTGAAATATAAAGGAAAATAAGCGTAAATCCATATAAATAATATAAAATACGAGCACTATCGGGGGAAATTGACACTTAATATTCAGGACTATTTGATGTTATCAGATCATATAAAACTTGTTAATACAAATAAACCGTAAAAACGTTTATTAATATTTTGAGATCTCTTTGTGTTTTGTTGATAACAAATATAATGTTATCTTAAGTACAATTATAAGGATACATGTTATTTTTGTAAAGCATTTACATATAGCCATTTAAATACAAATTGTTGTAATAGTTTATTAGGATGGGTAAAAATCACAACCCATGTATCATATCCATAACCCATGGTATTGACTCATACCCACTTGACTAGATACATTGTACTCATTAGATACATTGTATCTAAAAGAATACCCATGGACCAACCCATAACCCATGACCCATGACCCATAACCAAAAACCCATGGGCAAGAGGAGCGTCCACGGATCCCTAGGATAACACTAGACGGATCCCCGTGGGAGGGATCCGTGGGATCCGAGGAAGTGGCAAGTTGTGCCTATAAATAGAGAGTCATTTCTCCATTCTAACTCACCCTCTTCTTACTAATTCTCTCATATACTCTCATTCTCTTCTAACAAAGATCACTTGATCTAGAGTACTTCTTTCTTTCTTTCTTTAGTGATTCTCATATAGGTCCTTCTAAGGCAAAATCATGAGCATTCTACAAGTCATCCAAGCAAGGGTCCTTGATTGATTTGTTCCTCCACAAGATTTATGTAGCAAAGATCTTGTATTTGATATTTCACATATTTGTTGTGTAATAGTCGTGTTGGTTTGGTCCACCGTGTTACGGACTCGGTATTTAGCTTTGTACCGGGAAAAGGTGTAAGCAACGTTGTGAAGGCTTCTCCGCCAAGTTGAAGGAGTTTGTTGACATAGTGCTTGAACTCTCGAGTAGGTGACTCGGGGAGTGGAGTAGGAGCAAGGAAGGTGTCCTTGTAGCCGAACCACTATAAATCGGTTGTGTCATTTCTATCCCTTGCTTTACTTTATTTACTTGTTTTATCATTAGATCTATACTTTCTCTACATCCATACGATTTCACATAATATCGAATCTAAAGTTTTGAAACTAAATTAAAATCGGCAAAACTATTCAACCCCCTCTAGTTTTCCACAATTGGCATCAAGAGCTAAGTTTATAAAAGTTTTAAAGTAAACCGTATTTTAAAAACTTTCGATCACTATGGGTTCGAAAATTACAAGGAAGGGCAATCTATGCAGCCACCACCACTACTTGAAACTAATGGTTTTATATATTGGAAAATAGATTCAAACATATGTGAAGTCTAAAGATATTGATCTTTGGTATATTATTGTTGAAGGCGATTTTGAGGCCACCTCAAAAGATGATAAAGGAAATTTAATTAACATACCTCATGATAAACTAAACGATGAAATGAAGAAAAAGCTTTCTAAAAATAGTGAAGCTAAAATGGTTTTATACAATGCTTTACCCAAAAAGAAATTCGAAAGAATTTCTATGCTTAAAACCTCTAAAGAAATTTGGAATTCTTTAGTTGTAACTCATCAAGGTAATCAACAAGTTAAAAATAATAAAATTGATTTATTTGTTCAACAATATGAACAATTTTCAAAATCGGATGAGGAAACTATAGATCATTCATTTGCTAATTTTAATACTATTATTACATCTTTACAAGCACTTGATGAATATTTTTCTAGCCGTAACCATGTTAGGAGATATCTAAGGGCACTTCCATCCAAGTGGAGATCCAAGGTGACGGCGATCGAAGAGTCAAAAGATTTGACAATCCTCACCCTTGATGAACTCATAGGCAACTTAAAAGTCTACGAGCTTGTCCTTGCTAAAGATTCCGAAGCCTCAAAGGTGAAAGAGAAACACAAATCTCTTGCCCTTAAAGCCAAAAAGGCTTCAAGTGATGAAGAGAACTCCTCTTCGGATAGTGACGACGAGGAGTATGATATGGCGGTAAGGGACTTTAAAAAGTTCTTTAGAAGGAAGGGTAGATACGTCAAACAACCGTATGACGACAAGAAAGGATTCCGGAAAAGCAAAGAGGATGAGAAGCCAAGGGATGATCGTGCATGCTTTAAATGTGGGGACCCAAACCACTTTATTAGTAAGTGTCCCAAACGGGATGACCAAAAGGCATTCGTGAGTGGCACATGGGGAATGAGCGACGAGGAGGACGAAGAAATTTGTCTCATGGCAAATGACGAGGTATGTCACGAATACTATAGTAGCTCATCACTAGATGATGACTCATTGCATAATGAATATGCTAAACTTTGCAACATTAGCTTAAAACTAATTAACAAAAACAAGCTTTTAAAAAGTCAAAACCAACGTTTAGATAAAGAAGTCATAGAATTAAAAGCAAAATTGAAACGTCTAGAAAAGGGTAAAATAGCAAGTGGTGAATGTGAACTTTGCGTTCAACTTCAAACACTAGTTGATCAACTAGATTCTAAAATTGCTAGAATGAGTACGAATACTTTAGATATGATATTAGATAGTGTTAAAACCGGAAACAACCAAAAGGTTTAGGTATTCAACAACTTGATCCATCAACTAGTGAAAACAAAGAAACACAATTTGTTAAGGCACTAGAAAACAAGTCATTGTTGTTGGCGGATCCCACGGATCCCATAAAAGGGAACCGCTAGTGTACGACCAGGATCCGTGGGTCTCATTGTAGCAAACAGTGGTAATAACATAGCTTCTTCATCTAGAACTGATTTTGTTATCATTAATAAGAAGAAACCAACTCATTTTACCACTAGACAACCACCTCCAAAATATAATCCCATTTTTGCAAGAAACAAGGCTCCATCTTTTTCAAAATCTAACCCATCTAGGAGACCTAATAATCTTTACCCGAGAAGTAACCATCAAATGAGATGGAACCCAAATATGCAAAATGGATTTCCTTTTCAAAACTTTGCACCATGGAATGCATATTCACCTTATCCATACATGTCTAACATGAATGGAATGTTTAACACTAATGGACCCATGAACAAATGGGGACTAGACTTTTGAGTTAATTTTTTTCTTAGGTGTGCTTAAAGGTCGACCTAGACCCGGACGAATGGGTCAAGGATAGCGGGTGCACGAGGTACATGACAGGCAATAAAGATCTATTCTCCACATATGAATCCTTCAATGGAGGTAATGTGGTGTTTGGAAATAGCAAAGTAAAATCATCGAAGAAAGTACGATTTCTAACAAATCTCTAACCATTAATGATTTGTGTCACGAGAAAACCTAAACTTTAACCTCTTAAGTATAGGGCAAATATGTGATAAAAAGTGCAATGTACTTTTACCAAAAGCAGTAGTAAGATATTAAAAATGGCATAACCATAGGAAGAGGAATTAGGAAACATGGAGTCTATGTCATTAAAATCGGTAATGAACCTAAAGACAAACTTTGTCTTACCTCTATGGATGATACTTCGACCTTATGGCATCGAAGATTGGGTCATGCCAATATGCGACTTCTCCAATCGCTATCATCCAAAGATCTAGTAAGAGATCTGTTAATACAAATAAGCCGTAAAAACGTTTATTTATTTTTTACATTCTTCTAATGTTTTGTCAATAACAAACGTAAAATCATTTTAACGAAACAAATAAAATACGTAAACTGTTTGAGCCAATAGTTTTCTAACACACTTATGTTTTCACATAAAACATTAAAACAAGTATAAGTGATTTTATGATTTAGTAATACATATGTACAACAACTAGTGTTTACATATTTGGGTAAATATATACTTAAACTAGTATATACTAAAATGGGTAAAAACTAACAAATGGTATTGACCCATAACCCATGGTTTTATCCAAACCATTTGACTAGGTACATTGAACTCATGAGATACATTATATCTAATCAGAAACCCATGGATCAACCCATGACCCATAACCAAAATACCCATGGGTAAAGAGGAGCGTCCCACGGATCCCTAGCTTTATGCTAGCCGGATCCCTTGTGGGAGAGATCAGTGGGATCCAGGGAATAGTAAGTTTTCTCCTCTATAAATAGTGAGCCATTTCTTCCTTTTGGTTCACCACTTTCACATATACTTTCTCCAAGTATTGTACCTCTCTAACCACTGATCCTAAGGGATCTTTCTATGTAGTTTGTCTTTTGTTTTTGTGTGATTCTCTAGGTTCCTCTTAAAGGCGAGATCACCACTTCTTGAAGTCGAGCAAGCTCAAGTCCATGAGTTGCCATGCTTCGTCATCATCAAGACAACTGAGGTTCTCTTGTTGATAAGTTCTTTCTTCCTCCGTAGATATGTTGTGTTGAAGGCATTAGTGAAGGATGCCAAAAGAGTTAAGATGAAAGCATTAGTGAAAGGTGCTTCACGTCCATGTCTAAAGCATTAGTGAAGAATGATAAAGGTGTCAAGACCAAGGCATTAGTGAAAGGTGCCAAGCGTTGTGTCAAAGGCATTAGTGAAGGATGCCTAGGTCGTATAATTGATGAGGTGCATCGATATACATATAAATATTAGTTTATTTCCAAGGATGGTGATATCCTTGATGGTGTTGTAACAAGGAGTGGATCTCCTTGTAATTAGGTGTTGTGTTGTGATGGGTAGTAGTTCCTCTATAGTAATGGAACTAGGTGCTTAGCCTAGTACCTAATAAAGGGTAGGCGACGTTGTGATAGGTGTGGTTCACCTTGGAGTGAAAGAACCCGGTGGTTAGCCTAGCACCAAAAAAATAGTAGGCGACGTTGTGAAGGCTTCTCCGCCATAAGGAGATTGGTGTCGTGTAGTGTTTACGAACTCTCGAGTAGGTGACTCGAGGAGTGGAGTAGGGCAAGGAAGGTGTCCTTTTAGCCGAACCACTATAAATACTCGTGTCGTGGTTTTGTGCTTCTTACTCTTTATCTTTGCATTATTTATTTACGTACTTATCTATCAACATCCAACATACACATTCAATAGATTGACATAAGTTGATCTAAATAGTTTAAAACCATGTTTTAATCGGTAAAGCTATTCAACCCCCCCCTTCTAGTTTTCCACAATTGGCATCAGAGCTTCGTTACCAAGTTTCTTAGAGTATGTTGTACTTTAAAAACTTGATACGATCCGTGTATGTTTGAAAACTACAAAGAAGGGAATTTCTTGAAACAAAAAGTCATGTTTTTAGAAATCACCACTTTTTAAATGTTGGATAGTGATAGATCATTCTAACATCTTCTTTTGAGAAATCTACGTAGCAAAGGATTTGGGCATCTTAGAAGTTCATGAAGTATTTCGCGTCTATGGTTTCTAAAACCATAAAAAGGGAATATAGCAAAGGTATGTTCTCTTAGTTACAATTATTGGTCAAAGACGTGCTAAATTGCTTGTGGATAAAATGGTGATATATGCTTCTAATAAGCATAATATGAAAAGTGTTTTAATTATTTTTTCTTTGAAGTTTTGTGTTTGATATATGTTCATTCAAGCTTGAATAAAGATTGGAATAGGTAATATAACCTCACTAAAAAGTCTACAAAGGTTTAACCTTTTCGTCGGGTCAAAATATGTATTTTTGTGAATTTGTGTCGATCCGGGATCCCTCGGGTTACACTGACGGATCCCTCAAGCAAGGATCCGTGGGATCCGTAGTGCTGAAGACAATTTTTGTGCGAATTTCAAAAATTCATAACTAATTAACCGTCGTCGTTAGAAGTCGTACCTATCTTTTAAAGGTATTTGAGTCTACTTTCATTTAAAATGATTTCATAAAGCGATTCTGTTAGGATTTAGAAAATCCGGTCATTAAAGTTCGGTCACCTCAAGTATATGTAATCGTTAGAAAGCTCGTAGTCGTAGTCATTTAATATTAGTTAGTATTTAGTTAAGTAACACCGTGGAGGACAGACGGTCTTTACCACTGTATGCCCGATCCACGGCCCGTAGGAGGCGAGTCTTGTAAGAAAACTATAAATACCCTCTACCTCCCAAGGTAGAGGTTGGAGCTCAATACCATTTTCTTTGTTTCACATAGTTCCCAACTCTCTTCCTTTCTCTCTAGAACTTTTCTCTCTAAAACTTGTATCGCCCATATGGATATGGTTTAATGTGTTTGTGAAATCCTATATGTAACAATTGGTATTAGAGCCATGGTTTGATCACTCATCTTTCATGCTTTTTGTTTTGGTGGATTTCATAAGGTTTTGGGGTTATAAGTGTTTAGAAGAGTTTGAATCATTGGTCAATTTCTAGTGTTAAAGTTTGAATTTTGATTGTACTTTTGTGTTTAGGATCATCATATGTGTTTAGGTTTTGAATTGGAAGGCTTGAATCATTGTGGTTTGGTTGTTTTTGATTGATAGAGTGGTTGTTTTTGAAAAGTTTACGAAGCGAGTTGAGCCACGGTGTTGCATTTCTTGGAAGCGAGTTGCTTTGTTATTAGAAGCGAGTTGCTTTGTTATTGGAAGCGAGTTGGTTTATGCGACTTGGCTATTAAGCAAGTTGACTGTTTAAGCGACTTGGGTTTTAAAGCGACTTGGCTATTAAGCGAGTTGTATTGGCAGCGAGTTGGTTTATGCGACTTGGTTGTTAAGCGAGTTGTCTCTGTATGCGACTTGGCTATTTAGCGAGTTGGCTCTTTATGCGACTTGGGTTTTAAGCGAGTTGTTTCTTTAAACGACTTGACTTTTAAGCGACTTGTATTTTAAGCGATTTGTTGTTTAGCGAGTTGATACCTAAAGCGAGTTCTTGTTTAGCGACTTGTCTATTGAGACTTGTCACTTCTTCGTTCTCGTTTTACAGTTGTTCTTTGATTTCGTAAAATCCCGTGAAAGAATCTATTTCCGGTTTAATCAAAGAATAGTAAAATCCGTAGAATGGAATCATGTCTAACAACGTACCTACTATCGTTTCTCATCAGTGGTCGAGGATGTTCAAGCGGTGGATCGGATACTAGTCCACCTATGCTTGACATAACTAATTATGACTCATGGGCTCAACGAATTAGGTTGTCTTTGTTTGGGAAAGGAAAATGGGGTTAACATTCTCAAATCAATTGATGAAGGACCTTATCGATTGAGACTACAAGATACATACTTGAAAGCTGCTGCGGATGAGTATGGACCAAAGGCGTATGATGAGCTCGGTGATAAGGAGAAAAGAGATATGATCTTGATATCCGGGCTTCAAACATTATACTTGAGGGTCTTCCAAAAGACATCTACAAGTTAATCAATCACAACACTTGAAGCCAAGGCGCTTTGGACAATGTCAAGATGCTTCTATGGTTCGAATTAACTAAAGAGGCAGAGAATCCTGGCGTATGATGACTTTGAGCACTTTAAGATGAAACCAGGGAAAGTGTCTTTGAATATTACGTGAGGTTCCACAAGCTTGTGAATGACATGAGGAATATTAAGATGGTATGCCAAATATTCACTAAACTCAAAGTTTGTGAACAACATGAATCCGAATGGCACAAATTTGTCACTTGATCAAGTTAACTAAGGTTTTGAGGAACACTAACTATGAGCAAATGTATGCATTCACGCGAATGAGAGACATGCTATGTTTGAACGGATGATTCTTGAGCAGTTCAAATCTAATCGAGGAGAGACAAGCTCATCTAATGACTCAACAACATTCTACACCAATGTAGGAATTACCACCAAAGCTTCTCAAGTCATACCCACGGGTAATGGTACTTACAAGCTCATTTCGATCCGACATATAAGCCTCGATTCTAACACATTCATGGAAAACTTCATCAATCAACTATCTCTCATGGTTAGTCAAAATCGAATTCCACTCACACACCAACAATAACCTCGAACGACATCCAATCCACACAATCAAAGTCTTGTCGCCGGAGATGGTAAGGTAGTGGTGCGCGAATGTGCAAGGAAAAGCGGTATGAACAAGGGATGATTGGAGCGAGGTTATGGTATCTTTGGAGCGGGGAGGAGGGTATGCGGCTAATCGTAATCGTGGAAGGAATGCCAATCAAGGACAAGTAAAGACAATCAAGTGATAAAGCTGTGGTGGTAATGGACACATTGCAAGGCGCACATCTCCAAAACGCCCTCAAAATGCAGTACTTGAGGACAAGATCTTCTGAGTGCAAGCTCGGGGACGGTGGAGCGGTTTGGATGAAGAAGGTTGTTGTTTCTTGTGGAGGTAAATGCCAAAACCTATGATGTTGATGTGGATGAGCGACCAATTCAGAAATAGGTCACAATCATCAAAATGCATTTCATGTTCTTGTTGTGATGCATTTGAATCGATGTCGATGATGAACCCATCGCCTGGACAATCTTCATGGCTAGCATTTCACCAATGGTCTCTTTAAAGGTTTCATCACCACAGCAGTTGGTCCTTCCAAAGATTCAATCATATCGAGGTATTAAAACTATACGATGAAGTTGATGAGCAAGAGATGCATAACAAAGTACAATCACATGTAACTAATGAATCGATATGGATAATGTGGGTAATAGTAATATTGTCTCATATGATACGTATGTGATGCAAAGTGAATGTGAGATTGTACCAAGTGATGCATCCTTTGCGATCAATGATGACTATGTTTTTATGAATACACTCCATGTGCCCTGATGATTCTTATCTACGAGGCTGAATGCCTATAAAGAACAAGTTGCTATTTATGAACAACGTGCTAAGTTTGAGTTAACTACCGTGACCGTGAAATGGATGACCAAATGCGTACAATTATTAGAAAAGTAATTTTAGAGAAGAAGTGTTAAAACAAGAGTTAAACTCCTTACAAGAAAAGCTTTCTAAAATTAAGCAAAACAAGAACTCCAAAGTAATGTTAAAGTGCTTAAACAAGAATTTAATGCTAAGGAATCAAAACTTTTGAATGACTTTTCCAATCGAAAACTTTGAAAACAAGCTTGAAAATAAGTTATGCGTGCAAGGAATACCATTCAGATTGCTCACATGATCACTAAGCATAGAGTTTTCGATAAGCATAGCATTCCTCGTAAAGGAACCCGATCTGAATATGGTAAAGTGGCTAGAAGCTCGGAAGGTAATATATGATGGTAATGAAATCCTTAAGCCTAGGCAGAAACCTAGTTTGCCGAGTGCCTCGAGGAAGATAGGCAATTAGATGAATTCACTAGGGAGAAAATGAATAAGAAGCTAAAGGATCACGAGTGTAAAAGCAAAACATAACGTACAAACCCCATGATTACACTAAAGAAAATTGGATTTCGAACAAGTTTAAGTCTCAAACTCTATTAACTTGAACAAGTTTTTGGAAAAAGGACATAGATATGCAAAAGCTAATGCACTTGTTAAAACAAAAACTCCCTTAGGAAAATTCCTCCAAACAATGTGTATCCTTGAATACACCAATGCATTTAGTTCCTAGATCTATTCCACTAAGAGCATGACCTTAATCGACTTGTATGTTGTTTATCAACTATTTGTTGATTTTGAGAAGACATGTAAGATAAGGATCACACCTCTTTGGGATAAGCGAAGGGAGAGGGTTTTGAGCAAACTAAAGAATGCCATTTAACCGAGGTCATGCCTTTCTTTAAACAATTAAAGGTCAATTTGAGAGTCTTCAAAAGGGATAGACTCGGATATTAAAGAAATGGAAAAGGAATTTGATGCAATGATAGTTGATGTCAATGATTATGAGCGAGAACTCAAATATAATGAAATTGAAAGGAAGAATCGCATATCTTAAATGAGAACTTAGTATTGAGTTGTGTAGCTCAAGATGTGTTTTACATCATTACTAAGCATTCTATTATCGCTTCTCAATTTCATGAATTAAGCTGTTGCTTTGAGAGTTTCCCATGATCGTGTCATTGAGCTTGAAGACAAAACTCATAACTAAATGAGAAAATTGATCGGGATGATCATGATAATTTAGTAAAACATCTTTCTAAGCTAGAAGTTGAATATTTGATTTGCAACTAAAATATCAACATCTCAAAGAAAATGTCAAAACCTCAAACATCAAGACATCCTCAAATGTTCCGAGTTTGATGCACTTTTGAAATAAACAAACGCGTGACGACTTCAAGCTCACGTAACATGATCGAAAGTTGAAAGCCCAAATTTCACAATTAAAGGGTGACAAGAACAATGTGACTAGCTCCCAAATGCCTCCTCCTTTAGATTCTCAGTGTTCTCAAACTTTTCATCTTCAAAACTTGGTTAATGTTTTACAAAAGGAAAATGAGAGTTTTCTAAAAGAAAATGAAAAAGTTAAACGACACTTTAAAGAGTTATATGATTCAATGAAAGTCACTCGTGACAAGAACAACCAAAAAATAACGTCTTTACAAAAGGAAATTGAGAATCTAAGGAGTCAAGTAAAAGGAAAATGCCACTTGTCTTTAATGAGAATGTTGCATCAAAGTCGTCTATGAGACTCTAAATATCTTGTGATCATTAAATACATTCCTCTTCATCTTAGGAATAACGAACTTGTGTTTCATAACTATTTAGCTCACCTTAAGGATAGTCTAGAATGTCTCCGTGAGATTGTAAAAGAGGATTTCATAAATAAGCCACTTGATGAGAAATTAGGTTTGCTTGCATTCAGCCAAACGATCTCGTGAACTATTAGAATGTTTAAGAGCAACATGTCCTAAATCCTTATGTGAGAAAGATAAAGGCGTGATGCCTTGTTCTATGCCGGTGTTAAGAAAGTGAACTCTAAAGTGCCTTCAAGTAGTTCGGATCCTTGCACTTCTAGTTCAGAATGCAAAAGCTAGCCCAACCAACTAATGTTCCCATAATTCCTTCTACAGAGTAATCATGACACAAAAGCAAGCGGGTCAAATCCTCCGGGCAATACAAAGCAAGATAGGACCTCAAGCTAAGAATGTGCAATGGAAGAGTAGAAGACCACCCTAGGAACACTAAGTTTGAGTTGAATAAAGCGAATCGTGTTGATTCTAGTATTAGCTATAAGCGTCTTGTAATTAATTGAATTTCATTACTTTTGGCAAAACATGTAATGATGATTGCTTGGTTTATTTACTAATCATGTATGCGGTGCGAATGATTTGATTAATCTTTATTAAATACCAGTTTAAAGCTGTTAATGCCAAAATCGAGCTAAGAAGGCTAGAAAGCAAAGGCGGAAGAAGATTAGAAAACATTGGAAACCCATAGGAAGAAAATTTAGTAATGTAGGTTATCGGTGGATACCCACGGACACAAATTTAGTCTTAATGTATCGTGCCTAAATTATACAAATCAATGCCCATTAGAAATGGATGCCTCTTGGTAGAACAATTCCTTTAAAGTGAACATACTTTGAATAGGTCTAATGCATACACCGGCATGCATCAATCCACGATGATTCCATTGTTCCTACTTACGATGTGGGTGTTCCAATCATTGTTACTAACCAAATGGAACCCATTTTGCATGGGGATCCCAATTATCCAGATTATCCATTCTTATGCATGTTCAGCTGCAGATCGCTCAAATCGTTACGTGGTACCGGACTCAGTTGTTCCAAGCATATGATTTGGAGACCGGTCGCGCTCATGAACTTCGTGAGTAAATTCATCGGACCGTTAGATTCGGGAACGATCATTTCGATTGCAATTTTGGGTTATGGAGATTATGTTGTTGGTGATAGTGTAATCTCCGGGGTATATTACGTTGAAGGTCTTGGTCATAACTTATTTTACGTCGGTCAATTATGTGATTACGATCTAGAAGTGGCCTTCCGAAAACATACTTATTTTGTTAGAGAACTTGATGGTGCAGAACTTTTAAGAGGAACACGTGGTTCAAACCTATACACCATCTCTATTGAAGATATGATGAAGTCTTCTCCAATTTGCTTGTTGTCAAAGGCTTCTAAAACAAAGTCATGTTATGGCATCGTCGTCTAAATCACTTGAACTTTGGCACCATAAATGATCTTTCCAGAAAGGACTTAGTAGGAGGCTTACCTAGACTAAAGTATGAAAAGGATCATCTTTGTTCAGCTTGCCAATTGGGAAAAAGCAAGAAGTATGCCCACAAACCCAAACCTACAAACTCAATTATGGAAGTTCTTCATACCATTCGCATGGATTTATGTGGACCCATGAGAGTGCAGACTATTAACGGGAAGAAATATGTGTTAGTGGTGGTTGATGATTTCTCTCGATTTACTTGGGTTAAGTTCTTAAGGACAAAGGATGAAACTCTAGATATCATCATAAAACTTATCAAACAAATTGCAGTTCGACTTAACAAAGCCGCCGAATCATCCGAATGGACAATGGAACCGAAGTTTGTCAATAAAGAACTTAGTGAGTTTTATGAAAGTGTTGGAATCGGTCATCAAAGAAGTGTTCCAAGAACTCCTCAATAGATCGGTGTAGTTGAAAGACGGTTGAACTCTTGTGAAAGCCGCAAGAACAATGTTGATTTACTCAAAGGTTCCAATGTTTCTCCGGTGAAGCCATTGCCACCGCATGCTACACTCAAAATCGATCCTAATTCACACATCTCATGGAAAAACTCCATATGAACTTGTCCACAATCGAAAGCGATCTATCATTCCTTCGTGTGTTTGGTGCATTATGTTATCCAACTAATGAGGTCAAGATTTAGGTAAACCGAAAGCTAAAGCGAGACATTGGAGTATTTGTAGGATATGCACCAAGCGAGAAAAGGATACCGAATCTACAACAAAATAACCCGAATATCATGGAAACAATTCACGTTACGTTCGATGAGTCGACCGGTCAAATGGCTCTAGGACAATCAAGTTTTGGAACCGCATCACAACCTTCATCAAGTAGTCCCATCGCCTACTCTTGTACAAAATCCCTCACCAAAGAACTCCATATGTACCACCCTTGAAGATGATTTGAATAAATTGTTTAATCTAATGTTTGATGAACACTATGAGCCAACGACTAATGATCCGTCAAATCCATCAACAGAGGTCGCTCATATCCATGTCAACGTAGATAACCCCGGTTTCTATGTCATTGAGTCAAGCAGCTGCACCGATCACTTTGTATCATCTTCATTTCCCCAATCATCAAGTGTACATCATGGAACTGTTTACGCACCTATGATGGAGATAACCCTTTGCTACTCCCAAGATGCTCCATTTGAGAACATATTTGCTCCCGAACCATCATCGAACCATCTTCATCAGGAGAAAGCGACTCTGCTACTTCGCTCCTCAACAACAACCACACGAACACCTTAGAAAATGGACACATGATCATCCATTGTCAACATCATAGGAAATCCTTCTCGTCCAAAGATCCACTGTGTAAACAACTTGCAATCGATGCCTTATGGTACTTCTTCAACTCGTAGTCTCAAAGACCGAACCAAAAGACGTTAAAGCGCCATGAATGAAGACAATGGTTCAATGCCATGCAAGAAGAAATTCATGAGTTTGATCGACTAGATGTATGGGAATTAGTACCGCCCCGACCGTACTATGATCATTGCTCTAAAGTGGATCTTCAAAGTAAAACTTGATGAGCATGGTGATGTATTAAAGAACAAGGCTCGATTGGTTGCAAAGGATACCGTCAAGAGGAGGGTATTGACTTTGAAGAATCATTTGTTCAGTACGCAAGCATCGAGGCAATCGTAATCTTCGTGGCTAATGCCGCAAGTAAGAATATGGTAGTCTATCGATGGATGTAAAGACGGCTTTTCTTAACGGAGATCTTAAAGAAGTCGATACGCCGCCCAACCGAAGGTTTTGTGAATCGAGCATCCTACTCATGTCTATCGCTTGAAGAAGGATCTTTACGGTTTGAAGCAAGCTCCAAGGGCATGGTATGCTATGCTATCAAAGTTTCTTTTATCTACCGGATTCAAAGAAAGGAGCGATTGATCCGACATTGTTCACTAGAAAGTCGAGCAAACATTTAATTCACGCTCAAATCTATGTTGATGATATTATTTTTGCCTCGACCGACCCCAATGAATGTGACCCGTTTAAGGAGATGGGCTCCAAATTTCAAATGTCAACGATGGGACAAATGTCATTTTCTGGGACGACAAATTTCACAAAGTCCCGGAGGCATTTTATCAATCAATCTAAATATGCAAATGAAATTTTAAAGAAATTTGGATTTGACACTTGTGACACCGCTGACACTCCCATGGTGGAGCGTACCAAACCGGATGAGGACCACTCGGGATCATGGTAGATCAAACAAAATATCAAGTATGATTGATCCTCGATGTATCTCACGGCCGAGAGAACGATATTCTGCTCGTTGTATGCATGTGTGCTAGATACCAGCTAAGCCTACCAAAAGCACCTTGAAGCGGTTAAACGGGTCTTCGGTATCTCCAAGGAACCATCAACATGGGACTTTGGTACCAAGGACACCGGTATGACACTAACAAATTTATGCGGATGCTTGACCATGCGGGATGTCAAGATACACGTCAAGCACGCCTGAGGTGCTCGGTTTTGGGTGATAAGCTTGAGCTGGTCTTCAAAGAAACAAATGAGTACTTCTATATCCTCTCATGAGGTGAATATATAGCCATGTCATCTTGTTGTGCTCAAATCCTATGGATGAGATCCCAATTATCTTACTATGGCTTTGAATTTAAAAATCCATCCGTATTGTGATAACAAAAGTGCCATTGCTCTCTCTTGCAACAACGCTCAACATTCAAGAGCAAAGCACATCGACATTCGACATCATTTCATTCCGAACAAGTGGAAAAGGTGTGGTAGAACTCTATTTTGTGAGGACCGAATACCGGTTAGTGACATCTTCACCAAAGCTCTTCCTAGAGAACGTTTTGAGTTTATCCTTCCACGACTTGGTCTAAAGAGTCTACAACCGGAAACACTCAAACGTCTTCAAGAGGAAGACGAGGAATAAATGTCTTTCTTCATCTATCTTTTGTACATATTTTATCAAAAAGCAAAATACAAAATCATAAAACCAACAAAAAGAAAATAGAAAAATATAAAATCTTCAAAATCCATAAAAATTAGAAAATCTTGAAAAACTCCAAAAATATTGTTATTTTATCATGTTTCTTCCTGGTTTGATAACATCTATGGACTTTGAAATGCCATTCAATAATGACACGGGTCTTTAGATGAAGTTCGAATCAAAGTAATAAAAAAAATTTGATAAAAAAAAATGAGATGGAGAAAAATGGTGGCTTATTGTCATTTCAGACAGTAACCCGTTTTAAAAGGAAAGAACAGAGCCATGCTTAATCTTATTTTTCAATTCTCATGCTCTGATTCTAAAAACAAATGTTCGTCACCAAAAAGACAAATGTTTCCTTTCTAAATATTTTTCCTTCTAATGATTCTTCTGAAAAATATTTGCCATCTTATTAAAACAAAATTGCTTTGAAAATACCTCAGACTCTATTTTTGAAAATCATCCGGCTTATCTTTGTAAAATCTCTAACACTCAATCAACAACTTATAATTCGATAAATGGTTTAATACGTGATTAACATGTTCTTCTCTACATGTGCAAAACGATTTCACATTTTCCATGCACATGTTAAGTGGGGAGCATCTATATCAAACCAAAATGGATTAAAACGTGATTGATTTGTCTCTAAGTAAGCTTTTCCCTAATAATGCTAAACAATTTCAAAATCGACGACATATTGAGGGGGAGCAAATTTTGAAAACCACATTCTTTCCGAAAATATCTTTAAACGTATGTGAAACACTCGATTTTGATCGGGAATGTGATGTCGATATTTTTAGAAAATATTTATCAAAAGTGAATTCTTCCTCTTGCCTCCATGTGCCAAAATGATTTCAAACATATGATGCACATGTTGAGGGGAGCCGTTTTCTAAAATATCAAAAATATTCGTGTACAAAATGATTTCAAACAAGTACTGGATTGATTTTCAAATGGTTTTCAATTGGTTCCAATGGTGATGAACAATACCAAAAGATCGACCAAATTTACTTTATGTATAGTGATATAAGGATGGTTAGGTTAGGTATTCGTTCTCACGATCCCGCCAGAGTCGAGGGATCTACCGAGGACAATCCACTAGATAGTGTAGAGTCCTTAGGTATGTTAAAAAGGAGAAAAGTGAGATATGGGAAGAGTGCGGATTGAGATAGAGCTTGAACTGGAATAAACCCAACAAGGTTCTAGTAATGAAGTCTCGGTAAGCACTGAAGGGGTTGAAGAATGAAAAAGAAATAAATGTTAAAAGGGTGAAAAGAAATTGATGACGTATAGTCCATATTCGGGTCATGAACCCGGCCAATAATGCTACTAGCAATTGAGCCCAGTACGCATGGGCTAAACCAGTAACGGTTTGAGCCCACGAAGGCCCAAACCCAAAGTTATTTATGGTTTTGGATATCGGATATCTCTTATTTATGAGATATGTATTAATTGCCCGACTTAGGCGGGATACGCCGAAGGTTGGGGAACACGAAACCAACAAGGACTTCGTGTATATATAAAGGGTATCCCTGCCCTCATTAAAGGTACGATCAAAAACCCTAACTCTCCATTAACCCTAAAACCGATTACTTACTCTCACGCCGGAGGATAATCGTGGGAGACAATCCCACGATAAGCTTAACGATGTTTTCGCTTTTCTTAGTGCGCAGTCTCAAGCATTAAGAACCAATTGATACGGAACCGGATTCCAAACAAGGAACGCCCAACTTTTATCAACAAGTGGCGCCATCCATGGGCCATCACTAAGAACTAAGAACTAGAATGACAAAGCAAGGAATCAAAACCAACGATCGTGATGGTGACATACATGGGAAGAAGACAAAGTGGGTCGGCTTAAACAAACCTCGATAACCAGCCATACTAGAAACCAAGGATCGTGCCCAGATCGGTCTTCCCGACGGTGGAACCACGCCTGGGACAACCTGTGCCACCACTACCACCACTGTGCGAAGGTCCATCACAGCTCCTTTTACCACTTACTCCAATCGGTGCTAGAAACGGGCCTCACAAAAGCACAGACGCACCGAATCAAACAAGGGTTTAGTGGTAGAAACAGACACCCTTGCTCTGTGGGCGGGTTGCGCAGAACTAGCGCCAAGTGATTTCGTGTCTCAAAACTACGAAACCTCATCGCTCTCATGCAAGAGGAAGCGAAAAGAGGTCGGTCGGAGTTTGCATGCCCGACTGATTTCGCCCGAGTATGAGATATCTCCCGCGCCATCGAAGGGAAAGTCACGGAAGGAATAGTCACAACCCCCAGATTTACCGTGATCGGGAGGAGAGTTGAGAATGAAGAAGCGGACATGCAATACCTTGGGGAACATGAAGAGATTGGACGGCGATTAATATCCACGCTAGGCTTGGTAGTCGAGGGTCCATGATGCACTTGACGACGGTACTCTCCAAGCTAAAGCCTAAGTGAAAGCCCTTATGCGACTCGAGATAGTGGCGCAAGCGCCGAAAGAGGGAAAGCTCATCCTCCGTAACTCCTGACAACGAGGACAAATAAACCGCACCGAAGTCCAAGAGGAAATATCGCGACCGGAAGAGGAGGACATATCCTCCCGTGGCGCCGCCAAAAGCGGATGCTCACCGGGCGCATCACGATTTCGTAGAAATAAAAGGAGGCGATGCCCGCCAATGTGAAAACCTATGATGGAACAGTGATCCGGACGATCGAGCGCCAAGCACGTGGTGCCACATGTTCAATTCCACACTAGTGGAAGCGCGAAACTAGTTCAAGAAGCTTCCACGCGAAGCATCGATGGCTTTGAAGAGTTGCGGAAGGCATTTCGCACCGAACTTCACTCAAAGGAAGAAGTGCGCTTAAAACCCGTCGAACTCGCTTAGGTAAAACAATAGCTGGGGAATCCAAGCGCTTATGTGGAACGCTACAAAGATAAGTGCATACACGCTAAGGCATGCCCCCAAATACTAAAAATCTCGTGGTTCATGAACGGATCAATAACCCGTAACTTATCAAAAGGTGAATGACGAGTCCCCAAACATTTGATGAACTTATGAAGCGCATACGAGGTCCTTTATCCAAGGAGAAGGCTGCAGCATGATGAAGAAGGGTTACTCAAACTATAGGTCATGTGAACAACCTCTAAACAATCCATCACCGTAGTAGCAACCGCAACAAGAGCTACCGCGCTGGGGAGCGGACGGATAATGACGATATACCTCACGACCAAGACTCAAAGGAGATATTCGCGATGGAAGCGCGAACTTTCCAAGACCCCCACCAATGCGCACCCCGGAAGATCGGCACGTGGGGAGTGGATATGCGACTATCATGGACAAAAGGGCCATACCACCAATGAATGTGTCCAATTACGCCACTAATTGATAAACTAGTAAAAGAAGGCGATTGGACCACTTGGTTAAAACATCAAGGAATGGAAAGATAAGCAAAAACTAGAAACAAGAAAGAAACACCTAAGGATAAGGTTGATACCATATACATGATACAATCATCGCAATGAATGACCAGCAAAAGATCACCAAAATTTCTCTCGTGGAAGCAAAATCTCTTCCCCACCTTGATCTGCGGACAACGAGTGGTTGAACCGCTCACCATCGAAATTAACGTAGGTCACGATATCCACCGCATGTATGTTGATGGGGGAGCCCGCAGATATAATGTATGAACACTATTTCAAACGATCGCGACACGAGATACGTAAGTCAATTAAGCCCGCTAGGGACGCCGCTGACCGGTTTTACAAGCGAAAAGATATGGCGATGGGGAAAATACGCCTACTAGTCGTTGTTGGTGACAAGGAACACCCACTAAAGCTCGGATGACTTTTATGGTAATCAACTCTTCGCCATACAATGGCATT
Organism: Chrysanthemum lavandulifolium; assembly: GCA_022545495.1. NCBI lineage: Eukaryota > Viridiplantae > Streptophyta > Magnoliopsida > Asterales > Asteraceae > Chrysanthemum > Chrysanthemum lavandulifolium. Next base: position 139,134,687 of record CM040243.1, read on the forward strand.
ATCGAAGACCGTGGATTTCAACCATACCAAGAAGATCGATCGCCGCATGGGATGCTAAAATTCCAGTGGAAGGAGGCATTGTTACTCTCTATAATACTACCGCATCACCGGAGAATGTAAAACAATTACATGTGAGACGTCACACATTCCGTAATGCAAGCAACTAAAGTGCCAAACCGAGGGTCATGATTCATCCGGATTACCCGTAGCAAGAAGTATCGATCGAGGATCATTATCTAATAGCCGCAGAGCAATGATGCACTCTTGCAAAAGAACCGTGGATATTTTGCGTGGGAACCAAAGCACATGACCGTGTACCACACTCGATTCTGTAACTCCCCAGACGACAAAAGAAGCGTGCCAAGCTCCGGCAGCAAAAGCAATTCGAAGAAGTACATAAGCTGTGAATGCACGGTATCATGCGAGGTCTACTACCACGACTAGCTTTCCAAACCCGGTGATGGTGAAAAAGAGTGATGGTAGTTGAAGGATGCGTGGACTTCACAGATCTCAATAAGGCATGTCCACAAGATCGCTACCCGCTACCGTAGATAGACCTGAAAGTAGAATCTTTATGTGGATACCCACTTAAATGCTTCCTAGACGACAAAGGATACCACCAAATTAGATGGCTAAAGAAGATGAAGAAAAACGCCTCCATACAAGCCAAGGTGTCTTTTGTTATACTAGGATGCCCTCGGCTTGAAGAACGCAGCGCCACCTACCAGCCGATTGGTAGACAATGCATTCGAAAAGCGTGTGGGCGCAACCTAGAGGTTTATGTCGATGACCTTGTCATAAAAGCCATACGGAGGATGAATTGGTGCCACATCGAGGAAACATTTAAAACACTAAAAAATTAACATGAAGGTAAATCCCAAGAAATGCACTTTTGGCGCTCAGAAGGCATGTTCCTTGGATATTTGATAGAGCCCGATGGCATCAAACCGTATCCGAAAAAAACTAAGGTCGTTATCCAACTTCCTTCACCGCGACGTTGAAGGAAGTCCAATCTCAATGGAAAAGCGGCAGTCTAAATAGATTCTTATCCAAGTCGCAGACAAGTCACTCCTCTTCAAAACACTCAAGAAGTGTATAAAAGGAGATTTTACCGACTAGTCCCGCAACAGCCCCCACACTAGTCGCACCCCGCCGGAGAAATTAATTATGTACTTATCACCGACCATGGAGCGCCACAAGGTGTCATTGACGGATAGGAATTCAAGACAAACACCGTGTATTTTGTAAGCAAAGTGCTCAAGAAAACAGAGATTAACTATAGCGCAATGGAGAAGTTGGTCCTAGCATTGGTATTCACGCCAAAAGACCCAGTACTTCCAAGCGCATCCAATAAGCGGTAATTACATATCAACCTATCAAGCAAATCATCTCCAAACCCGACGATCGGATCGACTACGAAGTGGAGCGTGTTGCTAGGTGAGCATAACATCTCCTACGCACCACGCATCTTGCGGTAAAGAGCGAATACTAGCGAGACTTCATCATCGAAAAACCGCATAATCGATAACACACCTTCACCAAGCAAGGAGGAACTACAAGATCCATGGATCTTGTTCACGGATGGATCTTCATGCGTGGACGGGTCACAGCAGCCTCATCCTCACAAGTCAGGAAGGAATGGAATTCACCACGCACTTCGCTTTGAATTCACAACAACAAACAACGAGGCAGAGTACAAAGCCCTGATTGCCGGATTACGATTGCATCTCGGACGGGTATACGCAACCTAGAAGCAAATGTGGACTCCGTCTGTATCCAACCATGTGTTGGGGAGTACGTGGCTAAAGAGGAAAACATGATCCAATACTCGACAAGACCAAATCTCGATCCGTGGCTTTGACAAATTCACCATCAAACAAGTTCCTAGAGGGAAAACAGAAGGCGGATGCACCGAGCAAGATTGCATCCACAAGCTTTGCGACCACAAAACAGTATTGGTGGAAACTCTAAAGAGCAAGTCCATCTCGGAGATGGAGATATCCACGGTGGTATAGGAACAAGGTCCTACATGGATGACCCCAATCATCGATTTTTAAGCAAGGGCGATATGTCTGTGAATGTATGAAGCCCGACGAGCACGCGGCGACATCACGTAGGTTTGAACTTCGGAACAGTTGTACTCTATCGGCGCCATTTCTACAACCATGGCTTCATGTGTAGGACCCTTCAAGCGATTACGACTCGAGAAGGCCATGCCGGTTCATGTAGCATGCACTCGTGACCATGGTCCGTTGTGGCGCGTGCTACGGTGATACAACGGCCTACAATGCATTTGGATCCGCGAGACTTAATAAGAAAGTGTGGCGATCGCCAAGTTCACTGCACTGCTCACGCCAACCACAACAGAGCTAACACCTATTATGTCGCCATGGCCATTCTACAAATGGGGTATCGACATCGCAGTCCCTTCCCCTGCTGCGTTAGGAGGATTGAAATTCCTCATTGTAGCTATAGACTATTTCACCAAGTGGATTGAAGCAAAGGCGTCAGAATAATCACAGGAATCGTGTAAAACGGTTTGTTTGGGATAATATTGTATGCCGTTTCAATTACCTAGGAAATCATCTCAAACAACGGAAAACAATTGCGTGAAAACCCTTTCAAGGAATGGTGCGAAAAGCTAAATATTACACAAAGTTAGTTCACGTTAGTTAAACACCCACAAACAATGGCTTAGTCGCGTGCAAATCAAGTCCGGGTGAAGGAATCAAGGCACGCCTAGACAAGCACAAAGGAGGTGGGTGGAGGAACTATCGCATGTTTTGTGGGCGCACCACACCGATCAAACTTAGCACGGAGATACTCTCGTTTCTCTCGTCTATGGGACAAAAGTCATACCACCGAGATTGAATGCCAACTATCCGCACCGATGAAGTCAACGCGGCAACCAATGATGACGAACGCGATTGACTTAGACCGTTGAAGAAAGGCATGAGCGCCGTGACTATTTGTGAGGCGAGCTAAGTCAAAATGAAAGGATACTACTATGCTAAAGTGAGAAGTGTAAGAGGTTGCAAACCCATCAACATTGGATCACGATCCTTGTTAAACACCTTATTTTCAAGACGTTGGAATAAGTTCAATGCGCATTCCACGATGGATGCGCAACAATGCATACCATGCGCTTAACAAAACTAGGAATCAAGACTTCGCTCCTTATTATGATATTTACGACGCTAAATATCACACCATATACAATTATGTTAAAATACTTAGACATTATAAGTATGACAACACACATGATTATGGACTCCATATATTAGTCGGCGCTTCTATAACAGTTTACTCCTTAGACAATAAGTACGCTTTATATAAAGATGATAACTAAGTACTAACTTTATAAGTTGCAACCACATCAACACGCATTCAACAAAAGGCATATTTCATTAAAACCCATGAGTTCTTAAAAATGATATTTACAACGAAGATATAACCTACAAACTATTATAGCGCCTAAGAGATGAACCTCCGATGGCTCTCTGACGTTGCCATCCTCCCCTAGCTTCTTCAACAAGTCGAGTCTTGGCGAGATACTGGCTACACTAACAGTACCCCGTCAGTCTGGAAGATGCGTCGCACCAACACACACACAAAATAGCCTTTTCCTTAACACCTTTCTTCCAGGAAAGTCTCGTGGCATGAGCTTCTAAGGATTCCTTTAAAGGATTTCTCCAAGACGAAAGGGTTCAAGATGTCGCGGGGCGAGCAAAATGGGCACCTACAACTGACTCATCAGCTTCAAATAATCGCCGTTGCGCCTGCTTCTCAAAGACGATGGCGGGCCAAGTGAACCCTCCATAATTACCCCTATGGGATAATCTCGTCGCGCCCAATCTGCAGAATTAGCGGAAGCTCTAGCAGCTTCATCTCCCATCGCAATGACTGTGTCCTCATAGGTGTTTTCATTGTAACCAGCACCCTCTCGCAGGAACTTTCAATAAACCACCTCATGGAGCTCCTCTATCGCTTATGCCTTGCCACGCGTGTTTACACCGCACCACCGCCCCAAACTTATCTACAACCTCCCGAGACTCTAAGGTACTTAGGCAGACAAGGCGCAGCCATGACTAATGAGCCACCGCTCAATATAAGACATGAGTTGGGGTACAACTCCTCGTCATACTCAATACTGAGTTTACGTGACTTCATTTCCTGCTCCTCTAGTGCGCTTCCCAGCTTGCACCAAACACCCCAACCGAGAGAACAACTGCTTTTCCCATTGTCCAAATACTTAAGTGCCGTGAGCAATTAGCCTTATAACCTTCCTCGACGCAGCACGCCTCTGGCCCACTTGAATCATTAGTGACATTCTCCTCACTAGTTTTTGGGAATGCCTACCACCGCCTCTACCTCCGCCTCGAGCACTAGCTAAAAGCGCCTTCACCGCACAAATTTCTTCATCCTTCGCGCCCCCTGGATTTCTCCGAATATTTTGCCTTCAACCGCAACCAACATAGCTTGGCGCAGCAACTAACACCAAATCTTCAACTAGTCGCTCCATTGGCGCTGTCTCGGATGCCAACGGCTCAATGCCTTGGCTTTTGGTTCGTAAGATTCGCGTGCATGTGACTAGCACTGGGGCGACTCCCGAGTGTTCAAAATCGCACGCAAAAGAGAATTAGCAATTGTTTCATTACATAACAGGAATGCGATAAGAGATTGGTAAAACAACTTCATCGCAAGGAGTAATATCAGTGAAGGGGGCGAGGCATCATCTCGAAGACGACTCCACGCCCAAAACGACAGGACATTTCTTCTGGATGAGCTCGCGCCATCCCCACTCGGGCCTCCTACATTTCAATCCATGGCGGCCTCCTCTTCTTCTTCCATGTGTTCCGCTACAACCATGTTTACCGGCCCACTAACGGGAAGGTACCACAGGACCAGGCACGCCTGAAGAGGGGTCGCCTCGCAGGCGACAGTGGAACTAGCTCCGCCTCCCAACTCCATTTCTTGGGCACGCCCGAGGTCGCTTCTAGAATGGGCTCTCCCCTTTTTCAATGGGCGCACCCTACAAGAATTTGGCGCTTCGCCAACCTGTATAACTCGAATAGATCCATCTCGCGCAATGTAAGACAAACAACAAACAAGTTATCAAAAGCATAAAGATTAAAAGAAATGCTCACATTACTAAAGCAAAGGAATGCGAAGGACAAGCACCACCCCGCCATCCGCGTCAAGAAGATTGGCACCTCACCAGGTCTACCAAAGTAACTCGACCGATGTCTATATGCACCAAAAATTCCTCGGGTAGGAATTTATGGAATACGATTGGTGTTTATCGACAAGATCCTCGCGTTGTATGTTCGTGGTGGGGCGCCATCCTTGGGCAAAACAGCGCCTTGTCAACCCGTAAAACGTTTTCCTCCGGTTCCTAAAGCGCGCCCCGCTCCATGTAACATTGCGTCACCGCGCTTAGTAATGAAACCCACCCGTTTGACCACGTTGTGTGATAAAACGCCGGAACAAGTAGATGGCGGGTTAATTGCCAATATCCGCAATTAACCTCGAAGTTTGTTATCTTTGCCGCACCTATGCGGTCACGGTGGGATATGTGCGACGATAGTAGTTTAATACGTCGCAGAATAAGGATAGCGCACGTTGATTCACAAATTCAAGAAACGTGTGTATACCCCTACCTTCCTTCTTGGAAATCGCTATGGACGCTATGCCACGGAACCACCGGATGCGCCGCCATCGAATATAATAACCGAGGTGAACTCGCAAGTTCATCCTCGGCCAGTCAAAGGTAAAGTCACCAACCCACGCACTATGATACGCTTTTAACGCGCGCGTAGTTACCTTGGGAATATTAAGGGATTATGGGTTGCGGTTTGAGTTCTTTAACAATGGTGGAAATGTTTTTTACCGTGATACAAACAAGAATAGGAGGCGAGGGTTTATATAGATTTTTACATCTACGCGATGATAGACACGTGGATCCCACTATCTCTAAATGTGTGGATAGGATCCATGACATGACGATTTTCGCCATTTTCCATGATTTACGAGGTACATTTGAAATATTTTGACTCGATTCACGGGCATTCTTCAAGGCGAGATATTTTTTAGCTTCTTCGCTACGCTTTGAAGTATTTAGGGGCTCAGTTATTAGTCTAGCATCCGCAGTGGTCCCCTGCGCATACTAGACTGGGGGGACATTATGACGTATAGTCTGTATTCGGGTCATGAACCCGGCCAATAATGCTACTAGCAATTGAGCCCAGACGCATGGGCTAAACCAGTAACGATTTGAGCCCACGAAGGCCCAAACCCAAAGTTATTTATGGTTTTGATATCGGATATCTCTTATTTATGAGATATGTATTAATGCTCGACTTAGGCGGGATACGCCGAAGGTTGGGGAACACGAAACCAACAAGGACTTCGTATATATAAAGGGTATCCCTCCCTCATTAAAGGTATGATCAAAAACCTAACTCCATTAACCCTAAAACCGATTACTTACTCACGCGGGAGGATAATCGTGGGAGACAATCCCACGATAAGCCTAACTGTGTTCTCGCTTTTCTTAGCGCGCATGTCTCAAGCATTAAGAACCAATTGATACGGAACCGAGTCCAAACAAGGAGCGCCCAACTTTTGTATCAATGTAAATAGACCTCCATTATTTCAACCTTAGAAGCGTAAACCTGTTTCAATTATATGTTCTTGGTACATTACCGGTAACACCGGTATTGAAGACAAGACGTCATGGACCCAAGTGACGCATCGCACCACATCTTCCCAAGCTACTCAAGTTCCTCTTAAAAGGACTTGTTTCATTCTCGTGGGAACCTACATTATCTATCAATTTTCTTAGAGATGGTTGATATTGAAGAAGGAGACCCTCTCCCTAGTCTCCCAAGATAGGAACCAAAATGTTCACAATTGGGTCTTGAGCCACGAGATCATCAATAAATCTCATTAAGGACACAATCAATGAAGACTCTGTTTTCGCACAATGTGGAAAGAGAACATATTTTCGAGTCCCACATTATCCTTGTGGTATTACCGTAACATCCGAGTGATATGATAACATGTTCACAATGAAGATGGAAATCCTTCTAGAGCCAACATCAAACAAGCTCTTGGTAGGTGGCATGTGAGATCTATCCAATAGATCAACCATGTGACAACCGAATTGTCACACCCCAATTTACATTTTGCGTGAATGGAATTCACGGGATTGTTGTCATAGCACCACATCACAGTTATATTGAGCGACCTAAAGTGTCGTTTTAAAACACATCGTTGGATATTTCATAAAAACAATCGAGTACAACATCGGTCCCAAAAGGTTTACAAAGTTTGCGAAAATACAAATATGTTACAAATCAAACGATGTTTTGAAATAAAGTACCATAATGTACATAATGTAAGTCGACCATTGTGACTCAAAATATAGGTCCCTAAACCATGTCATGATGAATGCCTCGATTACACGAAAATACATTGCTAAAAGCGGTCAACAATAATGTTGGTGAGAAATCATAGGTTTATGTAAATGTTTTATACGACTACACAAGTATAGACTATGCATGACAATCCGATCACGTAAAAATAATGTTACAATTGCTCTAAGCCCATGACCCCGAAACTAGGCTGTTCAATAATGTATGCCCCTGCAGTGTTTGCCGACAACTCCGTAGCGTGATCAAATGAAATGCATCCGTTTGCACGGTTGGGATTCACCAACCCGGATGGGGCGTCACCTCGATAGATCTATCCACTCATCCTCGCTTCAAAGATTAACGGTTCATGTTCAAGTAATGGGGACTTTCAAATTGGCAAATGTGGTAACTTAAGCAATGTAATTGAATTTAACATACTTGGTATCGTACAAAAAAAATGTAGTGCAATGTATTCTCCCCGTGGGTTTGAAAATAATCGAAAGCATGTAAAGCAGGGCTATGAAAACTCACTTGGATAAAGCGGAATAACGGCAAAAGTGAGTACACTGAGGTTTAATGTAATCGTCAACGGGACCTATTATCAATGATATGATATGTCATGAGTTGCAATGTAATGTTATGCATGCACGCCGTATGTTATTTATACCATTTACGGGTTTTGAAAATATTACTCGTCGTCGAAAAATACTCTTTTGACGTCTTGACCCTTCAAAATGACTTTACATGTTTTACGTCAAAATGTCATCCTACAATGGTTTATAATGATTTTGGTGAAATTACCACTTTTCGTCGCAAAACAATGTCGTCGGAAAAATCATGAAATTAACAAAAATGGCTCCGGAAAACTAGTCGTAAAGCGGTGTCGTCGATCGTTAGAGAACGAACTCTACGGTTTTGGAAAGTTTGTATCGATATCTAGAAGTTTCGATTCAGGAGTTTTCGTTCAAAAGGTCTCGATCATAAAGATATCAAGGGCTAAAGATGGTGGTTTTGCTAATTGTGTGCGAGAAAAATGAGTTTCGCCAAGTTTGAACATCCGTAAATAATTTACTATGACTCCGCTTGACAAACGGCTTTTGTTTTGAAAAATATGGCGGTGAACTTGATTTTACTAGAAGACAATTTGTTCCAAAAGTTTTGCATCATAGTTAAAAGCGCATAAACATAGCCCTTGACTAATGAAATACTTGAATCGTAGAAATAATATAATTTTTAGAAAATAATAGTTACGGCAACTTTATAAAAGCGTGCATATATTTGTCGTTTCAAATCCGTTTTCTCGTAAAATATGTCCTTAGCCGTATCGAAGTAAACTAATATATTTTTGATAAGTCGAAATAATTTGTGAAGCTTAAGGCTCGTTTTTGACCCGAAAATACTAAAAACAGCAAGCTGAAATTTTCAGAAAAATAAACATTTCGTCGTCAAACTTTAAAAATTCACCACGGCTTCGTTATAACTCCGTTTTTATCCGTTCAAAAGGCCACGGATTCGTTTTAAAGTATATTTTCTAAATATCAAGGCCAAAATGTCGTACCAACAGTAGGTTTTTCCAGAATTTCGAATTAAGGACAGAACGTAAAATATAGTTATCGAAAATAGTTTTTCTCGGACAAAACCTATTCTAATCCCTTCAAATCAACTCCAAAGCTAATCTAATCCTACCATACACCTTCTTAGGGTGTCATGGGTTCCTAATCACCATCAAGACCAAAGAATACCATGGGAATATTTATAGGATGACCATAATTATATTTATAACTCAAAAATCATAAGAAAATGGTATAAATCACATAACATGCATATAAGCTCCAAAAATGAAAAGAAACATATGAAAATGAAGAGGAAACATAAAAATGATAAAAACATGCTTACTAGTAATAATGAAGAGGTGTAGGTAACAAGGATTAACTTAAATATCCTTGGTTTTTATTTCAAAACCATATAAAGGATATAATCTAGGTTGTAATAACACTTGATTTTTGCAAAAATCTTGATCCCCTTGTTTTTCTTTGATGTGGCCGGTTCTATGGTGCAAAAGAGAGAGGAGAGAATTTTTTTCTTACTAACACTTTTGAGAATGAGAAATGAATGAATAATTGTAGTAGTAGTAGACTTTAAGTAAAAGTGTTGAGACAAGTTATTAATGAACCTTACCACCAATAAATGTATTCCTTGACTTCCCCTCCAAAACCGGTTTAGGGATTGTGTTCCACAATTATAAATTTTTTTTTTTTTTTTTTTTTATATATTACTTGAAAGTATAATTGTACTTGTATAATATTTGTGTAATTTTGTAAGAAAAAGGTAAGTAAAGTGTAGAAAATGTACAAGTAAGTTTTTAATAGGTCAAAATAGATTGTAATGATATAATAAAAATTGTAAAAATACTTTCCTTGTGAAAATTGAGTGATAAAATAATTGTCGTATAATTTTTAAGAAAACGACGTAATAATTAAACTTTAACGATTTAAGTACCAAATAAATTTGAAACACTAGGAAAACTAAAAATATAGTTTTTATGAACTAAATGTAAGTTTAAAAATACCTCGGGATCATTTTTGAAAGTAACGGGTTAAATATACAAAATAAAAACTCACGCGATAAAGATTATTAAACATAAAAATTACGCGTAAAATATGAAATGAAATGTCGTGAATGTACTAATGAGATGCACATGATGTCAATGAAATGTAGACTAATCATAGTCCATATGAAATGTACGTGATGTCATGATCATGAATTCGCCGCTAAACCTCCAAGGTTACGCGAATTTGAAACAAGTAAACCAAGTTTACTAAAAATGTTGAAATAATGAGACATGAGCGTGTGTAGAAATGACACGAAAGTACGGGTTGTCACATTCGCCCATCAAAAGGAATTCAGTCCACGAATTCAATCGTTATTAGGTCTAACGGTGTCGGCGAAAAGATGAGGATACTTGCGTCGCATCGGTCTTCCGTTCCCAAGTAAACTCGGGACCTCGTCGAAATTCCAACGAACTTTCACAATAGGAATACGACTCTGTTTCAAGCTGCTTGACCTCGCGGTCCATGATTTCTCTGAGTTCCTCCACAAAGTTGAGTTTGTCGTCAAGTGAACTTCGTCCAATGGAATAATGAGCGATTAGTCCGAAAGACACTTCTTCAAGTTTGAAACATGAAGCGTGTTGTGCACATGACTAAGTTACGGACGGAAGATCAAGGCGATAAGCTACCGGACCAACTCGGCTCAAAATCTTGAATGGTCCAATGTATCTCGGGTTCAATTTTCCACGCTTTCCAAAGCGTACCACGCCTTTCCAAGGCGATACTTTCAACATAACTTTGTCACCCACTTGAAATTCCAAATCCTTGCGTCTAACATCCGCATAACTTTTACATCGACTCTGGCGGTTCTAAGTCTATCACAATTTGAACAATCTTTTCGGTGGTTTCCGTACCATTTACGGACCGATAAGTTGTCGTCTCCTACTTCGGCCCAACAAAGCGGTGATCGGCACTTACGACCATAGAGTGCCTCGAATGGTGCCATCTTGATCTTGGTGTGATAACTATTGTTGTACGAGAATTCAATCAATGGCAAATGGTTAGCCCAACCATTTCCAAAATCAATCACACATGCCCTAAGCATATCTTCAACGTTTGAATGGTCCTTTCACTTTGACCGTCGGTTTGTGGGTGATATCGGTGCTCATCTCTAATCGGTTCGAATGAATCTTGCAATGAATTCCGAAGTTTGAAGTGAATCGACTATCTCTGTCGGAAATGATGGAAATTGGTGCTCCGTGCCTCGAGACTATTTCCTTGACATAAAGTCTAGTGAGTTGCTCCATGGAATAAGTCTCTAATCGGTATGAAATGGGGTGACTTGGTAAGGCGATCAACAATTACCCAAATAGCATCGTAACCTCCGATGTCTTAGGAAGTTTAGTAACAAAGTCCATTGTATGTCGTTCCCATTTCCATTGAGGAATTTCCGGTTGTTGGAGTAAACACGAAGGCTTCTGATATTCGACTTTTACCTTAGCGCAGGTAAGACATTTGCTAACGTAAGTGGCAATCTCCGCTTTCATGTTCGGCCACCAATAAAGCTTCTTAAGATCTTGATACATCTTATCCGATCCTGGATGAATAGAATACTTTGACTTATGCGACTCATGCATAATCAATTCTCGTATTCCGCCATACAATGGAACCCACATTCTATCCTTGAAACATAGTACTCCATCTGCTCTCTTTACAAAACCATTTGCGCTTTCGGGCATACCATAAAGCTTTTCACTTTGTCGATTTTTCCTCCTTAAGTGCTTGACTTGTGCTTCATGGATTTTCGATGGTAAAGGAGAAATAATCGTCATTCCCAATGATCGAACTCTTAAAGGTTTAGGTCTCTCTTTCCGACTAAGAGCATCGGCCACAACATTGGCTTTTCGGGTGATACTTGATTTCACAATCATAGTCATTGAGTAACTCCAACCAACCACGTTGCCTCATATTAAGCTCCTTTTGATCAAGAATATATTGCAAACTCTTGTGGTCCGTAAACACTTTGTGCACTTTGTACCGTAAAGGTAATGTCTCCAAATCTTGAGTGCAAAACTACGGCTCTAACTCGAGATCATGAGTGGTGTAATTCTTCTCATGAGTCTTAAGTTGTCGAGAAGCATACGCAATCACCTTCTCATTTTGCATTAAAACAGCCCCAAGTCCTTTATGCGAGCGTCGCAATATACAACAAAGTTCTCAATGCCTTGGTAGTGCCAAAATTGGCGCCTTTGCAAAGCTTTGCTTCAACAAGCTGAGCAACTTCTTGTTTCTTTCCCACTCGTACTTCTTGTTTTCTCGTGTCAACTTGGTCAAAGGTCTCGCTATCTTTGAAAAACCTTGATGAACCTTCGGTAATACCCGGCTAGTCCTAGAAATTGTCGAATTCCGTAGGATTCGTTGGAGTAGCCCAATCTTTCACGGCTTCAATCTTTGCGGGATCAACTTGTAGTCCTTGACTATCAATGATGTGACCAAGAAATTGCACTTTGTGGTTCCAAAATCACACTTGAAAACTTGGCATACAACTTCTCATTCTTAAGTAGCCTTAAAATCGTCCTTAAATGCTCTTCGTGCTCTTCTTTGCTCTTGGAGTAAATCAAAATGTCGTCAATGAATACTATAACAAACTTGTCCAAATCGACACAAACTCTATTCATAAGATCCATGAATACCGCCGGTGCATTAGTCAATCAAGCGGCATCACTTGAAACTCGTAATGACCGTAGCGTGTTCTAAGCGCTGTTTTGAATATCCTCTTCCCGAACTCGTCGATGATAACCCGACGGAGATCAATCTTGGAATAAATACTAGAACCTTGCAAGCGATCGAACAAATCATCAATTACGGGGAGTGGATAACGATTCTTCACCGTTAACTTGTTCAACTCTCGATAATCTATGCACATTCGGAAGGATCCATCTTTCTTCTTCACAAACAAGACCGGTGCTCCCAAGGCGAGGAACTCGGCCTAATGAATCCTTTGTCTAGAAGTTCTTGCAATTGATTAGACAACTCTTGCATTTCGGATGGCGCTAAGCGATACGGTGCTCGCATGTGATCGGTGCGACTCCGGCACTAAGTCAATTTGAAATTCTACTTGACGTGCGGTGGAAGTCCGGTAAATCCTCGGAAATACTTGAAAATTCACGGACAATAGGAACATCTTCAAGTCGCTTCTCCTCCGACTTTTCTCGGTTACATGGGCTAAGAAAGCAAGACAACCTTTCTTAATGTACTTCTCCGTTTTGATACTCGATATGATACTAATTCGAGTTCCACCGTTCCCCACGAATAATCAAAGTTTCGCCATTATAGGAAGATGAACCACTTTCTCATCACAAATGATCTTCGCGATGCTTAGATAACCGATCCATGCCGATGACGACGTCAAAACTACCAAGCTCTACGGGCATGAGGTCTATGTTGAAGGGATGATTAAGAAAATTTAATGTGCAACCGCGAACAATGGTGTTGGTGCTAACTACGCTACCATTAGCTAACTCGGCGTTGTATGATATGTCTAATGTGGTTGGCTTCCAAGATTTGTTCCGATATTGAGGGTTTCCAAAATAGTTCATCACTAATATTGTTACCATGCTAGCAAGAAAATAGATATCCGCTTATACTATGTCAAAGAATGTGCATTCTAGCTTCACTTGTAGATGAGAGTCATTGATTGTCCGACATGTTCAAACTGTGACATCTCTTGATATAGAGGTGAGGTTACTTGGAATTTCTAGAGGACACAATGCCTTAGGGGAGTTTATATAACCTTAATTTAACTTAATTTTCCTTTAAGGAAACTCATTGTAGGGAAGTTCACCTATTGTTGAGGCCATGCTTAAGAATGTTCTACAATCTCGGTTAGAGAACTTGGTATATCCCTATAATGTTGCTTCGTGTGTATTAAGCCGTACTAAAATCTCGTAACTCGGTCTAACTAATACTTTTGGAATGATAGAGTTTGGATTCTAACCCAAAATAGTGGTTCGGAAGGTCTCGTGATGTCTTAAGATTTTTGTTGGGTTTTGAATCATCCTACCACCTAGTTCTAGTCCTTGTTGGTAATTCCAAAATCCTTCCATTGTTTTCTTGTATCGAGAAATCCTCCTTACAAATGGTATAGGAAGTCTTTCCTAAAATGTCACTCGTCAAATCCTAACTTATCGGTTGAGTGAGAGATAAATGGCGTAAGCACCTTTAGAGTGTTAACAAAAAGAAATGTTTATGCACGATTTATCGGTTTATAAAACTTTACTTTTAAATGAGAATTGTTTTTAGGAGATTTGAAATGATACTTGTTACTTTCATGACATAATTCTTCCTGAATTATACATAGGTGATCAGGCCATGTATAATTAAGGACAAATGATGTGATGCTTGCTTTTGTTGAAATAGTATTATGTTCCTCAGAAGTTTTAGATGGTATTCAACGTTTTGTTTTGTAAAATAATGGCTCAATGATTTTCGGAGTAACATGAAAACCGTTTACTTTGAGTATATTAAATAGTTGATAAAATGGTGAAACCAAGCGATAAGTTGGTAATAAAACAACTTGCTTAAAACTTTATGAAACAACGTTTACGAGATAGTGATAAAATAATTGAAATAAAATCAAATGAAATAATTTTATGAAATAGTAGCGAGGATAATTTGGAATAAAATTTGTTGGATGGTTTGTAGAATACATAGGAGAACCTTATCGAGTAATAATAGTCTCTTGATTGGTCGAGAATAAAGTTGGCCTAGCCCCTAGTAAAGCGATGATGTATCGTCGTGAAATGATGGAAAATGGGGCAATTGGAGTAAGGAATGAGATAAACAAGGTGGTGATTATCGTAGAGATAATAAATGATAAAGATTACATTAGCTAGAAAGGTGCTTATTATCATTCTGTTGATGGTCTAATCGTGTTTCAAGTGTAGGAGTAGTAGGCGGTCTAGCAACAATAGCCCTAGAACTCTCGGTCCTCAACCCTATGAGATGGTGTAGTGTCTATAGTCTTAGTGGTAGGTGGTAATGGTGTGTCAAATCATGCACGCTTCTCAAGGTGCAAGTCAGGTGTATGAGTATCGTATATGAGATGTGATGGTACGGATGGTGCTCGAAATGATAATGATAACGATGAAATCCTTGTGGTGAGTTAAGAAAATAGGTTCATTAGGACTAAGCCTATAAGTTCTACCCAATGGTATGATCTGTCCCAACTGAGTGATAAAATTGTCTATCGAATCAATAGCGATCGTGATGGTGTAGGTGCAACCGCCTCCTCGAAGGGTTCGGTCTCGATGTCGGTCATGATAGGTGGAAAGGCGGAGTAGATCCAATGGAAGATACGATCTCGGTGGAGTGTGATGAAACATCATCCATGATGGGGTTATTGGAACATCATCCGAACTAGAGTCCGATGATATGGTGATAGGGTGAGAATCGAAGACATGTGCGTGACAACCGATGTGAAATGAATGTAAATAATCTCGAATCTAATGTAAGTGAATCCGCATGATAACAATGAACATGTACTATGATGAAATGATGAGATGCTATGATAATGTAGCTATAGTCTAGGGTCAATGATGCAACCTAGTTCTCTATAAGCGTAGCTCGGTACCAATCATCACACCCCAATTTACTTTTGCGTGGAATGGAATTCACGGGATTGTTGTCATAGCACCACATCAGTTATATTGAGCGACCTAAAGTGTCGTTTTAAAACACATCGTTGGATATTTCATAAAAACAATCGAGTACAACATCGGTCCCAAAAGGTTTACAAAGTTTGCGAAAATACAAATATGTTACAAATCAAACGATGTTTTGAAATAAAGTACCATAATGTACATAATGTAAGTCGGCGCTTGCGACTCAAAATATAGGTCCCTAAACCATGTCATGATGCGAATGCCTCGATTACACGAAAATACATTGCTAAAAGCGGTCAACAATAATGTTGGTGAGAAATCATAGGTTTATGTAAATGTTTTATACGACTACACAAGTATAGACTATGCATGACAATCCGATCACGTAAAAATAATGTTACAATTGCTCTAAGCCCATGACCCGAAACTAGGCATTCAATAATGTATGCCCTGCAGAGTGTTTGCGACAACTCCGTAACGTGATCAAATGAAATGCATCCGTTTGCACTGGTTGGGATTCACCAACCGGATGGGCGTCACCCTCGATAGATCTATCCACTCATCCTCGCTTCAAAGATTAACGGTTCATGTTCAAGTAATGGGGACTTTCAAATTGGCAAATGTGGTAACTTAAGCAATGTAATTGAATTTAACATACTTGGTATCGTACAAAAAAAAATGTAGTGCAATGTATTCTCCCGTGGGTTTGAAAATAATCGAAAGCATGTAAAAGGGGCTATGAAAACTCACTTGGATAAAGCGGAATAACGGCAAAAGTGAGTACACGAGGTTTAATGTAATCGTCAACGGGACCTATTATCAATGATATGATATGTCATGAGTTGCAATGTAATGTTATGCATGCACTTATGTTATTTATACCATTTACGGGTTTTGAAAATATTACTCGTCGTCGAAAAATACTCTTTTGGCGTCTTGACCCTTCAAAATGACTTTACATGTTTTACGTCAAAATGTCATCCTACAATGGTTTTATAATGATTTTGGTGAAATTACCACTTTTAAATCGCAAAACAATGTCGTCGGAAAAATCATGAAATTAACAAAATGGCTTGGAAAACTAGTCAGTAAAGCGGTGTCGTCGATCGTTAGAGAACGAACTCTACGGTTTTGGAAAGTTTGTATCGATATCTAGAAGTTTCGATTCAGGAGTTTTCGTTCAAAAGGTCTCGATCATAAAGATATCAAGGGCTAAAGATGGTGGTTTTGCTAATTGTGTGCGAAAAATGAGTTTCGCCAAGTTTGAACATCCGTAAATAATTTACTATGACTCCGCTTGACAAACGGCTTTTGTTTTGAAAAATATGGCGGTGAACTTGATTTTACTAGAAGACAATTTGTTCCAAAAGTTTTGCATCATAGTTAAAAGCGCATAAACATAGCCCTTCTGACTAATGAAATACTTGAATCGTAGAAATAATATAATTTTTCGAGAAAATAATAGTTACGGCAACTTTATAAAACGTGCATATATTTGTCGTTTCAAATCCGTTTTCTCGTAAAATATGTCCTTAGCCGTATCGAAGTAAACTAATATATTTTGATAAGTCGAAATAATTTGTGAAGCTTAAGGCTCGTTTTGACCGAAAATACTAAAAACAGCAAGCTGAAATTTTCAGAAAAATAAACATTTAGTCGTCAAACTTTAAAAATTCACCACGGCCGTTATAACTCCGTTTTATCCGTTCAAAAGGCCACGGATTCGTTTTAAAGTATATTTTCTAAATATCAAGGCCAAAATGTCGTACCAACAGTAGGTTTTCCAGAATTTCGAATTAAGGACAGAACGTAAAATATAGTTATCGAAAATAGTTTTCTCGGACAAAACCTATTCTAATCCCTTCAAATCAACTCCAAAGCTAATCTAATCCTACCATACACCTTCTTAGGGTGTCATGGGTTCCTAATCACCATCAAGACCAAAGAATACCATGGGAATATTTATAGGATGACCATAATTATATTTATAACTCAAAAATCATAAGAAAATGGTATAAATCACATAACATGCATATAAGCTCCAAAAATGAAAAGAAACATATGAAAATGAAGAGGAAACATAAAAATGATAAAAACATGCTTACTAGTAATAATGAAGAGGTGTAGGTAACAAGGATTAACTTAAATATCCTTGGTTTTTATTTCAAAACCATATAAAGGATATAATCTAGGTTGTAATAACACTTGATTTTTGCAAAAATCTTGATCCCCTTGTTTTTCTTTGATGTGGCCGGTTCTATGGTGCAAAAGAGAGAGGAGATAATTTTTTTCTTACTAACACTTTTGAGAATGAGAAATGAATGAATAATTGTAGTAGTAGTAGACTTTAAGTAAAAGTGTTGAGACAAGTTATTAATGAACCTTACCACCAATAAATGTATTCCTTGACTTCCCCCCCCCTCCAAAACCGGATTTAGGGGATTGTGTTCCACAATTATAAATTTTTTTTTTTTTTTTATATATTACTTGAAAGTATAATTGTACTTGTATAATATTTGTGTAATTTTGTAAGAAAAAGGTAAGTAAAGTGTAGAAAATGTACAAGTAAGTTTTTAATAGCTCAAAATAGAATGTATTGAGATAATAAAATTTTGTGAAAATACTTTCCTTGTGAAAATTGAGTGATAAAATAATTGTCGTATAATTTTTAAGAAAACGACGTAATAATTAAACTTTAACGATTAAAATACCAAATAAATTTGAAACACTAGGAAAACTAAAAATATAGTTTTTATGAACTAAAGGTAAGTTTAAAAAAATACCTCGGGATCATTTTTGAAAGTAACGGGTTAAATATACAAAATAAAAACTCACGCGATAAAGATTATTAAACATAAAAATTACGCGTAAAATATGAAATGAAATGTCGTGAATGAAATAATGAGATGCACATGATGTCAATGAAATGTAGACTAATCATAGTCCATATGAAATGTACGTGATGTCATGATCATGAATGAACTGTGATAGAAATGCCGCTAAACCTCCCAAGGTTTGAGCTTCAATACCATTTTCTTTGTTTCACATAGTTCCCAATTTGAAACAAGTAAACCAAGTTTACAAAAAAAATGTTGAAATAATGAGACATGAACTAAATGGCTTCTTATTGAGTTTGTCATGTGTGCAAAATAAATTTTTGTGTGCTTATATGATTTCTTGATTTCATATTTTCTTGTATCGCTTTCTAAAAACAACAAGAATGTACATCGGATCATAACCTACACTTGTGTTGATGATGTACTCTCCCGCTTTCCTTTTCATGATCGCTCTCCAAGCTTCATAGTAGGATTGACAACTTGATTATTTCATCCGATATACTCAAGTAAATTATTTTGCAACGCAAATATAATTGTTCATATCCGAAAGTCCAAACTCAAGATTTCCAACAACATATGTTGAACTAGCTCATCCAACCATTTTTTTTGTTCACCATATGGACAACTTTTATTTTTTTTACACCTTCGTCACCATAGATATTTCAAGTATAATATTAATAAAAACGAAGCAAAGTATCATCATTGTTACTCTTCGATAGGCCATTATAGGAATATAAATTTTCCTAACTTGAGAATGAATACTTGAGAACTTATTGCACTAGAAACTCAATTTGACCTAACGGTTGAATTGCTTCCTTGATAGAATTTGGGTATGTGGAATCGCCCGTAAAAATGGTCGTGTTTAGCCGTAAGTGAGCACCGCTAGTAATAGTCTCATATTCATTCTCTCACTTGAGAAATCTATACTCCTATGTTTTCCTAAAGTAAGTTTACAATGGAAATACTTTGCATTGTCATAGGATTACTAATCAAACAAGTTGTAAAATTGATTTTTCTTTTAGTTAATCACAACCACTTGCCTCATCAAGCGATTATCTTGCTTTGATCGAGAAGAGATACATGACTTCATGGACGAAGTTCATTATACGCTAATCACCATCCGTAATAACTATACTTAGTTCATTACCTTCACTAAACCAAAACAACAACTCCACCTTCTAAATGAAGTCTAGGATTGTCCTGAACTAGCACCTCACAACTCTATTGTCTTGAACACCATCATGTACTCTTTTATTCCTTGAAATATACCTTGCACGCCATTGTTAATACAAACAATTTACTAATCTAGATCATAAATCTATTTTGAGCTTCTTGAATAGCGCTTGCTAAAAGTTTGTTTAACATGTGTGTTATTTGTGAGCTCGATCTCATTTGATTGCTTATGTGTTATTTCTACATGCTATACTTAGTATGTTTTACTTGTATACATGCATGCTTACTGTAGAGATCATTAGTTTCTAATTTCAATACTTAGAACAAAATGTTGCAATCTTACTGTTAAGGAATCTGTCTCAGATGCCGGATCCCTGGGCTATAACTAGCCGGATCCTTCAAGTGAAGGATCCGTGGGATCCGGGTGGACAGAACTGCATTTCTTGCTTCCTTGCGTTAATCCAACCTTCCAGACCTTCTCATACTAGCTAAACATGATACCTTAAGATCATTTATGTCTTCCTCAATCTCAGTAGGTGTCACACTCACTCATAGATAACTTAGGATCATTTTCAAGGTGTTTTTGATTTATCATTTCACCAAAACTCACCATATTTCCGCTCTTATACTCACACATGATCCGCACATGTTAATACATCTAGCTTTAGAAATCTTTCAATTTTAGCAAATTGATCGAGTCATCCTTACCTCAAAATAGGTCTAAATAGGTCAAATTCTAGCTTTTCCATCTTAAGCTTTTAGGATAACCTCCAAAACATTATCTTAAGTTACTATCTCGGTCTCTAGGACCATTTAGCCTCATTTGACACTCTCAAGTTTTTAGTGTCATCTTTGTTCATTCATTGGTACTTATAAAAGTTCCAATTTCTTCCATAAATGGCAATCATTAGCTACATCACTCATTGCCCTTAAACATTTAAGTACCCTTTCATTTAAGATACTTAGGAGGACTGAAACACTCAAGATGGTCTAGGCCTTATATCTTAGAAACATCATTTTTATCCTTTCCTAGCTGCTGAGAGCCGGATCCCTAGGATTAGCCTAGACGGATCCCTCATTTGAGGGAACCGTGGGATCCATATGACAGTTTCATGTCAACTCTAGCTAAAACCATCATTTCAAGCTCATCTTGCTAACTTGAACACTCCATCTCATCTTAATTAAGTTCCTAGATCAGTACAACTCTGAAGTTGACTCTTGTGCATGCTAATCATCACATTCCAAGAAATCTTAGTGGCTTAAGTCTTGAATGCACTTGCCAAATATCTTGCTTTATAAACCACATTGTTAGGACTCTTAAAGTCATCATCTTCATCCTCATTTTCAAGACTTAGAAACCTTTACAAACCTCTTGAATCATCTCATCATGAGGAAAGCTCCAAGTGGTAACTCATCCACCAAAGGACCACCCAAGAAAATTGCTCGTGTTGTACACGAAATTTCTTCAACTCAATCATCTCCGGTCAAATCCACAAATGCTAGGATTTCTCCTCCACTAACTCAACCAATCAAACCAATCCCTAAAAGGATAGTTCCCATAAAACTACCTATGCCAAACACCACCATACCTCCTAAACCAAACAATCCCATTTCTACTAAACCATCACCATTGGTGCCTAGAGCTATCTTATTTACGACTCCACTCTCATCACCACACCTCTATAATCTAGAGGATTTGTCCCCTAGGCCGTCTCATCCTCCTCCACCAACAACATTCTCCTCATTAGGAGGAATAATGGTACAAAATCAAGGTGTTGAGTCAACACTAGCTCTGGCTTCCTTTTCGCTGTCACCATCAAATAATCCCATTTAGATTATGAGAAACTATCAAAGTCAACCACCCGACCATATGGAAGTTGACACTTCTCTACCACCACCATCATTCTTGGTCGAGCCATCTTCAAATGCGCCTCCAACAATCCATCCATCATTTGAGGCTCCTCAACCCGCTTCACTTGATCCTTCGCATCAAGCAATTTCTTTTCTTCCACCACCACTACCTAGCCATGACAAAGATTGTTATCATTGTCAACATGTTGAAAATTTGATACATGAAGTACGGGAAGATCAACGTTTCATGTTCTATCACCTCCTCTAATGTTTCGACGAGATTAAACCTAAACAACCATAAGCCTAAAGAGGTGTCTTAGTCTTAAGCTCAAACTTAGAACGTCTAGGAATCCCACTTTACCCTTAAGAACGTGGTTACTTCTTAAGCTTAGGTAACTCGTTAGTATTTGTAGAAAATGTATGGCTAGATCATTCTCTTAGTTGTAGAGATTTGTTTGATTAATGATATCTTATTTGCCATATTGCTTTGAGTGTATTATTTATATATATCTCACTCTCATACTTGGCATTTGTTTGGAATATCACATTGTTGAAAATCGTCACCGCATGATGGATCCCTTCAAAATGCCTAGACGGATCCCTCCACAAAGGGAACCGTGGGATCCGTGGTACAGAAGAACAATTTTCTACTAACTTGAGTCTTATTTGCAGGAAATTATGCACTATACTCTTGCTTTTCTAACTTTTACTTTGTAGATTTTCAAAATACACATGAAGATTTTGACACCATAAAGCTAGGGTGAGCTTTGTATCAAACCATATTGCAAAGTCATTTGCAATTTGATCCCTATTTGGATTACTCTTCATGACACCCCATTGCAAAGTTGCAATCTTCAAGGGGGAGCTTTTTCGTCACAAGGACGAACCATTTGCAAAAATAATTGCAAAACATTAACTTACTTACTTTCATATACTTGACGCCCTCACAAAGGGATGGACTCGTCAAGGGGGAGTTAAGAAGAGATCCATTCCCGTTACTTGCTCTCTTTACACTTTTTTTTTTCTTTTTTACATGTTTTTCTTAAAACTTTGTGTTAGTTTCTTTTTCGACACACTTTTGTTTCGACAAAAGGGAGAAGAGAGTAAAACTCAATTCGAACTTTTACATATTTTAGTTTTTCCTTAAAATAATTTTATGTTTTGTCATCAACAAAAGGGGAGATTGTTAATACAAATAAGCCGTAAAACGTTTATTTATATTTTACGATCTTCTAATGTTTTGTCGATAACAAACGTAAAATCATTTTAATAAAACAAATAAAATACGAAACTGCTTGAGCCAATAGTTGTCTAACACACTTACATTTTCACATAAAACACTAAAACAAGTATAAGTGATTTTATGATTTAGTAATACATATGTACAACAACTAGTGTTTACATATTTGGGTAAATATATACTTAAACTAGTATATACTAAAATGGGTAAAAACTAACAAATAGTATTGACCCATAACCCATGGTTTTATCCAAACCATTTGACTAGGTACACTGAACTCATGAGATACATTGTATCTAATAAGAAACCCATGGATCAACCCATGACCCATGACCCATAACCAAAATACCCATGGGTAAAGAGGAGCGTCCCACGGATCCCTATCTTTATGCTAGCCGGATCCCTTGTGGGAGGGATCCGTGGGATCCCGGGAATAGTAAGTTTTCTCCTCTATAAACAAGTGAACCATTTCTTCCTTTTGGTTCACCACTTTCACATACTTTCTCCAAGTATTGTACCTCTCAACCACTAATCCTAAGGGATCTTTCTATGTAGTTTGTATTTTGTTTTGTGTGATTCTCTAGGTTCCTCTTAAAGGCGAGATCACCACTTCTTGAAGTCGAGCAAGCTCAAGTCCATGAGTTGCCACGCTTCATCATCATCAAGACAACTGAGGTTCTCTTGTTGATAAGTTCTTTCTTCCTCCGTAGAGATGTTGTGTTGAAGGCATTAGTGAAGGATGCCGAAAGAGTCAAGACGAAAGCATTAGTGAAAGGTGATTCACCTCCGTGTCAAAAGCATTAGTGAAGAATGCTAAAGGTGTCAAGACCAAGGCATTAGTGAAAGGTGCCAAGCGTTGTGTCAAAGGCATTAGTGAAGGATGCCTAGGTTGTATAACCGATGAGGTGCATCGATATACATATAAGTATTAGTTTATTTCAAGGATGGTGATATCCTTGATGGTGTTGTAACAAGGAGTGGATCTCCTTGTAATTAGGTGTTGTGTTGTGATGGGTAGTAGTTCCTCCATAGTAATGGAACTAGGTGCTTAGTTAGGATTTAGTAAAACTATTCAAAGTTTTCCCAAGTTATTAAAGTGTCGGTCAGTTCCTCAAGTATATGTACTACACATGGATTTAAAGCTCAAGTATATGTATCGTTAGAAAGCTCGTAGTCATAGTTATTTATTGTTAAGTAGTATTTAGTTAAGTAACACCGTGGAGGACGGACGGTCTTTACCCACCGTATGCCCGATCCACAGCCCGATAGGTGGCGATTTATGTAATGACTATAAATACTCTCTACCTTCCAAGTAGAGAGTTGGAGCTCATAATAAGATTTTTCTTTCTCTCACTAAAGTTTCCTAAACCTCTAACTTTCTCTCTAGAACTCATCTTGTACGCCTACTTTGGTTATGGTTTAGTGTGTATGTGAAACCAATATGTTACAAATGGTATCAAGAGCCATGGTTAGATCATCTCTTACATATCTTTGGATTTCTAGTGGTTTTAGATGGTTTTGAGTTTGAAAAGTTTAGTGGTTTTGCATCATTTGGTTCATCTCTAGTGTTAAAGTTTGAATTTTGGGTGTACTTTTGTGTTTAGGATCATTGTATGTGCTTGGGTTTTGTTTTGGTAAGCTTGAATCACCGTGGTTGAGCTTGTTTTGAATTGAAAAGTGTGTTTTGGAAGTTTTCATGTTAGCGACTTGGCTCTCGGTGTAACTTTCTTGTTAGCGACTTGCTTGAGAAAAAATTAGCGAGTTGTAGTGTTGCTTGGTGGCGATTTGGTACTAGCGACTTGCCTTTAGAGACAAGTCGACAAACAAGACAGTTAGTGGATTCTCCACTACGGTAGCGACTTGGTAAGGTAGCGACTTGCTTTCAATTTTGATAGCGACTTGTTCTTAAGTTTCTTAGCGATTTGGTGCTAGCGATTTGGACCCGAGTTGCTATTTGACTTGATTTCTTAGCGACTTGGTGCATAGCGACTTGTCGTTAAAATTCATAGCGATTTGGAACTTAGCGACTTGTCTTAGCAACTTGGTTTTAGCGACTTGATTCAAGGATTCTTAGCGACTTGGTTGACTTTTGTTTGTAATACGGTTTTCTCTTGATTTAGTAAAACTCGTGAAAGAATCTATTTTCCGTTTAATCATTGAGTTATAAAATCCTGTAATCTTTAAACATGTCTACCAACATACCTAATATCATCTCCATCGCTGTCGAGGATGTTCAAGCAATTGGTTCAAGATACTCGTCCACCCATGCTTGATGTAACCGACTACGACTCTTGGGCTCAAAGAATCGATTGTACTGCCTTGGAAAGGAAAATGGGTCAACATTCTCAAATCGATTGATGAAGGACCTTATCGATTGAGACTACAAGAGACTTAATTGATACAATTGCAGATGGAACAATGATCTATGGAATAGATGCACCAAAGACATATGATGAGCTCGATGATAAGGAGAAAAGAGATTCGATGTCGATATCGTGGCTTCTAACATCATACTTCAAGGTCTTCCAAAAGATATCTACAAGCTAATCAATCACAACACCAAGCCAAAGG
This sequence comes from Chrysanthemum lavandulifolium, assembly GCA_022545495.1. Classification (NCBI taxonomy): domain Eukaryota; kingdom Viridiplantae; phylum Streptophyta; class Magnoliopsida; order Asterales; family Asteraceae; genus Chrysanthemum; species Chrysanthemum lavandulifolium. Next base: position 139,159,986 of record CM040243.1, read on the forward strand.
TGTGGGATAATGTCAAGATGCTTCTTTCTCGGTCTCAATTAACTATGGAAGACAGAGAATCACAACTCTATGATGAATTTGAGCACTTCAAGATGAAACCCGATGAGAGTGTCTATGAGTATTACGTGAGATTCCACAAGCTTGTTAATGACATGAGGAACATCGAATGACCATGCCAAACATTCATTGAACTCTAAATTTGTGAACAACATGAATCCCGAATGGCACAAGTTTGTCACTTCGTGAAGCTAACCAAAGGATTGAAGAATACAAACTATGAGCAACTCTATGCATTCCTTCTTCGTAATGAGAGACATGCTATGTTTGAAAAAGGATTCTTAATCGCTCAAAACCAATCGTGGAGAAACAAGTTCATCAAATGATTCAACAGCCTTCTACACCAATGATGGAACTACTACCAAAGCATCTCAAGTCATTCCAGATTCAAGTTTCAAACAACCTGATGCCAATGCAGTCATGGAACACTTTATCAATAAACTAGCTTTTATGGTTAAACAAAACTTAACCTTCACTCCTCACACTAACAGACTTCACACTAATAATGAAATCAGGACTGCATCCAATCTACACAATCATGCTTTGGTCAGAGATGGAAAGGTTATGGTACAACCAGTTCAAGAAAGGCAGTATGAACAAGGAAGAGGTGGAGCTGGTAGAGGTTATGCTGCAAATCAGAATAGGGGAAGGAATGGAAATCAGGGACAAGCAAAGCCGATCAAGTGTTACAACCGTGGTGGTGAGGACATATTGCAAGGAACTCGACATCGCCAAAGCGCCTCGTAATGCGAGTACTTGTGGATAAGATGTTGCTTGTTCAAGCTCGGATAATGGTGCAAGATTGGATGAAGAAGAATTGTTGTTTCTGTCGAGGAAATGCCAAGACATATGATGCGATGTGGATGAGCAACCAATTCAGAGATAGGCCACAATCATCGAATGCCTTTCAAGTCACCGATTGTGATGCATACGACTCGACGTTGATGATGAACCCATCGCACAAACCATTTTCATGGCTAGCATTTCTCCAATGGTCCCTCCTAAAGTCTCTTCATCACCACAAGCTGGTCCATCCAAAGACAAAATCATTTTCGAGGTACTAAAACTATACGATGAAGTTGATGAGCAAAAGATACATGATGAAGTACAATCAACTGTAATTATTGAGTCGATATTGAAAATATGGTAATATCAATGTTGTCCCATATGATCAATATGTGAAACAAAGTGAAAGTGAGATTGTACCAAGTGATGTATCTTATGCAGTCAATGATGACTATGTTTTTGACGAATACACCGCATGTGCCCTCGATGATTCTCGTTATCTCGAACTTAATGCCTATAAAGAACGTGTTGCTATTTATGAACAACGAGCTAAGTTTGAGTTAACCACCCGTGAGCGTGAAATGGATGACCAAATGCGCATAACTATTAGAAAAGTAAGTTTAGAGAAGAAGTATTAAAACAAGAGTTAAACTCCTTACAAGAAAAGCTTTCTAAAACGCTAAGCAAAAACAAGAACTTCAAGAAAATGTTAAAATGCTTAAGCAAGAATTCAAAGCTAAGGAATCAAAACTTTTGAATGATTTTTCTAATCTAAAACCTTGAAAACAAGCTTGAAAATAAGTTGTACGTATAAGGAAATACCATTCGATCGCTCACTTAATCACTAAGCACGAGTTTTGAGTGATAAGCATAGTACTCCCTTGTTGAGGAACCAAATCCAGAGGTTGTTAAAAGGCTAGAGCTGCCCATAATGTAATCTATGATGGCAATGAGATTCTTAAACCTAGATGAAACCTAGTTGCGTTGAGTGCACCGAGGAAGATAGAAAATTAGATGATGCATCTAGGAGAAAATGAATAAGAAGCTAGAAGATCCCGAATGTAAAAAGAATAACATAATGATCAAACCCCATGATTACAAGAAGGAAAACTGGATCTCCTTAAACAAATTTAAGCCTCAAACGTTGTTAACACCGAACAAGTTTTTCGAAAAAGGACTTAGATAAGCAAAAGTCGAAAATCTTGTTGAAACAAACCCTCCCTTAGGAAAATGCTGCATGATCGTGTATCCTCCTAATACACCAATGCATTTAGTTCCTAGAACTATTGCCACTAAGAGCAAGACCTTAATCACCAATATGTTATTTTTCAACTATTTGTCGATTTTGAGAAAACTTGTAAGAAAAGGATCACACCCACTAGGATTATCAAGGGAAAGGGTTTTGAGCAAACAAAAGAATGCTATCTAACCGAGGTCATGCCTTTCTTTAAACAACTAAAAGATCAATTTGAGAGTCTTAAAAGGGATAGATTCAGATATTAAAGGAATGGAAAAGGAATTTGATGCAATGATAGTTGAGGTTAGTGACTATGAGCGAGCACTAAAATATAATGAGATTGAGAGGAAGAACTTGCATACATTGAATGAGACTCTTATTTCGAATGTATTACTCAAGATGTGTTTTACATCGCTACTAATTGTTCCATTAATGCTTCTCGATTTCATGAATTATCTGTTGCTTCGAAAGTCTCCCATGATCGTGTCATTGAGCTTGAAAAACTAACTCTAAACGCATGATAAAGTTGAACAGATGATCATGATAATTTGGTAAAACAGTTTTCTAAATTGAAGTTGAGCATCTTGCTTTGCAATTAAAATATCAACATCTCAAAGAAAATGTTAAAACCTCAAATATCAAGACATCTTTGGATGTTCCCGAATTTGATGCGCTTTTGAAATTAGCAAACGTGATGAAATGATTCGAGCTCATTGTAACACGATCGTAAAGTTGAAAGCCCAAATCTCTCAATTAAAGGGTGAAAAGAACAATGTGTTTGGCTCCCAAATGCCTCCTCCTTTAGATTCTCGAATTCTCAAAATTTTCATCTTCAAAACTTGGTTAATGCTTTACAAAAGGAAAATGAGAGTTTTCTAGAAGAAAATGAAAAGGTTAAACGTCATTTCAATGAGTTATTTGAGTCAATAAAAGTCACTCATAACAAAAAATAATGAACAAATAACTTCGTTGTAAAAGGAAATTGAGAATCAAGAGTCGTAAAAGGGAAAATGCCAATGACCAATGGGGAGAATGGTACATCAAAGGTGCATGGTTGTAATAAATATGCTTTGTCTCGTGAAATATGTTCCTCCTCATCTTAGGAATAACAAACTTGCTATTCAAACATATTTCTCATACCTTAAGGACAACCTAGAATGTCTCCGTGAGATTGTAGAAGAGGATAAGTTAGAGAAACCACTTGATAATGCAATTGGCCATGCATGCTTATATGCCAAACGATCTCAAGAACTTCTAGAATGCTTAATTACAATATGCCCTAAAACCTTAGGTGAACAAGTCAATCCTTGATACCTTGTTCTATGCCTAGTGCCAAGCATACAACTCATTCAATGCCCAATGTTATGAATGTGAACTCTAGTATACCTTCAAGTAGTTCGATCCCAACACATCTAAACAGAAATGCAAAAGTAGCAAAACCAACTAATGTTCACATTCCTCTACAGAGTAATCATGACATTAAAGCGAGGTGTCAAAGTCTCAAGGCAATACAAGGAATGATAGGACCTTGCAAGCTAAGAATGTGCATTGGAAAGAGTAGAAGATCACCCTAGGAACACTATGTTTGAGTTGAATAAAATGAATCGTGTTGATTCTAGTATTAGCTATAAGCGCATCGTAATTAATTCGAATTCGCTACAACGCAAAACATGTAATGAATGCTTGATTTCGGTACTAATCATGAATGTGTTGTGAATGGGTTGTCTAATGCTATAAATGGCCCGCTTAAAATTATTAATGCAAAAAATCATGCTAAGAAGGCTAAAAGGCAAAGACGAAGAAAGCTAGAAAACAAGTGGAAACCCACGGAAGAACATTTAGAAAGATAGGTTATCAATGGATACCTCTTGGCTATAAGGTTAATCGACAATGCCCACTAGAAAATGGATGCCTCACCGTAGAACTATTCCCTTAAGAAGTGAACATACTTTGAATAGGTCAATACGGATACTAGCACCGCATCTATTTCGATGATTCCATTGCTTCTATTTTTGATGTGGGTGTTCCAATCATCGTTACTAACCAAATGGAACCCATTCTTTCATGGGATCCCAATTATCCGCTTATCCATTCTTGTCTCGTGTTCAACCGCAGATCGCTCAAATCGCTCGTGGTACCGGACTCGTGCTGTTCCAAGCATATGACCTGGAGACCGGTCATGCTCATGAACTTCATGAGTAAATTTATCGGATCTTAGATTCGAGAACCACCATTTTGGAGCAATTATGGGTTATGGTGATTATGTGGCGGAAAAGTGTAATCTCCGTGGTATATTATGTGGAAGGTCTTGGTCATAATTTGTTTTCTGTTGGTCAATTTTGTGATTCCGATCTAGAGGTGGCCTTTAGAAAACATACTTGCTTCGTTAGAGAACTTGATGGTGTGGAATTATTAAGAGGTACCGTGGTTCTAACCTATACACCATCTCTATCGAAGACATGATGAAGTCTTCTCCAATCGCTTGTCGTCAAAGGCTTCTAAAACAAAGTCATGGTTATGGCATCGCTGCCTCAATCACTTGAACTTCGGCACCATTAATAACCTTTCCGTAAAGGATCTTGTCGAGGCTTACCCCATTAAAATATGAAAAGATCATCTTTGTTCACCTTGCCAATTGGGAAAAAGCATGAAATATGCCCACAAACCAAAACCCACAAACTCAAGAATGGAAGTTCTTCATACCCTTCATATGGATTTGTGCGGACCAATGAGAGTGCAAACGATAAATGGGAAGAAATACATTCTAGTAGTGGTTGATGACTACTCTCGATTCACTTGGGTTAAGTTTTGAGGACAAAGGATGAAACCCGGATGTCATCATTAAACTCATTAAACAACTTCAGATCCGACTCAACAAAACAATCGAATCGTCCGAATCGACAATGGAACCGAGTTTGTTAATAAAGAACTCAATGAATTTTATGAAAGTGTTGGAATCAGTCCTCAAAGAAGTGTTCCACTAACTCCTCAATGTAACGGTGTAGTTGAAAGACGAAATCGAACTCTTGTGGAAGCCGCAAGAACAATGCCGATTTACTCAAAGGTTCCAATGTTTCTATGGGTCAAGCTATTGCCACCGCATGTTACACTCAAAATCGATCCCTTATTCACACCTCTCATGGAAAGACTCCATATGAACTTGTCCACAATCGAAAACCCGATCTATCATACCTTCGTGTGTTTGGTGCTTTATGTTATCCAACTAATGATGGTCAAGATTTAGGTAAATTAAAAGCTAAAGCGGACATTGGAGTATTTGTAGGATATGCACCAAATGTAAAAGGTTACCGAATCTACAACAAGAGAACCCGAAATATCATGGAAACAATTCACGTTACGCTTGATGAGTCGACCGTCAAATGGCTCCAGACAATCCAGCCTCGACCCGCACTTCAAAATAGTCCCATTGGTTCATCCTTGTACCAAATTCCTCTCAAAGAACTCCATATGTACCTCCATCAAGATGATTTGAAGAAATTGTTTGATCCGATGTTTGATGAACACTATGAGCCAAGTGCTAATGATCCATCAATTCCCACAACAGAGGTCGCTCATATCCCCGTGAATGAAGTCAATCCTTCGCCTCAATATCACTAAGTCAAGAAGCGCCATCACGATCACTGTCTCATCAACAAATCATCAATCTTCAAATGTACATCATGGAACTATTTTGGCATCAATGATGAAGTTAATCCCTTTGCTACTCCTCGAAGATGCTCCATTTGAAAACATATTTGCTCTCGAATCATCATCGAACCATCTTCTTCAGAGACATCGACTCGCTACTTCGGCCCACAACAACTACCACATGAACACCTTAGAAAATGGACACATGATCACCCATTGGACAACATCATTGGAAACCCTTCGTCCTATATCCACTCGTAAACAACTTGCTACTGATGCCTTATGGTGCTTCTTCAATTCCGTACTCTCTAAGATCGAACCTAAAGATGCTAAAACTGCGATGAATGAAGACAACTGGTTCAATGCCATGCAAGAAGAAATTCATGAGTTTGATCGATTAGATGTATGGGAATTAGTACCTGCTCCAGACTATGCTATGATCATTGCTCTAAAGTGGATCTTCAAAGTGAAGCTTGATGAGCATGGTGATGTGTTGAAAAATAAGGCTAGGTTAGTGGCTAAAGGATATCGTCAAGAAGAAGGTATTGACTTTGAGGAATCTTTTGCTCCAGTTGCTCGACGAGGCTATCGAATCTTCTTGGCTAATGTCGCTAGCAAGAACATGGTTGTTCATCGATGGATGTGAAAACAGCCTTTCTTAATGGAGATCCGAAGAAGTGGTTTATGTCACCACCGTAGGGTTTTGTGAATCCGAGCATCCTACTCATGTTTATCGCTTGAAAAAGGCCCTTTATGGTTTGAAGCAAGCTCCTAGAGCATGGTATGATACACTATCAAAGTTTCTTCTATCTACCGGATTCAAAGAAAGGAGCATTGATCCTACATTGTTCACCGTAAAGTCGCAAACATTTAATTCACGCTCAAATTTATGTTGATGATATCATCTTTGCCTCGATCGACCCCAATGAGTGTGACCGCTTTTCAAATGAAATGGGTTCTAAATTTCAAATGTCAATGATGGGACAAATGTCATTTTTCTTGGGATTACAAATTTCACAAAGTCCCGAGGCATTTTTATAAATCAATCTAAATATGCAAATGAGATTTTAAAGAAATTTGGATTTGATTCTAGTGACCCGTTGACACTCCCATGATTGAACGTACTAAACTAGATGAGGACCACTCGTGGATCATGGTAGATCAAACGAAATATCGTAGTATGATTGGATCCCCGATGTACCTCACGCCTAGTAGACCGTACATCTTGTTCGATGTTTGCATGTGTGCTAGATACCGTGCTAAGCCTACTAAAAAGCACCTTGAAGCGGTTAAACGGGTCTTTCGGTATCTCCAAGGAACCATCAATATGGGACTTTGGCACCAAGGACACCGGTATGTCACTAATGACCTATGCGATGCCGATCATGCAGATGTCAAGATACTCGTCAAGCACGCCCGAGGTGCTCAATTTTGGGTGATAAGCTTGTGAGTGGTCTTCAAAGAAGCAAATGAGTACTTTATTTCCTCTACAGAGGTTGAATACATAGCCATGTCATCTTGTTGTGCTCAAATCCTATGGATGAGATCCCAATTATTCGACTATGGCTTTGAATTCAACAAAATCCTCGCATCGTGATAATAAAAGTGCTATTGCTCTCTCATGCAACAACGCTCAACACTCAAGAGCAAAGCACATCGACATTCGACATCATTTCATCCGGAGCAAGTGGAAAATGGTGTGGTGGAACTTTATTTTGTGAAGTCGAATACCGCTAGCGTACATCTTCACCAAAGCTCTTCCTAGAGAACGTTTGAGTTTATACTTCCACGACTTGGTCTTAAGAGCCTACAACCGAAACACTCAAACGCCTTCAAGAGGAAGAAGAGGAGTAAAGGTTTTCTTCATCTATCTCTTGTAAATATTTATTCGAAAAACAAAATACAAAATTATAAAACCTTCAAAAATCAAATAGAAAAATATAAAACTTTCAAAATCCATAAAATTTGAAAAATTCAAAAATCTTCAAAAATATTGTCATTTTGTCATGTTTTTCTCGATAAATTCGATAAATATGACACGGTCTTTAGATGTTGTTCGATTCATTTAAAAATAATAATAATAATAATTCAAAGAATGACACGGGACTTTATAATGTTAATAATAATAATTAATAAAATAATAATAATAATAATAATAATAATAATAATAAAATAAAATTTTTGGGAGAAAGAGAAAAATGGTTTATTGTCATTTCAGCAAGAACCCGCTTTTCAAAGAAAGAACAGAGCCATACTTTATCTTGCTTTTTCAAATCTCATGCTCGATTCTATAAACAATCGCTTTCAATCTAATGAAAACTAATTGCTTTGAAAAATAACTCGGACTCTATTTTTGTAAATCATCCGAACTTAACTTTTGTTAAAATATCTATCTCTCAATCAACAACTTATGTCATTGATTGAGGGGAGAATGATTTCAATTAAATCAAAAGGTTATTTGTCATACAATTGTTTTCAAAAGATAATCATGCATGTTTAATCAATGGAGTTTAAAGTCTCAAAATCCGATCCTTATCGCTAAAACTTTTTTCATAATCAAGTCACAATTCTCCTTAAAAGCTTTCAAAATCAATTTAAATCTACAGAGATCACAAATCTCAAATGATTTGATAATTGTGATCGGGAGAATTTGTGATTTAAATTGGATTTAAACCGATAATTCGATAAATGGTTTCATAAGTGTTTAGCAAGTTTTCCTCCCGCATGTGACAAACGATTTCAAATTTTCCATGCACATGTTGAGGGGAGCATCTATTTTAAACCACAAATTATTGAAACGTGATTGAATTGTCTCTAAGTGCGGTTCCTCTAATATGTGCAAAACTCTTTCAAACCTCGAGGCACATATTGAGGGGAGCAAACTTATGAAAACCTCATCCTTCCTCAATATGTTTTATCTACTCAAATTGATTGGGAAGTGATGATGATCATTTTAGAAAATGTTAATCAAAAGATTGGACCTTTCATTCTTAATCTAACGATTTCAAAGATCTCTTGCCTCCATGTGCTAAACAATTTCACTTGATGCATATGTTGAGGGGAGCATTTCTAAAATATCAAAACAATTAAGATACAAAATACTTTGATTTTATATCACAAGTATCTTGATTGATTTTCAAATGGTTTTCAATTGGTTCCAATGGCGAAGAACTATACCAAAAGACCGACCAACTTTACTTTATGCATGGTGATATAAGGATGATAAGGTTAGGTTGAGGTCCCATGATCCGCCAAAATGGAGGGATCTACCAGGACAATCCACTAGATAGTGTAGAAGTCCTTAGGTATATTGGGAAAAAGGAGAAAAATGAGATATGGGAAGAGTGCGGATCGAGACCGAGCTAGTATGGAATAAACCCAACAAGGTTCTAGTTATGAAGTCTCGTAAGCAATCAAGGGGTTGAAGAATGAAAAAGAATTGAATGTGAAAAGGGTGAAAAGAAATAGCCCTCCATTTATTCAACCTTAGGGCGTAAACCGGGTTCAATTCATATGATACCGGTGGTTACCAAGGTAACATCGGTATTGAAGACAAGACGTCATGGACCCAAAGGACGCACCGCACTACAACTTCCCAAACCACTCAAGTTCCTCTTAAAAGGACTTGTTTCATTCTCACGGGAACCGACATTATCTATCGACTTTCTCTTAGAGATTGTTGATATTGAAGAAGGAGACCCTCTCCCTAGTCTCCGAATACAGAACCAAATATGCACAATTGAGTCTAGAGCCACGAGATCATCAATAAATCTCATTAGGACACTTTCAATGAAGACTCTCTTTCACACAATGTGGAAGAGAGATTATATCTTATGAGTCCCACGATTATCCTTGTGGTATTGCCGTAACATCCGAGTGATATGTAAACATATTCACAATGAAGATGGAAAGCCTTCGAGCCAACATCAAACAAGCTCTCGGTAGGTGGCATGTGAGATCTTTCAATAGATCAACCATGTGACAACCGAATGTAAACAATGGGGCGATTCAATCTTTTGAATCAATCCCGGTTCAAGATATGGATTGACGGATACCTTTGAAAACCGGTCGTTGTGCTTAAAACTCTTTTCTCTAGCACATCGATCGTGTACAAATATTTCAAATCAAAAGGTGTTTATGATTGATAATTGATTTTCATTAAAACCTTCGTTGTATTGCAAAAACAATTTCTATTGAGTAAGACACGATTATTTTTCAAATCTCTTTTCATCAATCGGTGAATCTCAATTACCGGTTCACTCACTCCGTGTTGTCTTCTTTGAGACGTTCGGTTTGAGAACGGCTAGAACAAACGCGAAACCCCGTCAAGGAAATTCTTCGAATTATACCGATCACAGCAAGATTTGTATCGATCAACGGGAACCGTGGGTCGGTACCTCAATTCAACAAAAGTGATCAAAGACACTCTTGTGTGCTTTATTGCTAACTGCTTTATGCAGAACACCCACGCTTGCAAAATGATCGTAATGGAGCGGTCAATCCATAGCCGCATGCTCACACAACACATTCATTTCTAAAGAAATCATGATTAGTGCATCAATGACTCGATATTATCACTCCATGCTTCGCTATGTCACGCCAATATCATGAATCAATAAAAGCTTCCGCTACTCGATAAGAATATATCATGATCCGTAATGTGAGCATGTCGGTCCAAATGTCACAACACCACAATGGATGAGTCGAGATTTATGTGGTCGATGATCTCAAAGTCGGCTCAAAACTCGTATCACGTGGATCAATTAAAGACCTCCACTTGGATTATTCAAACATGCAATAATAAAGTATCAAAGACTACGAGCTACGTAACAAAGAACATGAACAAGAATCCAAGAACAATTTCAATGTAATATCTGCTTGTATTCTATGTAATTGTAATGTGTGTTTGAGGTGACCTCCTTAGGGGAGATTGTTAGGATTTAGAAAATCCATGTATTAAAGTGTCGGTCACCTCAAGTATATGTATCCGTTAGAAAGCTCGTAGTCGTAGTTATTTATTGTTAAGTAGTATTTAGTTAAGTAACACCGTGGAGGACGGACGGGTCTTTACCCACCGTATGCCCGATCCACACCGATAGGTGGCGATTTATGTAATGACTATAAATACTCTCTACCTTCCAAGGTAGAGAGTTGGAGCTCATAATAAGATTTTTCTTTCTCTCACTAAAGTTCCCTAAACCTCTAACTTTACGCCTCTCTAGAACTCATCTTGTACGCCTACTTTGGTTATGGTTTGATGTGTATGTGAAAAAATTCCAATATGTTACAATACCTCAAAAGTTTTGGTGCAATGTCGTTGATACTTCAACGTGCATACTTAATCGAGTTTTAATTAGACCAATCCTAGGTAAAACTCCATACGAGTTACCGAGGCAAAAGCCTACGTTAGATCATTTTAGAGTCTTTGGTAGCAGATGTTTTCTTCTCAACACTAAAGATTACCTTTCAAAATTTGATCCTAAATCAACCGAAGGTATCTTTCTAGGTTACTCCCCAAATAGCAAAGCCTATGTCATACTAAATAAAGAAACAATGAAGGTAGAAGAGTCATTAAATGTAAAATTTGATGAAAGTCCACCCAAACCCTCTCCACCTCTTGTCGATGACGAGATTGTTGAAAGTGAAGCTATTGTAATAAAGAAAAAAGATAAATGAAGAAGAAGAATCTTCAAATAATGAACTCATAAATATTAAAGAGTCCAAAGATCACCCCGTAGATAAGGTTATAGGAAAGTTAAACGAAAGAACCTTAAGATCTCAAGTTCAAAACCAAAGTAGCCTATTTTGTTTTGTTTCAACCATAGAACCTAAGAATACACAAGAATCCATAAAAGATGAAAGTTGGGTAATGGCTATGCAAGAAGAGTTAAATCAATTTGTTTCTAATGATGTTTGGACACTTGTCCCTCCACCTATTAATCAAACCATAATAGGAACCAAGTGGGTTTATACAAACAAGTTAGATGCAAACGGAGTAGTTTCTAGAAACAAGGCTAGACTCGTTGCCCAAGGGTATAACCAACAAGAAGGAATAGACTTTGATGAGACCTATTCCCCCGTAGCTAGATTAGAGTCTATAAGAATACTTCTTGCTTACACTTGTGCTAATGATCTAAAGCTTTATCAAATGGATGTCAAAAGTGCTTTTCTAAATGGTTTTATTAATGAAGAAGTCTATGTAGCTCAACCTCCGGTCTTCATCGATTTTGAAAAACCTAAACATGTGTATAAGCTAAAGAAAGCCCTTTACGGTCTTAAACAAGCACCAAAAGCTTGGTATGATAGACTCAAGTCATTTTTAATCAAACACAACTTTACCATGGGGTTAGTTGACAACACACTTTTACTAAGAAAAGAGAGTCACATATAATCATAGTTCAAATATATGTAGATGATATTATATTCGGATCTACTTGTCAAGACATGTGTGATGATTTTCTAAAATCATGCATGACGAGTTCAAGATGAGTATGATGGGAGAACTTAGTTTCTTTTTGGTCTACAATCAAACAAGTAGAAGATGGTATCTTCTTTAATCAATCTAAATACATAAAAGAGATGTTAAAGAAATTCGGCCTAAAAGAATCAAAACCAATTAGGACACCAATGTCATCCGACACCAAACTCACTAAAGATGAAGACGGCGAATCCGTTGATAATACTAAATATCGTGGCATGATTGGTAGTCTTCTCTACCTCACGGCTAGTAGGCCGGATATCATGTTTAGTGTTTGTTTATGTGCTAGGTTTCAAGAAGACCCTAAAACATCACACCTAGAAGCCTTAAAATGAATATTTAGATACATTAAGGGTACAACACAATTAGGATTATGGTATCCTAAGGGCACGGGAGTAGAAACAATTGTATATGTAAATTCTGACCATGCAGGTGATTATGTTGACCGAAAAAGTACAAGTGGGGTGTGTACTTTTATGGGATGTTGTTTAACATCTTGGTTTTCAAAGAAACAAACGGCATTAGCAATATCAACAACCGAACCCGAATACGTCTCCACCGGCAAAGCATGCCAACAAGCACTATGGATGAAACAAGCGTTAGTTGACTACGACATTCATCTAAGTGATATAGCCATTCTATGTGACAATAAGGGTGCCATAGATCTAAGCAAGAATCCGGTATTACATTCTCGCACAAAGCATATAGAGATTCGTCATCACTTCTTAAGAGACAATGTTCAAAAGGGGAACATCTCTATTGAGAAGGTAGCATCCGAAGACAACATAGCCGACGTCCTCACTAAACCGTTGAAGCGGGAACAATTCAACCTACTTCGTCTTGGTCTTGGTCTCATGGAGCAAACGTCGTAATTTATTTCTTTTTACTCTACAAGGTATGTAAACACTATCCTTCCTCTTTCTGAGTCTAGGATCTCTATTTCACGCACAACTCACAAACAATACGGGAATTTTCAAAACCCAAGATAAGTTTTTCACTTATAACTCATAGTCTTTCTTATTTTCTTTCAAAATAATTACAAGTTGAAAACACATAATTCCATACACATTTTTTTCAAAGGATAAACGATTTTTATTCGCACATAGAAACCTCTTTTGAAACGTTTTCTACAAATGATACCTCCTCCCGTATCAATTTCACAAAAGCAATTTCTCACGCCTTGGACAAATCGCTTTTCATTATTAATACAAAAGTAAAACCGCTTTCATTGCATCTCATGTCTTTTGAATGCTAAAGAGGACACATAACTAATATGTGTTTTCGGAACATTCATTTAAGCAACAATGAATTAGGAGCACTCGGATTATCTCACATAATAGTACGCTTTTCACTTCTAGTTTATTTTTCCTTTTCTTTTAGGAGTCGAGATAACCGCAACTCCAAATAGTTTGCATATAGGCACACACTAGGCACAAATGTTTCCAAAGGAAAATTTTGAGTCGCTCGTATCACCAAGACCACGGATCCCAGCCTTAATGCTGGACGGATCCCTCATGGGAAGGATCCGTGAGACATAAGCTATTTTATCTTCTATTTTCTCACTTTGGATGAAAACTTCAATATCTTTTCATTTTTTTGGAGTATGTTCTTTAATGCTTGTGTTCTCATGATCACATGCCTTAAATTCATATCTAATCATTAGATTTTAATCCACATTTTGGGTCAAGCATTTATTACAATGCATTGTTTTTCTATATATAGGACTCCCAAAATGCTTGCATATTCATCTTCACAAACAAACAACACCATGTCATCCAAACGATCTTACAACTTAGATGAATCACCTATTACAAACAATCCTCTTCATGACATCCAAACCTTTGTACTTCCACCTTCCAAAATACCATAATCAAACTCTAAGATATCCGCACGGATTAGCATCCGGCCTTGTTGCTTAGCAAAACCATCATCAAATGGCTCATCACCAACAAATAACTCACCGCAAGATGCTTCCATTATAGCACCTCCTTCATCACCAACAAGTACACCAACTTCATCACCCATCAACTCACCACCTAAAGTCACTCTTTTGGAACTTCTTAAGACTCCAACAAGATCTCAACAACCAAAACAAAAAGAACTAGCCTTTTTGACACCTCTCACTTCTCCAAACACAATATTCAATGACCTTTAAACATCACCACCCTTAGCTCCCATTAAGCTACAAGAATATCTAGGTTCTTTTCCACCATCACTTCCAAACATTCCGGACTTTGATCCGTATTTTCCTATTTTTCCACCACATCTTCCGCAACTAACAAATCAAAACAACCCGGAAAACTTCCGCACTCATTACCCACATCACTTACATTGTGAACATTGCCAATCCACTAGGGATATTGCAATCGAAGTTAGGGAAGAAATGCGAGTCATACTCAACCTCATTCTTGATCGCATCAATACCATTACTCATCAAAACCTCCATTCATAACCTTATGCAAGCATGGACGGAATCATTATTACTATTTTCTATTTTTAGTACTTTTCTTTTGAGTCATTTTCAAGAACAAGTCTTTTTCTTATTTTACATGCTTGTAGGTGGCATAAATACCACTACACTTTGTTTGTTTTATTACAAGGCCTTGTTTACATACCTTGGCTCCCAATCTTGATTCTCGTCAATCACAAGATTATTTAATCATGTTACTAACCTTTCTCTTTGTAGGATTTTTTTTCTTTTCACTTGACGCCCCAAACTAGGGGGAGCTACCGTCAAGGGGGAGTAAGAGATACGTGGACTATTTTTCCACCCTTTATTTCTTTGATGGGTTAACTTTTTGTTTCGACAAAAAGGGGGAGAAGAAGTAAAACTTAGGGGCTTTCAAAACATACATCTATTCTTAAGTTTTACTCATCATAACATTATGTTTTGTCATCAACAAAAAGGGGGAGATTGTTAATACAAATAAACCGTAAAAACGTTTATTAATATTTTGCGATCTCTTTATGTTTTGTTGATAACAAATATAATGTTATCTTGAGTACAATTATAAGGATACATGTTATTTTTGTAAAGCATTTACATACAGCCATTTAAATACAAATTGTTGTAACAGTTTATTAGGATGGGTAAAAATCACAACCCATGGATCATATCCATAACCCATGGTATTGACCCATACCCACTTGACTAGATACATTGTACTCATTAGATACATTGTATCTAAAAGAATACCCATGGACCAACCCATAACCCATGACCCATGACCCATGACCCATGACCCATGACCCATAACCAAAAACCCATGGGCAAAGAGAGCGTCCCACGGATCCCTAGGATTACACTAGACGGATCCTCGTGGGAGGGATCCGTGGGATCCGGGAACAGTGTCAAGTTTTGCGTATAAAAGAGAGCCATTTCCATTCTAACTCACCCTCTTCTTACTAATTCTCTCATATACTCTAATTCTCTTCTAACAAAAGATCACTTGATCTAGAGAGTACTTCTTTCTTTCTTTCTTTAGTGATTCTCATATAGGTCCTTCTCTAAGGCGAGATCACGAGCATTCTACAAGTCATCCAAGCAAGAGGTCCTTGATTGATTTGTTCATCCACAATATTTCTGTAGCAAAGATCTTGTATTTGATATTTCACATATGTGTTGTGTAATAGTCGTGTTGGTTTGGTCCACCGTGTTACGGACTCGGTATTTAGCTTTGTACCGGAAAAAGGTGTATGCAACGTTGTGAAGGCTTCTCCGCCAAGTTGAAGGAGTTTGTTGACATAGTGCTTGAACTCTCGAGTAGGTGACTCGGGGAGTGGAGTAGGGCAAGGAAGGTGTCCTTGTAGCCAAACCACTATAAATTGGTTGTGTCATTTCAATCCTTTGCTTTACTTTATTTACTTGCTTTATCATTAGATCTATACTTTCTCTACATCCATACGATTTCACATAATATTGAATCTAAAGTTTTGAAACTAAATTAAAATCGGCAAAACTATTCAACCCCCTTCTAGTTTTCCACAAAACTTATTATATGAATTAACATATGCCTTATTAAAACAATTGATCAAAAGAAGTACATATAGAGAATGATGAAATCGGTTTCATAACATAATATAGACATATAATGTATTTTGTACAAAAATATATTCGAGGATGGGTTCGGGGCGGTTTGGGGATCCGGGGTATTACATACCGACCTTTCAAGATGTCGGGATTCTCGCTCCCATCCCCAAACCCGTCAACTCGTGGATTACCCAACAAATCGGGTCGGGTATCGGATTCTCTATCGGGTTCGGAGTTTTTGCCATCTCTAACTATCACTGGTAATGACAAATGATTCTCTTCAAGTTATGAAGAGGACGATCCCACTTAGAAGGGAAGTGTATTCTAGAGATGGAATTTGGTACCTATCACTATTACTAACCTCCCTTTTATAGACAAAGGAGATATCTCGTTAGTAGTTACAAGAATATTAAAGACTAAACTAGAATCAAACTGAAGTAAGGCACATGCACACTTGTGTGGCTAGGGTTACTTTATGTCTTGATAGCTTTGGTACATGCAAGTTGCTTTCCCGCCTCTATGAATCCTTATCTTCCCAAGGGTTTTCCGCTTTGCTTTAGCTTCAAATTACTCCCGCCTAAGCATGACCGAGTACTTCCGTCACCCAAGGATGCACTTTGCAAGTATGTTGAATAAATACTCGAGTGTATATGATAAGTGCAATTGTTGAAAAACACCCTAACGACTCATTTCTTGGTCACGTAAGCTCTAAACTAGTTCTATAAGATTTAATTCTGTACTAGGATAGTTATTAGGCGATTAGATCACATTAGAATCCTTGCCCAAGCCTTGATCACAAAACTTACGTGTTTTCCTTTTAAAACCCTAAAACTAGTCGAATTCATGTTTCTAGGAAATAAACCCTTGTCATATGTCATAAGATAGTTTAAACTATTTATATAAGTTTCTACTAATAATAAATAAGCTATAAAACACTTTCGTGTCTTAAGAATATAGTTTGCATGGTTATAGGACTAGTTTCGTAACGCTTTACGTGCATAGGGGTATATATTGTAACTTTATGAAACTATTAAGTCCAAGAGCTGTTTTGTCACTTCTTAGAATTTATAAGTCTAAGGACCTATTTTGGAAAGTTTTAAAGTCTAAGGATAAGTATATATATAATTATTTTCATAAAGGACTAAATTCGTAAAAGTTTATAACCTAAGGGTAGGTTTGTCAAATTATAAACTTAAGGGTCTTAAAAGTATTATGTATCACAATACTATGGAGCTTCATGTTAGGGGTTCATTTGGGTCTTCGTTTTGACGAGTTTGATAGGTTTACGACTTAAAGTGCCCTGGCTCCTCAAACGTTTACTACATGACCTCTGGATTATGATGGCCCGAACGGTGTTACATTATATATAACATAGTACTTAACAAAGTAATACAATAATAGGAAGCTTCATGTGAGGGGTTTCATACCTTTGGATTATGATGGCCCGAATGGTGTTACGTTATATCTAAATCTAAGTATACTTAGGAATACATACTTAAGAAACATAGATACACCAATTAGGGCTTGACATACCCACGCACACACTACCTCAAGATACGTGAGTAAGTCGTCAAAATCCTATCACATATCCCTAATCCTGTGTGAGTTCATAGCCTCACTTTTAAATGTTTTCTAAACCCGTGAGGGGGATACATGCTTTAAACCGAATACAAGTCTTTTTCTTTGGTTATTGCACGAGTAATACTATGCCATATTTCTCCTAAAATTCATGAACCATAATCAATTGTGAGTGAACACGAGTATAGTGAGTAGATCTACTTAGGGTTTGACAACTCTCTTTGGTTTTCCTCATCCGGGCTACCAATTAGCACTATACTTGAGATCTCCCCCTAAAAGGTTAACCTTGGCAAGTTAACCTTAATTTCTCCGGTCATGAATTGTTCTGCAGCCATCATGATATGGCCTGTTAATGTGCGGTGTCATGAGCTTAGTGCAATAACACTTAACATTATCACCTTTTCAAAACCCTTCCACTGTCCTCAGTGGAGCTTGTATTCAAACCTATTACAAACTAAAACCTATGACCTCACTCAACCTTAGTGTTGACCTTTAAGCATGTTATCCTAGGTAACTGAGTAGATTACGGATTCATGGCATGGTATGGCACTGGACTTGGGGACTTTCAAAATGGTTATCATTCCAAACTATGTGTTTCACATAGATTTTGGGACCTCACTTTGGTAAAAGTATATATTTTACTATAAAAACTCTGATAAATAAAATGAATGATAACCTAATTTCTAAAAACGTCTCTTTTCGAGTCATTTTCTATTATTGTGACTGTGATCCATGAAGTAATACCCCAGATCTAATTCCGCTGAGATCTGTGAAAAACGAGGTTGTTACAGAATTTTACCCAGTGAGCACTTATCCAGTGGAGAAGCTTAAGAAGTTAGAGGGAGCCTAAGATCTGAAAGGTCGGGTTTCATTTGAACAAGTCTATTAAACATGGTACTTAATGACTCTTCCGTAGGATAAACCCACGAACTCTTGTAATCATTACATTACGGAATAGGACGCTATGGATGATAGGACTAGATGAATTGACCAAGCGAGTCTAGTGATATTCTCTTTCTATTCTTACATTTGTAATTATAATTAAAATTTATTATTTATCACACAACTTTCATTTTAATTATATCTACTTGAGTTTAATATCTTATTTTGTCGGAACAACAACTCTTGGGACGACACTCGGATTTACCTAGGCTATACTTAACATGACCGGGTACACTACCCGTGAGTATGTGTTAGTCCTAGTATCTCTCGGTTTATAAATTTAAAACATGATGGAAAAAGCACATCGAAGGCTTGGAGATAACTTGCTTTCCGTAAGGCTTAGGATAGCTCCTAATTTATACATGTTTTAGCTATCAAATCCCCACGATAATTACTCCCCTTTTCGTTGTTTTTATTGAATATCATACTTAATTACTCTAAATTTGTGTTTTAGTAATTATATGAAGAAAAAGGAAAATTCTCGTGTAAAATACTCGAAATGAAGCTAAATTGCAAATGTTTGATGGAGTAAATTTTCCAGCCAGTTGCATACGCCGTATGCAATTTCTTAGGGATATTGTGGATGTCATCTCGTCAAAAATTTTGTTCAAGTTGAAGATGAATACGCCGTATGCCTCTCTTATTGCATACGGCGTATGAGCTCTCGTCATGAATATATTTCCTAATTGTTAAAGACAATATGCCATATGTCATATCTAATGATACACCGTATGGACTACTTTTAGAAGGTTTAAATATGCTATTACGGCGTATCACCCGTTCTATTTTTTTAAATACACACCCGTTCTATTTTTTAAGAGAGCTTTGGAGTTTTGAAGTCCTGAAGTTTAGAGAAAACCCTAATTCATTTAGGGAGGCTACAATAGGAAGGAAGACATCAAGAGTGAAGGTTTTACACATCATACACATTAGATTATTAGTTTTTTATTATGATTTCGATTATCTTGTCTACTCTGAATAATCTTAGCTTATCATTTGTTATGGAATGTTAAACCGTTTATGCTTGCTTTGTTATTAACCTTTTTGATTTAATGATATACGTTATTTAGCTTATTCTATGTGTGTTTTGGATGATTTATGTGTTGTTATAGAATTATGTCGTTGCGTAGACCATGGCTACTTGTTGATTATAGTTTTTTAGTAAATGATAACCAAGTGAAATACACCAATATGAACATTAACCTACCTTGAAAAGTAGGATAGTGGTGGACGTGATACACGATAACCAAGGGCGTACACCAAGTTAAAAGTGGTAGACATAGGGTTTAAGATTTGGTAGTGACATTGGCATCGACCGATAACTAGAGCTTTTACCCTTTGTCAAAAACTAAGTGGTTTGACACCTACACAAAACATAGGTTACATAGATCAACTAATGATACTTAATGCTCGGATCAGTAGTTAGGGTAGCGGTACCGAAGGCATGCCTCGACTATTAGGAAGAAGTTAGGGTAACATCGATAACCGGTTGAATTCCTATACCTCGATTCACCAAATCAAACTAGATAAACATTACACTTAGAACTATATCATTAATGAAATTATGGGATTAGCATGGTAAGTGTGCCTTTATCTTTGATCTTCTCTTCACCGAACTTGCATGTTGTTTTTATCTTTATTTTATTTTAGTTTTAGTTTATAAGATTAATTAGGACTAAAACATAATAGGCGGATTTAAAATGTACTTGACAACCTAAAATTTCGAGACATTTAAGATCTCTTCGCTCCCTACGAACGACCCGTTCTTGCTGACTCACTATATTACACCGAATGAGTACACTGCTTATAAGTGTTGGTGATTGTCTAAAGGAATATACTACAAATTTAAAGCTTAGATCACGCACATCAAGTTTTTGGCGCCACTGCCGGGAGCAAGTGTGTATTTTAAGTGTCAATTAAGCAGTTTTTGTAAATTTGTTTTTAGTTTTTATCAAGCTTTTAGCATTTTAGTTTTCTTAAAGAGTAAACCGCAAAATACATCCTTGTGGTTTACGTTTACGAGACCTTACATCCTCGCCGAAACTATTGGCTAGTTACATCATTCGTTAGCCAAACGTTAGCCATTCTACATCCTCGGTCACTAACTCCGTTAGTTTTCTTAGTTAATCGCAAGAGGAGGGTGTTTTGGTCTTTTACTCATATAAGGGATGTATTTTGCGTTTACCCTTTTACATATAAGAGGATGTATTTTGCAATTTACTTTTATACTTTACTTTTTTTATTATTATTATTATTATTATTATTATTATTATTATTATTATTTATTTTATTTTATTTTTATTTTTATTTTTTATCAAACATCACTTCATTAGAAAACCAAAGGAATTACAAGAAATTGGTGGGAAGCCGAGACACTAGTTGGGCTCCCACTCCTTTCTGAATACAAAAGCTAAGTCTGTGAAAAATAAAAGCCCCACTCTTAGCACTATTCGAGTGGCTAATAGCAACAGTCTTGATACGTGAAAGCGTGTCCAAGACTTCGTGTCAAGCTCCCCAAATGTAGAGAAGGCAAATGGGATGAACTTGTAGCCATTTTCTTCACATTTGGACACATATTTCTTTTTCTTCTTCTCCACAGTTATGTAATGCCACCAGGAGCCCACGCATGACGCATCAATACCCGCAAAATGAGAGATTCCACAGCGTTATTATTATTATTATTATTATTATTATTATTATTATTATTATTATTATTATTATTATTATTATTATTATTATTATTATTATTATTATTATTCATTCATATTTTATCTTCAACGTTTTCATTCGCCGTCCGCTTTTTATCGTTATCGTCTGTTTTTCGTTTCGTTCATTTTTCCCGTTTAGTCCGACTTTTTCCGTTTTCGGTCGCACGTTTTTTACGTTTTATCCGTTTTCATCGTTTTATATGCTTTCATATGTTTTCTTGTTTTACCGTTTTTCGTTTCTTGTGTTTTTACGTTTTTTTTCGTTTTCTGTTTTCTTATGTTTATATACGTTTTGTTTGTTTTGTACTATATTTACATATTGAAAAAAAATTTCAAAAGAAAAAATTTTGAAAAAGATTTCAAAAAAATTGGAACTCTTTCGAAAATTTGAAAAAAAATTCCAAAAAATTTTAAAAATAGGAAAAAAATTCGAAAAAAATTTGAAAAAAAAAATACTTTCTGAAAAAAATTGAAAAAAGTATTTAAAAAAAAGTATTCTAAAAAAATGATTCTGAAAAATTTTGAAAAAAAAAATTCCAATTTTGAAAAAAAAGTATTTACGAACAAAAAAATTAGAATTTTTTTTTTCAAATTTTTTTTCGGAAATTTTTTTTTCCAATTTTTTTTTTTTAATTTTTTTGGAATATTTTTTTTCAAATTTGCGAAAAAGTTCCAAATTTTTTTTTGGAAATCTTCTTTTCAAAATTTTTTTCGTTTTGAAATTTTTTTTCAATATGTTGAAATAGTACAAAAACAAACAAAAACATATAAAAACATAAGAAAACAGGAAAAAAAAAAAAAAACGTACAAAACACAAGAAAATGGAAAAAAATGGGCGAAAACAAGAAAAACATATGAAAGCATATAAAAGCGATGAAAATGGATAAAACGTAAGAAAGCGACAAAAACGACCGAAAACGGAAAAATCGGACTAAAACGGGAAAAAATGAACGAAACGAAAAATGATTTAAAACGTATAAAAAATGGACAAAACGAATGAAAACGTTAGAAAATAAAATATGAGTGAATAATAATAATAATAATAATAATAATAATAATAATAATAATAATAATAATAATAATAATAATAATAATAATAATAATAATAATAATAATAATAATAATAATAATAATAATAATAATGTTCTCGGTCGGGGTTTCGGCCGAAAGGAGGTTGACATTGGGCTTATTGGGGAAAGGGACACATCCTTACGTCCGGTGATATTTTACTTTACTCGTGGATGGTGGGCTTGATGTATGTGTTGATCGACAGGTCATCGCCTCGACGCAAACTGGTATGGTTGATTTTGTGCCCGGTCGTGCGGTTATTGAAGCCGCGCAACGTAAACGCGTCAAGTACGAGGCTAAATGCGCGGATATTGGATATGGGTTTCTCCCATTTTCTTTCTCTTCTTTTGGGAACTGGAGAAGAATGCGGTGACCTTACTAAAGCGTATCCGAAGATTCTCAGTGACTCAAGACATTGGTGCACGTGCTGCTGCTCACATTTTTAGTAGGATTAGCTTCGCTATAGCTAAAGGAGTAGGGGCCCAGTTAGTATCTCGGCTCCCTACTAATTTCTTGTAAATCCTAGATTCTTCTAATAAAATAATAATAATAATAATAATAATAATAATAATAATAATAATAATAATAATAATAATAATAATAATAATAATAATAATAATAATAATAATAATAATAATAATAATAATAACTCTTCTTGATACCTTATTTTCAAGGGATCATGGACCGTCAAATCAATCCCTTCTAGATGTGTTCGAAAGGAGCCCTTGATAAGGTGATATGTACGCGGATGACATTGCTTGTTTGGTTGGTTTGTTAGTCTTGCCTTTATGTCTCCTTAAAACTTTTGTCCGAGGAGTAATCAAGAGTGTAGGTCCGCCACTAAGCGTCAACGCCTGGGAAGAATATATTGTTAATTCCATTCGTGCATGGGTACACCGGTGGTAGTTTTCGATTGTGCGTGAGGTTTTAGCGAACCATCCCGTATGGCATAATATTGATGATGACAGCTTGGATTTGGGTGACCGTAATGTCAAGCAATGCAAGAGGAAGATTTGTGATGGTCATTATACGGCTGCTGTCAGAGTTCTCTCGTCTTCTGGTATCGCACCTTATGATGATTCTACTCTTGAGGATTTAAAAGTTAAGCATCCCTTCCAGTCTGCTCCTTTGATGCCTGATATACCCATTGATCACCATCACCTTACTGCATCTCCTGCCTTGGTTCTTGATATGATTAAGAGTTTCCCTCGGGGTACTTCTTGTGGGCGGGATGGTTTGCGTGCTCAACACCTTTTGGATTGTTTAAATGGTGCTGCTGTTGCTATTTCCGATGAGTTGGTCGCTTCTATCACCCAAGTGGTGAACCTTTTTCTTGCTGGTAAATGTCCGAGGGTGTTGGGTGAGTACATTGCTAGTGCTCCTCTCACACCCTTGGTCAAGCCGGGAGGAGGTATCCGTCCAATTGCCGTTGGAACTGTTTGGAGGCGGTTAGTTTCCAAGGTATGTGCGTCCATGATTGGCCATTCTTCGGGTGGCTATTTAGATGATTTACAATTCGGTGTTGGGGTTTCGGGTGGAGGGGAGGCTATTCTTCATGCAGTGAACCGTTTGATTGAGGATCGTGGGGGTGATGTTGGTCTTTCCATGTTGTTGGTTGATTTTAAGAACGCTTTCAACATGGTTGATCGGGCTGTTATGTTGCGTGAGGTTCGGCTTCATTTTCCGGCTATGTCGCGTTGGGTGGAATTCTGTTACTCCAGTCCTGCCAGATTATATTATGGTGAGCATATTCTTTGGTCTCATCAAGGTGTGCAACAAGGTGATCCGCTTGGGCCTCTTCTTTTTGCTTTAGTGTTACATCCTTTGGCATGTAAGATTAGAGACTCTTTTAACCTTTCCTTTCATGCTTGGTATCTGGATGACGACACTATTATTGGTGATACTTTGGTAGTTGGAAAGGTTTTGGAGTTGATTATGATGGATGGACCTAGTCGAGGCTTACACCTCAATGTTGATAAAACTGAGGTTTTTTGGCCACGAGGAGGACCCAAGAAGCGACCGGTAGGTGTTTTTCCCCAATATTTCGCGTCCCATACACGGTGTTAAATTATTAGGTGGGCGGTTTGTGTGGATTTTGAGTTCGGTAGTACGGTTGTCCCGAAAAGGGTTGCTAAAACTATTGAACTTATGGATGCGGTTGCTACACTTAATGACCCCAATCAGTTGTTGTTGCTCGTGCATGTGCCGGTATTTCAAGTTATATTTTCTATGCGTACATGTTCACCTCGGGTCTTTGAGTGTGCCTGGTTTCTTTGACGCGCTCTTCGTTCTTCCTTGGAGCGTATTGTCACGGCTTGGGCTGGTTTTGGTGACCGGCAATGGAGACTTGCCACCGCCTTTGCTTTTGGGGGCTTGGTTTATATTCGCAGTGATGTTTTGAACTATGCTTTTCTTGCTTGAGACTTCAACTGCTAGTCTGCAGACTAAGCTTCTCCATAGTCTTGATATTGTGATTCTTGGTCCCTCTTTTGATGATGCTCTATGTACTTTTAATGCGAATATGGATATTGACCTTTTGAGTAACCCTAGCGAGGTCGGCGCCCCAAACTTATGAAGAAATTGGTAGATATATATTTCGATCGGGTTCCCAAACTGTTGAATCTACGCTCCATCTATCCCCACGACAGTGGCGCTATGGAGCTCACTAAAGGAGGATCATACTTGATTGGCTTAGGGTGGCTCCTATATCCGGATTGGGACAAACTATGAACGCCAGGACTTATCGTTGTGTCTTTGTGTTATCGATGGGTGTTCCCTTTTCTTCGTTCGTACTGGTGCTCGGCATGTTCTAGGGTTTTCTTGGAGATATTTATGGGGATCATGCGGTTTCATGTCGCGGTATTGTTGGCATTAAACATCGGCATAACATTATGCGTGATGTTCTTGTTGATATATGCTCTCGGTCCGGATTTACATTCGTAAGGAGGTGGATATCGGGCTTCATGGAGATATGGACGAGACCCTTGCGACCGGTGATATATTACTTTATTCTTGGGATGGCGGGCGTGATGATTGTGTTGATCTTACTGAGTTCGTCTCCTTTGACGCAATCGGGGTTGCTTGATTTCGTGCCGGGCGTGCGGTTAGTGAGGCCGCACGACGAAACGTGTCAAGTATGAGGCTAAATGCGCAGATATCGGATACGGGTTCCTCACCTTTTTTCTTCTTTTGGAGAACTTGAGAAAGAGGCGGTAACCTTACTAAAGCGTATTAGACTTTTCTCCTTGACTCAAGACATTAGGGCTCGTATGGCGGTTCATATTTTTAATCGTATTAGTTTCGCTATCTTCAGAGGAGTGGGGGTGGTTGGTTTCTCGACTTCCCACTAATTTCTTGTAAATCCTTTGAGTTTTAATAAAGTGATGTTAAAAAATAAAAAAATAAAAATAATAATAATAATAATAATAATAATAATAATAATAATAATAATAATAATAATAATAATAATAATAATAATAATTAAAAAAGTAAAGTATAAAAGAAAATTGCAAAATACATCCCTCTTATATGTATACGGTAAACTGCAAAATACATCCCTTATATGAGTAGAAAGACCAAAACAACCCTCCTCTTAGCAGTTAACGAAGAAAACTAAAGGAGTTAGTCACCAGGGATGTAGAATGGCTAACGTTTGGCTAACGAAGGATGTAACTAGCCAATAGTTTCTGACAGGGATGTAAGGTCTCAGAAACTGTAAACCACATGGATGTATTTTGCAGTTTACTCTTTCTTAAATAATGTTTGGTCTTGCTGAATGTACTATTTGCAGGTCCATACGGTGTATGATATTTCATAGCATATGGCAAAAGAGCTTACATAGTGAATTATTTTCCAACTAGGGCACGTATGGCGTATACATATCAATTGTATATGGCGTAAACTATATACAGCGTATAGAAACATTCTCTATACGACATATAGAAGTTCTGAAAGAAAGAGTAACTTTTATATTTCGTTTTAGTTTAGTTTAGTTTAATTTAGTTTACTTTTAGTTTTCTAGTACTACTAATTCTTCTTGGGTCATATTTTATATAACAGGAAAATGGGTGACATTAATGATATGACGATGGAAGAGTACATGGCAAGGACTCGTACCAAACATGGTTCAGGAGTTGTGTGACCTAGGATTGAAGATAATGTAGCATTTGAAATCAAATGTCACATTCTGAAAGAGCTAATGGACACTCCTTTTAGTGGAAAGGACAATGAGGATGCTAATGATCACATTGAGAAGGTGTTGGAAATACCCGACATGTTTAACCTTCTGGGAGTGACAAGGGATCAAATCATGCTTACTATATTTTCAAAAACCATAATTGAAGGAGCACGAAGGTGGCTTAAGAGGTAGCTAACTATTTCGATTACTACATGGGAACTTTTGAAAAGCAAGTTTCTTGCTAAATATTGTCCACCTTCGAAGATTGCAAGGCAACTTGAAGAGATTTACAACTTCAGACAAGAATTTGTTGAAACTCTATACATGGCATGGGAGAGATACAAGAGCTTACTGTTTAAATGCCCATAACATGATTTGAACCCAATGCAAGAAGTAGTCATGTTTTACATAGGACTTGACATGTCGGCACATCAAATGTTGGACTCACAAAACCCTATTCCAAAGATGAATCTTACTAATGGTAAGACTAATGGTAAGAAAGCCATCCAATACATGGTTGATCATTCCCAAATGTGGCACGACGGTGCCAATGGTCGAAGAAAGGTGGTGGACACCTCTATAGGATTGGCTGCTATTACTGCTAAACTAGATAAGTTGGGTCGTGATCTTACCAATGTAATAGAGAAATTTCATGTAGTTCAGGTTGGTTGTGACATCTATCATGGCTATCATTTAGCCAAAGATTTCCCATTGAAATATGAAGTTCAGTTCAAAGAAGCCAAATATGGGGAATTTTATGGGCAATCTTTCTCAGAAAGTGGAAACGGGTATAGACAAAGAGCACCTGGATACTACTCCCATAATGATAACGTACCTTCATGAGGAGATCGACAAGCCTCTTTGGAGGAAACCCTGAAGAATTTTATGGATGATTTTGCTAAAAGGCAAGCGAAAGCCTAAGAAATACTTAAGAAGCTTAATGCCACTAAGGAGATGACAATAAAAATCAAGTTGCATCCATAAGGAACCTGGAAAATCAGGTTGATCAACTCGTCCGAGCAGTTGAAGGGAAGTTTGATAGAGCCTCTACCATTAATCCTGGTAAAGTTCAAGTGAATGCCATCAACAGCAAGTTTGACAAGGCTCAGAAAACTCTAACTACTAGTATTTCTAATGAGACTGATAATTCATTTTCTAGTAGTTAGTATTTTTTCGAACCGGTTTCTTGAGTTTTCAAAAAGAAGAAGAGTAAATGAAATTTCAATATGATGAGGAGTATCGAAGGAAAATTTGCTTGGAAAGTGTCAACAAGGCAAAAATCAAAAAACCAATTGTTGAAGCCTAAAAAAAGGAGCAAAAATGTCTTCAAGCACTTGAAGAGGCGATCACAAGCAAATACAAGATCGAAGAGGTGAAGAGTGCAACATTAAACAAGAGAATCACCACTACAATCCTAGAAGGCCTACCACCAAAACTTGAAGATCTAGGGAATTTCTAAATCACTTGTTCTATTTATAGTATTAAATAAAATAATACATTCGCTAATTTAGGATCTAGTATAAATGTAATCTATTAACAACGTTCAAAAGGGATAGGAATTAAAAAACACTAAAATTGAAATAGAACTAGCCAACAGCTGTTTAATGAAACCACTCAGAATAGCAGATAACATCTTAGTTGAGGTAGAAGGGTTTATTTTTCCTGTAGACTTTTTTGTAGTCAATATCAAAGAAACCTCTAAGCTACCAACTCTATTAGGACGTCATTTTCTTGCCACTGCACGTACCCGAATAAACGTTCATGCCAAAGTTTTGTCCATGAAAGTAGGAAAGGAGAGAGTAATTGTTAATATGGAAAAACTTAAGAAGGGAAGTGAGAAACATGACGCATCTATTTTAGCCATTGAAACTTTTGATGCACCTGGTTATGTTAGTGTGCAGGATGAAAATGAGTCATAGAATGACATATTAAAGATCGAAATGGATATCTTCTCATATGAATCACCAATTTGCACAGAGTTTGCGGAGTTTAACTGTCTCCTTCATATCGAGGAAGATGTTTTCACGTGCAAAATGGATGTGGTCTAACAAGGGATGAAGATGAGCATAATTGGTCATTGATTCTTAATGATGGAAAATCATGGTCGGCAAAAGAAGAGAAGAAAATTTCAGAAAAGATAAAAAAGATGATCGAGTGGGAAGATAATATTTTGCACTATTGTGACCCTATTTGAAACAATGAAAAAGGGTATGCATTTGGAATTTGGCTGTCGCGCCGCGGGAAAGTTGACGATTTTTGTAATGGTGGAGAAAAAGTGTCTTGTCCAACGACTAATAGCACGCAACAGATGCATACGGTGTATGAGCATAATAACCCATACGCATATGCATGATGAACACTGTTGAAAATTGCGCGCAAAACTTTAACCAAGAGGAATGCATGGATCATGAACTTGGATTGGAAGAAGACAAGTTCATACCTAAATACCTTAACTTCAACCAATGGATCAAATTTGAGTATGGTCAACACAAGATGAAAGATGAATCCGAGGTAAGAGAACTTTACGACGAGTGGTTTGAGTTTTGTGACAATAATAACTTTGACAAAGAGAGTGTGTCTAACCAAATAATCCATATGGAGTGTCCACCCAAAGATGAGAACTTGTAGCAAGCCTTTTTACTTAAGTGCATGAGTTTCGATTAATGGCTTGATGTTAAGTACGGCAGCCACATATTGATTGATGAAGAGAAGAAAAAAAGAATATGCGTTGACAGAATTGTATCAAGTGATAATGAAAAGTCAAAATCCCGAGAAGAGCATACGGAGTATGCACATACTAGTACATACGCCATACACAAGACTGACAAAAACAATATTCATTCTAATCGACAAACTTTCGAACAATGGGTCGCTGAAACCTTCAATAACCATCAGGAGTTAGAGCCAATAACTTTGGAGGGACTTAGAGAATAATGGGATAAAATTGTGAATGGCTACAAAGCTACTATATGTAGGGAAGATACTAATGAAGAATCATCTACGAAGAGCACTAATTGCATGAATTGTGATGAGCAAGACAATGCAGGGCAATTTTCTTTGGGAGTTTACAACAATGCAAGTGATTATCTTCCTTTGTCAGATAATGAGTACCTTAATAGAAAAAAGGAATTAGAAGAAATGGCATGAACTGAAATTACTTTCAGCAAATGGATTGAGGAATTTTTTGTCAATCACAAAGGTATGGACCATGATACTCTGAC
This sequence comes from Chrysanthemum lavandulifolium, assembly GCA_022545495.1. Lineage (NCBI taxonomy): Eukaryota > Viridiplantae > Streptophyta > Magnoliopsida > Asterales > Asteraceae > Chrysanthemum > Chrysanthemum lavandulifolium. The sequence continues at coordinate 139,189,916 of CM040243.1, forward strand.
CGCTCTGTAGATCCAATGGAGCAAACATAATAGGATTCTTGCTAGGAAACGATTCTATGGCAACTTTGATGGCGAAGAGGAAGTGTTCAAAGGCTTTAGTCAGCTCTATGATAACGTGTTTGGTGAGGCAAATGTCGATATTGCCAATATGGAGATTGAAGTGGGCAGAAGAATAATAAGATTAAAAGACATGACTCTTGGTCAGTATTTGAAATTACGATTCATAGATCATAGAAAAATTAACCATGAGACTTTGGAACAAATGAACAAAGAATGGATTAACCTTAGCTATAAGGTTAAGTTTGAAAGGTATATAGATATGATGTACGAACGAGTAATGATGGATTATGACAAAGTGGCAGACGAGGTTTGGAATAAGTTTGAGTGTTTAAGCGACGAATATAAGTTATATGGAGGACGAAGACAAAGGATGTTGTAACTCTTATGTCACTTATGTCACGAATTGACTACACCGGTTCAAGGAACGAGAGATGATGAATCATGGTATCTAAAGAATTAGAAAAGGAAGAAATTTCTAGATGCTCAAGGTTGATGATTCCTTACAATCCTCCAAAAACTTTTGTGGACTCATATGAGGTGAAAAGGTACATTATAGATGTTGGAGAACCATTCATGCATGTCAAGAAATTGCAATGTGAAGTGTTACCAGCAAGCAACATGAACCTGCTATGTATATCAAGAAAAAGGGTAAAGAAGAAATGGATAAGGAAAACCTTGTCCTAGTAGAAGGACGCTTTGAGTCAAACTTAATGACTTGTAAATAAACAAAAGTGAATATCAGGAGACAACCCGGATAGTTTAGTTCTCTTTTATTTTCATTTTTACTTTAATTTTGTTTCTATCCAGTTATAGTATACGGTATTTGCATCTTGTACATACATCGATATCGCCATACTACGTATGGACTTATCTCTCTTACGCCCGTATAGAAGGCCTGTTTGCAATTTACTTTTTATTTTGTTTCTCTTTTCTAGGTTATGATGTATGATCCACCACAAATGATGTCTTCTTTAGATGGAACCCTTGAATGATAGTGGAATTTTATACGAGTCTTACCAAAAATCAATACTTCATTGTTTTCGTTGTTCGCATTCTTTACTACATAATCATTCCGAGCAATAATCAAGGGAGTTTTCCATTTCATTTCTATTTTCTCTTTCTTTTTAAATGTTTATGTTTGTACAATGGGGGCATCATACATCTCAACTAAGGGGAAAGAAATAGAAATGATAACTACTTAACTAAACTAGTTTAAGGTAGGACCGAGCACACATTTACCCTTATATTCCAATGATGAGGATTAAGCCTATTCCGTTTTTCCCTATAATACATAAATCCCATTACAAATGAGTTTGTGTTGGTGGGTTGTATTATACTTTAAAGCTTGATCCAATTTGCATATCGAGACCATAATGATGAGCATTGCAGTGGGAAAAGTTTGTAATTGTGATTTATCTTGTAATTTTCATTTATTTAGTCATGCAGAAAAATTATTCATGCATTCTTGTTGTTGTAGTTGAAAAGAGAGTGGTTATGAAGGAGAATACCGTGAATTGGTCATTTGCGAACTCAGTGGACATCTGTAAAGTCTTTAGTGTAGTCAATATGTAATATAAATCGACATTATTCTTGTAAAGTTTGTAAAGTCGAGAAGAAAATTGTTGATGTACTATGGTGAAGAACTTTTGATGCGATGATATGATGTTGTAATATCCTTATCATTATGGATATGATGGATTGAAGGCTAATTTAGTGTACTTTGGATACCAAGAAACTACAAGTCAATGGAATTATGAGGCATCAAACTACATTCTACATACACTAACTCGATGATTGATGTTGAAGAGCGATTTAATGCATCTTTATGCCCAAGTATTACGAAATATATTGATTAAGAGGGCATCGCACTATATCTTCTAGGCATTAACTTGATACACATATCATTTTAAGACTCTTGATTGATTCTAGAACTCTGTTTTATGAGACCAAGTGAGGCTAGCAAGGTGGGAGAGTGTAGACTTAGGGATCTATTTGTTTTGTTTGTGTCTAAACCCATAAATGTTTCACATGCTTATATCCTACCCTTAGTCATTCAAACCTTTAGCATGCTTTAGTGAATGATTTGAGCAATCACCGGTGGTTTTGTTGCGTTAGGGATTTGAGCAATCACTTATGTGGTTTTGTCTCCTTAAGGATTTAAGCAATCATTTGTGGTTTTGTCGCCTTTGCTTGAGTATTGTTATTCGTAGAGATTACTCTATAAGAATGACTCAAACCGTAAGCCTACCATTATGTGTCAACCTCTTTTTTTTTCTTTCTAGAATAATTATTACCTATAGACTCTAGTGGTGGAGACTTGAAACTTGGTCAAGTTTATGATAGTCTCTGCACCATGACTGAGCCCTCGAGTGATCATAAAATACAGAACCTAGATTAGTGTGAGTGATTGAGAGATATTTTCTTTTCCCTTTTCTTAAGGTACTTGGTCTTGCAATGAACTAGAAGTAGGTTAAATTTAAATTCATATCTTCTTGTTCTACTAGGAGATATTTTTATAAGTTTAATTCAAGAGTCTACTTGAGGACAATTAGAAGTCAAGTGGGGGATATTTGATAACCCTTAATTTATAGATGTTTTAGTTATCAAATTCCTATGACAATTACTCATTTTTTGCCTTGTTTTTATTAAATATCGTACTTAACTACTCTAAAATTTTGTTTTAGTAATTATTTGGAGCAAAAGGAGAATTCTCTTGGAAAACATTGGAAATCGAGCTAAATTGCCAATGTATGATGGAGTGCATTTTTTAGCCAGTTGAATATGCCATATGTCATTCCTTAGGCATACGATGGATGTCTTCTCGTCAAGATTTATGTTCAAGTTGAAGATGAATACACCATAAGCCACTTATATTGCATATGGCGTATGAGCTCTTGTCATGAATTTATTTTCCAAGTGTTGAAGATCATACGTCGTATGTCCTATCCAATGATACGCCATATGGAGTAATTCTAGAAGATTCGAATATGCTATTATTAAGGCATACGGCGTATCACCATTTAGGTGCATACTCCGTATCCATGGATGGTCCCAAGCCCAATTTAGCCTATAAATACACACCTATTCTATTTTTTGAGAGAGTTCTGGAGTTTGGAAGTCCTGAAGTTTAGAGGAACCCATAATTCATTTAGGGAGGCTACAAGAGGAAAGAAGACACCAAGATTAAAGGTTTTAAACATCATAAACATTAGATTATCAATTTTTTATTATGATTTCGATTATCTTATCTTCTTTGAATATTCTTTGCTTATCATTTGTTATAGAAGGCTAAGCCTTTTATGATTGCCTTGTTATGAACCTTTTTTATTTAATGATACAAGTTCTTTAGTTTATTCTAAGTATGTTTTGGATGATTTACGTGTTGTTATAGACTTACTCCGCTATCGTAAACCATGACTACCTATTGATTATAGTTGTTTAGTAAATGATAACCAAGTGAAAGACACCTATATGAATCATTAACCTACCTTGGCAAGTAGGATAGTGGTAGACGTGATACACCGATAACCAAGGGCGTACACCATGTTAAAAGTGGTAGACAATAGGGTTTAAGATTTAGTATCGATATTGGTGACTGACCGATAACCAAGGCTTTTTACCCTTTGTCAAGAAAACTAAGTGGTTCGGCACCCACACAAAAATGTAAGTTACATAGATAAAACTAAGTGGTTCGGTACCCACACAAAAATGTAGGTTACATAGATAAAATGATGATACTTATTGCTCGGATCAGCAGTTAGGGTAGCAGGACCGAGAGGCGTGTCCGGCTTTTAAGAAAAAGTTAGGGGGAAAATCGATAACCAAATGAATTTTGATATATTTGATTCACCAAAGCACACTAGATGAACATTTCACTTAGAACTATGTCATTAATGAAATTAGGGGATTAACAAGGTAAGCATGCCTTTATCTCTTGATGTTCTCTTCACCATTACTTCATGCGAACGACCCGTCTTGCCGACTCACTATATTACTCGAAGCAGTACGCTCGTAAGTGTTGGTGATTGCTAAAGGATTCGGTATATTATAAATTTAAAGCTTAGATCACGCCACATCGACTTAGTTTTTAGGGCGAAGCCTCCTGGAAGACTTAACCGTCTTAGGAGTAGCAACCCATAAAAGGATTAATATCTTAGAAGCGGGATGCTCCTTTGAGGAGGTCTTTGCTTCTTGGGACTTGAAGGCTTTCCCGAGCTTCGACTGTAACCCTTTTCTTCATAGAAGTCTTAACAGGCTTGGAAATGACAGTAGCAGCAGCAGCTTTCTGAGAGACGATTGTCTCAGCCAATGAAATTGTTTGATCATAAGGAGGCGTCACCTTGTCACGGGTCTCATCCAAAAGAGGGGTGATGATGTACCCTCCGAGTAGCTCGAAGGACACTCCTCCGAGACGTGTCGAAGCCCTTCACTACGAAGGCCCAAGTTAGGATTCTGAAATATCCATAGGCGTCAAACCATTCGTTGGCACGAATGTTACCTAAGGGAATTCGCCATTCGAGCCCTAAGCCCTTGGGTAAGGTGACGAAGGGCGATGGATAAGGAAACCTCGACTTGGTCAAACCCACGATCTCCTCTCTCTTGGCTTCCCCGTCAAGTTTGAGAACGTGGGTCACTAAACCCAGCGGTTACCACAATCATGGGACGCCCCCATGATCTCCGACAATCATGAAGAGTGCCTCCAACCGTATTTCTTCCACTATAAATAGGTTGGACCAGCAAAGGATTATGGTATGCTCATTTCACACTCATCTCTTTACTTATACACACTTACATAACCATAACTCATACTTACTCACGCGGAGGTGGTTCGCAGGTCCAACCCTGCGCAATCACTTAACGTAGTGTTTCATATTTCTTATTCTCGGGTTCTGAGGAAAGTCTTGGGCGGAACATACACCCCTCATTACTTTGATCCTCATCGAGCTCGGTAGTACAATCTTTGCACAATCGGTGGCGCCATCCAGTGGGACCACAACTATTAGTCCCGTAATCACCCGGTCCTAATACCCCAACCAACTACACTACTTTTCCGGCATGGAACCGGAGAGAAGGTTCACTCACCGTGTTTCTACTCGGTCCCACTCACCACAACTAACACCGATAACCTCACCCCTATAATGACCTCAACCTTCACCACACGATCTCGTTTAGAAACTACTCCGTACATCAAGCCTCGACATCCGCTAACCCTATTCCATATATCGGTCCCGCCGTGAGAGGCAAACTTTGAGGCCTTAGATTCTTTGCTAAGGGCTCACAAGAGACAGGTTCGCAACACGGAAATGCGGAGGGAGTTGGAATACTCCAGCGAGGAGTATGACGAGGAGATTGAAGCAGAGGACAGACCTCAACCTATGGGCAGAGGACGCTCGGCCCTGCGAAATGGTTCTCCTTCCGTTAGAAGGTCAAATGGAAGGACGGTGGGTTTTGAAGAAGGACTCGGAGGAAATCCGGGAAGAAGGGAAAGAATGCATGGTGAAAGGAGGAGCGAGAACTCCAACGGAGGAAGCAACCCGGTAGGAAACGGAGGGGTAAACCTGCCTCCTCTTCTAGCAGCCCATTTAGGAGGAGAAGGGACGGGGGCTCCAGTACCTCCCTCTTATGTTTCGAGTGTCGGAGGTCCACCTCCATACTCCAACATGAACCAGTTACCCCCTCCGGGAATGAATCCCTACCTACCTGCTCAAACCTACAACACTTACCCTCCAAGTGGTTCAATCCCCAACCAGAATTACCAGCAAATGCCCTATGGACAGATCCCTACACAATCGATGGGGGTATACCCTTCGTACCAACCCTCTACTGCTTACCCTACCTATTCACAACCATTTTCTAATCCGTATAACCCTACACCTGTTTATCCACCTCCATACAACCCTTACGGTGTCGAAGCCTCTGGAGCTTGCACACCTTTCGTGAAGTGGATCGAGGACTACCCCTTACCTGACGGCGTGAAGATGCCTACTCATATAGGCACCTACGATGGGAAAGGTGATCCTGATAACTTTCTCCACTTATTCGAAGGCGCTATAAAAATGCAAAAGTGGGTTATGCATGTAGCATGCCATATGTTCACTTACACGCTCAGAGACTCCACGAGAATATGGTGGAACGGACAGAAGTTGGGGAGCATTGTGAGTCTAGATGATCTTAAGGCTAAGTTAGGTTGCACTTGACCAGCAGAAGAAGTACACCAAAACTCACCCGACCGTGCACACCATCAAACAATCACACAAGCTAGCCACTTGTGAATGGCTAACCGTAATAAACTTAAAACTGCTCAGAAACCAATACAATGAAGATCAGGAGAATATAATGAATTCCCGGGTCGTTAAGTCCCACGGAGACTCAATGGTGTGTAAACACTAATTCAGATGATAGAATGATCACTAAGGATAGTGATCAGTAAAGATTTTGATTGGAAATTACACTACTGATTGATTGGAATGTTTTGGACACAGAATTGGAAAGCACAACAATCAGATATAACAAACGTAAAACGTACGTTTAAAAACTACGTAAACGTACAAAATAAAAAGTGAAATCTAAGAAATAAAAGACCTAAAAATATGAAAATGACATTTTTGAAATCCTAAAAATAAAAGAAAATTATTAGAAAAAGAAAATTATTTTTATAACTATTTATTTAATTATTATTAATTAAAAACTATTTTAACTATTTAAAAATAACCTAAAATAGAAGAAAATACAAAATAAGGCTAGAAAAATAAAATTATGATTGAGAAAAATCTAAAATATTATAAAACTAATTTTAAAACTAAAATATATTTTTACACTTTTTATATATTTATTACTAATTAATTACTATTTAAAATACACTTAAATACTAGAAAATATAAAATAAACCGGAAAATGAAATTTTAACTTGGAAAAATCTAAAATATGATAAAACTAATTTTAAAACTGAAAAGATATTTTTATGCTTTTTAATTATTTATTACTAATTATTTAATACTTTTAACTATTTAAAATTCTAATAAATACTAAGCAGATTATGAAAATTATGAAACTTTTCTAAAAATAACTTAAGGTGACAGAAAACTAAGAAAAATATCAAAACAAGATTTGCTTAATAATAAGCTAAAAGAAAAATCAAAAGCTAAAATCTATTAAATAAATGCTATCACTATATTTAAATTGATGTTTTAGTGGATTTTCTTTTGAAAACTACTTAACTACTTAAAATAAGAAACTTTAATAAACACAAAATTTTACAAACTAAAAATAAGCTATTTGATAAGCTTATGAGCTTAATGATTTGCTTATGAGCTTATTTTGAAGAATTAAGCTTAAACAAGCTCACAAACTGAAACAAAAGCTGAAATAAGATGTAAATAAGCTAGTACTACTCAAATGAAGCTAAAAGACACAAAAACACATACTGATAAGCTACTAAAAAGACAATAAGCACTTAGCTTAAACTGAGAAATGGACAGAAATGGGACAAGGTTGAGGCTTATTGCAGCCCTACCAAACAAGCTACAAAATAGAAACTTAAGCCTGGAACTTCTAGATGGCTTGGTCAGCTATCCAAAGAACCAAGTTATACAGGATTTGACCAACAATTAAGCTCTGTGTGAGCTTTTGATTGAGCTTGTAAAGCGGTGTGCAGGGCTTTTTTGAGCAATGTACTCAAAAGAAGTTGGACAAAAAGCACTTAACAAGCTGATTAACAATGAACTAGTATTTTTCTAATTAAGTTTAGCAACTAAACTTTAATATCCCAAAAGCTTTTAGGCTAAATCTCAATATTAAACTCACACTAAAATTATCTATTTAATTCAAAACGACCAAATTGAAAATTTTGACTTTTATAAAACCAAAAGAGTTGACTAATATGAACTTTGAACCGATTCTACTCATTGAATATGTTGTTTTAAGGTGAAATAAGACCGATTTGATCAATGATAACAACTTGTAAACATGAAAACAAGATCAATGATCATGAAAATCCAACGATTAATAGAGAGATGAGATCAAATGCAATTTTGACTTTTGCTTAAATAAGTACTGATTTTTATGGTTTGTTTGAGTTATTAGGGACTAATGAGACACAAAGCAAGTACAAGCAACAACACAAGAAACCTAGAACACAGTTAAAACAAGCAAATCCAAACACCACTTACTTAGACAGTTTTGGTGATTATCAAAACAAAACTCAAATTAAAACCATGAAACTTATTACAGACCTTATAATATCACTTAATGGGACTAATGAAGCATAAAACAACAACACTAACAATAAGAAACTAAGAAATGACCATTATGCACTTAAAACTGTTAAAATAAGATTTTTAACAACTACAAATTTAAATGAACAAACAAGCGATTTTAATGCTTAAATATCCTTAACTATAACTAATTAACAATAAAACACAAAGATTTAAACTATGAAATAACTAAAACAGAGAAATGCCAAAATGAGCAAATGGCTTACAATGACTTCCAAGCTCAAAAGCGAGAACAAGGACCAAATATCACCCTATTAGCTTACCACTAAGCTTCTAACCCAAGGCCATCCACAATCTACCCCGCTCCATTTGTGAACACCATTTCCATGGGATTTTGAATTTTCAACTATTTATTTGTATTTTGGTGATTTTGAGTTTAACTTCTAAAGCTGAATTTTAAGGTCTCTAATAGCTTTTAGAAGCTATCTAGGAGCTTACATGTGATCTATTTCAGGTCCAAAATAACAACTAACAACAACATTTAATTACATGAGATTTTGAATTTTGAAAATGCATAAACTTTAAAAGAAGCTTAACACTTGAAATTGATGCGAAAAGGTTCACAAATACTTGAAATAACTTAAACAAAGTGCTAAGAAAGCTTAAATTACACTGAAAATTTGAGAATAATAAAAACGACAATTAAAAACTAAAATTACACTAGATGATTTGATACATTGCTTCTCTTCTCCTCTTTATAGACTTTTTGGACCTCTTGTTGACCTCTGATTCATTCCCACTTAATCTGAGCCATTGAATCTTCAAATATCATCACATTCGTCCAAGTGGAGATTTTGGCGCCAATCAAGTCTCTAGTAGGTTTGAGTTATTAATGGGTTTTGGAAGATGTGGAGGTGGAGGGGGACAAGGTAAGGTGAGGGTGAGGTGAGACAAGTGGTGAGTTTGAAAAAGATGGAAAACCACCTGGTTTTGGAATTGATGGTGGGTGAAGGAGATGAATAGTAAGGGTGGTTTTGGCGCGTTTGACTTGTTTGACCAGGGGTATTAATACTAACGGGGTCAAGGATCAAGGGTGGAGGTCATGGTTCAAGGGTCAAGGCAATGGGCTAATGGTTTGGGCAGTGGTATTGGACTTGGATTGGGTTTGTGTTTTGGGTTTGATATTAAAAGGTGTCCGTTTGGTTAGCTTAACAACACAAGGACTAAAATTGTAATTCCACCAAACTTTGAGGACTGAACTTGACACTTTTCCAAAGATATCAAAAGGACCAAACTTGACAAACTTTGATAGAACAAGGACCCTTTTTGCATAAAATTCCATTTTAAAATATCCAAGGACCAATTTTGCAATTTTTCAAACTTTAGGGACCTTTTCTGCCATTTGACCAAAGAATCATTCAAGGACCATTTTTAACAACTTAGAATATTTCAGGGACCTTGAATGATAAAACTCCACATTTTTGAATTCCAGGGACTAGATTTGACAATTTTTGAAACTTGGGGGACTAAAGCGCCAATTTTGCAAACTTGAATCATTTTCATCGATTTTGATATTTTGCATTTAAAACATAAAAAACAACGATTTGTGATATTTTCATCATTTTGATGCATTTTGAGTGTTTTCGAGATGATTTTGCGAGTTTAGATTGTACAAAATGATGAGTATTTAGACACTCATCAATCCCCACACTAAGATATTGCTAGTCCCTAGCAATGATTTGAACTTTAATGGATTTTAAAACTCTTTACCAAAAGCCATCACTACGGAGTAGCCAATTGTTTTGATTCAAGTAAGAACCTTGGTACAACGATAACCAAATGATTTTGAGCAAATCATAAGTCGTAACGGATTTGATTTGTCTTTACCAAAGCCGTTTGCTCTGGACTAGCCAACTCTTAGATAAATTATCGAATTATCTTTGGTGAGTGATTACCAATTATGGTTTTTCCATTGCCTTTACCACAAGCCATAACCTTGCGGGCTAGCCAACTCTTCACTTTTTAGGATATGGTGAGTTGAACACCATACAATTTTGGGCAAATTGCAAGCCATAAGCGGGTTTGATATATCTTTACCAAGAGCCGTTTGCTCTGGATTAGCCAATCCTTTTGTTTTTTAGACATGGCGGATGATTACCATTTCTTTGAGTAAGTGAAAACACTTACTCCAAAAAAAATTTTGGCAAAAACGGGAATTGGGTGGATAATACATGATAAAATTCGTGAGAATTCCCCACACTTAGAAATGAATATTGCCCTCAATATTCAAAGTAAAGCGGTTATGCGAAACAAAGAACGTAAAAGGAAATACTACGGCCATTATTTGAAAAGATTTTTTTTTTTTTTTTTTTTTTTTTTTTTTGAAATTGATTTTATATACAACAGATGGGGAAACTCCCCACACTAGGGTGGTAGAACAGAGAAAGAAGATGAAATATGGGTGAAAACCCATATGGTGTGTGCTAATGTTTTTGATTACCGAGTCATTAGCTTGACTCGATCCCGCATTCATTGGTTCATGGGGAAAGTTTGTAGATCGGGACAACCACGGATGGAATGTCCTCTCCAAAGTAATGCTTTAATCGATGACCATTCACTTTAAAATTAGGACCATCGGGTTGAGATAACTCAATGGTACCATAAGGATAAACCTTAGCGATAGTAAATGGACCGGACCAACGGGACTTGAGCTTTCCGAGAAAATCTTCAATCTTGAATTGAAAAGAAGGACTCGATCACCAACGTTGAAACGCGGTTCTTGATTTTAGAGTCATGAATCTTCTTTGTCTTTTGCTTGTAGATCAAAGAGTTCTCGTATGCTTGATCACGGAGTTCATTTAATTCATTCATTTGAACTTTTTCGTGATCACCCGGTGTCTGAATATCGAAATTTGCATGCTTTAAGGCCCGGTATGCCTTGTGCTCTAACTCAATCGGAAGATGACATGCCTTCCGTACACTAGCTTGTATGGAGTACACCGATGGGTGTTTTGTAAAGTATCGGAAGGCCCAGTCGTCATCCGGTTTATCCGACCGGGATGCACGATTTTCGCCTCTCGTCCTTTCAAGAATTCTTTTAATACCACGGTTGGAAACTTCCACCGCCCACTTGTTTGGGGTGGTATGCGATGAGAGGCGGTGGGTAACACCATACTTTTGCATGACACGATCAAATTGGTCATTGCAAAATGTGTACCACGATCATCGATTATAGCTCTCGGAGTTCCAAACCTAGCAAAAGAGATTTTAAAACTTCACAACAACTCGGGCATCATTGGTAGGTAAAGCTTTTGCTTCAACCCATTTTGACAAATAGTCAATGACCACGAGTATGTATTTGTTTCCTCGAGAAGATGGAAATGGCCCCATAAAGTCAATACCCCGGATGTCAAAGATCTCACAAACTTGAATGGCATTTTGTGGCATTTCATTTCTTTGAGAGATATTTCCGTGGCGTTGACAAGCGTCACAAGTTTTGACAAAATCGTGGGCATCCTTATAGATAGTGGGCCAATAAAACCCGGAATCAAACACCTTTTGGCGGTGTAGTTTGGACTATGATGGCCCCGGTGGGTCGGCATGGCAAGCTTTGAGAATGTCAATAGCTTCACGTCCATAAACACACCGTCGGATGACTTGATCCGCACATGATTTTGAATAAGTAGGGTCGTCCCGAAGTAATGTTTAACATCTTTGAAGAATTTGTTCTTTGTTGGGTCGACATCCCTTTCACTATGAAGTTACCCGCATGGTAATTTGCGAAGTCGACAAACCATGGGGTGGTAGAATTTCCACGAAAAGAAACCGCATTGAGTGTCTCGAGAGGAAATGTTTCATTTATTTCCTTTTCTCGAAAACATCTTGGTGAGGGTTTTCTAATGCAGACGAGATGATCGTGACTAGATTCTCGGCTCCTTTTTATCACGTATGATGATATCAAATTCTTGGAGGAGGAGAATCCAGCGGAGCAATCTCGGCTTTGCATCTTGTTTTGCAAAGAGATATTTGAGAGCCGAGTGATCCGTATACACCACGCATTTGGTCAAGATTAAGTATGGCGAAACTTCTCAAACGCATACACCACGGCTAATAGCTCTTTTTACGTGGTGGTGTAATGAGTTTGAGCTTGATCATAGTCTTACTTGCGTAGTGGATAGGTGAAAATGCTTAGCTCTCGTTGCCCTAAGACTGCACCGATAGCAAAATCACTTGCATCGCACATGAGCTCAAAAGGCAAGTCGATCGGGAACAACGAGAATGGGTGCTTGAGAAGCTTTTTCTTCAATGTTTCAAAAGCTTGATGCACTCGGGTGAGAAGATAAAGGAGCATCCTTTTCAAGAAGATGAGTCATAGGTAGGCGATTTTAGAAAAATCTTGTATGAATCTACGATAGAAACCGGCATGACCTAAAAACTCCTAATACCTTTGGCGGTAGTAGGATGAGGCAATTAGCAATAACATCTACTTTTGCTCTATCTACCTCAATCCCATTTTGGAAATCTTATGGCCAAGGACTATGCCTTCTTTGACCATAAAGTGGCTCTTCTCCCAATTTAGACAAAGATTGGTGTCTTCACACCTTTGAAGCATTTTATCTAAATGGGAGAGACATGTTTGAAATGAATCCCCAATGACCGAGAAGTCATCCATAAACACCTCCATTGTTTCCCGATCATGTCGTGGAAAATGGCCATCATACATCGTTGGAGCGTGCGGGAGCATTACATAAGCCAAAAGGCATACGTTTGTAGGCAAAAGTTCCGTATGGGCGGTGAATGTGGTCTTCTCTTGATCCCGTGGATCAATGGGGATCTGAAAATAACCGAGAAACCATCAAGGAAACAATAGTACTCGTTCCTGCTAATCTCTCAAGCATTTGGTCCATGAAGGGTAGAGGAAAATGGTCTTTACTGGTGGCGTCATTCAACTTACGATAGTCAATGCAAACACGCCATCCGTAACCAATCGAGTTGGAATTAACTCGTTTTCTTCATTGTGACAACGATTATGCCACCCTTTTAGGAACACAATGAATTGGGCTAACCCAAGGACTATCGAGATCGGGTAAATCAATCACGCATCAAGAAGTTTGATAACCTCTGTTTGATAACATCATGGATTTTGGATTCACTCTTCTCGATGTTGAGCTAGCTGGTTTGAAGTCATCCTCCATCAAGATTTTGTGAGTACAAAACTCGGGGTTGATACCCTTAATGTCGGAGAGTTTCCAAGCAATTGCTTGCTTGTGTGACTTCAAGACCTTTATGAGAGCGACTTTTTCATCTTTACTCAAATCTCTAGCAATAATGACGGGTAATTTATCATCACCCTCAAGAAATGCATACTCGAGATGAGGTGGTAAGTCCTTAAGCTCAACCTCGGAAATTCTTGATTTTCTCAACCGACTTGACTTCCTTGTTATGAAGCTCGACGGGAGGGAGAGGAGGAGAAGTGTCATGATTTAACAATTTCTCAAGAAGAATATCTCCCTCCAGATTAATCTCATTTTGATTAATCTTATCAAGAATTGAATCACTAGTGTGAGGGGTTGATGATGGATCATCATTAAGCAACTTCTCAATAAGAAGTATGTCTCCCTCAATGTCAATTGGAGCGTGATCAATTTCCCATGGAACAGAATCACTAGCCAAGTATGCTTCAATCTCTTCCAAGATGAAGTCTCTTCCCTCAAAAGGAGTGATAGAAGGAGTAGAATTGGCTATGATAGGTTGAGAAGATGTGGTGGGATCCCCACTCACGAATTATGAGAATAACCAAGAACTTCTTGAGAGTACTCTTGAAGCAACATCAATGATATCTATTCGGTTAACCGACTCGGAATCATAGTTTGCGGAGTACCTCAAGTTTGATCAAGGTTAAAGGTGTGACTTCATTACCAACACGTAATGTGATTTCTTGCTCAAATACATCAATGAGAGCACGGCCCGTTCTCGGGAATCCTCGACCAACAATGAGAGGAACCCGATGATCGGCATCGAAATCAACAACCACGAAGTCGGTGGAAAATGGAACTTTCCTACTTTACAAATACGTCCTCGGCAATGCCAAGAGGACGGGATATGGAACGATCGCAAGCTCGAGAGTCATGCATGTAGGAGTAAGTTCCGGAAGAAAGTTTCTTCCATCTTGAATAAGGCATCAGTTGATGCTTGCACCAAGATCTGCTAGGGCAAAGCATTCAACCATTCACGGAAATACACAAGGTAAGAGAAATTTTCCGGGATCTCCAAGTTTTTCGGAAGCTTCTTCAAGATAGCTCGCTGAGCGGTTCTCGTTCAGAGGAGTTTTGCCATTTCAAACGACTTTTCCTTATTGCTTAACATGTGTTTGAGAGTTGATGCAAACTTGGGCATCGGCATGATAGCATCCATAAAGCTTATGTCAAAATGTAACTCTTGGAAAATTTGAAAAATTTGTCCATTTGATGGTAGCTTTCTCGGAGCTTTGCTCATTCAAACGTGATGGGTAAGGAATAGAAGATTTGGATTCGGTTTTCAACGGAGCTCTTGGAGGTTCAAAACAACTCTGGATTAGATTTGGGTTTCGGACAACTTGAGGTTGGACTACAGAAGGTAGGACGTGTGCGGTATGCCGTGGGCTTGAATAATGCACCTTGTCCGTTGTATCCTTGGTAACTTGACTCATTTCTCCTAGTGGAGGAGGCATTGGAGTCAAAGGTCCATTGTGTGTCTTAGGTTCACTTTCTACTACCTTTGGGAGAGAAGAAGAAGAGGTAGTAGGAATAGCGGGTCCATCATATGAAACACCACTTACGGTCGTGATCGCCTTTGCATCGCCCCTCGGGTTAGCGATCGTGTTGCTCGGAAGTTTTCACGAGCCGAGGGTTGATCATTTAAAGACTTCTTAAGATCGACAATCGGTGACCAACAACTGTTCATTTCATCTTGGGATTTCATGAATTGCTTCAACAACTCATCGGATGATGGTCCGGTTGGAACAATGGCGGGAGGTGGATTAGGAAAATTCGGCCTCTAATGTTAGGATTAGGGCCTTGATTTTGAAAATTTCCTTGATTAGGATTCATATTCCCATGAAATTGATTCCCTCGATTGAAATTGTTTTGATTAAGGTTCCTTGATGTTGGAAACCTTGATTTGGTGCAGGATAGAAATTACCTTGGTTTTGATAACCTTGGTTCATTCTAGGTTGGTTCGATTCGGTTTTGCATGTTATGATTACGGTTAAAACCGGGTGGTGCACGATTAGTGTTAGCACGGTAGTGTGGTTCATTTGAGGACGGTATTGATTACCTCCACGATGTGAAGCACCGGCTAGAGCATTGGCTTCAAATGGACTACCATCGGTGGCGAGACAGTTGTAGTATGCATGAGGACCACCACAAGTAACACAACTCTCGACTTTCTTCACTTCACCATGTGTTGGTGTCGTGTGAAGGTCACTTTCTTTTGGTTAGCAAGAACCAAAGCTCGAACAATATCGTGAGTTTGTCAATCTTAGCATCGGTGCTAGATGTACTCACGGAGATGAAGAAGAAGGTCCAACATGAGGCGATATGTCTTTGCTCGGAAAGGCGGACACGAGACTTGTTCTCAATGATTTGTAAGGCTTCTTTGGTGGTCTTGCTCAGAAATTACCTCCGCGGAGGCATTCAAAGAATCTTGATTGGTGCGGTTCGGACCATTGTAGAAAGTATCCATTTGCATTAACTCGGTAAAACCATGATGCGGACACTTGCGAAGCAATTCTTTGTAACGATCCCATGCCTCCCGAATGATTCATCAAATCTCGAGAAAATTTCATTATCTCATTCTTAAGACTTGTGGTTCGGGATGGAGGATAGAACTCGTTAACGAACTTGGTGACTAGATCTTCCCATGTCTCAATGGAGCGAGGGGTTGTTTCTCAAGCCAATTCCGGGCTTGTCCTACAGAAAATGGGAGCAGAAGAAGCTTGATAGCTTCATGTGGGACATTCTTGTACTTGATGGTAGATGCAATCTTGTTAAACCATCGAATGTGTGCATGAGGATCATCCGCTCAAAACCATAGAATTGGCTTTGGGTTACTAGATTAAGCAACCGGTTTTGAGCTCAAAGGTGTCGACCACGATGGGTGGGACAACAATAGCATCTCCGTAACCCTCGATGGGTGCTTGGAGAAGCTCATTCATGGGCTTATCTTACGCCATTCGACGGTGGTGGTGGTGGTAGGCGTTCCTCGATCACGGTGAAGGAGCGAGCGTCCTCACGTCTCACGAGGAATATTTGCAAGCTCGGAAAGTGGACTTGTAGGCGGAAGAGCAGTGCGCATGCACTAAGTATAAAATCAATTTTCAAAACAAATGCGAGGCAAAGCGACAAGTGAACTTAACCAATAATCACAAATGAAATGGCTTCTTTGAAAAAGGTACACCAAATCACAAGGACACAAAGGCAAGTTTTAAATCATTGTTCGGGAACTTATTATGGTCACACCCCAGTTAGTAGGTGTCTTGCCTTGATTTGCGGTGGTTGATTTTATGTATATATTAAGTACCACCGAAAAGGCGTAGGTATAGATTTGTGCGATGGGTTTAAAAACTTTTGGACAATATTTTTGGTATCGTCTCGTTTAACCAAATCGTATCTCTTTAAGAATCACCTTAAAAAAAACACAAGATAGAAAAGCGTTACGATTGTTTTGTTGTTTTATATTTTTTTGGTGTTTGTTAACACTTTAGGAAAAGTGCTAATGAACTTTTTTGAGATTTTGATAACTTTACAAAAACTTTTACAAAAGGTGGTATATGTGCAAGAATGGGTGCGAAAAAGGTTTAACACACGCTAAAGCCTCCCAAGCGTGGCGCCAAAATTTGATTGGTCTTGAAAAACGGTCAAGCTATATCACACAAGCTAGCCACTTGTGAATGGCTAACCGTAATAAACTTAAAGCGCTCGAAACCAATACAATGAAGATCGGAGAATATAATGAATTCCGGGTCGTTAAGTCCCACGGAGACTCAATGGTGTGTAAACACTAATTCAGATGATAGAATGATCACTAAGGATAGTGATCAGTAAAGATTTTGATTGGAAATTACACTACTGATTGATTGGAATGTTTTGGACACAGAATTGGAAAGCACAACAATCAGATATAACAAACGTAAAACGTACGTTTAAAAACTACGTAAACGTACAAAATAAAAAGTGAAATCTAAGAAATAAAAGACCTAAAAATATGAAAATGACATTTTTGAAATCCTAAAAATAAAAGAAAATTATTAGAAAAAGAAAATTATTTTTATAACTATTTATTTAATTATTATTAATTAAAAACTATTTTAACTATTTAAAAATAACCTAAAATAGAAGAAAATACAAAATAAGGCTAGAAAAATAAAATTATGATTGAGAAAATCTAAAATATTATAAAACTAATTTTAAAACTAAAATATATTTTTACACTTTTATATATTTATTACTAATTAATTACTATTTAAAATACACTTAAATACTAGAAAATATAAAATAAACCGGAAAATGAAATTTTAACTTGGAAAAATCTAAAATATGATAAAACTAATTTTAAAACTGAAAAGATATTTTTATGCTTTTTAATTATTTATTACTAATTATTTAATACTTTTAACTATTTAAAATTCTAATAAATACTAAACAGATTATGAAAATTATGAAACTTTTCTAAAAATAACTTAAGGTGACAGAAAACTAAGAAAAATATCAAAACAAGATTTGCTTAATAATAAGCTAAAAAGAAAAATCAAAAAGCTAAAATCTATTAAATAAACGCTATCACTATATTTAAATTGATGTTTTAGTGGATTTTCTTTTTGAAAACTACTTAACTACTTAAAATAAGAAACTTTAATAAACACAAAAATTTTACAAACTAAAAATAAGCTATTTGATAAGCTTATGAGCTTAACAGATTTGCTTATGAGCTTATTTTGAAGAATTAAGCTTAAACAAGCTCACAAACTGAAACAAAAGCTGAAATAAGATGTAAATAAGCTAGTACTACTCAAATGAAGCTAAAAGACACAAAAACACATACTGATAAGCTACTAAAAAGACAATAAGCACTTAGCTTAAACTGAGAAATGGACAGAAATGGGACAAGGTTGAGGCTTATTGCAGCCCTACCAAACAAGCTACAAAATAGAAACTTAAGCCTGGAACTTCTAGATGGCTTGGTCAGCTATCCAAAGAACCAAGTTATACAGGATTTGACCAACAATTAAGCTCTGTGTGAGCTTTTGATTGAGCTTGTAAAACTGGTGCACAGGGCACTTTTTCAGAACAGGTACTCAAAAGAAGTTGGACAAAAAGCACTTAACAAGCTGATTAACAATGAACTAGTATTTTTCTAATTAAGTTTAGCAACTAAACTTTAATATCCCAAAAGCTTTTAGGCTAAATCTCAATATTAAACTCACACTAAAATTATCTATTTAATTCAAAAACGACCAAATTGAAAATTTTGACTTTTATAAAACCAAAAGAGTTGACTAATATGAACTTTGAACTGATTCTACTCATCGAATATGTTGTTTTAAGGTGAAATAAGACTGATTTGATCAATGATAACAACTTGTAAACATGAAAACAAGATCAATGATCATGAAAATCCAACGATTAATGCGAGAGATGAGATCAAATGCAATTTTGACTTTTGCTTAAATAAGTCGATTTTTATGGTTTGTTTGAGTTATTAGGGACTAATGAGACACAAAGCAAGTACAAGCAACAACACAAGAAACCTAGAACACAGTTAAAACAAGCAAATCCAAACACCACTTACTTAGACAGTTTGGTGATTATCAAAACAAAACTCAAATTAAAACCATGAAACTTATTACGGACCTTATAATATCACTTAATGGGACTAATGAAGCATAAAACAACAACACTAACAATAAGAAACTAAGAAATGACCATTATGCACTTAAAAGCTGTTAAAATAAGATTTTAACAACTACAAATTTAAATGAACAAACAAGCGATTTTAATGCTTAAATATCCTTAACTATAACTAATTAACAATAAAACACAAAGATTTAAACTATGAAATAACTAAAACAGAGAAATGCCAAAAATGAGCAAATGGCTTACAATGACTTCCAAGCTCAAAACTGAGAACAAGGACCAAATATCACCCCTATTAGCTTACCACTAAGCTTCTAACCCAAGGCCATCCACAATCTACCCCCGCTCATTTGTGAACACCATTTCCATGGGATTTTGAATTTTCAACTATTTATTTGTATTTTGGTGATTTTGAGTTTAACTTCTAAACTGAATTTTAAGGTCTCTAATAGCTTTTAGAAGCTATCTAGGAGCTTACATGTGATCTATTTCAGTCCAAAATAACAACTAACAACAACATTTAATTACATGAGATTTTGAATTTTGAAAAATGCATAAACTTTAAAAGAAGCTTAACACTGAAATTGAAACTGAAAAAGGTTCACAAATACTTGAAATAACTTAAACAAAGTGCTAAGAAAGCTTAAATTACACTGAAAATTTGAGAATAATAAAAACGACAATTAAAAACTAAAATTACACTAGATGATTTGATACATTGCTTCTCTTCTCCTCTTTATAGACTTTTTGGACCTCTTGTTGACCTCTGATTCATTCCCACTTAATCTGAGCCATTGAATCTTCAAATATCATCACATTCGTCCAAGTGGAGATTTTGGCGCCAAAAAAGTCTCTAGCGAGGTTTGAGTTATTAATGGGTTTTGGAAGATGTGGAGGTGGAGGGGACAAGGTAAGGTGAGGGTGAGGTGAGACAAGTGGTGAGTTTGAAAAGATGGAAAACCACTCGGTTTTGGAATTCGATGGTGGGTGAAGGAGATGAATAGTAAGGGTGGTTTTGCGCGTTTGACTTGTTTGACCGGGTATTAATACTAACGGGGTCAAGGATCAAGGTGGAGGTCATGGTTCAAGGGTCAAGGCAATGGGCTAATGGTTTGGGCCAAGAGGTATTGGACTTGGATTGGGTTTGTGTTTTGGGTTTGATATTAAAAGGTGTCCGTTTGGTTAAGCTTAACAACACAAGGACTAAAATTGTAATTCCACCAAACTTTGAGGACTGAACTTGACACTTTTCCAAAGATATCAAAAGGACCAAACTTGACAAACTTTGATAGAACAAGGACCCTTTTTGCATAAAATTCCATTTTAAAATATCCAAGGACCAATTTTGCAATTTTTCAAACTTTAGGGACCTTTTCTGCCATTTGACCAAAGAATCATTCAAGGACCATTTTTAACAACTTAGAATATTTCAGGGACCTTGAATGATAAAACTCACATTTTGAATTCCGTGGACTAGATTTGACAATTTTGAAACTTGGGGACTAAAGCGCCAATTTTGCAAACTTGAATCATTTTTCATCGATTTTGATATTTTTGCATTTAAAACACATAAAACACGATTTGTGATATTTTCATCATTTTGATGCATTTTGAGTGTTTTCGGATGATTTTGCAGTTTAGATTGTACAAAATGATGAGTATTTAGACATCTGATGACATGGTTATCAAGAGCAAGGCGAAGAGGACCTACTCCTTGATGTACAGGAAACATTCGATCGACTCGGGCGATTAACATGAAGTGAACCCTAAGAAATGCTCCTTCCGGGTCGAAGAGGACAATTCTTAGGACATTTAATCACTAGCGGGGATAAAGGCTAATCCTCTAAGGTCAAAGCTATTTCCGATCTCAAGCCTAAGTGCCTAAAAGATGTGCGAGCACGAATGGGAAGCTGGCGACCTTATGTCGGTTTCTATCAAAAGGAGGCGAGGTCCCTACCATTCTTCAAAACACTCAAAGGATGCGGACAAGAAAACTTTCCAATGGAGCAGGGGCTGAGCGGCCTTTCGAAGATGAAGGAGTTCATCGAAATCCTTCCAACGCTCACGACTCAATCAAAGGCTAAGTGTTGTTCATGTACTTGGCATCCTCGTGAGAGAGTGTTAGCGCGATCCTTATGGCGGAGCGAGACAAGCGGCAGATCCCCATTTACTTTGTTAGTAGGGTCCTACAAGAGCGAGAGATCAACTATCAACCTTGGAGAAGTTAATACTCGCCTTAATTTCTGCGACAAGGAGACTCGGCGCTATTTCGAGCCCGTCCGATTCTGATCTTAGCGATAAGCCACTAAAAGCAGATCTGTCGAAACACGAAAAGTGCGGGAGGGTGGCTAAATGGGCTATTGAGTTTGGAGAACATGAAATAGAGTTCAAAGGACGAAACTCTATCAAAGGGCAAATTCTTGCAGACTTCTTGGCGAAACACCTTCCGGCTTTGATGTAGAAAAGGAAGAGCCCAAAACTAACCTTTCTCAAGTGAAGGCTGAATGGAAGCTTTATCTGAGACAGACATCCGGTTCGAAGGCTCCGGGCAGGTCTAATGTTGGTGATCACGAAGGAAGGAGCATACATATGCTCTCGGTTTGAGTTGAAGCCACAAACAACGAAGCGGAATCTGAGCGTTGTTAGCGGGACTCGATTAGCCAAAGATATGGAGGTCAAAGCTCTTGCTATTTTCGTAGACTCCCAGTTGGTCGCAAACTAGGTGACAGGTTCCTACGAAGCAAGGCAGCCCGTCATCAAACAGTACTTGAAGAAAACGAAAGAAATGCTAGAAAACTTCAACTCCTACACCATCCAGCATGTTCGTAGGAACCAGAATAAAAAGGCAGACGCACTAAGCAAGCTAGCTTAAATGGCCTTCGCTCATCTCACTAAGGAAGTGCTCGTGGAAGTCCTTCCTGAAAGATCCATTGTTCTCAAAGAAGTTGCAGATGTGATTCACGAAGAAGGAGAGACATGGATGACTCC
This sequence comes from Chrysanthemum lavandulifolium, assembly GCA_022545495.1. Lineage (NCBI taxonomy): Eukaryota > Viridiplantae > Streptophyta > Magnoliopsida > Asterales > Asteraceae > Chrysanthemum > Chrysanthemum lavandulifolium. The sequence continues at coordinate 139,212,069 of CM040243.1, forward strand.
CATAAGGGAATATTTGATAAGTGGTCTTCTCCCCGAAGATCCCACGCTTGCAAGGAAGGTTCGGGTTAAGTCCCCACAATACCGGCTAATAGGGGAAACCCTATATAGGAGGTCATTTTTGTCACCTTGGTCACGATGTGTGGGCCCCAAGCAAGCTTCGAGCATCATCTCTGAAGTCCATGAAGGATTGATGTGCTTCATCGTGGTTTTAAATTTATAACAAGAATTACCGGTTAACTAGGAACACATTCGGGCAAGTATACCCTAGTCAAGTTGTAGTATAGTATATGGTAAATCAAGGTCGTCCCAAGAGACTTGGTTGCACTACAAGTGTCGTTTGTTTGTTTAAGCAAGTAACAAGTAACAAGTTGATGGTTATGATTGTCACGGATCAAACCAACAAGAAAAGCATTATAAGAACAAGCAAGTATCAAGACATTCATCATTATTCCAATCAAACACAAAATCTCAATAATCATATCAATAACAAACATCTTTAAATAGAAAAGTAACAAGGTTTACCCAAAGTATGAATTACAATAGGCAAAGATGAAGGATTATAGCACTCCTTCAAGCCTCCAATCAACTACAATAGTTCTACCAAGCCGGAAAATGATGTCAAACGCCTTCTACAACCCTTGAGCACACTACACGAATTTGGCGGAGGTTTGTGGTCTTTTGGGAAGATAAGTTGGTGTAATTGGTGGAAATTCGTCATAAGGGTGGGGCTTCAATTTCACACAAGTTGGGATAGGATAGTTGGTGGAAACTCGTCCTTAAGGGTGGAGGCTTGAGTTTCACACCTTTGGGGTGAAGATATTGAGAGTGGTTGTGTTCTCTCTAGGTGGAAATTCGTCCTTAAGGGTGGAGGCTTGAATTTCACACCTTTGGGAAGGTAAGTTGAGAGAGGATGTTGTTTTAGGTGGAAATTCGTCCTTAAGGGTGGAGGCTTGAATTTCACACCTAGAGATGGAGTGGTGGATGAAGGGATGAGAAAGATGGAGAAGGGATGATGAAATGAGGTGCAGAATGGGTTCTATTTATACTACTACCAAGGCTTAGGGTATTCAATGCATTACTTGGAGACCAAGGAGCTTGGAAGGACTAGAAACCATGTAGGAAGGGACTAGAATCGTTTGGAACAAGTTTGGGATCTTAGTAGTGCGAAATGGTGAAACAGGACCTCAGCGGGATCCGGTTGGGCTCCAACCGAATCGGTTGGTCTTCTTGATGACTCTCCAACCGAATCGGTTCACGGGCTCGACCGATCGGTTGGAGCAAATTCACAAAAATCATAAGCGGCAAAGTTGTAGATCTTTCTCTTAGCTTTCCGTGGCATGACGGGGGTCAAACGAGTCCGTATGCAAAAGTTATGGCCAAAATGGTGAAGGTGTGTCGGGAACAACGAGTCTTCCAATATGTTTTCGTTTTAGCTTCTTTTCTTCATTTCTTTCTCGTTTCCTTCTTGAACTTTATTCTTAAGTCTTTGGACCACTAACTTGATGACTTTATCTTCTCGAATATACTCATAAGTCTTTCATTTGATGGGAACTCTTAGTATTTGGAGAAATCTTCATATTTTACTTCTTTTCCGTCTTTTTCTCCATTTTCACGTGCTTGGCTACAAATGAACTAGCAAGCGCACTTTTGATACGATTAAGCATTAAAAGCATATGATTATAACCAAATAACACATATAAAACACGGATAACGCTACTAAAAACATGCACAATTTGGCGTTATCAAATTCCCCCACTTAAACTTTGTTTGCCCTCGAGCAAATCTAAGAAAAGAAAATGAAAGACAAACCTAAATGACAAAACAAAAGAAAAATAAAAATTAAATTTTTTTTTTTTTTTTTTGAAATAACAAATATAAAAATAAGCGAAAAATGAGCGCAAACTCCCCCACACTTAAGGTTTTGCTTGCCCTCAAGCAAATCTAGAAATAAGAAAAATAAATCCCACATGGTGCATGAAATATGATTAGATAAATGTGATGCAAATCTACCAAGTACAAGTACAAGATATGATTCATCATTTTAAGCTTTATGAGGTGAAAAATCGAGATGTTTGACAATACCCTATGAATTTTCTCGCTTGATAACATGGCTAAGCACCTCACAAAAAGAAACGGATGTATAATTCACTCAACACTCAATTTATTTAGTGATGGATAGTATTAAGGAATAGTACACTCATATTGCTCAATCATGATCTAAATATTACCATAGGCTTGTACAAGAAACAAAACTCCACCGACGTGGCGTAAGCACCAAGTGTAAACATCTAAAAAGGCTTTTATTCGGGTTATAACGATAGGCTTCGGGTGAATAAAGGGTATGGATAAGGCATGGGAATATTAATGAAATTGGTGTTAAAAGAAAAATTAAAAGTCAAGTCTAATACCCATGTTGCTAGTCACCGAAAAATCCGCAAACCCAAAAATGATTATAGTTACAAGCTTCTCTTTACATATCGATCACCAAATATATATATATATATATATCACGTCTTAGCATATTGGCTAATCGATAACTCAAACATACTTCATCTTCCTTCATCTTCATAGTAATATAGCACATTGGCTATAACCGTCATCACACATTTTTTTTTCATTTTTTTTTTCATAATTTTTTTTTCACATACATCACATCTCCCCCACACTTCGTATAAGCATCACCACAAAATACAAAATATAAAGGTGATCAATCTCTATCTTTGTCGGAATGGCACACACGAATGGCAAAGTGTGGCTAACTCATAATCATAAAAACAATCCAACAACCAAGCAACTAGCAACCAACCATTAGACTTGACAAGGGGTAGGCTAAGGTTTAAAGTGTAAAATATTTTGTATTTTACGGATGAAGCAAAATGAAAGGATGGCTCGAGAAAGGTGTAACTAGGGTATCTAGTGCTAAAAATGAGCACTAACAAATGGGTCCATATAAGGGTGGTTAACTAACCGATATGGTTAGCTAATATATCATTAGATGTAAGATGGAAGGCCATTTGGTTTATTCCTAAGGTGCCTCTTTATCACACGAATACACTTATATCACACGAATGTGATCTTCTTTATGATGCAGTAATGATTTACAAGTACAAGTTCTAGAATAAGTAAAATCACCCAGCACACTCATAGCAAAAGATTCAAGCATAAAAGATGTATGCTATATATGGAATAGGCTCAAGTCCTCACAATTTAGTGGAAAGGGCTATAAAATATGCTAGCAAATGTCATCGATCCCAGAATGGATTGCAATATTAATCGGGACACACCTCAAGTTTTTTTTAAAAATTGCCGATTTCACCAGTAGGTTGATCCAGTTATTCTAATATATTATCCTATAAGCGTGAAAATAACTAGATCATAAGGGCAAACAAGTTCACAAAATTTAAAAACAGGCCCAAAAATTTGGAAATTGAAAACGAGTTTCGCTTTTCACAATATTATTTTCCCCCACACTTAAGTTAATCACACAAAAGAAAAAATAACTTAAATCTAGTTATGACTCTTTTTTTCTTTCTTTTTTTCTTTTTTTATTATTTTTTTTATTTTGTTATTTTTTTAATTTTTTTTTTAATTTTTAAAAAAAAACCAAACATAAACTTATTCTTGTCCCACGAGTTCTCGGTAGCTCCATTGAAGCGCACAAAGAAGCGGAGAAGCGGTCGTATGAAGCATATTAAAACCAAACTTCTTTAGGGAATCGGGGAGACCCGCCTTATACCTCTCACACGGTTTGTTTACAATGGGTGAGCCTTACTTTCGAGGACTTGAAAAGTCAATTTATTAAAATAATCTACCAAACAAACAAACAAAGGAAAAATAACAAAGAAACAAAATAAATGAATTGTGAAAAATAAACTACAAAGCATGTAAGATAGGAAAAATTTTAAATAATAAGTCTAAGTGAAACGAAACCTTCTGGGCTAAACATCACGATGGAACTCCATATGATAAGGTGCTAAGCAAACGCTAGCATAAGCGTGTGAGATCAATCGATTTCTCATCCAAACATGTCCAATACCAAGTATAACGTCTCCAACAATCCAATCAATCCTTCCTCCAAGAGCTTATTAAATCTGCAAAAACAAAATAAACTACAAAAACGCGTAAAATTCTAAAACTCACTTTCGTAGGCATCACGGTTGCATTTAGCGTATGCAACAAGCCTTTAAACCCCTCGGTGGCCGAGTGGACGAGTTATAGTCTCGTGAGGGTTTCGGTGAACATACCACAAAGTTGAAACAATTTTATTTTAAAACACATGTACTTATTTATTCACAATGTACTAAAAATAACAAAATTAAAATGGAAAAATGACAAATAAAAGAAATGAAACTCTTGCAAAAACAAAAAGACATTTAAACTTATTTTATCTAAACACAAACACACAAAAACAAAAAATTAAAAAACGGATTTTTTTTTAACAGATTAGTCCAACCGAATCGGTTACGGGGTGTGACCGATCGGTTGGGGACGAACCAAATGAGACAAACCTTCCAACCGATCCGGTTACGGATGCGACCGATCGGTTAGAGGAGTTTTCTAAATTTTTTATTTTTTTTTTTTTTTCAGAACACACAACGGATCCGGTTACGGGTAGTGACCGATCGGTTGTAGTGGTTTATTAAGTCTGAGGCTTCCAACCGATCCGGTTGGAGTGCCAACCGATTCGGTTGGTTGATTACAGGTGGTTTGGTGGTTTTTCGCAAACATTTTTCGAGCAACTTAGAAAGCAATCATTGAAATGAGCATTTTAGAACACATGAAGCGAAATCCCAACATCAAAACATGATTTTGATGCAAAGATCATTGAGCAATTATGAGAAATTAGAGATTTTGGAAAAAGACAAGCATTCAAGCAATCTTCATGAGCAAACATCAAGAGCAATCAAACAAGAGCAAAGAAACAATCATTCATGAGCAAGAGCAATTTAGCATTCAAACAAACAAGCAAACAAACAAACACCTAAGAACAAAAACCAAATCCCCGGCAGCGGGGCCAAAAACTTGATGGGTTCCATCGGGGTTTTAAATTTGTAACAAGAATTACCGGTTAACTAGGAACACATTCGGACAAGTATACCCTAGTCAAGTTGTAGTATAGTATATGGTAAATCAAGGTCGTCCCAAGAGACTTGGTTGCACTACAAGTGTCCTTTGTTTGTTTAAGCAAGTAACAAGTAACAAGTTGATGGTTATGATTGTCACGGATCAAACCAACAAGAAAAGCATTATAAGAACAAGCAAGTATCAAGACATTCATCATTATTCCAATCAAACACAAAATCTCAATAATCATATCAATAACAAACATCTTTAAATAGAAAAGTAACAAGGTTTACCCAAAGTATGAATTACAATAGACAAAGATGAAGGATTATAGCACTCCTTCAAGCCTCCAATCAACTACAATAGTTCTACCAAGCCGGAAAATGATGTCCAAAGCGCCTTCTACAATCCTTGAGCACACTACGAATTTGGCGAGGTTTGTGGTCTTTTGGGAAGATAAGTTGGTGTAATTGGTGGAAATTCGTCCATAAGGGTGGAGGCTTCAATTTCACACAAGTTGGGATAGGATAGTTGGTGGAAACTCGTCCTTAAGGGTGGAGGCTTGAGTTTCACACCTTTGGGGTGAAGATATTGAGAGTGGTTGTGTTCTCTAGGTGGAAATTAGTCCTTAAGGGTGGAGGCTTGAATTTCACACCTTTGGGAAGGTAAGTTGAGAGAGGATGTTGTTTTAGGTGGAAATTAGTCCTTAAGGGTGGAGGCTTGAATTTTACACCTAGAGATGGAGTGGTGGATGAAAGGGATGAGAAAGATGGAGAAGGGATGATGAAATGAGGTGCCAAATGGGTTCTATTTATACTACTACCAAGGCTTAGGGTATTCAATGCATTACTTGGAGGCCAAGGAGCTTGGAAGGGACTAGAAATCATGTAGGAAGGGACTAGAATCGTTTGGAACAAGTTTGGGATCTTAGTAGTGCAGAAATGGCTGAAACAGGACCTCCAACCGGATCCGGTTGGGCTCCAACCAAATCGGTTGGTCTTCTTGACAGCTCTCCAACCGAATCGGTTACGGGGCTCGACCAATCGGTTGGAGCAAAATCACAAAAAATCATAAACGGCAAAGTTGTAGATCTTTCTCTTAGCTTTCTGTGGCCGCGAACTGGGGGTCAAACGGAGTCCGTATGCAAAAGTTATGGCCAAAATGGTGAAGGTGTGTCGGGAACAACGAGTCTTCCAATATGTTTTCGTTTTAGCTTCTTTTCTTCATTTCTTTCTCGTTTCCTTCTTGAACTTTATTCTTAAGTCTTTGGACCACTAACTTGATGACTTTATCTTCTCGAATATACTCATAAGTCTTTCATTTGATGGGAACTCTTCGTATTTGGAGAAATCTTCATATTTTACTTCTTTTTCCGTCTTTTTCTCCATTTTCCTGTACTTGGCTACAAATGAACTAGCAAACGCACTTTTGATACAATTAAGCATTAAAAGCATATGATAATAACCAAATAACACATATAAAAACACGGATAACGCTACTAAAAACATGCACAATTTGGCGTTATCAAGGATCCTGCGGTCTTCATGCGGGACCCCGCTCGATTGTCTCGAAGATAATGAAGTTGGGCTACTATTGGCCTTCGATGCCGCAGTGCGCAACGAAATCATTCTCAGTGTGAAGCTTGTCGAGATCACGATCAAAGCGTTCCAAAATGCCAAGCAAGACATGACAAGTGTGACATCGCATGGCCCTTCTCTCGGTGGGGCATTGATATTGTAGGCCTATGCCTATAGCGCCGGAGGAGTCAAGTTCTTCTTGGTAGCGATTGATTACTTCACTAAGTGGGTGGGCGAAACCCTAGCCTCTATGGCGAGGAGACAGTTGAGAAGTTTGTATGGGAGCACATTGTGTGCTGATTCGAGTGCCCGCATCATCATATCGACAACGGGAAGCGGTTCTGAAGAGTCTTCTCGACTTACATCGAGGGCTCAACATAAAGCAATCTGGACATCCGTCTATCACCCGCAAGGTAATGGACAAGTGGAAGTTACAAGCAGAGACATCGTTAAAGGGATCGAGAAAAGGCTAGGCGAACTCATCATGGATGGATGGGCGAGCTCCTCAAGTCTTATGGGCTCATAGGGCGCATCCTAAGTCAAGCAATGGAGAAACTCCTTTCGACAACATACGGACGAGCGGTCATCCGCCGGGCCGGTTGTACACGGAGGCGTGTGGCAGCGTATGATGCCTCCCAAAATGACGAAAGGATCGGGAAAACCTTGATCTACTAGAAGAAAGAAGGAAATAGCCTCCATCAGAAGCAATACACAAACACAAGATCGAAGACTACTATAACAAAGGGTCGGACCTTCCACTTTCAAGCACGGAGAATATGTCTGCGCCTCAGCGGTGCAAGCAAAGCAGTATCGAGGGAAAGGCGGGACCAACTTGGGAAGGACCCTACATGGTAGGCGAGGCCCTACGGACAATGGAGCCTACAAGCCGCCACTCTTCTCGGAGAACCCATCGACGGGACATGGAATGGTGCAGAACCTTCAAAGTTCTATGTTTAAGAAGTACTTTAACTTTTTCTTGTAATTAAAAGCTTCTCGAGGAAAGCACACATTATTGGTAGTTGTCTTAGTTTTCATTTCAAAATGATGTAATCCTATCTACCAATTCAATGATAAATAAGACATTTCCACAAATCTCTTGCTTCATTTCTTAAACACAAAGATTTTTTCAGCCAAGTCGTTAATGAGTTTCAATGTCGAATGGCTTGGGGTGTAACACACGCCTTATCATTTAAAGCCAACTTAAACATTCACATTAACTCTCCTAGTAGTTTTTGGCGCTTGTAGAAATTTTTTTTACAAAGCCATGCTATGTAAAGGATTTGAGATAGAGTGGGTCGTGACCCTCTGTCAATGGCCAAGTTGGTCATTATATTCTTGGTGTTGCAATTTACACACAATGAGGTTGTTTAACCTTAGATTGTAAAATTTAAGCGTCAGAAAAATGGCGTACGAGAAGTTAACAAAACAAACATAACCTAAGTGTGTAGAGGTATGTCCTCACACCATCACATTCAAAATATGGGCTACGCCTTATATACTGCATGAGGAGCCTAGGCTCGATCAAATTGTTCTTGGCCCATGGCCATACATCACAAGCATTTAAATTGTTTGGAGAACAAGACACACATTGTCACATAAAGTAAATTGTCTTAAGGGTACATGCCACCTTTGGAACCAAATTATCGCTATGAGCGACCTTCATTCTTGTTTCTTTGGAGATGGAGTGGAGGAGGGTTGCCTTGAGGCCCGGCTTAGTAGACATGGTCTTCTTGGTTGGAGTGGTAGGCTTGACCCGAGGCTTCTTGGAAAGGAGGTCTTGAGGGTGCCATTGGATCTTTGGTTGCCTCGGCAAGGAAGGAGTACTCTGCGGTTGCAAATGCATTTCTGCCTCATCGTATTCGACCTTGAAGTGGGACGATAGCATTCAATCTTGGAGAGGTCCACGGCTTACTGTTTTGGCGACCTCCTCCAGTAGCAAGCACCGTCCATGAAATATGGTCGATTTGATGACCTTCCACATCCGAGCTCCCAACTCGTCACGTGATAGAGCTCCATGGCTATGTAAGGCACCACCTTTGAAACAACACGCACGATCTTTCTGGCATCTTATACCTCATCTGCAGCCATCGATCTCCTCCCTCAACTTTACCTCTACCTCTCCAAGCCTAACCTTCTCACTTTCCAACGCAGCACATTTAGCCTCGAGGAAGCGACATTCGACTGTGAGGTAATAACCTTGGCTTCTTCCGACTTAAGATTGCCGCGTTCCACGGTCAAGTGAGCTATCTTTCTCGAAGGTCCTGGACGACGGGGTTCTTCTCAACGTCCCCCTCAATCTCGTCACACTTCGCTTCCAGCTTGACCACGGTTCTGAGCAAATCCCTGGTCTTGGCATTCAAGTGGTTATCCATCACTGCCTGCCTCGCAACCCCATTATCATGCATGTCACAAAACTTTTCAATAGACATGTTCTCTAGCATACTCTTCCACTATGGAGGGGTCACATGGTCAACAATCCGATGACAAGCTAAGGCATTTGGAAGCTCCTTCGTCTCTGGAAGACCTGCGAGTAACACAATGTATACAGGTTAGCATAATCGTTACATTTATAACTTCACAATGTCTCATAAGACAAAAATACTTACCATGAACCTCAACGGATTCATCGGGTAATTCAAAGGCATACTTGACAAACTTTCTGCCCTCGGTACTCTTCTGCTTCACAACTCTACTCCCAGAGGTAGGCAGGGGATTCTTCCTTTTGTTGGTGGATTTCACAGCCTTGGCGGCTGTTCCCTTCCTACTCTTCAACACATACGCTATTCTGTTGAACCAAAGCAGGGGACATCCTTATCCGCAGGATCGTCAAAGTCGACAACATTTTCCACCGGTTGGGATGGACCTCCAACGCAAGTTGCGGGATCTTGATGCAATGGGTTACGGCTTTAGAATATCTACCTCGTTGTTATTCACCGATGTTGAAGGAGAGCCGACACCATAAGACTCTTGACTTCTCTGCGGGCATGAAACTTAAGTCCTCATCCAAGTCTTTGTACATAAAGTTTCGAGCGACATCTCGCAAAATAGAAACAAAAACAAATAAATATCGATGCTACATTGGTCCTACTTAAATAAGAGTAGATAAACATACTTTGTCCTTGGTATATGATCACGAGGCTTCTTGGGAGACCCTCGACTCGAGCAATCAACCATATATAAGATGGCTTGAGGAACACTTGCACATCCACGGGATATTTGACCAAAGCGATAATGAGGATCCTCTCGCACCTCATAGGGCGGGGGTCATTATACCGTTTAGCATTAAACCTATTCTCCTTATTCGTGACTCACGAATATTTGGGGAATAATAGTGTCTTACTGCGTAGAAGAAGCTACCCTTCCAACTGTTATGTTTGTATACACCTTCCCAAACGGGTTGGGTACATCTCCTCGGTCTTTTGCTAATGTCAACCAATTGCCCCAGTGCAGGTTCAAAATCCTCTTAAAGCAGTCAATGTTGGTTGGTAGCCATATGCTTTGCACATCACTATGAATGTGGTCGACTTGGTAAAACCAAAGGGATTAAACCTAGAGATGTGAACTTTGTAGTCTTGCATAAACTCTAAAATCGATGGATGTAACGGAATCCTAAGGTTTGGTGACTAAATGCATGTGTATACAACCTACGAAACACGGAGGAGCATCAAAGATACCACGAGAAGGTTTGGGTAACATCACTTTATGTTCTAGTGGGATGGGATAATCGGCTAAGTGACCATGTAAATCTTTTGCAGATAATGTACACTTCTGCTGTTTTATAATAAACTTGGAATCCATGTTCCTATTTTTTTTAAAATCTACAAGAAGAGAAAGGTGTTTACCTTGGTTTTCGAAGATGGTATGCGCTTGAAAGTTTACTGCGTGTAAATGAAGACGGAGAGAGTAAAAGTGTTTTAGGGTTTCATCAAATCCCCCTTAAATACCCCTTTTTTACCGTCTTCAAATCCACACACGTGTCCATCTTGATTACTCTTATCCAAGACAAACAACTTTTTAAATTTTAAATAAAGACTTTTGGTCTCCGGGTAATATGGGAATAAGTGATCTTTGTGGCAGGCGGTGGGCGTTTTAATTAGCATTTAATGCGCTTGGTTAGTTGCGTAGTTATCTCCCAACTAGTATGTTTAGCGGCGGGATGGTGTTTTTCAAGCATGAAGTCGAAAGCAATGCCTCCTCGCTCATATGCATCACTTTCATTGGGGGCTTGATGATGTACCCTCAGGGTAGCTCGAAGGACACTCCTCAGGGCGTGTCGAAGCCGCTTCTCTGAAGGCCCAGTTAGGATTCAGAAATATCCATAGGCGTCAAACCATTCGTTGCACGAAGGTTACCTAGGGGAATTCGCCATTGAGCCCTAAGCCCTTCGAGGTAAGGGCGACGAAGGAACAATGGATAAGGAAACCTCGACTTGGTCGAACCCACGATCTCCTCTCTCTCTTGGCTTCCCGTCAAGTTTGAGAATGTGGGTCACTAAACCACAGCGGTTACCCACAATCATGGGACGCCCCATGATCTCCGACAATCATGCAAGTGCCTCAATGATATTTCTTCCACTATAAATAGGTTGGACGGGCAAAGGATTATGGTATGCTCATTTCACACTCATCTCTTTACTTATACACACTTACATAACCATAACTCATACTTACTCTCATGGGAGGTGGTTTGCGAGGTCCAACCCATGCGCAATCACTTAACGTAGTGTTTCATATTTCTTATTCTCGGGTTCTGGCAAGTCTTGGTGGAACATACACCCTCATTACTTTGATCCTCATCGAGCTGGTAGTGCAATCTTTTGCATAATCAAGGGGCTTCCCGCTTTCAAATCCGTTATGAGTCGGGGGTCTTTACAAAGTCGGTAAGCCACAATTCAAAAAAAAAAAAATAGTTAGACAAATAGAGCAAAGAAAGGTTATGTGCATATAAAAAACCTTAAGACCTACCATGTTCATCCTCGTCTAAGAAAGTAGGACGGGAAGAAGGATCGTCCCAGAGGCAGCTTAACCCAACCGCCCTAAGAAAAATCTTAGGAAATTTTCTAATCTTGGTGGGATTAGAATCAATAGTAGTCATAAGAAGCTGATCAACAGAAGATTCATCTGGCAAAGGGTCCCGCACCAAAGCATCTTTGTCAAACCACTTTATAGTCATCGGAGCCTTGGTAGACTTAATCCAGAAGAAGCGATCCCTCCAATTCTTAAGGGAATTGAACGTCTCTAAATGACGAGTTGGAGCGGTGATATTTTTATTTTCCTCCCTTCTCGCCGTAAGCCAACCACGGGAACTTTTCGGCATAATAGAACCGGTGGAAAGAGGAATGGTGGGAACACCACCATGACGATGACATAGAATCGAAAATGGCTAATCCGAGGAAGCTCAAGAATAGACATTTGAGAGAAGTGAATCTTGAAAGATTCATGAACACTTAGAAAAAATGTGGACAAAGGAATACAAAAGTTTTCAAACTCAATAAACCTAGTGTAAATGCCACTCTTTCCCTTGGGAAAGTCACGATTGGTATCATTATGTCCTGTAACTCCGGCTCTAAATCCTTGATAATACCATAGGTATTACAAAATCTAACTATAATTGTGAAAGGACATCATGAAAGGTATTTATGGTTTCTTTAGTCATAGCGAAAGTGGAACACAAACCTGTTCACAAAATAAGCAGACGGAAATGCAAGTGGTGCATTCAGAATCTGGTTAGTATAGCCGAAATTCCTAACGGAAGCTAGAAGATAAAGTGAAAAGGATTAAGGAATGGTAAAAACCCGTTAAAAGGATGGATTTTATATAGTAGCGGCACGTTTCTCAATAAACTTACATCAGATGGTTGGGATGAATGGAACGTGGATCGTGTCTGAAGAACGGGCAGGATGAAGGGAAAAATTAACGATCTAGATGTTGCAGAAGACGAAAGGACGAAAATGAATCGTCGTACGTCCCATCGGACAGAGAAATTGCGGCTACAAAAGAATGCAATTACCAAACAAAAAACACATGAAATTGCGGTTACAAAACAGCGCAATTACCATAAGATAACCATCTTATGGTAAACCCACCAACCATGCTTTATAGCTTACAAAATAAACCCACCAAAATAAACCACCGCTGCACCACATGCGATTGCAAATATAAACCCACCAACCATGCTTTATAGCTTACAAAACAAACTCGTTGCACCATCATTTGAAAGCTTTGCTCCCATAGAGATCTAAGCTAATCGTGACCATGGACTTTGTTTATGTTGCTTGAACACATTTTCTCATGATCTTCAATGTCCACTCAAGTTTTCTTTTCTTGCACCCGAACATGACCCACCTTGAAAGCCACATGACCCGAGACACAAAAAAGTGACCCTTGAGGGCAAGGCTCGTCTTCAAGCGGGAAGTATTGATACGATTCAAACTGTATTGCAAACGAACCCTATGACTTGTTCAATGCCATGACGTGAAGTCCATTTGTTGATTTATGCATGTATGGTGAAATAAAGCCTTAACTTCCATGTTTAAATTTTTCTATTTATTTCAAGTTCCGTATTTATACGTAATTGTTGCATTGAGTTTAAAATGAAGAAGAAAATTGTTTAAAAGTTCCGTTTCTCTTTAGTTTTTTGGGGTCTTGCCCACTCAAAGAGCCTAATCAAATTTTCTCTTATCTATTTTATGGAGAGATAATTTTTCATCGTCTCAAATCATTCTCTATCACCTTTATCTAAGTACTTACTAGTTTTTAATAAAATTTGTTGTTCCTAAAATATCTAAGTTGCTTTATTATTATTATTGTTTTTTAATATGCGAAAACATATGTCTAGACGCAAAATATCAGTCAATAAAAAAGCTAGTTTTGATTCACTTACTAGTTTTCCAAATAATTAGTTAAGATACTCAAATAAAAAAGAACGTAAATAAGTTGAATTTAAAAAGACATATACGCGCATCAACTCATGGCAATTCCAGTAAAGCGCCTCATGTTGCCAGCCCATTACGTAGAACTTGTCTAGCATATTCTTCCATGTACGCCAAGTGGCAGCTATCGAAACAATAGTTATTTCCGTTAACCTGTCTAAACAGCTATAACTTAGCAGATTTTACTTAAAATAAGTTGTTATAGATCAGTCTATTGAAACTCGACTGAAAGAAGTATGAAGTGATTTTGATCGATAAGACTTTATAACTTTTTAAAAGTATGTGGCATTGTAGTGTACATTACATTTCAAAATCTCTTTTTCTGGAATCAGAGAGTACACTGAGACAGGCATTTTTGCTCTGTTTTATGAATGTATGCTCATGAGTTTACAATATTTGCAATATTTTAAAGGTGATTTCATAAACACAAACATTAAAGGTGCTAGAGGGAAAAAAAAGATTATACGTTCGTAAGAGCGTAGTTTGAGTTCAGCCTTATTCTTGGTCATCATCCCAACTGGACCGACTTGAATAAAGATCCACTTAAGTGTGTGGCATACGTATACATTTTATCGATAATCTATACTACTTATAGAGGAATAAATCTATCTCTTCATTGTTTTAAAATTAAAACTTACAAAATACAAAACCTATTGTACAATACACAATGCACTATTAATAATCTTTCTCATCAATCTTAATTTTAATACTTACAAGTCTTAAAGTTTAATGTACAAAATACAAAGCAATATTAATGTTTTCAAAATATTTAATATAGTCAATTAATTAACTGGTTAATAAATACAATTAATGCAGTTATTAAAACACCGCTTACACAAGAAATACAAATTATCAAGCATATTGTACAACCAACTTAAACACAATTCTTGCATTAAATGTCACTAATACAAATAATAAAACACATTATACAAATATTCAAGCCGAATGATGTGGCCAAATGAGAGCCGAGCCCGAACAGTCACGGTCCAGCGGGGTCGAGCCGAGCAGGCACGGCCATACGGGCTCGATCCGGACCGGGCACGGGCTAAACAAAATTCTTGATATCCAAAAATTTATAGTCAAAAAGAACATAATAAACTAAAATATATGATTCACCGGAAAATTTTATTTTAGAGTCACTTGACACAATGCATGTAGTGCCTGCTAGTACATTATAAAGCATTTAAAACATTTTTAAAATAAAAAACCTTAATTCTACACATTAGCTTATTATAAAATTATGTCTTAAATACTCATAATTAAGGTAACTAAAATACCCCCTTATAAGAAAATACAACTAATAAAACAAATGGTACAAATAATGAAAGCTACTAACTAATTTGGTCATCATTATTTAACATGATACAAACCAACCATATATTTTCTACTTTTACAATCACTTATTTTAATCAAAACGTAATGATCCATAACTACCTTAATATTTTAAACCGTAATATCCATATATTTTATACTTTTCTCTGTATCGTCGTTTATGTCATCTTTCTCATCTTTATATTTTCTTTTAACAACCTCTTGTTACATTTATTATCATAAAAAATAATGGTCGAGTACCTATTAATTCCATAATACTATCCGCATTCGTCACAAAAAACATATAATCAGAAAATATTGATCGCCGTAAATTTTTATTACATGGTATTCGCCGTCATAACATGCGATTACCTGCTAGTACTATACCTATACAAATAGTTTATCAATTTGTCTTAAAAATTTTAGAAAAATACAAAAAAGAATATAGGTTGCAAAAAGTTAATTAAATACTACATTGTTATCAATTAATGTGATTCGTAAAAACATTGAATGTTTTACAATCATAATTAAATTCCAACCGCAATTTTTACAAACTCATTAATTACTAAGGGTGCGCTTGGTTCAAATTGGGGAATGGTAAAGGGAAAGGCAATGGGAATGCAAAGGGAATGCAAAGGAATAGAATGTAGATTATCATTATCTTTGATAGTGCTTGGCTTGAGAAAAATACATTAACCTCCAAAGTGGTGGTGGTGGTGGCTGATAGTGGTGGTGGTGGTGGTTAGTGGTGGTGGTGGTGGTTGCTGGTGGTGGCAGCTTTTGGTGGTGACGGTGGTGGCTGGTAGGTGGTGGTGGTGATGGTGGTGGTGGTGGTGGTGGTTTACGGTGGTGGTGGTCTTGCTAGTGGTGGTGGTGCGAATGGTGGTGGTGAGTGGTGGTGGGCTGCTGGTGGTGGTGGTGGATCTTTGAGGTGGTGGTGGCTCTTGGTGGTGATGGTGGTGCTAATGGTGGTGGCTGGTGGTGGTGGTGGTGATTGTTGGTGGTGGTGGTGGTGCTAATGGTGGTGGTGGTGGTGGCTAATGGTGGTGGGCTTGGTGGTGGTGGAGGAGGTGGTTCTTCTTGGTGGTGGTGGTGATGGCGGCTGGTGGTGGTGGTGGTAGTGGTGGTTGCTAATGGTGGTGGCTGGTGGTGGTGGTGGTGGTGGTGGTGGTGGTGGTGTTGGTGGCTGCTTGGTAGTGGTGGTGGTGGTGTTGGTGGTGGTGGTGGTGGTGTTGGTGGTGCTAGTGGTGGTGGTGGTGGCTCTGCCGCTGCTATGGCGGTGCTTGGCGGTGGTGGTGGGTGTCGTTACCATACCTCCCAATTTCTTGGGTAATGCCCATTACCCAATACTGAACAATGATTGCATTCCTAGTTCTAACAGGGCGTGTTTAATCATTACCTTTGTCATTCCCCACCCCATTACCCCAACCAAGCACCCCTAAGATATTAGTTGAAAATATAAGAATGATCATTTAGAAGCGATAATAGCATTTGGTGGTGATGAATACATAATCTGCTAATATTGTAAGAGATGATCATGCGCATAGACGGAACTTGAACATTTTTTTTTTAGTCGAATTTATTTTGTGAGGGCCGAATCGAAGATTTGTTTGTAACCTCAACTAAATTACCCCTAAAACCTATAATATTTACATTAGGTGCCGCAAATTTTGGGAAGGTCGGGGCCCTCCTTAGCCCCTACATAGCTCCGTCTATGATCATGCAGAGTCTAGATGTTAACTCGGAATTGTTCTACAACAACTGACTACATTGTATCAGTTACGAGTGACGTAAAATATTTTTAGTTGATGATCGCATAGTGCGATTATGCAACTAATATAAATATACGTGCAGAGTATTCTAGTTTTTTATATGATATTAGAACTTTACTTTGGTTTTTATATAACAGCCGAATACATGCGTAAGTGACAGTATAACGCTAAATAATTATATTTGTGAACTTGTGTTTTGATGTGATCGTTGATTTAACACTTACGAGTTCAATTTGTAGTAATTGTGATATAAAAATTTTATAGTTATAAATGAAAAATGATAAAAGTTTGTGAACTAAAAATAAATTAAATTATTAATTTAGTGGTGTATGTTATTATCAATTTTAATCAGTGATATTTAAAACTTGCCATTTATTGTAATCAAAGTGTTAAGTTAGGTATTATCAACGTTCTTAGCTATGCCCAATATGGTGAGAGATGGATAGAAATGTTCTCTCTCCTCTAACAACTTATCCTCCATTTTTCTTCCACCATAATCCATGTATTTCCTTCATTATTGCTTCATTTTGACTGAATTTTTCAATTATAAACCATGTGATCGATTCAATTTTTAATTCTACACAGATTGATAGCAATTTCCTCAATTTTTATCGGGTTTTGTGTTTTTGATTTTGGCGCCAAAACTTTGTTTTTAGAAAATTAGTCATAAGAATCAAAATTAACATCTTTCCAATTAATTTGCTGATGGTTTAGTTCTTTAATTCAATGTCAAATAAGAAAAAGAGGCAAGTGAAGGTTCCGAAAAAGTATGATAATCATGTGGTGGGGAATTTGAGTCAGAAACGTGTTGTTAATGATGATTTGAGTCAAAGTAAGGTTGATGTGAGACTGGATAAGAATAGTAATGGGGGTGATGAGAATAGTATGAATAAGGAGGTGTTTGGTAGTAATGCTACACAGTCTTCAATTCCCACTGTAAGTCCTGTTTGTAATAAGATGTAGCAGTTAATACTGGAAATGATGCACAATCACCTAGTCCTAATGATCCTAATGATGTTACTAAACCTAATAAGGATAATGAAGACGTGCATGTGGACAATAACAGTAAGCCTACTAGTATGAATGAAAATAGTAATGATAATGGCCCAAACACTGTTAATATGTCATATGCTAAAGCTGTAAATAATGTGGATAATGTTGATAACAAATTGATGTTTACTCTAACTGTTATCAGTGATGATGGGAATGAATTTGTTGTATTTGATGAGGATCTTGTGATAAAAGGTATCCTTAAATGGAATTTAATTGTTTGTGGATATTTTGTGGGTAGTCATATGAATGCTAATGAGTTAAACTACCATCTTAGAAGAATGTAGAGTAAATTTGGGTTGAATGATGTTAAGGTAAATGCTGATGGTGATTGTTTCTTCAATTTTAAAAGTGAAGATGGGATTAATTCATTCTTGAAACAAGAACCATGGATTGTGAATAATAGACCCTTGTTTGTCCAAAGATGGGATCCAATGATGGGACTGATAAAACAGGAACACAATAAGATTCCAATTTGGGCTAAATTGACTAATGTACCAATTGAATCTTGGAGCAAAAAGGGAATTAGTGCATTAGCTAGCAGCCTAGGGAAACCACTGATCATGGATAGTATGACTACTCAGATTTGCAAAACATGTATGGGGAAAGTTGACTATACTAGAGTTCTTGTGGAGTTTGAGGTAGCTAAAGGATTCAAAGACAAATCACTATACAATACAGGAACAAGGAAAATGAGATTAAAGGTTCAAAGGTTGTGAATGTAGAATACTTATGGAAACCTGAGTCTTGCTCCTTTTGTTCTATATTTAGGCATGACACCAAGAGATGTACCATAAGGCCTAAAACAAATGAAGAAATAGAGGACCTGAATAAGAAAGTTGTAGCCAAAGTTACTGAAGAAGAGGGATTTACTGAAGTTAAGAATAGAAGAGGGAATCAAAGAGTGAATGGGAATTTTGGTAAAAGTCAAGGTGGTTACAGTTACAACGTGGGCAGGAATGGTGGCTTGTGGAAGAAAAAGAATGATGCTACTGGAACAAGAATTACCACATCTAGTAGCACAACAAAGGAAAAGAATGTTGACAAGCCAATAGGGATGGAGAAGAGCAGTGCGGAAAATACTAACATGTTTGAGGTTTTGATTAACACAAAACCAAAAAGCTATGATAATGAATTTCCTGCCTTTCTTATTTCACAAAACCAAAATGGTAAAATGGTTAATGGTGTTACTAATGGAACAATAGTGGAAGATGTTTGTTGTGGAAAAAATGGGATGACATCAAAAATGGTAGAGAATAGTGTCAAAGAAAATGAGATTTTGAAGAAAGAGAATAGAATGGAAGATCCTGATAT
Organism: Chrysanthemum lavandulifolium; assembly: GCA_022545495.1. Classification (NCBI taxonomy): domain Eukaryota; kingdom Viridiplantae; phylum Streptophyta; class Magnoliopsida; order Asterales; family Asteraceae; genus Chrysanthemum; species Chrysanthemum lavandulifolium. Next base: position 139,231,088 of record CM040243.1, read on the forward strand.
AATATTACAATGGAGAAGGATTTGAAATTTATTGATAAGCTTGTGGATGATAAGAGGATTCCTATTGTTGAAGAATCAAAACTATGGTTTAAGGAAAAATCAGCTTCTGTACTACAAGAAAAAATAGGAAGTAAAATGGAAAACTGAATGCCCCATATGAGATAGATGTTTCTGTTAATTTCTGGATCTTCATAAAATGAATATATTAGTGCATTGGAGGTCTGGACACTGTTGTCGTCAGTATAGTAATGTTTGTTTGAGTTTCATGGTTTGTATGTTGTCTGGTTGTTTTGTTTTAGCTCCAAGTTCAGATGCAATGGCTTGTCATTAGCTTTGTTTTGGATGTTTTTCTTGTATCTTGGTTTTGAGCTAATATATTTTTTTATTTTTGCAACAAAAAAAATTGTTAATTTAGGTAAAACACTTTAGTCAGTTTTAAGTCATTTTAACTTGCAAAAATAAACATGCATATACACTTTTTATAAATAATAGAGATGTGTTGTTTTCAATTTCAGAAAGAATTGAAGTATGTGACACAACTATCAACCATTATATGACATCATTCGTTAATGAATCAAATAATACTCAAGCATGGTATTATTAATACAGCCATGCACAACAGAATCTAAACAATCCAAAAGAAGGCAATTCACAAACACAGTGGAAGCATCGATAAAAGGCACGAAAAAGTTACAAGAAAGGATTATTTAACAATTAAAATATATTGCATTGATGAATAAGAACAAGGTAAATCGTCCAATATTAACAAAAGAATGAATTCAAAAAGAAAAAACAAATCCAAAAAGAAACCCTAAACAATAAGAAAGGTTTCTTGGCTTTTTGCAAAACAAATCCACAAAAGAATAAGAAAATGATTAGAAATTTAATGCCAAGTCAACATTAATAAACAAATACCAACATGAGGATTAATTTTGAATCAGTCAGAAGAATTTCCTTGTAGTTGTAGTCTTGTTTTCGGACGACGATTCTGGATCCTGTGGTTCGATATGTCCCAACCTTAGCTCAAGGTCTAATTCAGGTTTCGGTTCAGGTTCAGGTTCAGGAGGGTTATCCTGTTGTGGAACACTTTTTGGAGCCTCGTGATGGCCGAAAAATGGAAGTGGTGCTTTTTCATCTTGTGGAGGGACAGAAATCCAATTCCCATGATGAGATATCGAAAAAGGACTAGTGGTTGTACCAGTCGTGGGACTTAGTCGTGGACGAGTGGCAGAAGGCGATTCCACAACAACATTTGGTGACAAACTAGTTGAGGAAGATAATGAGTGCTTGTTTTTGGCTTTGTCTTTACGATGGATGTTCATATGACCTCCTAGTGCTTGTGCATTGGTGAAACCTCGTTTGCAAAAATTGCATTCGTATGATCTCGGTGTTTGGGGTGTACTGGGTTGCTGTTGTTCTTCGGAAGGTGGTTTCGGGTCGTCTGAGGCTTCTGTTGGAGGTTGTTCTGAGGGTTCCATCGTTGGATGAGAAAAAAATCTAGAGGTGGTCAACTCATGGAAGAAAATGATGGTGAGTTTATAATATAGTAAAGACATTGGCCTGCATTGGGTTTGAATACTACTCCGTATTGTATAAATTCTCTGTCGCTTTTGTGACAAACAAATGTTGTATGTATAAAAAACATCTAATATAGCTTTATTTTATTCTATGATTTGACGATGTTGATTATGTCGATAATATGTACTACTGTTTAATTTGTATGGATTCTTACAAACAAAAGCAATATTTTTGTATACAAATTAAAAGTTGTTGTAGTTTGATATCTTATAAATAGTATTAGTCAGCAAAAATATATGAACATAGTGTTAGATTCTGTGTCGGAAAATAAAAGGTGTTTAGTTAAAGATCGCTAATTTCTTTTCGCGTGCTAAAGAGTCGTAGGGATATAACTCCATTCGCTTGTGGGTGTAAAGTGTTACATAACATTATTTTTATTTTTATTTTTATAACGGCAACCAACTATCTTACAAATTATACATCACAATTATCTCAAACTAACTATCTCACAAATTATACACAACTATCTCACATATTATAAGCAGAACTTAAACTCATAACCATTTAATTGAATGAAAAAAAAAAAAAAAAAAAAAAAAAAAACTCGCACAAAAATGGTACCATTAAGAGACACTCGAATGGATAATATCGGCCCAAACTAAGCAAATTAGACCATTTTCTGTTTCATCCCATTATATTGGCATTTGGCCACACTCATACTCTCTCGCTCCTTCTTGAGAGAATTTTCTAATCACTTACCTATCCAGATTAAACACTTGGTCGCGGATTTCCGACCCCCTCCATTCAAATTTTTAATTCATAGATTGGTTAAAAAGACTTTGAACCTATGGTTCATGACTTCTGGTCCATGAAAGACCTACACCAGATTTCTAATTGTTCAACAGTGGCCTTCAAAAGAAAACTTCAAAGGTTAAAAGTCATTTTAAAAACCTGAAAAACAATATGTTGTCTTCTGAAACACAACAAATTACTTCCCTTCGTTCCAAACTCCTGTCAATTGACACTTTAGCCGAAACCTCCACTCTCTCTTCCACCAACATTGAATCAAGATAAAAAATAATCAAAGACCTCCATGCTATAGAATATCGTCACTTAACATATTTGCGCCAAAAAGCTAAAATAAGATAGGCTTTGGAAGGGGATGAAAACTCGGATTTCTTTCATGGGATCATTAATAGCAATAGAAACCGATCACGGATGAATGGTCTCAACATCCATGGGTCTTGGACGACGGATCCTGCTACCATAAAATCTCATATTTTTAAAGTTTACAAATCAAAATTCAAAGAAGATGGCATTTCCAGACCAACTTTCACAAGTGAGAATTTCAAAAAACTTTCCAATGATGATTTATTGATTCTTGAATATCCAATATCCGACCAAGAAATTAAGGATGCGGTTTGGGAATGTGGAAGTGAAAAGGCTCCGGGCCCTGATGGCTTCACGTTCAAATTCTACAAGTCACAATGGAACACCATCGCTCCTGATGTCATTGCTTATATCAAAGAATTTGAGATGACTTCATTCATTCCAACATGTTTTAATTCGTCTTTCATTGCTCTTGTGCAAAAAGTTGAAAACCCGCTTGTCATAAATGATTTCAGACCCATTAGTTTGATAGGTAGCCAATACAAAATTCTTGTAAAGATACTTGCTAACCGCCTAGCAATGGTCATCCCATCGGTTGTTAGCAATGCTCAAACGACTTTTATAAAAGGTCGTCAAATTATTGACGGACCTTTAATGGTGGATGAGATTATATCATGGGCAAAAGTTTACAAGAAGAAGCTTTTTATGCTTAAAGGTGACTTAGAAAAGGCTTTTGATACTTTATCTTAGTCTTTTTTAGACTTGATTATGGCTCAAATGGGTTTTACCTCTAAGTGGAGGAAATGGAATTTTGATTGTCTTAACTCGGGATATGCCTCAGTTCTTGTTAATGGTTCCCCTACTTTGGAATTCAATATTGAAAGGGGTCCACTTTCTCCCCTTCTCTTCATCTTGGTGATTAAGGCTCGTAATGTGGTTTTAAATGAAGCGAAAAATAGAAGTTTATTATGAGGAGTTGAGGTGGGGAAAGATAAGATTAATGTCTCGCATTTTTAATTCGCCGATGATGCTCTTATCTTGGGAGAATGGTCATTGTCATTGTCATTGTCATTGTCAAAAACCTGTCTTGCATCCTTTCTTGTTTTCATCTTGCTTCTAGGCTTAAAATTAACTTCAACAAAAGCAATTTTTTTGGCTTAAACGTTTCTCAACATGAGTTAACCTCTCTAGCATTCACAATATCTTGTCCCCCTTGCCACTTCCAGTGCACCTATTTGGGGCTTCCTATCGGGGCCAAGATGTCTAGATGCTCAAATTGGAATCCCCTTATCGAAAAGTTTCAAAAAAGATTGTCTAAATGAAAATCAAAGTCCCTCTCTTTTGGTGGTATACTAACCCTTATAAAATCCGTTCTTGGAAGCTTAGGTGTTTATTTATTCTCCATCTTTAAGGCCCCGAAATCTATCATTAATAAGCTTGAAAGCATAAGGAGAAACTTCGTTTGGGGTGGTTCTTTAAACACTCAAAAGATAGCATGGATTGCTTGGAAAGAGGTAATATCCCCTTTAAAATGTGGAGGTCTTGGAATTGACAGTTTAAGCTCAAGCAATATTAGTTTATTATCTAAATGGTGGTGGAGGTTCTAGAATGAAATGGCGACTCCCTTTGGGTAAAAGTTATTCGTTCTATTCATGGTGCTCAAGGTGGTCTTCTCGACACCTCAATTATTAGATGTAAATCGGGTCCTTGGTATAACATTGCAAAGCTAATAGAAGACCTACAATTGCACGGGATAGACTTGCCTTCCCTAGTTAAAATCAAGATTGGTAACAGTGAAATTGCAAGGTTTTGATTAGAAAATGGTTGGGTGGTCCTTCTTCAAGTGAAATGTTTCCTTACTTATACCGACTTGAAGTTTCTAAAGATGTTCGAGTTGTCAACAGGTCCCCAAGGTATTGTCCCATTTCCATGTTACTCCACCCTGTGGAACCAATGCATTCTACCGGTGTTACTCCCTTCCAAATGTCATTGGTCTATCGGCACTTATAGACTTCATTTTTCTTGGGCACGAGGAGGACTTTATGAAGAAGAAATTCAGAATTAGAGACATCAAACAATCTTGTTTCTCAATTACATCTCAGCAACTCTCGGGACTCGTCGGAATTTACAGGTTGTACTTCAAGAAAATTTTCAGTCAAAGCTTTTAGAAATATCTACACAAGCTCTACAACAACCATGGCTCAAGATCAAACAAGTTGGAACAAGTACATACCTATCAAAATAAATATCACTATTTGGAGAGTGGCAAATTAAAGACTTCCAACAAGAGTTAACTTAGATAGAAGAGGAATTGATCTACACTCAATTCAGTGCCTTGTTTGTGACGATTATCTCAAAGCAGAAAATCACATCTTTGTTCATAAAGCAAACGTGGACCGACATTTTAAAATGGTGGAATCTTCACAACTTAATTCCTTCTAGTCTTTTTGAGGCAATTGCCTTGGTGGATCGAGCAAATCTCACATCTACTCACACATACCATCTTGATGGTGTGATTCAATCAGCTATTTGGATTCTTTGGCGGAATAGAAACCAGATAACTTTCAAGAACAACCGAAGGAATAAAGATGCGATTCTAAATGATGTGAAGTTTCACTCGTTCAATTGGATTTCTAGTAGACGTAGCAAAAACTTTTGTAATTGGATAGAGTGGTATTCTAACCCTCGTATCACCATATCTAATCATTATAACGCTTGATGCTAGCTTCTTGCTAGGTTCTTAATACAATTGTTGTTTAAAAAAAAACCATTAAGACACAAGTCATTTGGTCATAACATTAATTAATTAAGTAAACATTTAAACTCGATCATATTCTATCCTATTAGAGCATAAGGTATCATAACTTGAGTTAAGGTTTCACTCAGTGTCACGTCAGCGCCACATCAGCTTTAACCTTTTTACCTTAACTCAAAAAAAAATAATAATAATTATAATTTAACTTTAACTCAAATATTTTCAAATTCAAACCCTAAACTAAAACTAATATTTCATTTATTAAAAAACATGGCATTACTTCTTAAACATATTACAATATGAAATTTAAAAAAAAATAATAAAAAAATAAAAATTAAGACGAAAAAAAAAAAAAATTACGAAAGCAAACTACAACATAAAGGAAATTACGAAAATACAATTAAATCTAGTGACAAGATTGCAAGCTATATTTTTTGATGATTCCGTCCTTTTCTTCATTGATCCAAGCCACAACGTTTGGATCCTTGTTGTCAGTGTCAATCATCAAAATTTTCATCTTTTCCAAGCTTATTATCGTTTCATCTTTTACTTGGGTATTTATAGTGGTGGGAAAATGGCTTTGAATTTATTTATTTATTTATTTATTTTTATTTTAGGGCAAACTAGCCGTTTTTTATTGTTGAGGCGGTAAAGTGATTTTTTTTTAAACCCAACGGTCATATAGACGTTTGGGGTTGAAGTGATTTTTTTTTATTCGTTTTAGTCCTTGACGCAACTTTAAGGGTTAATGTGGGAGCTTTAACGCACCCTTAACGTGAGACGCGGTGTAGTTAACGTACCCTTAATGCAAAATGTTAAGATTTAACTCAAGGGCGAAGTTAATACACTGACTCACTGAGTGCTCTTATAGGGAGGGATACAAAGTTGGAGCGTTAATTCCACATGTTTACAAACAAAGTCTTGAAACCGTGCAAGTAACTAGGGCTCCTAGTAATATAACTTTTTTTTTAAGAAACCCATACTAATCAAAGATAAGAATAGTCACTGTTGAAGTTTGCGTGTAAGGATTTTAGGTTTTTGAAATAAAAAATGAATAAAATATCCTCTCATATTCTATTAAAAGTTTTCGACATTATAAGCTACTCTGTATTGTTCTTGCGGTAAACATTACTGACCAACTATTATTTATGAAATCTGTAAATTGTATTGGGCTAATTAGTACAAAAAAACAGGTTGCAGAGATAGATTCAAAGGCCTGCCATATTGTTGCTGGTGTAGGCCAAAGCCCACTTAGCTGGACTTAAATTAGGGGTGAAGAAAATAACATGACCGAATAAACCGAAAATCAAAACCGAACTGAATCAAACCGAAAACAATTGAACCGAACTAATAATCAAACCGAATTTGTTAAAACCGAACCAACAAACTACTAATTCGGTTCTCGAGTTGATATGGTTTGATAATCGAATCAAAACCGAATTCATATATATATATATATATATATATATATATATATATATATATACACACACACACACACACACTAGCGGTACCCGTAGCGCGGTGGGTACCTCAAGTAAAGTTTCCGTGAATCATGTATTTTAGTTTATTATGTTTTAATTGACAATAAATTTACGGATATCAAGAACTTTGTTTAACTTGCGTGCTCGTTCGGCTCGAGCCCATTGGCCGTGCCGCTTGGGCTCGTCCCGTTAGCCCTTGCCCATTTGAGCTCGACCCGTTTGGCCGTGCTGGCTCGAGCTCGACCTCGTTTGGACCGTGCAGTTCGGGCTCGGGTTCATTGGCTCGTTCTGTTCGAGCTGAATATTTGTATAATGTGCTTTATCATTTGTATTAGTGACATTTAATGCGTAATTGTGTTTTAGTTTGTTGTACAATATGCTTGATAATTTGTATTTATTGTGTAAGGGTGTTTTAATAACTGCATTCATTGTATTTATTATTGAGTTAATTAATTCACTATGTTAAATTTTTGACCACATTAATATTGCTTTGTATTTTGTACATTGTTGTAAGACTTGTAAGTCTTAAAATTAAGATTGATGAGAAAGATTATTAATAGTCGTTGTGTATTGTCTGATAGAACTTTGATTTTGTAGTCTTAATTTTAAGACCAATGAGGAGAGAGATTCATTTCATTATAAGTAGTAATATAGATATATGAGAAGGGTCCTTATAATAAAAAGTCTAGGAATGATTGTGGTGGTGACACGTGTCGCACCGCACATCACCACCCCCACCACCCCCCATGAAAAAAAAATCCCAAAAAAATTTGTTTGGGGCAAAAAAAATTTTTCCATAAAAATTATTATCAGATTAGAGTTATAAAGTTCTTGCATTCTGATAATAATTGTGATCACGAACTTTTTATGCATCTGCTGCTAGTACACTTGAGCTAACCGCTAGATCTGCTGCTAGTTATAAAATGTTATTTATACATATAAAAAATACTTTTTATGCTTGAAATATTTTTTTTTCTAAATATCCATGTAATTATTACTTTTTAAAAAATAAATAGTGAAATTCGGGTCAACCCAAGAACCGAACCGAATTCAAATTCGGATTTCGGTTCGTTTCGGTTGAATTGCAGTTCGGTTCGATTCAGTTTTCGGGTTGATTCAAAAAAAAAAATTAACCGAACCAAACAATCCGATAACCGAACCGATCAACACCCCTGACCAAAATCCTTGTGTTTTAAGTTTATTTTTGAGAAGAGAAGGAAGTAAAAAGAGAGGAACTCAAATAATTGTCATGTTCATGAGTTCTTTAAAGAATGAAAGTGGGTAGACCGAAGGGGAACAAAGTGAAAATACTTGGGATTTTTTTTGTGAACTTTTTTCTCACATCTGGGATAAAAGGTGAGTAAACAACTAATACTATTGATCCTGCTATCCTCCCTTTGGTGAAAAAATACGATTCATAACCCTAAACCTAATACGATCGATCCTACTAACCTAACTATTCTTGAACCTGTGATTGTTTATATGCTACTTGTTTAGGATTAAGCCTTTTTAATACTTCGACACGTTTCGTTTACTCGGTACGATTAGGGTTCTCATTTTTAGGGTTTTGATGACCATGTTTTTTTATGGTTTTTGTGTGATTCGGATTCATTCGTTTACTCGGTACCATTGGACAACATGTGAAATCATAAATGCAGATATATACATACATCACGGATTTAAGTAACAACGATACTTATGTAAACATAAAACTAAAAACCAATAATGTTACAATTTGACAACACGTGAAAGCCTAACATCAAACAAACGAAATATAATTTGAAACAAATACTGGAAATGAGCTCCGCTGCAACGCCCAGTAGCCTAATTCCTCGTTTGTGTACATAACATGTGTGTTTGTAACGATATGAAGTATAATAAGTGTGATATATTAAGTTTTTAGACTAAGCTTAACGTCAACAATAAAAATAATAAAAAAAAATGTCATATAACTAGTTTAACCGGTGGCATGTCACGTCATCTAAAGTATGATATCAGAAGAAAAATGAAACTGCGGTATACGGATTTGAAATTTTTGAAATTAAAATACTAATAGGTTGAGAATAACTCTTTTACATGTGGATTGAAAACGAAGATGATGCAAATCTAAGACAGAAGGTAGTAAGAATATCAACATGCGTTTTTGTAAATGCGTGTGTGAGTTATTGTAAGGTATATATATTTAAGCGTTGATGAAGTTGTTACATTATTTTGGTAGTGATAATAGTTAAGGCTTGAAAAACTGATGTGACGCTGAATTAACGATTGTGATGAAAAGTCACTGTTACCACCGGTCGCCCACTTTTTCTTTCCTAAAATCATTCATTTATTTTTATGCGTTTACAGTATTTCTAACTAGTTCTCGTTTCCTGAAATAAAACCGAAACTAAGAGACATATGCAATTTTCCTTTGGTTTCTCAAAATTTTGATTGCAATTTATGCATCACAAATTCATGACCCAGTTTTCTTTAAATTTACAACAACAACGCTAACATTGTCTGCGCTCCTTCGAGCCAAAGCCAGCTTTGCTAACAGCAACGATGCATCCGAACACGCCTTGTCGCAGTTCTCATACTCGAAGCATCGTTCTCTGGGGTTCCTTATCGACCCCGAGGGTCCATTTCCTTTTAAACACATACTTGCAAGTCCACAAGCCGTATCATTTGACACCACATCCCATAATCCGTCACTTGCTAGTATCAAAAAGTCGTCATCTGAAGTTCGGTCCGTGATTGTCACCTCTGGCTCGCAAGTCACGTAAGGTTTTAAATAGTTATCACCTGTAAGATTAGCCAATAAACTAATTAGACTAATGGATCCGCAAAACCAAGTTTTAACTACTTGCGACAAAAATTGTCCTTGCGCTGTTTATTTCGAGACATAATGTATCGGACAATAAATTTGAGACGGATAGAGTATATGAAAAAATAGTACTAACCAATAGCTCTAGACATGGCAAGAACTCCGCAAACTCGCGCGCCTTCCCAATACAAAACTCGACCACCAGCTGCTTCGATTCGGCTAAGTTCATCTGGACGATCAGGCTACAACAAGTAAAAATAAAAATTTATAACACTCATAAAGAAAAATAGACAAGTGGGATTACATCATTAACGAAATAAGTTTTTATATGTTCATCTAGCTAGCTAACCTTATGATCTATCGATAAAGGCACTGCTTTGCCATTTCGACAAAGTATAGCTCTGGAGTCACCACAATTTGCAACAATGATTTTATCAGGGGTGACTACTCCAACCACTGCAGTAGACCCCACACCGTAAGACTCCGGTGCGTGAAGCTCACACCGGCAGTCATTTGTCGTAGCTTGTTGGTTCCACTCTATTACTTCTTGGTCCATTCGGCTAAAGCTTTGCTCCATGGTTTTATTCCAATCCATTGGTTCCATTTTCTTGCTTAATTCTTCGTTCACTAATAAATGTAATCGTTCTTTACATCTTTTTGCCACCTACAATATATAATTTAAAAACTCGTTTAATCAATATGATCATAAAAGAACTAGTTGTTTTGAAAAGTTTTTATTTGTTGTAACATACATGAGAACAACCATGACCATCGTACACGCCATAATAATGCATGGTATCATTATTTTCCATAAACGAAGGATGAATCGCAACACAATCTTCCATTTCTCGGCGTCGTCCACAAACCGAAGCAACTCCGAATTTCGGAACCGAGACATCGTTAACATAACTACATGAACCTAGATGACTAGAACTCGTAGTTACCAAATCTTGATTATCTTTTGCAACATATGTTCTATCATCACCATGAGAGAACGAGGCGGTCGAAATAGATAATCTTGATCTTTTCATACCCATAACAGTCGCGGGCGGTGATACACCCGCGGCATATTTAACTTTTCTAAGCTCCATCCGTTTCCGCCGAGCAGCACGTGAACTTGTCTCGACAGAAGTGGACGGCATATCCTTATCATTCACAACACCACGACATATTTCCGCCATTTTATATTTATACACACAATATCTTGTTAAGATGCACAAACCAAATTCCAATATCTTTGTGGAAACTAATGCAAATGAAATGAGTAAATAGAATGAAAAATGAGGCGGTTCGGTACAAGAGTTGTTAAAAAGAGGCTACGTAACTTTTATGCAAGTCTTAGATTTTCGCCACGTAAGGTAGGCTAGCAACTATGTGGGACCCATTTAAGGAAAGTGAATGATCTGAGCCGTTGATCTTGATATATTTGTTTTAGAATGTTTTTGGCGGGTAAAACGTGGACAAATGAGAAAATAACACGAGTGATGGATAGTCAATTAGTAGTCTGACACGCATGGTGTTAATGATATATAGGTCGCGGTGATACGTGGCAAACATCTTCAAGTACGAAATTGTATTGTGAAGACACCCTTTCGTATTAAAATTCGTCTACGGCCTCTTGTCTTTTCAAAATTTATCATATTTTGTAATAAATATTAATAATATTAGACATATTCTTAACTGAAAAGAAAACTATCACAAAACAATAAAAACATACAATAGATCTACTGAATATTTGGTTTTGGATTTATGGTAATGTATGAATGTATCATTTTACAAGCTAGGTTGTATTTATGGGTGTACATATATGATAATATGAATTCTTCCGTCGTCACAAATTATAGTCTCTCGATTTTTTTTGGTGCTTTCTTTACAACTTCGACCTTAAATATTTTTTGTGTGTTATATAATACTGATACAAATTATATGAATGGATTGTGTTTTAAATGTATTTTCATTAGTATAATTTTCATCAACTAACGATAACACAAACAAAAATATTTAAAATAATAAAAAGGCAGAAAAAGTCAATAAAGACTATAATTTTGAGACGATAATCTATATAATCTTAAATGATTCTATAGTTTATGTGTAACTTTAGTCCTTAATGTAGTACCTTAGCAAAACTAGTTAAATCTTGGTATCGTCACACTTTAACATATAGTCATGTCTTAGCATATTGCGGAAAAAAGTAAAAGTGTTACATATTAGAGTATATTTAGCTCATAAACAAGGGCAGATATATTTGAGGCAGATATTATGCATGTTCAAAACCTTCGTCATTAGTAATGTAAAATGTGTGTTTTTATAACGAAAATATTATATCCTAACAACGAGGGCATACTCCTCGTTGTGTTTCTAAAAAAATGCATACCGTTTTACGGATTTTTGATCCGTCACTACTCTTTCGAATCTATCATATATAATTCAATATCATGATTCATGAGTATAGATTATAGATATTTTACATTAATAATTACCAAAGCATTCAATTGCACATTTCCCTATCTCGTCCTTGGTGGACCATGAACATGCTTTTTCTTTTTGAAGAAGAAAAAATAACACACAACACACGTACGCAAATTTGATATAAATTTCTTCAATGAAAATAATGTAACATGACCTTTGACGCCCGAAAGGTTAGAATATACAGAATGCCAGCTTGACTCTGAAATATATACCCGTTTTTATGGTTCGTATAATGGGTCCAATAAGGAAGATAAACGTAGCTATATTGATGTGGACATGTGGCTTTTTGAGAGTGATGGTGATGTTTGGCCCACCCACATAGGAAAATGGAGAACATCAGAATAATATCTGCTACACCTTTGCTTTAAGATTTGACACCTGTCTTATTGCCCACCATCTTCCGGTAAACTGTCGTCCCCATCAAGATCTTTGCTTTTTCTAAGAGCAATCATAATGACAAGTTATAACACAAGTTATTACGCATAACTTAGTTTTATGACTGGACATCACATTTTTTTTTAAGAGCAATCGTAATGACAAGTTATAAGACAAGTTATTACGTATAATTCAGTCTTGTGACTGGACATCACATTTTTAAATTTACTATCAAAGTTAGACAAGTTATTACGTATAATTCAGTCTTGTGACTGGACATCACATTTTTAAATTTACTATCAAAGTTGCAAGGCTTTTTTTTCGTGTGTTGTTAAGTTAAAGTATAAAGCATAAGGTGTTTTATAACTTGAGTGATGAGGAGTATATTTTTTTGTTAAGTTATGAGTTTTGAATTATAAGCAAAAAATATTAAAATAATAGCATTTTTTGTTTTAAAACGAGTCATATAACTCAAGAACACTGAGTGTTCTAATGATACTAGCTAAATTTTTAGTTGTGCTTGAGCACATCCTACTAACAATAGGATATGAGTTATATTTTTTGTGTAGCCGAATTTAATGTTAAGTTTTTTAGTAACATTAGCATCAGAAATGAAACCACGACTAAATATGATCGATTGCACAAAATCTTTTGAACCATAATATAGAAACATATTTTGATGGATTGGGTGCATTTAAGACGGGTTTAGAAAAAATTAACATTTTTTTTTTTCAAAAATTAACACTACATTGTAAAAAACCATAGGGGTCCGGGAATCATGAAACGACTCCGTCCTTAAATTTAGCAACGATGAATTTAAAATATATCTTTAGTTCTAACGTAAACGAGTTCATATATATTTTGAAGGATATTATACTCCAATAACACCATTGAGTAGAGGATACTAATGTAAATGGTAACTAAATCTTAGATTTATGTATTACATGATACTGATTTTTTATTAAAAAAAAATAAGCTAAAGAATTACTAAATGATAGCCTTGTCAAAATATAAACTATTTGATAACTTGAAACAAAAAATATAATAACAAAGTGAAAAAGATATATGATAATATAATGTGTCATAGTTCTAGCTTATTAAGTTGGAGGAGCTTTGCTTTATAATCAAATGAGAAATTAAGCTAAAGAATTACTAAATCACGTGGCCTTGCCAAAATATAAACTATTTGATGTATTGAATTAAAAAGTAGTAGCAAGGTAATGCTTACTTCTCTCCGACCTCTCTCTAAAAATTAAACTCAATCCACCATAACCTTTTCCAAACAAATCTTAACTTTCTTCGGCGGTCGGTTTTGGCCGACCGTCTGGATCTCCTTCTCCCATCTTTTCTTGTACTTTTTTCTTTCCCACAATAAAAGCCTTTACTCACAGATCTGTCATCTCTCATCTTCGTCGTTGCCGCCACCGCTGTCTTCTGCTCAGATCCGTTACCATCCGGTCTCTTCTGCCCAGATCTGTTGTGGTCCGTCATCGATGGCTTGCTGCTGCCATGGGTTTCAACTTTAGATCTGTTTGGTTTATGTCTGGCTCCTTTAAGGATGCTTAGTTTTATCTTCTATGTATGTTTTATGTACTTTATGTACTTTTGTTAAGCTACATCTTCATATGGTTGTGTTTACCAAAAGCTCACCTTGGTGATTCCCCCCACCCTTGTATGGTGTTGCTATAGTCTGCCATAACTATTATGATTGTAGGATATTGGATTTCACTTACATATCATAACATTAACACAATGAGCTTATAGATGATTTTAGAGAGAGAGAGAGAAAGTGGGATATTCTAGTAAGAGAAACTTGTGGAATATTAGATTACCAAGAACATCCAACCTCTACCTTGCAAGGTAGAGGTATTTATAAATTCTGATTAAGCGACCTCTGACGGCACGTGGATCGAGGATACGATTGGGTAAAGACCCGTCCTTCCTCCACGGTGTTGCACTATACTAATCTACGCTACTACTAATTTAATAACTAACATAAATAGAGACAAGTCTCATGAGCTAGCTTTTTCTAGATAATACTTGGGGTGACCGACTCTTTTACTTATGGAATTTCGATTCCTAACAATCTCCCCTAAGGAGGTCACCCCATAAATTACATTGTGTATCCTAGCTTTCAAGTAAGTCTTCATTCATGAGCTAGTAGACTTCTTTTCAAGAAAGTAATCAAACCAAGTGCATTTGTGGAGAGTGCAATATTGAACAATGTAATTGAGTAATTCATGGAGGTAGAATGTACGATCCATTGTGGTTGTAAATTTGAGCCACTTTTGAGATCATTAGCAACTTAAAATCTCGAGATATCCATTGTGGTGTTGGAATTTTGTGATGTTGTGACAATCGGACCGACATGCTCACATTCGGATCATGATATCTTCTCATCGAGTGTGAAGCTTTCGTTGATTCATTATATTGGCAACAGACAGAAAGCGAAGCATGGAGTGAAAATATCGAGTCATTGAAGCACTTATCATGATTTCTTTTGAGATGAATGTGTAGTGTGAGCATGCGGCTATGGATTGACCGCTTCATTACGATCACCGCAAGCGTAGGATGTACCGCATAAAAGCAGTTAGCAATAAAGCACACGAAAGTGTCTTTGATCACTTCGTTGAATTGAGGTACACGGCCCACGGTTCCCCGTTGATCGATACAAGTCTTGCTGTGATCGGTATAATTCGATGAATTTCCTTGACAGGGTTTCGCGTTGCTCTAGTCGTTCTCAAACCGGAGCGTCTCAAAGAAGACAACACGGAGTGAGTGAACCCGGTAATTTAAGTCCATCGATTGAAAAGAGATTTGAAAACAATCGTATATTGCACAATAGAAATTGTTTTTGCAATACAACAAAGGTTTTATTGAAAATCAATTATCAATCATAAAGACACCTTTGATTTGAAATATCCGTACACGGTCGATTTGCTAAAGAAAAGAGTTGTTAAGCACAAAGACCGGTTTTCAAAGGTATTCGTCAATCCATAACTCGAACCGAGATTGATTCAAGAGATTGAATCGCCCCATTGTTTCATTCGGTTGTCACATGGTTGATCTATATAATAGATCTCACATGCCACCTACTAGGAGCTTGTTTGATGTTGGCTCGGAAGGTTTTCCATCTTCACTTGTGAATATGTTCACATATCACTCGGATGTTCGGCAAAACCATAAGGATAATGCGTATGACTAAGATATAATCTCTTCCACATTGTGTGAAAAGAGAGTCTTCATTGAAAGTGTCCTAATGAGATTTATTGATGATCTCGTGGCTCTAGACTCAATTTGTGCATATTTGGATCTGTCTTGGGAGACTAGGAGAGGGTCTCCTTCTTCAATATCAACAATCTCTAGAGAAAGTCGATAGATAATGTCGGTTCAGCGTGAGAATGACACAAGTCCTTTTAAGAGGAACTTGAGTGGTTTGGAAAGTTGAAGTGCGGTCGTCCTTTGGGTCCATGACGTCTTGTCTTCAATACCGATGTTACCATCGGTAGCATATGAATTGAACCGGTTTACGCCTAAGGTTGAATAAATGGAGGCTATTTGTTTTCACCCTTTCTCATTCAATTCTTTTAATTCTTCAACCCTTGAAGCTTACCGAGACTTCATAGCAAGAACCTTGTTGGGTTTGTTCCGATTTGCTTGCTCGTCTCATCCGCACTCTTCCCATATCTCATTTTTCTCCTTTATCATCATACCTAAGAACTCTACACTAACTAGTGAATAGTCCTCGGTAGATCCCTCAGGTTCAAGCGGATCATAGGAACCAATACCTAACCTTATCATCCTTATATCACCGTACATAAAGTAAAGTTGGTCGGTCTATTTGGTATTGTTCATCCGCCATTGGAACCTAATTGAAAACCATTTGAAAATCAATCCGGATACTTGTGATATATTATCAAAACATTTTGTACTGAATTGTTTTGATATTTTTAGAATAAGTGCTCCCCTCAACATGTGCATCAAATGTTTGAAATTGTTTTGCACACGGAGGCAAGAGGAAGAAATTACTTCTTTGATTACCAATTTCTAAAAGATATCACCATCACTTCCTTGATTAAATCAAGTAGATAAAGCATTTTCGGGAAGGATGAGGTTTTCATGATTTTGCTCCCCCTCAATATGCGCTTCTAAGTTTGAAAGAGGGTTTTGCACATACTGGAGGGAACCCTTTTTGAAGTGCAGACATGATCACCACAAGATTAGAAGCCATATAATATACAATCAAGGTACCTTAGAAAAATTTGAAAGTTGTGTACCACGATGTTTTTAATTTGCTAAAAAATGCTCCCCATAATATATGCTTGAGATTCGAAAATTGTTTATCACATATTAGAGTAGTATGCACAAAAAATTGGTCATCTTTTAACATCTTTCATATTTATATCACATTTTCTCCCCCGATCAAAAATTTCAAATCCTTTGAGATTTTGGATCTCAAGTGATCTAAATATGTATGAGACAAAATATTTGTTGGAGAAAAATGTGTCCGGTTTTATATGATCAGAAGTGGACAACACAGATGTTCCCCTTTTTTTTACAAGGGGAAACCACAGTACATAACCTAGCACTATTACATGCATTACAGTTGTTCACAGTTAGTACACCACATATTACACATATTTAAAACACAACATAAGCTGCTTCCTGAAGATGTCTTCATTCAGTTCTCTGAAGAAGTTTGTAATGACCACCCAAGCCTACCACCAACAAAACTTTCAAGGTCGGAAGATCCTTCGAGTCTTGAGTCTTCGCCTAATTGCAACAATGAAATCTTCACACCGCTTTTGTCATCATTAGTACAAAGGTAGTCTTTTCCCAAGATTTCATGTCGATTTTGATTTCTTTCACTCACGGTGTCAAGTTCTTCTTCAACCAATTTGAGAGTACCATCACTAAACTTGTAGAGCTCACATAGTCGCATAAGCATGCGAGACCCATATCTGTCGGTGAAGATGACGGCCTAGGGGTGTCAAGAACTTTGTATTCGCTGATGAAACTCATGCCCGCTTGCATTCCATTGTGGACTTGTAAGGTTGATCTGGTTTGGTAGCTTTATGCCAAGTCGAAAGTCCTCAACTCGTTTCGAATGACTAAGCCCCCGATCCAAAGAGTGACAATTGCGAGAGGGCCTTTTCTCACGGACGGTAAATGCTCAAGGTGTCCTTGAAGATTCAAGAGATAGAGATCTTGAAATCATTTGACGGAAGATGTTTGAAGTCGTTTTCCTCAATAGTATACTCTTTGAAGTCGCTCTTTTAAGGACTATCTTCTTCAAATACTCATATCCATAGATAGGGAAGATCTCTACACGAACAACACTTAAGATTTGCGACTTTGATCGAACATCATTGCGTCTTTTATCAACACCATGTCTTCGATGTAGAACTTCTTCTTTTGAACCACCGGTGAGAGATACCATATGAAGCGGCAATATCATACTTTTGTTCTTCATCGGCCGAGAATAGATCGGGAACCATCATTCAAGCCCACGATCGAGTAGGTTGCAACTTTCATCTTTGAAATTGATAGAGCTGGTCTTCTTTCGTGAGCGAGCACACACAGATAGTCCAAGTCATGATTGAAGAAGAATTGACTGAATGGTCATCGACCGGTTCACCACCAAGAGGAAGAGATTTGTTGACATTAAGGCGGCCGATTTGCTCACCGACTTGGTCATTCGACATCTTATGGCATTCTTCCATCGATATTGAAGATGATTTGCATCCGAGTGGAAGACTTTGATAATTTCATAAGCTTGTCCTTGAGATCTCTTGGAGTTATGGATTAGATACTCTTCGTTCACAAAACCATCTAATGAAGCTTCCCATATCACGGTGTAGTGCGTAAGAGAGTCTTGGTGGAACTTCATAATTATTGATGACAATTGATGCCCAATTGTTGTCGGGAATAATCGAGTCGGACTACGGGATGGTCCATGTAGGTTACGGAGAAGGAGGTCTATCTTAAACAATGCAACTTTGAATTGTGTCCTTGAGCGTGCCACTACGGATGTGCTAGTGCGATTCCCGGCCGGTAAGCATCAAACCGGTCTTGATGGCTTAGGAATATGCTTTGTTGATGCATCATCTTCATCTGGTTCTGAATCTGCCATGACGTGCGACTCTTCGTGAACCATTTGATCATCAGGAATAGAGGTGGATGTGGATGTGAACCTAGAATCAACCGTCGACCAAGCAGCAGATTTCTTCTTAGTACTCTGTTCTTTTGTAGGACTTGATTGATTGGAAGGTTTTGGCGGTGATGATGGTGGTTGTGGTGGAGGTGTGTTGGTTGTCATAGAAGGTTCACCAGCTCCAGAAGTTCCAGCGCCCCCCGTTGGTGGTGGAGGTGGAGGAGGATCTTTACGGTCTTTCCTCAATGTTTCCAACACAATAGCTCTCCTTTTCCTTTTAGCTTCCTTTTCCTTGATGTCAATCATATCACGCTCATAATTGTCAAACTTAATGGATTCTTCAAGTGCCTCATAGAGTTTCTTGTGAACCTCATGCTTGTCCTCATCGACTTCATACATCTTTTCAAGCAGAGCTGCTCTCGTATCGGTGATAGGTAGGTCCTTGAATCGTCTAAGTGGGGCCTCCATTGCCCATTCCACGGCATCCTTGACTTCCCTTCAATGGCGGCAAACCCTTCATTGAAGTTGAGGTGCTCCAATCTATAGACACGATCCACGAGGAATCAACAGATTTAGGAAGTTGCCTTTCAAGGGCTTCTATCCTTTTACTGCTTTGTCTAGTAGTTGATCCGAGGTAAGGATGCGAGGTGGTGGTGGTGGAGCATCCACATCAAAGCTGTAATGACGAGTTCGGGGGTTGGTGACGATGTAGGTGGTGTTAAATGCAGTTGATTGAGCGAGTTTGGGAGGTGGAAGTTCGGTTGTGAGTGAAGATCTTGACATCGGAGGAATGGTTGATGTATCTTCTTGAATGTTGACCGTAAACATGGATTGTGCGAGATCTAAGGGTTTGTCATTTATGTATTGATCTCCGAAAGTGAAATCAGATCGAGGTCCTTAAGTGAAGATAGAGTTGGTAGACAAATTTGGTTCATCCATCGCAAGGTCTCATCGGATCTTGTCTCAAGATTCTCTGCGAGCCTTTTTGCAGCAGGCGTCAACATTACGGCGATTGAGTCTCACTAAGTGTAAGATTTTCTTTAAGCGTTTGCACTTTGTCCACTCAGTTGTTCTTTAGCGGGAGATGATTACATTCTTCTCTTGACTCATATTGATTGGTGGTGCTTGATGGAGATGATGAGATCGTTAAAAGCATGTGAGAGGCTTGTTCGGTTTCAACACTAGCAACCCCTTTTCCTTTGTCTTGTGTTATTGGGGTTGTTTGTCGTGGCGATTGATCGTGTTCTCTTAACACAACTCCACCTCTTGGTGCTTTCACATTCGACTTTCTAGGCTTTCTTTGAATTCCAAGTTGTAGATCGGCATCATCTTCATCGATTAACCTTGTAATATTCCTTGATACCTCGATTATTTTCACCAATTTCCTTTTCCACTTTCTTCCTTTTTCTTTTACGCTTCTTGAATGCGATTGTCCGAATGTTGTGACCTTTCAAGTCTCTTTTTAGGAAGAGGCATAGGATGCTTGTGGTGAAGTGGACTTGGGAGCATTGGGTTGTGGAGGAGGGTGTGACATCGCAGAGGAACCGGTAGCTCTTTTCTTGTATTGTTTGAAGTAGTCATTCTTCTTGATATCTTACGTGAGTAGAATATCGAGAATTGGCAATCAAATATTTCATTATCCATACCTCTAGGAACATATTTCGGGTTTCCTAAAACAAATTCATCTTACGCTTTATGTAGAGTTGATTCAATCCTAGGATTGAAGTTGTGAGTTAGTTGCAAGTCTTGGATAACAAGCTTAGAAAATCGATCTTTGGGAATCACAAGCTTGTTCATTTCTTTCGACCTTGAGCTTTGTTACGGAAATTTGTTCTATCGGATATGAATGTGTGCATTGATAAAGAAAATTCTTCCCAAATACGATCGAGACATTCACATCAACCCTATTGACAATTCCCCATAGGATTAGCAAGATGGAATTCTCACTTTATCGAACCACGATGTTTTGCGGATAAGCACAAGTTGAGAATAGTTGTAATAGCTCTCGGGGTTGATACATGTGTCCGATGATGATGTCGGAAGCCCTTAAGATGCTATTCGATAACCCAAACCAATTAGAAAGACAATTAGATCGTCGACACCGGTGAAGATTCGAAGGTTGGGGTTACATGGGGTGATTCAAGAGCCTTGCTAAGAATTTGAATCAATCGTGAACTCCCTATCATCCGGTTTGCAAGTGTATTGGTGTGATTTTGTCCCATTGAATGGTGTTCGAATTGTTGAATGTAAATGGTGGGAATTGAGCATTGCTTGGTAATGGCACCGAAGAAGTTTGTGTTCTTGAGGATGTCAATAGACACTTTAGTATCGGATTTTGTTGTAGCTTTTGTAGGTCCACATACGATTACTTTTCCAATATCAACCCATTGACTCAGGAAGGATTTCTTCGTCGAGAGAACTTTGGATGATGCTTAGAAGGGTAACGCTCTTTTCGTGGTTTGAACTTTCCATTGATGATCCGGTAAACATACAATCACCGGTAATGATTGGGAGCGAGTTAGATAATAAATGATAAGTGAGACAACATTGAGAGCACCCTTATGACATAGACACATAGAAATAGTAACTCAGAAGGAGTCCCCAAAACTCATATAGAGAATGATTGAGTGGCATAAGTGAGATATTACAATGAAGTAGAATCCTTTAGATAGATTTGCACACAACGAGTTGATAAGGGATTAAAAGGTTAAAGAGTGCATTGCAAAGGGATCATGTCATGAGCCAAGATACAAATGTAGAAGTGATATAACAAATATGTATGAGGCAAAAAGTAACATTTGGTTGTCGTGAGAGAAACCAAGTACCGTTTGCCTAAACAGAAATGTCATAGCAGATTACATAGAGTATGTTGACTCAACAAGTTGAATCAGGAGATCCTAAGTATTGTGAGAATGAGATCAACTTTAGCAATAAACCTTTAAACATTTTAATAACCCTAGACCCTAAAAGATCCACCAAACATGTCTAATGTTATAGATAGACAATCTGTTAAACTGGACTAATTCGCTACATGAAAGTGAACAATGTCGCTAACTTGTAAAGACAAGTCGCCATCACTAGTACCACGCAGACAAGTCGCTAATAGTTTAGCTCTTTAAGTCGCTATATATGCTAATTAAGCTAGCTTGTAAAGACAAGTCGCCATGAACATTAACATACCCAAGTCGCTACAAATCGTTAACTAAGTCGCTCACATTGCTAATTCGCTAACTTATAGAGACAAGTCGCCATGAGCAGTAACATAACCAAATCGCTACAAATCATTAACTAAGTCGCTAATGTTACTAATTCGCTAACTGTAAAGACAAGTCGTGACAACTAAGTCGCTACCAAGTCGCTAGAATAAAATACACTAATTCGCCACAAACAACTTAGTCGCTAAGTTGAGTGCTAACTTCGCCACGATGAACATTAAAGCTAAGTCGCTACCAAGAACAACGTTAAGTCGCCATCAAGAACAATAACGCTATCAATAACACTACCTAAGTCGCTACCAAGAACACTTATAATCTCACCAAACAAGCGACCCAAACCACCAATCATTCACCACCATTACATGGAAACAAATTAACAAGCACTCAAGATAAGATATACCAAACAATTTGTACACTTGCAACATCATAATAACATCAAACACGATTACATGATAAATCGAACCTAGGTGGGAATCAAGCAGTCACAATTCACGAGCTCGGAGGGATGCGGTTAAAATGACAAGTTAGAAACGAAACACAATCGCGTAGAGAGAACAAATAAGGAGAGATTCGAGACATACCAGCGTTAAATCGCTAAGATGAATTATTTATTTTGACGAGAAGGAAAAAAAGCGAGAGAAAAGAAAAAGAAAAAACTTATTTAAGAAATAAAAAATTAGTAAGTCGCTAGGGGTAAAGGAAGGAATTTTGGCAATTTGACACATTCGGTCCACAATGCTTTTAGAGTGAAGTGTGGTAAGTCGCTAGTGTAAAACTCTTTTGGCTATTTGACACATTCGATCCACTGTGGTTTAGAGGCAAGAGTGGTAAGTTGCTAACAAGGATTTTAGACTAAGTCTCTAGCATAGATAATCACAATGATAACCATGAATCAAATAAACATTTAATCAAATAAGCATTTAATGCAAGGCACTCAATACATGGGTACACAAGGATAATCACATGAGCAAGATACGACCACAACCTATAAGCGAGAGAAACACCATAACCGAGATAGTTACAAAAGCATAACCAGGTTAGTCACAAAAGCAAGACACAACCACAACTTACAAATGAGCAAACATCATAACCAACACGAAGCCAATGGCATAGATAATCAAGAAAAACTAATACAAAATCTCCCCTCAATCAATGTCATCAAAGACCATTGATTGACATTAACTCAACCCGTTATAAAACAAGAATATATCATTTGTTCGAACTTCATCTATGATCCGTGCCATTATTGAATGACATTTCTAGGACCGTATATGTTATCGATAACAAGGAATGTATTCTTTATTAGATTGAGGAAAATGATAAAATTGTGAATTTAAAAGAATGACATATATAAAAGGTATATAAGACTAATTATTTTTTATTTTTATTTTTTTTTTAAACTTGATTTATACACGGATATAAAAGATCGAGTCGATTCAAGATGAATAGGAGTCAAAGTAAATACATCAACTACGGCAAGCTATAGCTCTGAATGAGCTATGTTCATTTCGATGGGAACCAAGTCATGAAGTTCTGATTGAGTTGAGCATTGTACACGAAAAAGGCGAGAGCACATTGTCTTGGAAGCACATGTAGAATTGCACATAGAAGGGTTAGTGACATGTTTAATCTCACATTTGAATGCATCACGGTATAACACGGACGTATCATTAATGGGGATCTATTAGGTTCTACATTCTTGAAGAGTTTTCTGTGGGAATCTACTTGAGGCATGATCTAGGAATGTAAGTTCGTTTAAGTCACGTAAACTTAAAAAATGCGCGGTGGGAATCCATTTGAAACCACATTAGTTGAACTAAATGAGTGCCTGACCTTGTTTTGACTATTTGTCCTTTTGTGATTAGAGTATTTCTTAGGGATTGATCGGTCAAATGATGTTTTGCATGAGAGCTAGTTATACTTATTGCATTTACGATCCGAGAGTATTGAACATAAGTCCAAGGTTTGAGATTCATCATATCGAACTAGGCAATGAAGTGGCTGGTTTTGACAAGACAGACATATTATCAACTTGGGAGGTAAGCTTAGATTTCAATGGTTTAACTCTTTCGGACCTAAAGGCATTAGGTTGTTTAATAGCTGATTCGTTTCGAGTGGTTACGAACATTTGACTTTCCCAAAGTTGAAGGTTTTGCAAACTTAGTGTTCATCCTATTTCCAACAGACTTCTAAGCTCATTTTAAGGCGGCAATATTGAAGCTCTTATCACAATTTGGGCTTTGAGGTCATCAATGTCTTTCATCAAGAGGTTAGATTGATTGACTAACTTAGAGTTTGTTTCCTCGAGGTTCTTTCTTAAATGCTCATTTTCTCTTAGTAGTTTGGACACACATAGAGCTAGTTCGAATTTCTAGATTCTAGTGTATCACACATCTCATGACAATCATATTTCCGGACTTGAAAGAAGTAATTTGATTGCTAATGGTGAATCTTTGTCTTGAATCGGGATTTTAAGCGATTAATTTCAAAAATTCTCGAAATTGCAGGAGTTCCCGATTAGTACAAGGTTTTTGCATAAAACATTTCATCCTTTTGTTGTATTTCAATTTGCGGTGAGATACAATGCTTTTCAAGAATTGAAAACTTGTTTGAAAGCTCATCATATACCCTTTTTCAATCATGTTATTTGCATTAGATTCGAGCACAACCAAGATCGATTTTACGATGTTATGTTCGAGTAAGAGTCGGTACATTCATGAGAACTTATGTGATCGATTAAGTGTACCTTATCGAATGATACCTTTTCCGACTACGAGTATTTGAGATCGATCTTTGTTGTCTTCATCCATTTTCATTACAAGCGAGATTACGCAATCGGTGTCATTCATTTGGTTCAAGCTGGAATATTGCATGACTTGTCACAATTGCTCCATGGTGTCTCTTGGTACTCATTCAATGCATTCGACTTGTTATTCTCTTTTGCGCTTCCTTGATGTATGTTTCCATATTACCCATAAGTTGAATAAATGAGTTTACGAACTCATGAATTTCCATTCCGTGTGTTTCTTGAATGATATTCCGGTCATGATATCATCAAAATCGAGGAATATTCTTCCGGATAAGTGGTTGAAATTGATTGAAGATAGTTTGAAGAGCGGCATGAGAATCATCGGTTGAGAACTTTTCTTTGGTAATTTGAAACCTCGATCGTTCTAAGTTAAGTAAAGCAGTTCTTGTCACGGTGGGAAAATCGGCGAAGGATGGCACAACTTGTTCGATCCATAGTTGTAGATATGATGGTTTGAGAAGTCGGCGAGATGTTGAAAGGGCTCGCGGTGCATTCCATATTCTTAGCATCATTTGCAAACATTAAGAGTGAGTCATTTGAGTTGTTTTGATTAATTGATGTTGAATCATTAAATGTCGAGCATTCGGAAGCATTCATTTCACTATTACATCTTTGTGTCATAGAGAGCAAGTACTTTGGTGATTAAAAGATCGGTGATGGTGACATTGTGTTATTTTGAATTACTCCCAAGTTATTGGAAATCCGGTAGCAAAATACCAAGTATCTAAGATGTTAGTATCAAATTACGAACCCCAGTCGCTGAGATTTTGAACCAACTCGCTAGCAACTAAATAGCAATAATTCCAAGTCGCTAACACCAAGTCGCCAACACCTAATTCGCTATACCACCAAGTCGCTAAAGTCCCAAGTCGCTAAACAAATGCAAGTCGCTAAGTAGTAACTCGCTAAGCCTCAAGTCGCTAGCAAAATTTTGGCGACAGTTCGCTAGACAAGTCGCTAAAGATTCAAGTCGCTAAAGAGCAACTCGCTCTGAGACCAAGTCGCTAACACCAGTCATTACCCGTGGTGGAGGTCCACTACTTGTCTTGATAGTCGCTAGGCCTAAGTCGCTAGCTCCAAAGCGTAACTCGCTACAAAATTGCAAAGCAAGTCGCTACTAAGAAACAACTCCGTGGGTCAAGTCGCTAGCATGAAAAACAACATAAACATCACTTTTCAATCAAAAATAACCCAACCAAGATGATTCAAGCTTACCAAATGAAAACCTAAACACTTGTGATGATTCTAAACATAAAAGTACTAACAAAATCCAAGCTTTAACACAAGAAATCAACCAAATGATGCACAAACCACTAAGCTTTTCAAACTCAAAACCACCTAAAACCACTAGAAATCCAAAGATGTGCAAGATATGATCTAACCATGGCTCTTGATACCAATTGTAGGATATTGGATTTCACTTACATATCATAACATTAACACAATGAGCTTATAGATGATTTTAGAGAGAGAAAGTGGGATATTCTAGTAAGAGAAACTTGTGGAATATTAGATTACAAAGAACATCAACCCTCTACCTTGCAAGGTAGAGGGTATTTATAAATTCTGATTAAGCGACCTCTGACGGCACGTGGATCGGGGATACGGTGGGTAAAGACCGTCCTTCCTCCACGGTGTTGCACTATACTAATCTACGCTACTACTAATTTAATAACTAACATAAATAGAGACAAGTCTGCGAGCTAGCTTTTTCTAGATAATACTTGGGGTGACCGACTCTTTTACTTATTGAATTTCTGATTCCTAACAATGGTGTATGTTTTGTT
Source organism: Chrysanthemum lavandulifolium (assembly GCA_022545495.1). Classification (NCBI taxonomy): domain Eukaryota; kingdom Viridiplantae; phylum Streptophyta; class Magnoliopsida; order Asterales; family Asteraceae; genus Chrysanthemum; species Chrysanthemum lavandulifolium. Next base: position 139,257,567 of record CM040243.1, read on the forward strand.
TTGGCTTAACTTGTTACCTTGTATATTTGGTTTGGCAAGTCGGTTTCAATTTTGCCTATTATGTTTGATATAACTTGTTGTGTTCAAATTACCTCTATTTATGAGCAGTGAAATGTTATCTCTGTTAAAAAAAAAACAAAAAAGGGGCTAGAGAATCACTAAATCATGTAGCCTTGTCAAGATATAAACTATTGATGACTTGAAACAAAAGTATGAAAACTAATTAATAAAAGATACATGATAACAATTAATGAGGTGTTAAGTTCTTATGCGCATGTGTTACTCTTTTCGTTTTTAAACGAGTGGGGAAACCCGCGTGATGCAGCGGGATTACTTTTGTAGATTTGAATTTTACAAAGGACTTAGTTTGCATGATAACTAAATTTGAGGGACTATTTTTGCCATTTTGGTAAACATAACAATTAATGGTGAGGGACCATTTTTGCCATTTTGGTAAACTTAGCAATTAATGGGGAGGAAGTTACTGTAGCAGCAACTTTCCTCCCCATGTTTAGTATATATATAGAATAAGTGTTTATTATTGATTTTTAAAGTTTTTTTTTTAACTTTAATCTTAAATTATTTTATTTGTGTTATGTAATATTTGATGCAAAATATATAAATGGATTGGGTTTTAAATGTATTTTCATTGGTATATTTTTTATCAAGTATTAAATAACACAAATGAAATAATTTAAAGTTAAAGTTGAAAACAAAAGATTTTGAATTGAATAGTAGACATTTATCTAGAGACGAAAGGAGTACAATTTTGGCATATCAAGTTTTGCTTTTATAATAGAATGACTAGGGATGATAACATTATATTTTAACGATGATATAATTGTATAGCCAAAGTGTAATTTGATACCTCAAACTTGGTTAACCGGATTTTATACCGTCTTAAATTTTTAATGGTGCTGTATAGTACCATGAATTTGTAAACTCTGTTATAAATGGACCTTTCATGATGATAAAAAGTAATATCATGTAACTTCCATTGAAAACAAATGTTACCAAGTTTCATGGTAAAATAGGTTGAATCATGTTGTCATGGCATAAACTTAAGCCAAAACAATGTACTACGTAATTCTATTGAATAATATTCATTATACACTTCAATTGAATCACGTTTATGTTTTCTTCATCATCTAATAAACATATACGAAGTACATCAAACTAAAGACACGTACAGATCATGAAGCATACATACAACCACCTCTATCCAACAAACAAATACACAAGAAACCACAAAGTCTTCTATACTAGAAATCATCATCCCCACTTTTTATTGAAAGCTAGATCATCATCCTCTGTTCCACCAACATTTTATCATTTTATTATTCCACTAAGGTATCCATTGTTACCAATACCTATTATTGTATTCAGTCTCTCTAAACTGCAAAATTTCGAACAAATTCATAAACCAATGGCAACATAACACACTAAGTACCGATTAACAACAAATAAATTATGTTTTGGTATCCCAATGAAACTTTGATTCTTCCCTTGGTTAAGCAAATACACGGCAACCACGCCAGCAAAGAACTAAATAAGAAAAAAAAAAATAATAAATAAAAAATATGCATTATTAACACAACTGGACTCACAGTCAATTTAACACCAAATATCCCTAAGTTGAAGTATAATCTCGATCGCTCATATGAAATTGACCGGAATCACAGTTGATTTTCACAATAAAATAATTTTTATTAATTTAACATACTTTTCTCCAACTTACTAAGCATTATGATGTAATCATGGATCTTGTTGTCCTAATTTGTAGGTTATTTACATCAAGTATAGAAAGAAATTAGCCCTGTGAAATGAAGTGAGAGGAGGGAAAAGAAGTGTATGTGAAAACGTTGTTAACCTCCGTCGTTAAAAAACTAACAGATATATGTCACATGTGATCACAGGACCGAGTCAACCCTTCAATTTACCGAGTTTACAAGTTTAGGGTACTACACTACACCATTAAAAGTTTAAGGTAGTAAAAAAACCCGTAATCAAGTTTGAAGTACCAACATACACTTTGCCCTAATTGTATAAAAAGAATTTTACATAACATTTAACTTCCAAAACTCTAAATATATGGTTGTTATATTAAGTAGTATTCCTAATTTCTAGAATAATATATTTAGTGAAATCAAAATTGACAACGAATTCAGAAACACGAGAGCAAAAGTAAAAATGCAAAGAATCACGAGATTTTCTTTACAAGATTTATTATTTTGCAGCTAGTAGAATGAGAAACACAACATTACTTCTTAATCACCTTAGAAGGTTTTGTGAGTTAATTATAAATATTAGTTTGCACATTTTTCTTTCTAGTAATTAAAATATTGTGCAACTTATTTAACTTGTTAAAATTATGTATTGCGTGCAAATATATGCAATAAAATACGAAAGATAAAGGGAGTACATTTTTTTTTTCTTTTTTATAGATATGCTAAAATTATGCATTAAACGCTTAAAAGAATGTTATTTATATTTATGTTACATGCAGTTTTAGGGGTACGATCTTATTGTATAAAAAATGAAATGATAATACCAAATAGATTCTAAGTTTGTTAACGTGTGCTGTTTTTTGTTTGTGGGTTGAATTTGTGTTCTCAAGCAAGACAAGAAATGTGTACAACGTTTTCGTTCCATTAGTTGGGAATCCTATAAACTGAAGTTAATTATGTGCGACGTTTATATATCATATCATTGCTAAGTTCCATCTAGTACTATTGAATGTTTCATTAGGGGATAAATAGGGTCAAATCAGGTTTGTAAGTTTAGAGTATCTAAGTTTCTTTTATTATTATAAATAATGGTCAATAATAAAATTATGGGAAAATTTTACATGCTTTACAAAGCGGTAAGTTGCATCTTTTCTTTGAAAATATTTAAAAGTTACAATTAAGCCCTGCACTTTCATGGTTCTCTCTTTAAGTCCTTGCCCTTTTTTTTTTTTTTTTTTTTTTTTTTTTTTTTTTTTAAGCGGACAACTTACATGTTTTGTAAGCGGTAAATTTCCTCTAAATTATATCAACGAGTTTATTCAATATCTAACATGGTATCGAGACCAAAGCTCAACCACCACTAAACAAAACAACGATCCCTTTATCATTCCTATCCTCTCATTATCCCTCGAACCTTAACCCTAATCCTAATAAATCAAGATGACAAGAAAAGCAAGCCAAAAACACACAATGAAAGAAATCCAAGCAAAAGTGGACGTAGCAACAACAAACAGAGGCGGAAGGAAAGCTAGAGTTGCAGATTGAACAAAACAAGTGAAAGGTGGACAAGCTAAATTTGAATGTCCTCGTTGCAAAATAACCGCACCCGATTAAGCAGATTCATCATGAATCTAAACATCCTAAGCTTCCTTATGAAGAATCCAAAATTACCAATCTTCATGTTGTCCTTGCTCATGCTGTTGCTGAGAAGCCTAAACTTGGTGTTCGCGGTAGTCTCAAGAAGTGATGATGCCTTTTAATGTTTTCGAACCAGTCATAAACTGTCATCGTTTATGTTTGTTTGGTAAACTCTAATTTGTTGTCGTCGTGTTTGATGTTATTATTAAAAAGAAAAAAAACAAACAAAAGAAAAAGAGAAGAAGGTTATAGTGGTTTTATTATTTGGATTTTTAATTGTTTACTTTTGTTATCGATCGACTACACTAGATCGTTGGTACTACATTCTTATCAATCGACTAAAGTAGATCGTCGGTCTTTGCTTTGTTACCGGTCGACTAAAGTCGTTTGTTGGTGCTTGCTTTATTACCGGTCAACTAAAGTAGATCGTTGGTCTTGTTTTATTCTGATCGACTAAATTCGATTGAGTCTTGTTTTGTTACTAGTCGACTAAAGTCAATCGTTGACACTGTTTTGTTACCATTCGACTAAAGTCGATCGTTGGTACTGTTTTGTTATCAATCGACTAAAGTCGCGTTGTTACTGTTTTTTTACCATTCGACTAAAGTCGATCGTTGGTGACTGTTTTGTTACCAGTTGACTATAACACAAGTCAATCGTTGGTTAAGTAATTCTCTGAGTATTTCTGTTTTCTTTTTGGTGTGATTATATTTAAGGTTTATTATGTTAATGTTCTTTTTTTTTAGTTTACTGCTTCAGTTCGAGTTTTCTGTGAGAGAGTATTAGAGTATAAATAGGACTAATTTATGTTTGTGAATTTAGAGTATTTAGGGTTTTCATCATTATAAATAACAGTCAATAATAAGATTATACTAATAGGTTTATTAAATGTCTAACATTGATTGTACAATAATTAAATGCGACGGGCCTTCGATGGTGATCGAAGGGTATAAGGAGTGATATGTTTGCGCCAAACTTGTAGTCAATCGCAATAAGAAATAGTAGACACCGTTAAGTGATTGCGCGAGGTTGGGCCTACGAACCACCTCCGTGTGAATAAGTATGTGATATGAGTTATGGATAATATGATGTATGTGAAAGAATGTGTTGAGTGAACATCCCATTGAAATGACTCGTCCAATCTATTTATAGGTGATGAAAATAGCTTGGAGAGTGTTAGCAGCGTTTAGGAGATCATGGGCGTCCACGATTTATGGTAACCGCTAGGGCTTCATCCCCACTATCTCGGACTTGGCGGGAAGCTAAGGACATAGTGGGAGCGTGGGGAAGACCAAGTCAAGGTTCTTGTTTATCTTGGCATCTTCAGAGAAGACACCGAAGGGCATAGGCCTTAATTTGGCGAATTCAGCCCAGTAACCATGTCAATGATGAATGGTTTCGCCACCAATGACTTATAAAGAAAGACTTGGGTCTTCGTAATGTAATTCGGTTGAGGCGAAGGGGGTCCTTCGACCGATCGGAGATGCGTCATCAAGCCCCCGGTCGAAAGTGATATATACGAACAAGAAATATTGCTACGACTCGGAAATAAAAGCGAACCGTCCCGCCGTCACAAGAACGAGCGAAGATAGAAAGTCCCGCTAATATTGACCGTAATTAATGCAAATAATTATCACGACCACCCCTTTCCTCGGTAAAAAGCGTCTTTCAAAATTTGAAATAGTTTTGAAATCCGGTGGTAAGATGATAAGTAATTACACGTGTAGGGCCGAGATTTTCATCTTGTAGGGTATATAAATTGCAAAAATAATAACCCTAACAAAGTAACTCTCGCCCAAAGTTTTTCACCTACTAAAATTCCTTTCGATCAAGCCTCCGACCAAACAAGGTAAAACGCTCCTTCTTCTTCTGTATTTCAAATATTTTTGTGTTTTGTAGAAGGTGTCATGTCAACCAACAAAAAATTTGTGATAAAACAACAAGGTTGCACATTAACCAGGGAGGAGCTTAAAGCGTTCCTCACTGATTATCCCATTCCAAAAGAACACAAAGTAATGCTACCAAGTAAAGATCAAGGGATATTCGATGCCCCTGAAAATTATGTAGGCTTGTATATCCATGCTTTCACCACTTCAATCTTAGGATACCACTGCATCCTTTAATTTTAGAATTCCTCCGATATTATGAGGTACACATTTCTAGGTTCAACCCTTTTGGCCTAGCTGTCGACAACATACATTGTGATGTGTAAAGCCTATGGGTTTGAACCATCCTTGGCCCAATGCTTAGGGTTTTTAAATCTATATCCGGAGGAGATTGGTTAACCTTGGCCAAAAGGGGTGAAAGGATGTGCCCATATTGATAGATAGGCCTTTTACGAACATAAGGAGCTGGAAGGCAAGTTCTTTTATATTGAGACTACCATTATCCCTCACGGATACTCTGCATTGTTAAACCCGGACTTTCAATATGATGAGAAAAGGTTCGATCCATTGCCTTATCTTGTGAGAAGAAACCCTTGTATCGGCGTTTGGCTCGTTATCCGGTGTTGCCGGACCTTCCCTGAGCCAATCATGTTCATGGTGGCATTCTTGAGAGATGGGAAGGGTCTCCGTTGGTACCGAGATAATTTGTGATGGAGAAAGTATGTATTTTTAAATTAACATAAGAAACAAAACTTATCTTCTTGATATTTATCTTATACGCTTCTTTTTGCAGAGATGTCATTTAGGAACTTTGTCGTGGTGGAGGTGCCAAAGAGGTTAGTTTTCTTCAAAGAATCCCCAAGAAATAAGCTATGGCGTGGGCTCCCGTCGGTGTCTATAAACAAAGGCGAGGTGGAAGCCCATCTGCCGAAACTGTATCTTCTGCTCCTCCACCAAAGGAACCCATAGATGTAGAAGATCGGCTAGTGGAGAATATTCTTGACTCAGACGAACCGGTCTCCGATCAACCGTTGGCCATCGTAGGACCCTCCGGCATAGGTGAGAGGGTTCAAGCGAGGAAAGGTGCTAGTGCCAAGACTATAAAATCGATTCAAAGAGAAAGCTTCTTACGCCTACTCCTCCTCTCGAACCACCCGTGAGAAAAGTGCCGGGGTAAGGGCTGTGTATTTCCGACCATCGAGGGGCCCAGTGATGACTTCCATAGTAAACTTCGCACTGTGAAATAAAATTAAATACCCAGATCATATATTAATGAAATTTACTTTTGTTATAGGACTTCACGATACGAAGGAGCTTCCTTCTCCCAAGCTTGTCACCAACTTATGAGCCATGTGATCCCTCCAAGTGGAAGGAGGTGATGAATAACATGTCTATAGAGAGCTTTGTGATCTTCATGATAAAAGCTATGTTCGCGGGGCATGCTTGACAACCAACTCAATGCTAGGACAAGGGAATTGCTCATGTCTGTCACCTGGCTCGAGAAGAAATGGATGCTATCTTTGAAGGGAGAAGGTTAGAGATCAAAGTATGCGAGACTTAGAGAAGAAGTGTGAGGAGGCATTGGAGGATTTTGATAAGAATCCCTTGGTTCAAGATCTTAGGTGAGAATGAAAAGCTCAAAGGTCGATTGGCAGCAGTGAGGTTGAGTGCAACGAGGTTAGCTGTAAAGCTCTATGGGTGTTGGTTATAAAAAGCGGATATCATTCTTTCATCCAAATGTGGAGGTCTCGAGCAGGAGAGGTCGAGTTCTTTGGCCCAAGAGATCAAGCTCCGAGAAAAGGTAGATGGCTTAAACCTCGATGCGAAGATCTTTGAATAAGGACACGGTGGACTGGTAACAAAGTGATCCCCACATTGCTATGGAACTTTACCATAGCGATGATGTGGGATTGCTATTGGGAATGTGGTGAATCTTGCCATTTTCCATGGCAAGTGTACCACTTTGGAGGAGGTGGCGAAGGCGGGGAACCGTAGTCTTGGAGAAAATTCCGTATTACAGGCAACTCATGAAAAAGAATATGATGATGCGGTAATCATTTAAGCGCTTTGAGTTCCCTTTCCTTGCGGATGTGTGAAGGACCCATCGACCTCGATTGAGGATACGCTAGCCAAGAAGCCAAGGAAAGTTCGGCCTCCTTCTTCCTCGAGAGGACTCCGTCACCCAGGTTCCATCTCAGGGCTCGGTGACCCCACTCATTCAAGGTTTAAAGAAAGCAACCATGTGGTTGTAATTTGATCCCAGGATGGTATGTACCATGTTTAAAACAATTATGCATGCTCCGTCCGGGCTTCGTGCGATGAAACAATTACTTATTGCATGTTGGTAGTAGGCTCGGCCTAAGACAATAGTTTATTATGTTGGATGTTTTTAAGGCTATGGCCTTTTTTAGACTAGTAAAACTAGTCATAAATCTACAACGAAGCCACTAGGGCTCGAATTTTGCTATGTGTGATTCTTCTCTTTTTACTTTTACTTGCGTAAAAATATTTTTTACAACCTAAGGCGTATGGTAGATGCATAGCCTCATTGTGTGTAGTTACTTCACCAAGAATATTAGCAATCGTATAATTTGACTGCTGACAGAGGGTCGCGACCCACTCCGTCTTGATCCTTTGGGCAGCGAAAGGTTTAAAATACCTTAAGGCCATATAGGAAAGTTAATGTGAAGTTGAGATGGATGTTATGCATATGAGCAAGACATGTTATTTAGTCTTTGTACATCCTTGACATTCAAACTTATAAAAGCGACTTGGTGGGCAAATCTTTGTTGTATTGAGCGAAACAAGAGATTTAAGGAAATGTGTTATTATCATTAAGTGGGTAGGGAGGATTATATCATTTTAAGAAATGAATACTAGGCGCCTACCATTAATGCTTCTTTCCCAAGTGAGAAGAATGCAAATACATTGATTGAAAGCAAATAAAATGTGTCCTTAGGCGTTGTAAGTTTCATATGTAGAACTTCACGAAGAGTAGTGCCATTCGAGGTTCTATCAATAACGTCTCCTTCCAAAGTTTCCGACTTGTAGGCTCCGTTGCCATACGCTTCCTTAATAACGTAGGGTCCTTCCCATGTGGGTCCTAGTTTACCACAGTACTCGACTTTGCTTGCGCTATTGAGTCGGAGGACATATTCCCACAGTTTGAAGGTCGAAGGCCTAACTCGCTTATTATAGTACCTTTCAATCTTTTGCTTGTGGATAGCCTCTCTAATGGAGGCTATTTCTCTCCGTTCTTCAAGTAGGTCCAAGTTACTACGGAGTCTTTCTTAGTTATCGCTACTTGAAGTTCATGACCCTTCTGTTTCAACACTTACTTACGAAGGGATGGCGGCTTAGTGCCATATGTCAAGGCGAAAGGCGTTTCTCCATGACTTGACTTTGTATCGTTCTATGTGCCCGAGCACTTGAGGTAGTTCATCTACCCAACCGTGATGTGATATCACGACCTTCGTTCTATTCCTTGTATGATGTCTCTGTTGGTAACCTCTACTTGACCGTTACCACGAGGGATGGTAAGCGAGTGAATGATTGTCGACATTCGGGCCTCTGCAAAATCTGGGAATACCCTTGACCGCTTCCCATTATACGAAATGAGGATGTGAGGTACTCGAACCTCGAGATAATGTGTTCCCACCAATTTTTCCATGTGTCTTCTGTGATGGATGCTAAAGGCTTCGCTGACCCATTTAGTGAAGTAATCAATGGCTCGACCAAGAACTTTACTCCTCCGGGAGCAAGCGGTAGAGGCCTCGATATCTATCCCCATTGGTGAAGGCCATGCGGATGTTCTGAAGTCATATCTTGCTTTGGTAGCCTTGGGACTCTTGAGTGAATTTGACAAGCTTCGCGCCGAATGATGTCGGCGGCGTCTACGTGCATCGAAGGCCAATAATATCCGACCCTCGTTACTTTGGAACAGCGGGCGAGGCCTGCGTGAAGTCGCGGGATCCTTCATGCACTTCTTGGATGATGTTGGCGACTTGCCTTGGCCCTACACAGCAGACCAGGGATAGAAAAGATCTTACGTATAAGTAATTTCCCATGATCTGTCTTGTGGTGCTTTGATGCGCACCTTCGAGCCAACTTTGCATCCTCGGCGGTATGCCACTTATCGGATATTCTCTGGTGGAGTCATCGATTCGAGTCTTCTCGATATAACGTCGGATACCTCCTTTCGGACGATGGACCGATCTGTCAATACTTGACCAAAACTTCCTTTGTTAAATGGGCAAATGCCATTGATGCCGGTTTGTTAAGTGCATCCGCCTTCTTGTTTTGGTTTCTTGAACATGCTACTATGTTGTAAGATGTGAACCCTTGAGCATTTCTTTGGCCTTATCGAGATATTGCTTGATCACGGGTTGTCTCGCCTCGTAGAGACCTTTTATTTGGTTGGCCACGGTTGTGAGTCAACAAAAATAGCCAAGTTTGTACTTCCATATCTGTGGCCAATCGGAGACTTCTTAACAAGGCTTCATATTCGCTTCATTGTTCGTAGCATCGAATTGAAGCGAAGTGCATAAGTGTATTCCTTCCCTTTGGGATCAACGAGCATGAGACACGCACGGAACCATCGGATGGAGGCTCCGTCGATATAAAGTTTCCACCCTTCGATTGTCGTAGTGGCACCTTTTCAACAACCTTTTTGTCATGTTTCGTTTGGAGGTGTTTACGCTAAAAGTGCATAATGTTGCCCTTTGACCGAGCTCACGCCTTTGTATTCAATATCATGTTCTCCTAGCTCGATAGCCATTTAGCTATCCTTCAGTTTCTCCGGCTTTGAAAGTATACGCTTAATTGGCTTGTCGGTGAAATACGGTTATGGGGTGAGCTTGAAAGTACCTTGGCGTCTCGCGGCATGAACTAAAGCCAAATTAGCTTCTCCAATCTTTGGGTAATTTAGCTCGACTCCTTGTAGTACTCTACTAACAAAGTATATAGGATTTGTTTCTTCTCCCTTTACGCCATAACACGCGATGCTTTCGAAGATCTTTTAATATACATGAACAACACTTCGCCTTTGATTGGGGTGTAAGTGTTGGTAGAATAACCATAATTCCTTGAGCTTTTGAAAAGGCATACGCATCTATGCTCCATTGGAGCGTCTTTTTGTCCGTGCACCCTTTGAGTGTTTTGAAGCGGCAAATATCATGCACGCCGCCAAGAACTGCTTGAAATTGCTAGCTTTCCGTTGAGACTTTGCACTTCCTTTAGGGACTTAGGAGGCTGCAAATCTGTGATGGCTTTGACTTTGAAGGTTGGATTTAATACCTTGGTGATCGGATGTCCCAAATTGTCCTTCTTCCACCCCGAAGGAACACTTCTTGGGATTTAACTTCATATTGATAGCGAAGGCGATCGAAGGTTTCCTTGATGTCGGAGAGCATATCTTCCTCGATCTACTTTTGATGACCATATCGTCTCGTGGCTTCTAGATTCACCGCCTATTTGCTTGTGGAAGGCTTTGTCCACCAATCGTTGGTAGGTGGCACTGCATTTTCAAACCAAAGGCATCTTTTGTAACAATAACGCCTTTTCACGTAAAAAGGCATCTTCTTCGTCTTCTTGACCATTTGTATCGATGGTAACCTTTATAGCGTCTAGGAAACACTTTAGTGAAACCACAGCGAGATTCTACCTTCAATCAATTTACGGAAGAGGTATGATCCTTGGACGAGCTTTGTTAATGTCGGTAAAATCTCGCACATTCTCCATCCCGTCATGCTTTTGACCATCACGGATTGGCCACCAAGTTTGATACTTCACCTCTACGAGTATACTGCTTGCCACGAGTTCGTCCACTTCTTTGCATCGTGACATTTCTTTGGGAGCTAGACTTCTACGCTTTTGTTTAATGGGTTCAATATGCTTGAACTCATTGAGCTTGTGTTCGATCGCGAAGAAGTGTCCATCTATGGTGAGAGTTAGGGACCCCGTCATGTCGAGAATAGGTCTATGCGAAGGCGTGCTGCGTTAGCCGAGTATCTTTTCAACTCTGCTTTAAAGGAGGTTGGAAGTTGCTTTCCGATTACTCTTTGTCGATCGGGTGAGATCATTTACCACGATCGTTCTTCAGCGTTAGTGCTGTTGAGAACATCTTTGGAAGTTCCTCCGAAACTGTTTGACCCTCTTGCTTTCTGTCGTGAGCCCTTCATCTTATATTTGGAGAAAACCGTTCCAATGCTTGAGAAGGTGTTTGGAATTTGATCGCGGCATGTATGGTTGAGACAACGATGCCCATCTTACGCATTGTTGTTCTTCCTATCAATAGGTTGTGGGAGATTCCGACCTTACGATCGTGAAAGCCGAGTTTTGTTCTTTTAGCCTCCTTCTCCAATCGTAACCTCTAGAGGACTTCTCCCAGGGCCATGAGTGTTCCCGAGAACCCTACTAAGCGTACCTTGAATCTACTCTCTTGACCTTATTGAAGGTTTGAGCTTTGGAAACACCGTTCGTAGATAACCCGCGAGAGCTACATGATCAAGGTAGGCTGTTTACTTCTCTGTTGGAGATCAAGACTTTGATGACCACGGGGTCATTTGAAGAACTTTTCTGTGATTGAAGTGAAGTGACATCTCTACTCTGCACAAGGCTTCCTCTGCTTCCTTTCTCTTTGAACTAGAGTCTTCTTTATAAACCATGAGGATGGGTGCTTGACATGTGGTATCTTTCCCCATTTGTGTGTCGGAGGATTTTTCTTTGCCTCTTTATACCCTTCACTAAATGTCCCAATTGGCGGACTTCGGCCTCTTCTCTGCTTTTTGAGCTCTCGGCGGTGATTGGTGTCGTGACCAGTAATCATCATGGAAATAGCAAAACTTGGAAGTGTCTCTGGGCCTCCCTTTGTTTGCCAGCGAGGAGGAGGATCAAAGGCCTTGTGACCTTTCGGTGTGAGTATTTCCTTGAGGGATTTGGACCAGTTAGCGAGGAGGCCATGGTTGATGTTTTTGTGGTATGGAGTAAATCATCCCACTGCTCTTGTGTTTGTTCCTTGACCCTTCCACGAAGGATGCTTGAGACCTTGTTGTGATTTTCCTTGTTTTCGTAGGAGCCCGTTGGTGGATACTTCTTTTGCTTGATCCATGTGTAAGCCTTTTCCACTAATCCTTTATAAGTTGCGGAAGATCGGTGGAAAGGAATTCAACCAAGCTTACATTACATAGGCCATGTACGAAACACGAGATCTGTTGGTCTTCGTGCAAGCCATTATCGCAAGGTGTCATCGGTGTATCTAGTAATGAAAGCCCTTGTGCTTTCGTTCTCCTTACTTGATGTTGTGCCTTTGTTAGGTGCGTTCTTGTGAACTTTTGCAACTGGTGAAATGTGACTGAACAGCTTTGAGATCATCAAATTCACAATGCTACGGTTTTGACCGTTCCACCATATCTGACGAGTCTCGTGGGGTGTATGTAAACATGTGACGAACAGCAGGGCATTACCCGACACGCATTCTAATAGCCCCGAACAAGTGTAAAGTTATCGGATCCCTTTTCCATCATAAGTACCAATATATGCGGGCATTTTAACCCATCGGTGCAAGGTAGTCTTATCCATCTACGAAGGGTGTTGTGGAGCCCATGGGCTCCGAATAAGCGATTATAAGGTGGCATGTATGTAGGGCGACATTGTATGGGTTATGATTAGGAGGTATTCCAACGGTGTTTTGATTAACATATTGGGGATAAGCGGTGGGTATATAAGGTGGGTGACTTCCCACAGGATCTGAAGGGTATACCATAGGTTGTCCATAGGGCATGCTTCCGTATGGTTGAGTAAAATTGGGTTGTTAACACGCCCGTTAGGTGGGGATAAACCCGCGAGGTGAGATTGAGCACGAAAAGGAGGGTACATACCATGAGGAGGAAGATTTCCTCCCTACTTGAGTGAGATGGATCGCCTCCTCGCGGATCGTGAGAAGGCTGCGGTGGAACCCGTTTCCGTTCTTCCGGATGAGCCGCCAAGTGGTGGCAAATTAACCTCCATAGCCTCCTTGATGACTCCTTCCATTGGAGCCTTCCATCATTCCTTCCCTTCTTGCCGGAGCCGCTCGGAGCATCTTCGAAACCAAGCGACCTTCCGCTGGGCCTTGTTGCTCGGAGACCTACCACTTAACAACGGCGAGTAGCCCGGGCCAGGACCTAGCCTCCATTTCTAACTCTTGTCGTACTCATCGCTTGCAGTATTCTAACTCCTACGCATTTCCACATTCGGTCTTGCCTCCTTGAGCTCTTAGTAAAGATTCTAATGCTTGATGTTAGCTTGACAAGCTTGGATGATCACGGTTCGAGGTTGGCGAGGTCGAAGCATGATTATTGGGAGTTATTCGAGGTGAGATCGTGTGGTAAAAGTGGATGCGGTTATATTGGGAAGGTTGCGGGATCATTGGTAGGATTGGTGTCAGGTCGAGCTTGGGAGGGTGTATATTCTCTTCCTTGAGTCATGCCCGTAAAACTAGTGAGAGTGATTGATGGGTGTAAGTTTGGAATATGAGACCAATAGTAGCGGGTCCCACGGATGGCGCCAGCGATTGTACAATAATTAAATGCGACCGGGCCTTGATGGTGATCGAAGGGTATAAGGGTGATATCTTGCAAACTTGTAGTCAATCGCAATAAGAAATAGTAGACCTTCGTTAAGTGATTCTTGCGAGGTTGGGCCTACGAACCACCTCGGCGTGTGAATAAGTATGTGATATGAGTTATGGATAATATGATGTATGTGAAAGGCGTGTTGGTGAACATCCCATTGAAATGACTCGTCCGATCTATTTATAGGTGATGAAAATAGCTTGGAGTGTTAGCTGCGTTTAGGAGATCATGGGCGTCCACGATTTATGGTAACCGCTAGGGCTTCATCCCCACTATCTCGGACTTGGAGGAAGCTAAGGACATAGTGGGAGCGTGGGGAAGACCAAGTCAAGGTTCTTGTTTATCTTGGCATCTTGAGAGAAGACACGAAGGGCATAGGCCTTGGTGGTGGAATTCCCATGGTAACCATGTCAATGATGAATGGTTTCGCCTGTGACTTATAAAGAAAGACTTGGGTCTTAGTAATGTAATTCGGTGAGGCCGAAGGGGTCCTTACGACTGATCGGAGATGCGTCATCAAACATATTTATCTTGGACGGATCTAGGATGGTTTGAGGTGCCAATAAAATAAATGAATTCATCTCAATAAAGATATCATAAAATGTTTTAACTTTCTTCTAGTGCCTATTTTCAAAAGTGCGAGTCACAAGTTTTAATTAGGTTAGTGAAATTGATATGATAACTTTGGATACTTGATCGAAATTGCTTTGTGCCGATTCATTTACATTACACGTAATCCTTCTTGTTAGTTGTTAATGTCTGAAACACATGACGTATATTAAATCAATCAAATGATTTGTAATTTGTGTATGAATAAAAGATATCCAAACAAAATGCCATATTATTTTTGTTGTGAAATAGTAAAAAAAAAATCGTTTTAAAAAAATAAAGAAAAAAAAAGCATTACATTTAAATCACGATGCTAATTTGGTACATATCGTTATGAAAAATGATTGATTTGATTAAAACATACTTAGTGATCTGCCTAAATCTTCGTGACATAATTTTAAGACTAAAATACCTTTGTTGGTCCCTAAACTTGGCAAAAGCGGCTTACGTGATAGGACAAAACTCGACCTTATCATCGCATGGAGGTCAAACCTTGGCCTTTAAATGCCAAAATCGTCCTTGCCGAGGATTAGCATAGTCAAACCTAATTTTGGATTTCCTTGTGGGTATAATAGACCATTCACATTTTGACCCAACCTTCAACCGGGACCAATTGTGATTATGCCTCTAGCCGTTTCTTCCACGATACGCTTGCATTTAATTCGCGAGAACCAATACACCCGCTGACAAACAACTTTACCAATCATAATACACCATTATCCGAAGCGTTAAGCGAAAATCAAAATCAAGAATATAAATCCTCATTTCGAACTCAAAGACCAACCCAACTTCCAACAAAACCATGTCGATCGATCGTATTAGCAACATGTCAGATGAAGTGATCACTAACATTTTGAATCGGTTGCCTTTGTTAGAAGCGGTGAGAACCTCTAGTTTAGCCTTGGCGGAGGTCTAAGTGGACTTTTCTCACCGATGTCATAGTTGATGAGGATTTCTTTTATTATTTAACACATGAGTTTGATGAGAGGCTTGTTACTAGATTCTTAAATCGGCTTATGGGTCCAATAAGAAAGTTTGTCTTCGTTGTAGAGCCAAGATCAATGATTGGAATAGACAACTTTCATTATGAAGAGATTCATGAGTGGCTCTTGTTTTGGTGACCATGGAATTGAGGCTGATTATTACAAGCTGGTATGGTAATCGATTCGTTCCCAACCAACTTTACTCTCGTAGTGAGTTGAAACATCTGGTACTTCATGTTTGTTCTTTGGCTACTCGGAATATTTTCATGGCTTTCCAAATCTCGAGCTTAGAATTGATTCATGTGAATTTTCTAAGCAGTGCAGTTTGGGACTTTATTCTTTGGTTGTCCTCACTTGAGTCTCTTAAAATGAATCGTCCTAGTACAAGCGAGATGAGACTAAGGGATATTGCAAATGTTAGGAATTTGAGGAAGTTAGATTTGAGATTGGTCGTTATAATGTTGTGGCGACAATCACAACATCCGATATCTTCGGTGACAAGACTTCAAATCTTGAGACCACTTGCATTGGATTTTGATGATTGCCTGTGAAACAGTTTGAGTTTTACACTTATGATTTTACAATGTTAAAGAAATGTGTGATAATGACATTGAATCTTTATAACTTGTTTTTAGTTGATACGGGAAGCTAATTCTAGGATGAATGTGCCTTTTCTATCACGATTAAACTTAAAATTTGTCTTATGTCGATTTTAGGAATATTGTTATGTTATCGTTCATCATTGAAATGATTCGTGGATGTCAAATTTGGAAATCTTTGGATACGGAGTAAGTGTTTTGGAGTAATGCATATGTAGCAAATAAACATTCCTAAATTGCCATGTTTGAGTATCTCTCAACACTATTTGATTTTAATTTGCAAATCGCTTAGTGTTCTACCTTTGAAATGTTTTCCCAATGTTGTAGGCAGAAACACATTCAGCCATGGCAAGCTACAGATTGTGGTGTTTCGACTTTAATAAAGTTTATACTTGCGTGTTCCCAGTCCCTAAAGTCAATGAATATCAGGCTCAACGATAGGAGTCATGATGGGAATGAAAATATCAACAACAACTGGGAGTTGGCTTGGAAGCTGTTGAAACTCCACCGAGCTTCCCCCCACAGCCGTGGTAGAATTATTTGAGTGGTTGTAGTTTATGTATGGGTTGAATACCCTATGACAATTAATGTTGCAAATTTGTTTTGGTATTTTGGTACACTATTTGTTTATATGGTTTGGTTAAAATTAGCTTGTTCATATGTTGTTGTTTGTGCGTATTGTAGGTGATGCAAGTTTGACAATAGAAAGTCAAACTTTCATTTAGCATTTCAATTTGATTGTGGCAATTTGATTGTATAGTAGATAGTATTTGCAATTTGACTATGTAAAGTCAAAATTGCAAAACCATTACTCAATATTTGACTATGTAAAGACAAAATTGCAAAACCATTACTCAATATTTGACTATGTAAAGTTAAAATTGCAAAACCATTACTCAATATTTCTTTTGGAGTTTATTGATAATTTGATATGTTTTAGAAGTTTGGTGAACAAAGTCAAACTTCTAATGGTTTTGTATTGTTTAATCTTCAACTAAGTTGTAGTATCGTAAGTTGGCAACTTGAGAGACCAATTGTGTATTCTAAAGTGATTATTGGGCGGGAGTTTTAAGTATGACAACGGCAACCAAGACAAATTCAGGGACCGAGTGTGAAAAAAAGTAACTATTAGACCCTTGACCGTCTCTTACCGGAGACGATACTAACTAGTGCACACCAACCGATAAACTCATCCACCACTTTTTCACACATAAACAATTTTCCAATGGCGATTTCCCCATTTGAATGAACTCATAGGGTTGCTAATTCACCAAATTTGAATGATCGTATGGCTATCTGGTTTGAATAAGAGGTTGCCCAAAGGGATTCGAAGAAGCTAGTTCTTGATGCATTGACATCGAAGACAGGAATCATCAGCGTGGGAGGCGATAGAAGAGAATCAAGCTCGGGACCTCGTGGAATTGCGCTTGTTGTGTGGATCGCCGACCAAAATCCATCGAGGCACATAAAGAAACTTGCCCAACTCATACAGATTGTTGGTCAAACAGATGAAGGTATTCGGTTCAACCAAGAGTTTGTTAAGAAAATGGCTGAACATAATGCCTGAATTTTGGGTTTTCCATGGGGTAGATAAAGGCGGTCTTTTGGGTGATAGTTTTGGGAATATAAGTTGCTAAAAAGGGTATGTAAATTAGATTTGATGTAGTTATTTATGATGTTTAACAGACTTTATTAATGATAAAATATCATTTTGGTTATGTGTTGTTTAATCTGTTCTTGTATTGTGATATTGGGTGTATTTTAGTGTAATTAGTATCAACAAAACCAAACATCCCTTTATATCAGCAAAACCAAACAGCCCCTTGTATCAGCAAAACTTTAATCAGCAAAACCAAACACCCCCTTGTATCAGCAAAAGCAAAGGCAATGGTTTAAAAAGATGTGGTGAAAATGCAAATAGTTTAGCACTAAATCATAATGTATCACCAAACATCCCCTTGTATCAGTTAAACCAAACAGCCCCTTTTATCAGCAAAAGTTGTTACAGCAAAACCAAACACCCCCGTATCAGCAAAATTAGAGGCAGTGGTTTAAAAATACGGGTTGAAAATTCAAATGCTTTAGCAGTAAACAACAATGTATTAACAATGGTGTATTGTAACATCTTGAATTTTGACTTACCCAAGTCAAACAAACTTATGAAAGGCCACAAATTGTAACTTATTATTGTTGTATGACTTGGGTAAGTCAAACCTATTAAGAAATGTAAAACGATTTCAAACACAATTACTTAAATAAGAACACAAAATTTTATTCATCGATTTCATGTTCTCAAGAACTACAAATGTTTACTATCATCTAAACCTACACTTAGCTAGACCCATGACTCTCCTATCATCGTTTTCTTTCTTTTCCTTCCTTTCCTTAAGATATTTAAACAAAATTTCCATATTTTTAATCCTTTCTCCCAAATCGTTAAACTTTGATAACAAGATGTCAGCCTCTTCCTTCTCCTTCTTAACACCCAAACCCTTTTCATTTGGCCAGTCTGATTTCCTCAACGAACTCAACAAAGCCTTCCCCTTATCGTTTTGTGCAATTATTGTATTTTTTTTGCTTTGGGTAGAATGTGTGTTGATTGTATTTTAGGGTTCAATGTTAGTCGTTGCCGATACATATATAGTTGAAGGTTGGGTTACATTTTAACTAGGTTGGGTTAAAAATGTGAATGGTCTATTATACCCTCGAAGGAATTCCAGAAAATTAGGTTTGACTATGCCAATCATGGTCAAGGGACGATTTTGGCATTTAAAGGCCAAGGTTTAGACCTCTGGCGATGATAAGTCCAAGTTTTGTCCCATCACGAAGCGTTTTGCTAAGTTTAGGGATCAATGGTGTATTTTAGTATAATTTAATGGTTTATGAAAAAAAATGAGTATATTTATTATAAACAACAGAATTCTCAATTCTGTCACAAAACTTTTGGCATATATTTTTTAAGCATGTTTTTTTTTTTTTTTTTTTTTTAATATTTTTCAATATGAAGGAAAGATAAGCTGAAATCACAAAACCAAATCTTTATAAGTTGGTTGCATTTGATAGAAAAAAAAAACGTGTACCATGTTTTTTCTTGACAAGTAACAATCCAATTTTGAGGATACCAAAACATATATGTAATAAAAAGAAAGCATGCAAAGAGAAAATTCTAACCAACTGATGATAGGATACACCAATTGACCCAACCTCGTGATTTTATATATATATAAAACGAGGCTTAATCATCTATAATAACGTGTAAAGTTTAATTGTTTAAAAACTCAAGTCTTAAAAAAAACTAGTTAGTCTAACAAATTGACTATTCCTTGATGCAAATGCATGAAAATCTTACAAGTGTCATATAATATTCCACGTTTTTTAAATCAGTCTCACCACCACACAATTTTACGGTCGTGGCAAAAGTATTTCTTTTCCGTTTTATATGAAAAACATATTGGATGGTGGTAGGACTCATTTTGGTAATGGTTACCAAAATAAAGATCAACATTGATTTGGTTAAAGACTGGCTGATATAAGACACGTATAAAGTCCTAATTCAACTGCCCCTAAAGGAACAACATACACAGCTAATAGACCAATTCAAACATAATGTATCATATCATATGAAAGACACGAACACAAACATGCATGTGAATATATAAGCATAACAATCACCCATTCTAGAGAAAAATATTTAATTAAGTATGTGAATTTATGTATAAAAGATGCCCATAACTACCATGTGCTTTAAAGTTAAAATATGCACCGATAACATACCCTATATTTCCTATACAAAGTCGTTTGATTTGTAATAGAATGTTTATCCAAGAAACTAGCAATAAGAAAGAATGTTTCTCTTTTATAAAGAAAAGAAATTAGCAACAAAGATCTAGTAGGATTTCGGCCTTGTTTGATTTTTAGTAGAGTAACACGGCAACTATGGTTATATGAAACGTTAAGAAATAATCTGATTCCTGCACAATTCATGGTTTCTATCAACAATATATGGTTGCTTCTCATCCCTTCATCTAAGAATTAATGGAATGACAATATATTGCATTTTGACTCGTTTAGGGTTCTTTATCATCCATTCGTTCAAAAATCGAATGAAAGTTACATATCTCGAGTGAGGGATTATGTAGTAAGATTTCTATGATGCATAAGTGAACATATAGCTAGAGATGTTGTGATGGCGAGTGGCGACCTTTAGATTTCAAAGACGATATAATTCTCAAGTTTTACTAAAGTAAATATACTACAAGGTTTTAATTTGGTATGGCACAAAGGAAAGAACTCTCATGATCTCATCATATCTTAAGGACTTTGTTGAAGCAAATTCACGCTATCCGCTTTACCCGAATGCACGAGCTTCTATCTATCGATCCGGAAGAAAGGGTTGAATTCTTCTGCACAATACAGACACGCGTTAGCTTCGCCGGTGTTGTCCGGGACCAAGCTCGGCGTGAGAATAAGCGGATGATAATTAATGTGGTAATAAATGTGAAAGTAAGTGTAGGTGAAAACTTAATGCAAAACATTAAATGTGTTGGGGTATTTATACTACCCCAACATTGTACTATGCTCTTGTTGACTCTTGTTTTCATGAGACCTATATTACACGTCTGTAGGTCTATAGCCACCCTATCTAGTAGGCCACGTGGTAAGAAATCCCAGAAAATCTGCGACATAGTCGGTTTACGCTACTCATCTTCCGGACGGCGAGAACATGCCGTCCGGTCGATGAACTCACCGGACATCATGACGTCCGGACACATCGCCAACATGTCCCAAGATTGTATTACTGAGGAAAGCGGTGATGCAATACTCATAATTAGTTGGTGCGCAAGGAGGTTCGTATCGTTGCCAGTCCAGGAGCCGTGATAGTTGGACCTGAAAAGTATGGGGTTTGGTCTGATGGGCCTGACCACATGTTGGGCCTTGCCTGTACTTCCTCATCTCTCCTGACTATCATGGACGGCCCAGATAGGCCCACGTCACCCTTTTACTGACTGATGTGACGTTTTGACAGTCTGCTAGGGTTTCTTTTATGGTATAAATATTCATTTTCACCTCATTTGGGTTTCACATTTCACACACATAGATTGCTTTCTCTTCTCCGGACGTTTCCTTCATTCTTCTTAAGGTTTGTCTCGCCCTCTTCCTGTAATTATTTGTAAATTGTCGTTCGGTATCTTTTAGAAATGGCCGAAGTCGGAACCGAGGGGGGAAATAGTCCATCTAGGGAAATTGCATTCGTCCTCCAGACGGAGGAAACAAACGAGGAGCCTGTTCAAACCGTAGTTCCTAAGTTCGATATGCACATCTATACTTCTAGGTTGAAACAACCAGAGTTAGATGACATAGTTGCCGAGTATGGCATTCCCACTGACCTACGTCCGGTATTGCCTCCGGACGATATGACTATGGACCAACTACCGGAGGATAAGATAGGGATTTATCCTCAGCAGTTGGATACGGGGGGCGGGATTCCTTTCTCCTCTTTCTTGTTGAATGTGATTAGACATTTTAGGGTTCACATTTCCCAACTAGTTCCGTTGGGTTTGAACCGAGTGACCCTTTTTGAGATAAGATGCTACAGCCTGAATATACAACCTATGCTTTCACTTTTTCGGGCATTCTACCGGTTATGCAAGCAAGGACACTGGTTTTCCTTTGAGAACCGGACGGGAAAGGGTTCGTATAAGTGTTTCAAAGAAATCCTCTCCAGCTTGAAGCATTGAAAAGAGAAGTTCTTTTTTATTGATAGGAGGGCCATTCCTTATGCC
The DNA here is from genome assembly GCA_022545495.1 of Chrysanthemum lavandulifolium. NCBI lineage: Eukaryota > Viridiplantae > Streptophyta > Magnoliopsida > Asterales > Asteraceae > Chrysanthemum > Chrysanthemum lavandulifolium. The sequence continues at coordinate 139,279,404 of CM040243.1, forward strand.
ATGACGTGGAGTCATAAGGATTCGAAGATTACGGATAATTTCCCCACCGGCTTTAATCAAGAGGACGCCGTCAAACTTAGCCGGGTGATTATTCCGTTCGTAAACCGATTGTGAGCCTTTTGTGGATGTGCCACCTCTCCTCGGTTTTCAAGAACCACGAATTGAGCCTATTCTAAAAGATGTCGGGGTCATGGTAATTACTTGTTTAGTTTGTCATCATAGGATTGATGTTTGTTTTCTCCGGATCTGGCGGTTTATGTTTCTAACAAATTTCATTGTTCTTTCGATTGTTGATATGTCGGAGTATCTCGAACTTCCGGTGGGATGGGACGATGGTGAGCAAGGGTCCTGCGGTTGATCCGAACAGGAAAAACCGAAAATAACAACCGACCCCTTGGCGTTGGGAGAATATTCCTCAAAGAATGCCCTTGCCAAAAGGGCCAAGAAGCGGACCGGAAGTGGTGTTGCCGCGAAGAAAGAGAGGAGGCTCTTGCTCGCCAAAGCGGTGAAAAAGGGAGGGACCTCCGAGTTGACCTAAGAAAAAAGGCGCCACCGGTTGATTGAGCACATTTCCTCCGGCTCTCCTATCGAGAACGCAGAGCCGTTGAACCAAGTCCCTCCGGTGGTTGATCAGGGGGTTAATGTAGATGTGAATGTAGAGCAGGAAAATCCCATCATTGCTGCCGGAGGAGGTGGAGACAATGTGGCTATTGAAGGAATGGGGGATAATGCGACCGGAGGGGGTGGATAAAACTTGCAGCGAGTGCCCATCCCTTCCCTTAATGAGGGCGGCCAATTCCAGCCGGCGGACTCATTTCCACACGATTCTGAAGGTAAGTATCCACGATCCATCAATCTCGCCCCTGAGGCTTTCACTTACTCTTATGCCTTGTGTGTTTTTCAGGTCACTCGGCCCATCACTCTCGCGGTTCCCAGCACATAGAAAAGGTCAACCTGGACTCGAGTACGTTTAGTTTCTGTACATTCTCAGTTTTACTTGTTAATTGCCTCTTATAATTCTCTTTCCCTTCGGTGCAGAAGAAGCTACAAACGTTTTCATCCCTAACTGGGCTCTCCGCGATGACGTTCGGTTCGATTCCTTCCGTTCTTGCCGGGAGTTGATTGACAATCTTGCTACTCCGTGAGAGAGGCTCTTGAAGAATTAAACAACGTTTAGTGACCCGTCGGGCATATGAGGAGTTTGGCTTGAGGCGTGGTGACCTAGGGAGAGCTTCCGAGAGATTCGAGATCTTACTACGAGTCTTGGCGGTTGACCCAAGCTCATAAGGGCGCCAAAGGATTTCCGACAAGTTGGTGGTGGGGTGAGAATGAAAGGTTGTCGGAGGAGTTAAAAAGTTAGGGCCGATCATCGGGCTAGTCGGATAGGGAGAAGAGCTTGGAAGGCGAGGTTGATAGGTTGACTCGAGACATGAATGAGTGGCGGAAACTTCTTATGCAGTGAAAAGATCGAGGCGGAGAGTGAGCTAAATGCCAAAATTAGTCTTTGGAAAGTTTACAGGCAGAGAAGGGGAACCTAGCGGCTGAGGTTGCCTAGGCTGAAGTAGTGAAACAAAATGTCGTTCGTTGCCTTCTTCCTACCGCTATCCGCCGGTTGCTCGATAGTGTCGAATACAAGAAGAGCATGGCGAAGGTATACATCCTGACATACCAAGCCGGGTTCATAACTGGGGCAAGTTTGGGGAGGAAAGAAGAAGAGATAGATGCGGCCCTGAAGGGTATTGCCAGGGTCAACGTAGAGGCTCCCAAGTTGTGGAAAGCCGAGTATAACAAGATTTTCGAAGCCGAGTATCCCTATATCCAGAAATTAGCTGACTCATACCGGCTGCCCTTGGGAGACTTGCTAAACATGGAGCCAGAAGCCCCTCCTCGCAAGGATCCCGCCGGTCCTTCCTCTCAACCTCCCGTCGTGACCACCCCGCCTGTCAACACTCTGGCCACTGGAACTCCGGCGGAGAATGTTTGAAGTTTAATTTTAGTATTGTGTGCTTGTGAACAATGATTTGGATAACCATGGTTGTAATAATTAATAATTCATCTTTTGTGACTTATTATTTTGTCGTCCTTTGTGACCAGACAGTGTTCATATTCTAAACAGGTTTATATGCATTATACATTTTGTGTGTGGATGCTTCTCTTGCCCTTTTGCATTATCATTTCGTATTGAAAGACCTCCTTAAATTATTCTAAGGGCATCCGGCCGCGTAGGCCGTGCATCCAATTCCGGGCATCCTTAGGAATTTCAGGGCATCCATTTTGGGCATCCGGCATGTATGCTCGGGCATCTGTGTGGTCATTCCACCAGGCATCCACAATGTTCGTTTTTTCACTTGGGCATCCATTTTCGGGCATCCGAATAAAGTTCTCGGGCATCTGGTAGAAATACCCGGGCATGCTTGTACCAGTTATACTCGGCGGGGCGGTAGTCGAATAGTCATACATTACACCGTTATCATGGAAAAATGTCTCCTTCTGCGGAAGACTTTCATCATTAAACAAAATGGAACACGATTAATTCAATTTACATAGTAGTCAGAGGATTCTTGCCACAATAACGATTATAAGAAACAATTTCTAAGGTTGATTGCGTGCCAGGTCCGAGGGACCTCTTTCTCCTCGATCGTTTGTAACTTATAAGAGCCATTCTGATTCGCTCCTACTACTCTATAGGGCCCTTCCCAATTAGGCCCTAACTTTCCTTTGTTTTCTGCTCGGCTTGCTTCGTTCTTCCGATAAACAAAATCTCCCACCTTAAAGTTCATCGGCCTAACCCTTCGGTTATAATACTGTTCCACCTGTGTCTTGTATTTAGCTTCTTGAATGGCAGCGTTTTCCCTTCTTTCTTACAAAAGGTCCAGGTTCAAGCGTTGTTCTTCCTCATTTCGGTCCTCCTGGAACATCATCGTCCGATGTGTAGGCATTCCTATCTCTGCTGGGATCACAGCCTCGCTTCCGTACGTCAGGCTGAATGGGGTTTCTCCATTGCTTGTTTTGAGAGTTGTTCGGTGAGCCCATAAAGCGTTAGGTAACTCATCGACCCGTCCGCTTCTCTCGCCCTGACCTTGTTTTTATTCCTCCATCAAACTCTTGTTAGCTCGCTCTACCAATCCGTTGGCTTTGTGGGTGTGCCACAGCGGTATTCATCTGCTTAATTTTCAACCGTTCGCTTTTGACTTGAATGGATCATTGACGAAATTTGTTCCGTTATCAGTGACTATGACTCCCGGCAGACCGTACCTACATACGACGTTCTCCCATACGAACTTTAATACTTTATGACATCTTTCCCTGTCGTCTTTACCAATGGTTTTGCCTCTATCCACTTTGTGAAATAGTCAATAGCCACTATGACGTATTTGATCCTTCTTGGCGCCTCCGGAAAAAGCCCCCAACACATCCATTCCCCACTGATAAAAAGGCCATGGTGCCATGATGGAGGTCAATAGCGTTTTGGGGAGCTTTGGTACCGGGGCGTGTATCTGACAAGAATCGTATTTCCTGATTTCCTCCCTTGCGTCTCGATGCATGGTAGGCCAGTAATACCCTTGCCTCATAAGCTTTGCCACTACGGTTCTCGGTCCGGAGTGCATTCCACAGCATCCCTCATGCACTTCGTGAATTATGTAATTCTCCTGTAACGGTCCTACACACCTTAGCATTGGTACCAAGTAGCCCTTTTTAAAGAGGACTCCTTCCTCCATCACGTCTTGTGGAATTTTCATTCGGAGGTTCCTAACCCGTTGGGGTCCTCGGCGGATCCTTCCTCCGGACATTTGATGATTGGTGTCATCCAGTTGTCTCCTTCTTCCTCTATTATGGTGTTAACCATTTTTTCTTCTCCGGAGGGTTTTTCTAAGACCTCTACTAGCACTTTTTTGGAGAGATGATCAAAAGCTACTGACGCCAATTTACTCAGTATATCTGCCTTTTGGTTTTGAGCTCTCGGAATGTTACAAATCTTGAAACTCTGAAACCCAGTGATGTATTCTTTTGCCTGGGCCAAGTATTTCTGCATGCTTTCCTTGGTGGCCGTGAATTCTCCATTGATTTGGCTTGCCACTAGCTTGGAATCCACCCGTACGTTCAAAGTCTTAATTTTGAGTTTTTTTGCGATCCGGAGACCGGCAAGCAAAGCCTCATATTCGGCTTCAATGTTGGTGCTGGGGAAGTTGAGCCATAAGGCATAGGTCAATTCTTCTTTCTTTGGACTGATGAGGACCAATCCCGCGCCGGAACCTTTTTTATTGGACGCCCCGTCCGTATATAGTAACCACTCTCCTTCATCCCCTACTTCCATCACGTCCCTACCTTTTCCCTTGTTGTGAGGATGTCCGGATTCCACGGGTACCTCTGTGAGGAAATATGCTAGCACATGTCCTTTAACCGCATTTCTAGGGGCATAGGTAATGTTGTAGGCTCCCAACTCCACGACATATTTGGCCAACTTCCCTGAGACCTCCGGTTTACTTAATATCTGCTTAATGGGTTGATCAGTGATGACCCGGACGGGGTGAGCCTCGAAATACCTCCGAAACCGTCTGGATGCATGTAATAGACATAGGGCCAAATTTTCTATCGGGGCATAGTTTCTTTCCGCATCATGCAATGTCCGGCTAACATAGTGTACCGGTAATTGTCTTCCTTCCTTTCCACCACTAACACCGCACTTACCCCCCCTTAGATCCGCCGGGTATATGGATAGTGCTCCTTGACAGGGGTGGACAAAGAAGCAATTCAATATCAACCTTTTCATCTCACGAAGGCCGTTTCGGCCTCCTACATCAACAGTATTAGTCCTTGTTCTCCTTGGTGATGTTCTTTAGTGTGTCAAAGAAGGTAGGGATCTTTCACGATTTTGACAAGAATCTATTCAAAGTGCCGATTTTCCACTCGGACTTTGTATTTCTTTTAATGTCTCAGGGACTTCATTTCCATGATTGCTTTTATCTTTCGGGGTTTGCCCTTATGCCTTCGATGTCACCATATAACCGAGGAATTTGCCTCCTCACTCAAATGAACACTTCATGATTCAACTTCATGTTTATCCTTACGAGGTTGTCAAGGTTTCGCTATATCGGCTATCATTTCTCGCTCCGTCAGGCTTTTATAACCATATCTTCCACATATGCTTTCAAATTTCTGCCTATCTGCGATTGGAACACAGAATCTACCAACCGCTAGTATTTTGCCCTGGCGTTCTTTAATCCAAATGGCATTTTGGTGTAACAATACGTCCCTTGTTCCGTATAAAATGCCGTCTTCTCTTCATCGTCCCTATTCATCTGAACCTGGTGGTAACCCTTGTAAGCATCCAGGAAGCATTTGTACTTATACCCCATGACAGATTCAATCTTACAATCAATTTCCGGTAAGGGATAATAATCTTTCGGACACGAAGAATTTAGGTTTTTGAAGTCAATACACATCCTCCAACTTCCATCACATTTCTTCACCAACACAGGATTAGATATCCATGTCGGGTACCTTATCGGGCGAACTATACCGGCCTTAATCCATTCCTCCACTTCCCTTGTGATCACCTGGTTTTTCTCTCACGAGAACGTCCTTCTTTTCTGAGCGATCGGCGTGTCCGAGACATTTACATTGAGAGAGTGTTGAATGAGACGCCTTGGTACCCCGGTCATGTCTGTCGGTTCCCAAGTGAACACCTCTTTGTTTTTCCTCAAGAGCTCAATGAGTTGCTTTCGACACTCCCGGGAGAAGCTAGTTCCTATAGTCACACGCTGCTCAGGGTAGGCCGTGTTAACCAATATATCTTCCGTGAGCCTTGGCTCCTCCTGAGCCTCCCGGTCCACTACTTCTACTTTTCTTTCAGGAGAACAACTTTTCCTGGGATCTTGCCTCTCTTCCAACCTTCTGCACTCCATAACTACCGCCCTTTTAGTAACCAAGGTAGCTATTCCTCTGGGCGTGGGAAACTTCATCATAGCGTGGATGGTTGAGGGTATGGCTCTTAAGTCCCTTAGACCTGTCCGTCCCAATATCACATTGTAAGGTGAGGGCGATTTTTCGACCGTGAATTTCATCATGACCGTTGATGCGTGCCAAACAGTCAAGCTAAATCACACAAGCCCGCCACTTGTGAATGGCGGACCGTAACCGACTTAAAGCGCTTAAGCACGAAATCAATGAAGATCCGAGGAGTATAGGGTCTCCCAAGGTCGTTATGTCGGTGAGCTATGCAATGGATCAAATAACGATATAGTGATCGAGAATTTGAGCGAAAAAGGGTATGAGATTATGATTATAACTACGAAATATCAAGCAGATACAAAGGCTTAAATGCAAATTAAAGGAAATTAAAAGATAAAATCTATTAAATAAACGCTATCACTATAATTAAAATGATGTTTTGTTTTTATGTTTTTATAAAGCGGAAATTAAAATCTACGTGACGTCAAAATAAAAAGTAAAACTAAAGCAATATTAATCCTAAAATATGAAAATGATGTTTTACAATCCTAATGATAAAAGAAAATTTATGGAAAAAGAAAATTATTTTAAAACTAATTATCTAATTAAAAACTATTTTAACTATTAATTAATTACCTAAAATACAAGAAAATGGGAAATTAAGCTAGAAAAATAAAACTAAGGCTTGGAAAATCTAAAATATCAAAATAAATTTTCAAAACTATTTTTTATTTTTCGATTATTTTCTATTTTCTAGGAATTTTAAACTATTAAAACTAATTAAATTACTAAAAATTACCAAATAAACTATGAAAATCTGGAAAATTACTTTTTCACTTTTATATTTATCTAAGCCTAAGAAAATTGAAAAATTATTTTTTGAACCTTTTACGAATTTTTGTATTAAAGACTAATTAAAAGTGCTAAAACTAATTAAAATTAAGAAAAATAGCAAAGCAGTTAGGAAAAATCTGAAAATTTAGGAAACTCTAAAATGATGTTAAGAAGCTAGGAAAAATGGAAAATCAGTGTGCTATGTGGAAGAAAATGAAAGTGATGAATCAAGTGCTTATTGAAATAAGCACTTAATAAGCAAATGAGCAAAACAAGCAACCCACTGATCACAGAAGCAATAATATACTAAATTAACCAAATTTCAACTAAAAACAATAAGCTTCAAGCACTGGATTACAGGATACAAAGATTTGGTGATTTGAGATTAATAAGCTAAAACAGTTTTTTGGTGTCTACTTGCAGTCCAAAGATAAGCACCCAAATAAGCTACAAACTAAAAACCAATTATTAAGTCCTAAACTAGACCTAAGTGACTACTTGAAACCAAAGACCAGACCTTAAAAAGCTTTAATGAATCTGTGCAAGCTTACACAGACACGAGAAAACTCGGTGTCGGTGAGCCCAATGAAAGCGTGGCACTTAGGGCCTACTTTGAGCTTTAGCACAAGCTTATCGAGCTTAAGATAAAAAGCAGGTATTAGGTCTTAGAGACCACCTATTAAACTAATTATAAACCAAAAATCAGGACCTAAGAGCTTTAATAAAACACATGCACAATCTGCAAGTTCTGCAAAACCAACTTTGACACATTTTTTTGACTTTTTGAAACAAATGCACAGTTGACTAAAATGAGACTTGATTTCAATTTGATGACTGATATTGATGTTATGTGATGTAAAGAACACAATTCAAGCAATATTTAACACTTTTAAACACAAAACAAGGTTTTTCAAATCCAAAGATCCAACAGTGAGACAGTAAGAAAGATTAAGAACCAATTTTGACTTTTTGAGTTGCTAGTGCAGATTTTATGACTGATATGAACTCAAATGAACTTAATAAGTATGAACTAATAGATTCTAACTTATGCATACACCTCTGAGACACTTATATCAGCAATGCCAAACACTCTTGAGTCAGTGATTTGCAAACCAAAACTAGTCTGAACCTTTGAACCGACATGTGATTATGATCAATCTAAACTAAAATCACTTAAATATTCTTGTTTAAACAAGTTTGAACCGGTTTAATTACAATAGCATTATGAAATGAAACTTGAGGCCGACTTACAATTGTCCACGGCCGCTATAGCTGTGATACTAAAACAAGGACCACAACCTATCAATTTCCACCCAATGCTTCCATTTCAACCCATTTCCGATTCTGAATCACCCATATCATCCTGCACCATTTTGCTCTTGTGTTGACTTTTGTTGACGGTGTTCAAAAGTTATTGAAATATAGCTGTAAGCTTAAATAAAGCTTTAACAAGCTTATTAGAGCTTGTTTGAGCTTAAAATGAGCTGCTATGATTTGACAAGGATCTTGAGAATGAGAATTTCATGATGACATAAAATTTGGAAATTGAACTTAGAGCTGAATTGATGCTTAAATTAAGTTGAAATACACTTGAGTTGCTAAATTGAGTACAAAATAACGAAGATACAATTCGAAGCTAATTAGGACATAGTAATATTAAAACGACATACAATTTTAAAAAAACTTAAACTAACTAACTATTCTTGCTTCCTCTTGGTCTCTTATAAGCCCCGTACTCTTTCTCTCACTTATACGAGTGGATCCAGCACCAATGTGAGCCATTGATTGGCTAAACTTCATCTTAGCCGTTTGTTGGAATTTGGCGCCAAAACACATTTTGATATCGAGACGGAAGAGCGCATTTAATGTGGTGGGATGGGTAGGTGAGGTGGGGAGACAATGGGTGTAGTAGAGTGGCAAGAGGTGGGTGGAGAGGCAGATGCAGGATTGTCGGGATGACGAGGTTTTAGGGCGGGTTATATTATTTAAACATTGGGTTGTTGGGTGTCGGGTCAAGGAATTGGACCGGGTAAGTGAATGGGCGAGGTGTTTAGTTTGGGCTTGGGGTTTAATTAGGTCCGGATTGGTTTGTAGAAATATTAACATAGGGACCAAATGTGTAAAACTTTAATTCCGGGGACCAAACATGAAAATTATGAAGATGTAATCCAAGGACTAGTGTTGCCAACCTTAAATAGACCGGGTCTAGTTTGACATTTTGAAAATTTCAAGGACTAAATTTGACCATTTTGGATTTTCGAGGGCTAAGCTGTAATTTTCTCAAAACTTTTAGATTTTCCACCAAAGGACTAAACATGACAATTTATGATTTTAAAAGACCTTTGGTGACTTTTCTTTTGAAATTTTGGCTCGGGGACTATTTTGACAATTTTAGAAACTTGGGGGTGAAGCTGCAATTTTGCAAATTTGATATGTTTTCATCGATTTTGATATTTTGCATTTAAAACATAAAACAACGATTTGTGATATTTTGATCATTTGATGTGTTTCGAGTGTTTTCGAGATGATTTTCTTGTTTATTTTGTACAAAAATGATGAGTATTTACACACTCATCAACCGTCCTGAATAAGCCATGATCTCCAAAACGCACCTCTAACTCAACCTTCCCTAAAGGCTGAATGACTTTTGCGGAAAACCCCACCAAAGGTGAGCTAGTTTCTTGTAGCCTGGATCGAATGGACGGACACAGGTTACTGAAGCAGTGTTCATACATCACTTGGACGGAGGCACCTTCATCCACAAACACCCTCCGGACCAAGTAACCCTCTATTTCCGCTTCCAAAATCAGCGGCTCTTCGAACAAGTCGTCCGTGCTATCCGGGGAAAAGATATGGGGACATTCGTCCAGTCCTCGTCGTAGAACCTGGTCTTCCTCTTCCGGTCTTCTACGTAATGATAGACCATGTTGATCACTTTTCCTTTCCATTATGACCTCTCGGTCTTTCCTTCCTCTCATTATCGTTCTTTACCAAGTGATCCAACTTTCACGATTCAAGGGCCATTTCTAGCTGTTTTCGGATGGTAGCGATCGTTGGTTAGATGACCCTTCTCCATGGTATTCATAAAACCGTCCTCATTTTCCTTGCTCGGCTTTCCTTGTAAGCGGGGCGGTGGAGGCAAGTTTAGGTGGTGCTCGGTGGCCAATATTTCTTTAATTTTGCTTGGATAGGCGGGAGCATGACCACTGTGATTGTCGAACTGTTGAAATCGTTGGCGGAACTCATTGCGAGGCGGCGTCTACTTTTGGAGCAACGTATGGCGAATAAACCTCCTATGCAGGAATCATTTCTTTCCCAAGGCCGCGGTCATTCCTTTTCACATCCCGAATCCCCTCTAGAGTTCCGATCTCTTATTCTTGGAAGATTACCCCTTGGAACAATTCGTGTGCTTCTCCCTTTGGTAATTTCGTGTTCTTATCGCTTCTTCCGCTCGGACATAATCATCTACCGAGTCATCATTTCTTTGACGGACTTTGGGACTTGATCAGAAAATTTCTTAGCCAAGTCGGGGCATCGATGGGCACTCATGAATGCCGATATCTTCATGAGTTCTGGAACTCCCGGTATCCTGCTGGCCTCATCGGTCCAGCGTTCCTTGAAATCTGTCAGTGCCTCATTCGCCCTCCTTACAATCCGAGTAATTTCTGTGGGGTCCTTCATGTTTTTCTGTCGTAGAGCAAACCGTGTAGTAAATTGTTCTCTCAGGTCGTCCCAACTATCAATACTCCCCGTCTCTAAGTTCTTGAACCATATTGCGGCCCGTCCATGGTCTGCTTTGGAACATTCGGCACCATACCGGCATGGCCATTCCCTTGGTTGCTTGCCCCATTAAAGCGGTTGATGTGATCATCCGGATCGGTGACCGTCATATAACCGGGTTAGTGGGCATGGTGTATTTAGGGCGGCGAACTCCATATCCTTCTCGTGAAGGGTGACTGGCCACTTCTTTATGGGGTTTACTAAGATCATCCTTGGGGTCTAGCTCAACATCTTTTCCCAAGTCATCGTCGTCATCTCAAACGTCAACCGGATAGGTTTAATGGGCCGCCCTGTAGCATTGTACTTAATAAGAGCTTAACGATGCCACATAGGCTTGTATCATTCGGTATTCGGGTGGTTGGTTATTCGTGACCCCGCTTCGCCTATCGCTCGGCGAGGGTGGAGTGTTTCTTCGGACTGGCATTCAATTCTCGGTAGAATGAATTGGGGTCCCGAGATGGCGCCAATTTGTTGAAGCAAATTCACCGCTATCCGGCTTTACCCGAATGCCTGAGCTCCTATCTATCGATCTAGAAGAAAGGGTTGAATTCTTCTTGCACAATACACAGACACGTGTTAGCCTCGCCCCGGGTGTTGTCCCGGGACCAAGTTCCGGCGTGAGAATAAGCGGATGATAATTAATGTGGTAATAAATGTGAAAGTAAGTGTAGGTGAAAACTTAATGCAAAACATTAAATGTGTTGGGGTATTTATACTACCCCCAACCTTGTATTTATTAACTCTTGTTAACTCTTGTTTCCGCAAACCTATATTACACCTTTTCAGGTCTATAGCCACCGTATCTAGTAGGCCACGTGGTAAAATCCCGAAAAATCTGTGACATGGTATGTTTACGCTACTCATCTTAGGACGGCAAAACATGCCGTCCGGACACATATCATGTGACTTAAGACATATATTTCATTGGGCTAACATTCGTATCTACATGGACTTGGCATACTTAATTTTAAAATTTTCACATTTCAACTAGGGGTGCTCATCGGTTCGGTTATTGGGTTGTTCGATTTGTTTGGTTAATTTTGTTTCTGGGTATAACCGAGAACCGAACCGAACTGAACTTAAATTGATTAAACCGAACCGAAAACCAAACCGAATAACCGAAAACCGAACACCCATAACCGAAAACCGAACCGAATAACCCGAATTACATAAATTTAATTATTTATTCATTTATTTATATATATTTTTAGCAAAATCAAAAATTTCAACCTCAAAAAATGTTATATATATATATAGTATAAAAGAGTTTTAATATTTTTTTTATATATAAATAAATAAAAAAATATATAAATTTATTTGAATTGAGTTTTCGATTTATTACTAAAACCATAATCGAACCGAAAGCGAAATATTTAATTCGGTTCGGTTCTGAGTTCGATTCGGTTCGGTTTTGATTTCGGTTACGGTTTATTCGGATATTACCCAACCCATGAACACCCTAATTTCAACGAATCAATCCAACTAATCTAAAGCAGCAATCCAAAGTTGGAAGATTGCAAAGGTGAAAAGCTAAACATACGCATGACATATTTTTCAAATAAGCAGTGTCTGTGATGTATTTTGTAAATTGTCAAAGATCGCAATATATTTTCAAATAATCTTGATCTAGCTAATATGACCGGTGACGAGTTCTGGGTCACCCTGATTAAAAGTTATCTTTGTTGGTCCCCAAACTCGACCAAATTCAGTGATTAGTTCTATTTTGGTAACACTCGTTAAAATTTTTTTAAAACTTTTAATTTTTCCCCTTAAAATCTATTTAAAATATATTTTTTAATTCATAATTTAAAAAATATATACATTTTTACAGTTTTTTTTCGTTTTTATTTTATTTTTTAAAATCGAGAAAAAGAAAAGATTTCAAAATTAGATTTTAAAAATGAAAATAAAAACATAAAAATAAGTGTATAAAATCATATTAAAAAAAGTAAAAAAGTGTATAAAGATTTATCCATTTTTAAAATCGGATTTTGTAAAAATCGATTTAAAAAAATGTCAAAAAGTGTATAAAACAATTTATCCATTTTTTAAATCGGCACTTTAAAAAAAAATCGATTTAAAAAAGCGTAAAAATAAGAGTATAAAAATCAGATTAAAAAAAAAAAAAAAAGTGTATAAAAATTTATCCATTTTTTAAATTATTAATTAAAAAATATATATTTTAAGTAGATTTAAAAAAAATTAAGTTTTTTTTTTTTTTTTTTTAAATTTTAACGAGCGTTACCAAAATAGGACTAACTGCTCGAACTTGGTCCAGTTTGGGGGACCAACGGTGTAACTTTTAATCAAATGTGACCTGTTAACCTGCTGCTAACCGGTCATATTAGCTAGATCGAAGATTATTTGAAAATATATTGTGTATATTTGACAATTTACAAAATATATTGCGTAGACTTGTTTATTTGAGAAAATATGTTGCGTATCTTTAGTTTTCGCCCATTGCAAAATTAAATAAACTATCTAAGCTAGAGAATAGTTTGATAGATTTCAAAATCTTTTTGATATTAAGCCATCACCATTCACAAACAAATAGACTTTCACAAATTTACTAAGAAGACATCATGCAATGCAAGTACATATTAAAAACACCCTTACAAAGATAGAAAAATTCCACTCGCGATCACTATTAACCACCACCACCTCCATCACCACCAGCATATCCAGTGCCACCATGAGAGCTTCCACATCCGCTCCCGCCCATGTCAGACACATGTGTTGCGCTTGTCAACACGACCGCGGCACCTGCAGCTTCATGACTACTTGTGTTCTCAGCATTGTGCACTACATTGCCTCCACCAGCAACACCTCCACCTCTTTGGGAAGATATGTCTCGTGAGGCAGGCGATTCCTTAGCATTCTTCTTCCCACCACAAAACTTGAAACAAAAACACATACTTTCGTACACTAGCTATAATGTGTGCATGTGTGTGTCACGGTTGTGAAACCAATTATTTATAACGTGAAATTAATTAAGATGATCTACAGTAATATACTAATTACAGCTCAACATTGGAGTCAAAAGGACAACTTTGTTTTAACGTTAATAATGATGCTGTAGAAAAGCATGTGCGGTACTAATTAAGCTTAGCTTATTCTATATGATTATGATTAAAGATAAAGCAAGATGCTAATTTGCTAATCAACTAATTATTGGTTCTTCTGTAACTCATTCATGTATACTAGCGAAGTGCCGTGCGTTGCGTGTGGTATCACGAAGCAGGCGGAACTTTTAAGGGACGGGGAGGTCCGGCCTCACAAAATTCTGACAGCTAGTGTAAAATTATAGATTTTAGTGGTAATTTAGTTGATGATCAAACAAATCTCGATTCGGCCCCCCCAAAAATAAATTCGGCCCTCCCAATATAAATGTTCAAGTTCCGCCACTGCTCTGAAATAAAATTTTCCGGTGAATCGTGTATTTTAGTTTATTATGTTTTTTTCAACAATAAATTTACAGATATCAAGAATTTTGTTTAGCCCGTGCGGTCGGGCTCGAGCCCGTATGGTTGTGCCCGTTCGGGCTCGACCCCGTTTGGACCGTATCCGTTCGGGCTCGGGCTCATTTGGCCGTTGCCCGTTCGGGCTTGAATATTTGTATAATGTGTTTTATTATTTGTATTAATGACATTTAATACAAGAATTGTGTTTAAGTTTGTTGTACAATATTCTTGATAATTTGTATTTCTTATGTAAGGGTGTTTTAATAAGCTGCATTAATTGTATTTATTGAACAATTAATTAATTGACTATGTTAAATATCTTGACCACATTAATATTGCTTTGTATTTTGTACATTAAGCTTTAAGACTTGACCTCATAAAATTAAGATTGATGAGAAAATTATTAATAGTGCATTGTGTATTGTACAATAGGCTTTTGTATTTTATAAGTCTTAATTTTAAGACCATGAAGAAAGAGATTCATTCATCTATTATAAGTAGTATAGATAAATAACGTTTAATAGGAATGCAAATTACAAGCGGAGTGACATTAATTTCTTAGTTTATATTAACTAAATGTTTTAAACATTTCTATATATAGTACCTTAGCGACCACAGTTCTAACCATCTTCGTGGCTCCATAGCAAGTGAATTTATAATTTTATTCTATATTAATAAAAGGGCATTTGACTTAGCAGTATGTGAGTGATAACCCATCAACCATTGTAACATATTTAATTTCACAAACACCTCAAATCATGATCACAAAAGGCGTATACTTTAAGTTTTAGAGACGAGAAAGTTTAGAGGTTTAGGGAACTTAATGAGAGAAAGTAAAAGTATTATTATGAGCTCCAACCCCTACCTCGAGAGGTGAGGGTATTTATAATATCTTACATAAACGACACCTACTGGTGCATGGACCATGCATACAATGGGTAAAGACCTTCCATCCTCCGCAGACTACAAAACTAAATACTAACTAACATAAAATAACTACGACCACGAGCTTTCTACGATTATATATACTTGAGGTGACCGACACTTTAATAAGCTGGATTTACTAAATCCTAACAATCTCCCCAAGGAGGTCACCTCAAATTACATTGAATACAAACAGATATAACATTAAGATTGTTCTTGGATTCTTGTTAAAGTTCTTTGCTCTGTAGCTGATGGTCTTTGATTCTTCATGTTTTGCATGTTTGGTTAATCCAAGTGGAGGTCTTTAATTGATCCACGTGATAATGAGTTTTGAGCCGACTTTGAGATCATCGGCTACCATAAATCTCGACTCTTCCTTTCCGGTGTTGACATTATGTGATGTTGTGACTTTTGGACCGACATGCTCGCATTACGGATCATGAAGTCTTCTCATCGAGTAGCGGAAGCTTTAGTTGATTCATGATATTTCTTTGCGTAGCGAAGCATGGAGTGAAAATATCAGTCGTTGATGCACTTATCATGATTTCCTTAGAAATGAATGTGTTGTGTGAGCATGCGGCTATGGATTGACCTCTCCATTTCGATCGGTTGCAAAGCGTCGGATGTACACACGCACAATGATTAGCAATAAAGCGCGAAAGTGTCTTTGATCACTTCGTTGAATTGAGGTACGATCCACGGTTGATCGGTACAAGTCTGCTGTGATCGGTATAATTCGAAGAATCTCCTTGCGGGGTTTCGCATTTGTTCTAGTTCTCGAACCGAGCGTCTCAAAGAAGACAACACGGATTGAGTGAACCCGGTAATTGAGATTCAGCGATTGATGAAAAGAGATTTGAAAAACAATCGTGTCTTGCTCAATAAAGTGTTTTTGCAATACAACAAAGGTTTTAGGAAAATCAATTATCAATCATAAACACCTTTTATATTGAAATATTAATACACGATCAATGTGCTAGAAAGCGAGTTTACGCACAACGACCGGTTTTCAAAGGTATCCAGTCAATCCATAACTTTGAACGAGATTGATTCATAAATTTGAATCGCCCCATTGTTTACATTCAATTGTCACATGGTTGATCTATTGGATAGATCTCACATGCCACCTACCAAGAGCTTGTTTGATGTTGGCTCTATAAGGCTTTCCATCTTCATTGTAAATATGTTTGCATATCACTCGGATGTTGAGCAATACCACAAGGATAATCGTGGGACTCTTAAGATATAATCTCTCTTTCCACATTGTGTGAAAAGAGAGTCTTCATTAACGATGTCTAATGAGATTTTGTGGATGATCTCTTGGCTCTAGACTCAATTGTGCATATTTGGTTCCTATCTTGGAGACTAGGGAGAGGTCTCCTTCTTCAATATCAACTATCTCTAAGAGAAAGTCGATAGATTATGTAGGTTCCCGTGAGAATGAAACAAGTCCTTTTAAGAGGAACTTGAGTGGCTTGGGAAGTTGTAGTGCGGTGCGTCCTTTGGGTCCATGACGTCTTGTCTTCAATACGGTGTTACCTTAGTAACCATCGGTAGCATATGTATTGAACCCGGTTTACGCCCTAAGGTTGAATTAATGGAGGCTATTTCTTTTCACCCTTTTCTCATTCAATTCTTTTCATTATTCAACCTTGATTGCTTACCGAGACTTCATAACTAGAACCTTGTTGGGTTTATTCGATACTAGCTCACCTCGATCCGCACTCTTCCGTTTCTCACTTTTTCATCATACCTAAGGACTTCTACACTATTTATTGGATTCTCCTGGGTAGATCCCTCCGGCTGGCGGGATCGTGGGAACGAATACCTAACCTAACCATCCTTATATCACCATACATTTTCTAAATTTGGTCGGTCTTTTGGTATTGTTCATCCGCCATTGGAACCAATTAAAACCATTTGAAAATCAATCCGGATACTTGCGATATATTATGAAAGCATTTTGTACACGAAATGTTTTTAATATTTTAGAAAAGCGAGCTCCCCTCGACATGTGCATCGAGATTCGAAAGTGTTTTGCACATATAAGGAAAACACGCACATTGAAACAAACCAATCACGTTTCAATCTTTTATTGGTTTGAAATAGATGCTCCTCCTCAACATGTGCATGGAAAATTTGAAATCGTTTGGCACATGTAGGGAGGAGCTTGTAAATCACTATAAACCATTTATTGATTTGTCGGTTTAAATCCAATTTAAATAACAAATTCTCCCCCGATCACAATTTTCAAATCATTTGAGATTTGTGATCTCGGTAGATTTAAATTGATTGAAAGCTTTTGAGGAGAATTGTGACTTGCTTATGAAAAAATTTAACCGATAAGGATCAAATCTGAGACTTTAAACTCCAAAGATTAAACATGCTTGAATATCTTTTGAAAACATGACATAAACCTTGGACTGAACCAATTGTATGACAAATAACCGTTTGATTTAAATGAAATCATTCTCCCCTCAATCAATTACATAAGTTGTTGATTGAGATAGAGATTTGACAAATGTCAAGTCCAGATGATTTTCAAAATGGAGACCGAGTTATTTTTATTAGTGTTCATTTAGATTACAAATATTTTTGGAAGAATTTATAGAAGGAAAAATATTTGTGGGAAACATTTGTTTGGAGAATCGAGCATGATATTTGAAAAATAAGATAAAGCATGACTCATTCTTTCTTTAAAAGCAGGTTATAGTGAAATGACTATATGCCTTACATTTTACTTTCTCAAATTTTTATTTTATTTTATTTTATTTTTAAGAGATTTATGTACATTCGAACAACATCTAAAGACTGTGTCACTCTTTGAATGACAACACAAAGACCGTAGATGTTATCGAATCAAGAAAACATGACAAAATGACAATATTTTTTTGAAATTTTAGAGTTTTTGAAATTTTATGGATTTTTGAAAGTTTATATATATATATATATATATATATATATATATATATATATATATATATATATATATATATATATATATATATATATATATATATATATATATATATATATATATATATATATATATATATAGTGTCAAAACCCGTCCAGATGGACGGGTATGATTAATAGTTTTATTTTGTATGGTTTTGTGGATCAAATATAGTTCGTGTTGATATAAGGTTTTATTTTCAATAAGTTTTAAATGAAATTTTATAAACCAAGATACGATTAATATTGCTCGAGTATGTGTTTTAGAATTCTCGTAATCTTACGATGTTTTTTAATTAAAATTTTAAATCCTAGTTTGTGGTGAGTTATTAAATCAAAACCCTTATATATTTTTAATAATTTATAATATGTGTCATGCCTCTTCTTATATTTAATATGTATTATGGGATGACATGTTTTTAATTTTTTTTGGTTAAACA
This sequence comes from Chrysanthemum lavandulifolium, assembly GCA_022545495.1. Lineage (NCBI taxonomy): Eukaryota > Viridiplantae > Streptophyta > Magnoliopsida > Asterales > Asteraceae > Chrysanthemum > Chrysanthemum lavandulifolium. The sequence continues at coordinate 139,297,750 of CM040243.1, forward strand.
CTTAACATTTAGTGGAGAAATAATATATTTGAATGAAATTAAATCTTTCTTATTATTAAATAGTAAAATAATTTTTGGTAAAAAAAAACATAAATGATACAGTGATAAATAAAGTTTTTTCCTTATTTCCTAAATTGTTTGGTTATTATTTTTTTTTTAAAACACATGACATATGTAAAAACACATCTCAGAATAAGTGTGTTACATCATACATGAAATGTAAAATAGATCTCAAATATAATATTTGTTCATAGTTTCACATTATTCCATATACCTAAATGTATTGTTGATGAAGGTGTATCTTTCTGATGAATTTTGATGCTTATTTAGGTTCGCAAAGGGTTCTTGTTGATAATTAATGATCGGTGAGGTTTGTAAGTGTTGATATTTTGAAGAAACAACGTGTTTTCGATTTCCTTCAAAAATTGTAAGTGTTTGCACTTTCCTTATTATTATTGATTATAAGAATTTGTAATTAGGGTTTAGTTTGTTTTTATTTTGAGGGTTTTGATTTAGCCATTGGAATTTTATTTTGATTGCTTTCTTATAGCGATCAAAGTCATTTTGTGTTATTTTTTAAAGTTATATTTATATTTTTTAATCTTGTAGTTGATTTGTAAAGTTTAATTAGAATAATTGTTGATGTTGTTTTTGTTGTTGATGGCGTTGTTGTTGTTGATAGTATTGTGAGTGTAATGACTTTATTTAATTTTGTGTCTGCTTTTTGTTGATTAGGTTACCAAACTTGTAGGATTCTCCTATCTCATATAATTGGTTGGTTTATAGATTTGGCTTTGTAAAATATAACTCAAAAATTAAGTTGCTCTAGTGGTATTAATATTTATTAATAAACCAAGAGATCATAGTTCGAATCTTGCACGATTAATTTTGTCACAACAAAATCGGATTAAAATCCGGATTAAAATCCATCGAATTTATGCTCAACGTAACATAGAGCTTTGCCAATCATGATATGAGAGCGGCGGAGGTGTTTCTTGGGTTTTAGTAGGTTTGGATTTTGGCGGGTGAGCTTTATTCTGAGCCGCATGAAACTATGGGTTGAGAGTTCTATATGCGACCAATAATTAACGAAGACTTGAATTTTATATGCTTCTAATATAACCGTGAAGTACCTACAATCAAATATAATGCGGTCAATCATCGATTAATTACACACATCAAATGAACAACAATTTTATCTATTATTCTCGAAAACATATCTAGAGTTATACATCTACAAATATAGTTCAATTAAGTTTGGTCATATTATTAAGGAACATTGGTTTTACATCTCAAAGGATGGAACTTACCCTTTAGTTTCTTACATATTGCTTTTCAGACTTGAGAGTATACGCATTAGAAGTGTACCTTGTATCACCTTCACATATTGTGTTTGTTCACGCCTATGCAATATTTTAAAAATTAGAAAATTTAACGACTAAGCAATGAAAAGTGGATTATATAGGTAATATATGGATATATCGTCGACTCAATGACCTCAACAATATTAGCCGGGGTGTCCAAATCGGATTCTCAAGCAGATAAGAGAATGAGTGGAACACAAGCTTCCACACGTTCAACTGATTAATTAGTTAAGGCCATTATTTTTGAAGACTTAACTAAACTAACTCTAGGACCTATAGTGGTATCGAGAGTTATTGGCTAAATGTAGCTTTAAACTATTCCTGCTGAACAAACTTGAGAGGAATTCTAAGCTACCTAATGTTCCTACTTACATTTTTTTTTGCATACTGATGCTTACTTATACCATTCTTCCTACTCATGCTTATGCCTATTGATCTTTTATTTAGTTTCTAAACACATATAGGTAAACACATTACAAGATTAACTTTGTTGGATACATGCTTGTCTTTTGTTTATTTTGCCATTGTTAGCACGCCCAACTTTCATAATACATCCATTCACCCACTGTAAAGAGGCGATATGAGTTACTATTTGACCCATAAGGACCCGTTTAACAAATGGTGAAATGCAACATATGTAGTTAACATAATTATAAGCACAAAAGCCTTCTTGATAAAACTTCGATTAAATTTGCTTGAGATTTTGTAATCCAATATGAGATATGTCGCGGCATTTAAATATCCATATTCATACAATCCTTTGTATATGTAGCATTTGATTAACTAACGATTAATTCAAATGCTATGACTAAGCTCTATACCATTTTGAAGTTCAATTGACCCTAAAATGTGGTTGTATTGTTACCTTTGCTACAACTATAAGTGTAGCACATCTGAGAGTCCTTATCGCCGGCTCCTAGATCAGCTTCCAGAATTCTACCAACCGTTCCCGTTGCACCACTACAACCAGCCCCAAGAGAAAAGTGCATGTGACTACAGAATGTTTTAACATCTTTATAGTCATGAAGCACGATTATGAAGTCCATAAGTTCACCGCCAGCCTACAAAAAACATATTACTATAAGTTGTCTCACTTTAGACATAAAACCTACAACGCTGATCTAATCATCTCATTGAGGATATTTGATTTGAAAGAGAAGGAGTGCTAGAAAGCTGTTTACATAAGTTGTGGCGTTATATTTGGACAATTGTATCTCATCATGAAAATAGTATGTGCATTAATACTTATTTTGTAAACAACAACTATAGTGCTTAACCGAACAATATAATCCTATGTATCATCACTAAGATGGAATACAATATATTTAGTACATAGTAGATATGAAACCCAGTGCGGTCACTTAAAGATCCATCATTAAGCGATATGGGTGCTAATTTTTCAAACTATATTTGTTTGGAATTGTCAAGCTTTAAGTTTCATTTTTCTTGAAAACATTTAAATCATCATCTTTATTTGTGACTTTTGACAAGATAATTTCTTGCCATATATGTAAATTAGTGTAAGTGTGGTAAGAAAGATAAGTGACTCGCACTTGCGGATGAATAATTCTACATACCGATCATGAAGAATCCCACATACCATGATTGCTTAGTCTCATATAGATTTAAGTAACAAAAAATGCGTAAATTATTGAATGAAAAATAGAGTACACTAACCAATATCTCCTACTCAGATGATCCATTTATTAAATAGAGTATATCATTATTTGATAATAAAAGGCTGAGGGAAGCACAAATCTACAAACTGAGGGAAGCACAAATAAGGAATTTCTAAATACGTCACATTAAAGTAAATTAGTTGTTAAATTGAGCTACCAAAGACACGTAGAAGGTAGCAAAATAATAATACTAAAAGAATTAGAGCTTAATGACCCGTTGTAGAGCTAAGAGAATAATAGCACATATCAAAGAGATCAAAAATGAGTTGCGAATAACCATCACTATAGAAAAGGCTCACGATTTAGGATGTCACGCTCCTAGCTCGTTGCTAACTCTCACATCGACAAATATAGAATGTTTAGTCACCGAACATGATAGTTCATACGAACCAATAAGTATTGTAGTATGTCTTATATTCTATTATTTTTGAATTTATGATGGAAGGTATTCATTGGGATAAAAAAAAACACATTTGCATTAAACACATTGGAATCATCATTATCCATCCAAGAATTGTTGCACACACAGCCAATATATATATTCTACAAAATTCTTAAAAATAGAAGATACCTTCATGTAGTTCCCATCAAGAGCTATGGTGATATTGCAATTTACAGTGGCATGAATAACGTTTCCCATAGTAAGATCGAGGAACGAACGCGTGTGCTAGACTGCAAATATATATATATATATATAGACAACCAATCGTAAAAACTTAGAGTAAGTATAATAGTTACAATGATATGATACATCGATCAATCGCTCAACTGGAATTGTATAGTTAGCTAAATCTTATTGTAATTAAAACTTATAATTAGTCTCGGTCTCGCCATGCCTATAACTTTGTGATATATTATTAGCAAGTAACAAAGATTGACATCAAATACTATTTTTGAAATCTTTGTAAACAACTTCTTATCGATACGCCATGCTAATAAAGGCATACTTTTGGTCATGTTATTATTGATCAAAATAATATTGTTGATAGACGATCACTTTCTTACTTTCTTTCACCGATAAGCAAGATTTTATAAAACTTAATGTATTAAACACGGTTATATAGTTACATGCATCTTGATTCGAGATAATAACCAACTTCAACTCTCGACCTACTTGGGTGTATACCTCTATGTGTTCTTGTAGCTAGTTTTTCCAAATTTTAATACCGCTCAACATGATATGTTAAAAATTTTTATGATAATGTAGTTATAAGTAGGCATAACATACCTTCATCAAGCTCTATGCCTGCAAATGCAAAATGAGGGCATGTCAATTGAATGAGTATTGACTAAGGACTAAAGAAAAGGATTTTGGAAATTAAAATATATTTCACTTGGTGTGCCTTGAGTTTTTTCATCAAAGCTTTATCACACGTCGAGGCCATGGAAGGGTCTGAGTAATGACGACTTCTGCTGTGAAGTTCTCGCTGGTGTTGAAGGGCTTCTTTGAATTCTTTTACAAAAGCCGTTTCTTCATTCATTTTCTTTTACATTGAAGGGGAACAACATAAGAAAACCTGGAATTAAAAACAACAGTTTACATGCGCTTGTTTCGGAAATAAGAAAATAATCATAATAAAAAATATGACTTACAGTGGTTGAGAGTAGTCATCTAATTGGAGAATAAGAATTATTCAAGATATGTGATCTGAGGTTGCTTAGGGTGTCTACACAAGACTACTTAATGTCAAGCCTATCAGCAAATGATTTAAGCTACACGAGCCAACACCAGCTTCAATCATATAATCTGAAATTCCGGTGTAATTTGGTGTAGTCATGCAGATTGTTATTGACCGTCTAGTGTGAGCACCATAAATTCTCTCTCACGGTTTATATATAAATCTAACGAGAGAATATCATCCTAGACTTATGCCCAATATGCGTGGTTTGATCCACCAACTCAGGTTGACTACTCTTCCGGTGAAAATCAACCGTGCGATTAGGCTTCTTTTCATGCCGAGCACTCAAGCTGATATACATAGCCATGAAAGCGGGTCATCTAATAACTAATATAAGTAGATAAGCGGAATTCACATAGACATCTCTATAGAACGATTGTAAGCTAAAATTTCTTTTATTCACCATATTATGATAAAAGAAATGCAAGGACATAAAGCGAGAAGTGTGGGTACATGTTTTAGTCGGATCAAGAGCCTCATGTATCTTTGCCCTAGTCTCGTAAAGATGCTAACAAATCATATAAAGGGTGGGAGTCTAACTAAGGACTTAACAACGAAAGCATATGAGAGGATCAACATGAGGCGTAGTTAGAGAGAATATTTTACCTATATGTTAGAATTTAGGTTGCTAATGTGTGTTCATTTAGATACAGTTGAACATACCTTACATCATTTACAATTATAAATCTTGGTCAAACTCGATTATTTTTGCCACCAATAAGTTAAAAGCTCTAATCTAGAAGACAAGCGGTGGCGACAAAATGAACAATAAAAATAGAAGCAATCAATAGCATATGAGAGAAGATATTCTGCACAAACATAATCGAGATAACATATTGTATGGTTGGTGCAAATTTGGTGATAGAACATATATAATTACATCTTTAATATGTATATAAAGCGATGAAAATTCTAACCTTGGACGTCAAGACTGTTTCAAGCACTTTAATTTCAGTCCTTTTGAAGCATCCATGTTATAATGGCGGTAGTTAAATCAACTTGATAAGTGGCACTGCACATTGATGTCGCAAAAACGGCGGTATTTTTGCCAAAATTGAGGGGAGCAACCCATCACTTTGCCATAGTGCCATCCCATATACCAACTTTGTGACGCTAAATGCAGTATCCCGGACAATCAAGGTGACATAATATGGTCAAACATCATTGTTTGATATCAAAAATATTCAATTCACAAATAAACCAAGAGCCTTCTACGAGAACTCTATGGAAAAGGATACGTCATGTGAAGACCAAAATTAAGTTCAACAAGCGCTTGTTTTGAAGTGCTTATTTACACTAAAATAAGCAGATAATCAGTTCCACCCAAACACTCAAAGCTGGCGATCGCTTAAAAGAAAAAGCACGCAAGCATTTAAATAAGCAATCGCAAATACCCTCATCTGCGGATGTGAAATAACTACAAAGCCACAAAAGAAATTCAAAAGACCACTGAGTCAAGGCACAAATATATGATTACAATGTAAATTGGTATACATCATTTCGTAATACAAACTTGTGATTACAATTTTTGGTTCGCGATTCTTGTAGGAACAAATATGTGCAATCCTTGAACAGGTTCTTCCCCACCAAGCATCTTGATGACTCTTATAATGTACTCAGTAGGGACTATTAAATTATCGAGATTGACTTGAGAATGATGATTCTCACAACATGTTCATTCTGAACACATAGGTGGTAAGATATGGGTTAGTACACTACATGTTTTTCGAAATGCTCGAGAGATATGAGAGATGATTGGTCTTGACAGCGAAGCTAGATGTGAGGTTTCAAATATGAGTGTAACTTGATGTATGCCCCAAGATGTAGAATTGCAGCCACAACATTCATCTGTGTGGATTTTGTTGGAGCGGCTTGAACGAAAAATGGCCATTGATCGGTTGCTTGCGGTGGAATTATGCTAGCTAACGAAAGAAACACGGGGGTATCATTATCATGGTCGACTTTGCGATAATCTTGGCTATGGTAGATGCTTCTTCCCATATACGACCTCCCATGTATGGCGTTCACTTTGTGTTCATCAATAATTTCTTTCATTGCAAATTAGCAAACAGTACGGTTCTCAAAAACCGAAACAAACTTCTTTTATTTGACAATTAGTAGTATCTAAAAGTGGAACTAGAAAATTTACTGCATTAATAGCCGCGTGGACGGGTTGATCGATTCAAATAGCTATGGTCATAGTGAGTGCAGATTATGGGGTGTTTGGGATTGAATATTTAAACACATCGCAAAGAATTAAGAAAATGTGATTAAAACCTTTATTATATAATTATGCAATGTAAAGGTTTCTAATCCCTTTCAATTTTTCCATTGAATTATCAAAAACAAAATATATAAAAGCGCATAGTGCAGATTATGGTGTGTTTGGGATTGAATATTCTTGATATGACACACATTTATAAGTAAACATTAGTTGTCTCGATCTTGAGAGGGCATACGTGATTCCTCCGGTTTCAATCTCTTCTAAGGGACTTGCATAATCTTGCTTCCTCTTTAAGCTGAAAGCATAACTTATAAAGATTATCTGACTCGTATCACCACCTACAAAATGTAATCATTAGCCCCAATTTAACTCCTCTAAGACACTAAATAAGAGTGAAAACTACTTTACATGAAATTTTTAATGAATGTTACATGTCACCAAGTTAATGGCATTATTCAAATATATGGAAATCTCATTGGTTTCGGTAAGTTCATAGAACACATTTTATTCTTGTGATCTTGTATATGGCTTCTAGTGTTAGATTTTGTTTTCTTTAGCAAATTATTCTTCATCCTTCTAATGAATGTAACCAGCCAAAACTTATTTGTCCGTTACCCAAACCCGCCCTCTTGCCCACAACATTTAAAGCGATTGTAAAGGGGTGTCGGATACGTTCTGTTATGGAGTGTAAACCGTCTACAGATGTAAAAGAATGGTTCAACCGATAGTCTTCCTTCATAAATGTACTACCAAATTCATAGATAATAAACATGGCGTATGCAAATTGGGTACAAAATTTACACAACCAAATTCTGATATTTATAAGTCATGCTTTTGCTTCGTTTGACTCAGGACCATATTATAAGCATTTTAGTCGACTCTCAACCCGTTTAACCCATTTTGGTGATTTCTTTTATAGCTAAGTTATTTTTCCTATATTACGCATTATCGTATCCACGGCTGTTATTTCACTATACTTTCCATTATTGATGGGAGTGTGAAAGCGATAGTTAGGAAACAAAATATAAAGCAAACCTCTCGTACAACGGGAAATTTGAATGAGTCCGAACTCAAATCTTGATTAGCTATTGCGATTACGGAGACTTTTGTTGGATGAAGCGAATTTTTAAGGCAAATGCATGACATGTCTCTTCACATCCAATATTGACAAGCGACACTCAAGTGATGATAGCTTACTCACATGAGGATTAGTTTTCAATTGTGAAGAAATCATAGCATCAAATGAATCAGAATTTAATGTTTGTGGGTGTCCCATCACATCTCTTTCACGGATTTTGGACCGATTTATTGATCTTGGCATGCATAGATACTTGATAAAAGTCCACCAATGCTCAATGAAGTTAACTATCCTCCCATCGAATCGGTGTTTCTGATGGCCCATCATTATTCCATTTGTTAACATATCACCATTGTTATGGAGTTTACCTTGCAACGATGCTTTAGACAACAATCCTCCAATGCTTATATCATCGGATATCATTTCGTTGTTTGAAATCCTTACCGATTCGATGGTTCAGATAGAAGTCGCCCCTGCTCAAAGTGGTAATGCCATCCTACGTGAAGTAGCGACCATTCATGGCTATGACTCATATTAACTTGGGTATCTGGTAAGAACAAAATTGAAGATTAAAATCCTATTAAACCATATCCGTCTTTGTCACCATGTGAGTGTTTGTAAACCTTCTATAACAATAAATTATCAAATCACTTGCTTGTCATCAAATGGTAAAGTCGGTCATGAAAACTTGTCCTACATAGACAATCGGTACTATTGTGCTTGTATTAAGATTTCCTCGGGTCATGATACTAACTTTATAGAAGCCTTATTGTAACATATGATGTATCATGCAACTCTTATTAGCAAACCGCGTTAATATTATTAATAGGGCAAGGGTCTGCTGGTTGTATCTGAAGAGCCATTCTCTATGGTCAATATTTTGCAGACAAGGTAATCTTCAAGAGATTTAGATAAAGCATTGAACAAGATCAAGTTATGCGACACCTCATAGCAAACCTCATGAGCATGAACATACTTCCTATCACCAACATCGGATGTTCTATCGCCAACATAACACCCTTGACAAGCGAGAAGCGAAATTAGGAAACTCGACTTTGTATGATTATAATTCAATGTCAAATCTTATATGTGCTATCAAGTGTCAACTCCTTGGAGGCTTCACCCACAGTAAACGCTATAGTTTGTGATACAAAAGAAGGATAACATTTCATGATTATTAAATTTCACTGCAATTTACCTTTTGCAGTATCCATAAAGAAAATAAATGAATACACAACTCTTCTGTATTCTCTTAATGGCGACATATGTTCCCTCCATTTTCCATGGTAAACTGTCCCAAATGTACCAGATGCAAGCTCCTCAACTCTTCAAGATCTTCATTCCTTTGGGCTTGTACTTGAGCGTCCCAAAATACCCAAACCCTTTCAATGCACCCAATATAATCTGGTAATAAAATCCATGGTTTTCAGACTACGGTTTATTTATACATCATTACAATTAATTTAGAATACATGTCAGTCGAGTCCTTTACATCTCGCTTGTGAAGGTGTTGGAAAGTTATGTCATTATCCAATGTTCTTTCCATTTCTATTTTCTAACAACCAAATCCATGTATTCGTATCTTGAATTTAGTTGCAAGACATTGTCGAAGTATTTCTTGTCTTTTAGTTCGATGTTTGCCTGTATAGCATACCCTGCAAAAGCAAAGGCATGGTTGCTATTAATAGATAAATAAGTAGTTGTACACATAACATTGGTGCAGTGTCTGCAGCAGAGGAGTTTTTAGCACCTTGCAGCAGAAGCGATGAGGGGTTGATGAAAAGAAAAGACCTTGAATTCTTGCACATTGGTGTCTAGCATTCACATTTAAATCAACGGAACCTGGAAGTACTTGTTCAGGACTTCCTATAACAATGAAGATTGTTGGTATATTAGTATTAGGTAATATGTGTCGTATGATGTTTAATAAAATTTGAATATCCAATATTCAGCACGTAAGTATTCAGGCGTTTGTGTGAGCGTATAAGGTAACATGCCTGTGCTCGCTTTTGTATGCCCATAATCTGTACCAAAATCATCACGCACACCTAGCATCGATGATTTACACTTGGTGAAATAGCTCAAAATACCTAAACCACCTTCCACTGTGAATAAATTCTCACGAACATGAAATCTTGAACAATACTTCAAATAACTTTTATTTGGTATTTTTTATTCCATATGTTTAATAAGTAGATTGATAAGCAGTATAATCTTGGAATAAAATAGTGAAATGGCCATTTATTGTTTTGGGTTATAGTCCTAATTTTAGTTGGTCAATACCACGGAACAAAACAAGAGACACTTCCAATCATGCTAAGGAAGATTTAAAAATATCAATAAGATCAACAATTACAAAGGAAGGAACAAACATACCAATCGATAAAAGGCTATTGGAACACCCAACCAATAACGGTACCTTCTGCACGAAAACGCTAACGTGGGGCGAAGCCACTGCATAGAACACATTGATATTAATTATTTGCGAAATATAACCATTGATATTAATAGAACACATTGATATTGATATTAATTATTATGAACAAAAAATTAGTATTGTTTATTCCATATTTTATAACATTATAATAAATGAAGATTGTTGGCGAAATATATTTTTTTATTGGCTTATTAGCGAAATAGTCGTTTATTTTACGAACGCGATCGACCGGATAAATTCTTTTGAAGAAACCGAATGTATTGAATAGCCTAAGAGACCAAAAATTTGTGCTCGTTATTACGAAACATGGATTATACAAGCAAATAGCGATGATAAATTATAACCGTTAAATTTTATACATAACTCACTGTGAGTGTGACAAAAGACATTCCTCCATATTTGAAAAGCCGAATTCACAATTCACATAAACGAACTTTTAAGCAATCAATAGGAATTAATGACTAAAACCAAACCCATACCTTGGATCAATTGTGTATACCTTGGATTGAATAAGGTGCTTGGTAGATTAGGGCTAACCGATTTGATAATGTATTAATCGAATTTAGTGAAAGGAAGAGATCCACTCGCCAGACAAAGGGCTCTGTATCATCGCATTTATAAGCGGTGACATGATTTTGGTTGCTTTCGGGGCTACATTGTGAAATACAACAATGAGATATGTGATGAAACCTACACGAAGGATTCTAAACAAAGAAGACCTTTTCAGTCACGAGATGCAAATGCACATGCAGATGCAGATGCATATCAAATTCTGACAACTTTTGTGCAGCATATGACCTAGCCAAATCTGAAAACCTAGACTTAACATCAAACGGTTAAAGTCGAGAAACCTCTACCATCTATATGCAAAACCAATCTTCCAAGTCCAACTCCAATCCTTACTTTTCACATACTTAATTATCACCGAACATAGTCTTCATTCTTACAATGTAAACATGTGTCATGGTCTCTTATTATCACGGAAAAAACTAATCTCACGATGGCGATCATTCTTAAACTTCAACTCTTACTCAACATCAATGAATTATTGTGTAAGCTAAAGTTAATTATTTCTATTCAAATAAAATTACATGAAATTAAGGCTTCCAAAAATTTAAATATCCGATATTAACCTTCAAAGTCCTTTCATTATGATGTTAATTTTAACATCATAGTCAACTCTTAAATTAAGGCTTCCAAATACAATTAAACATCATAGTCAACTCTTAACCCTCAAAGTCCTTAAATCTAATAGTGGTAACTCCTCATAAATTGCTAACAAATAATTTTATAATCAGCATAAATCATACACAAATCAATATGTAAAGTTTATAACTTTTGTAAGTAACATGAAAAACATATAGAAAAATCAAATCTTTAATAATAAAATTTAAAATTAAGAGTACACGATTGAAGCTTCTATCTAAATTCAATTAATCGACAAAAAAAGTAAATCGAATTAGTAGAATCAATTAGATGAAAAAACAACAAATACAATTAAGGTTTCTAATGATTCGATCCAAAGAATTATATTATTAAAGCACAAACATTATAAAACCCATTAAGATGTTTGAAACAATTAGCAAAAAGTGTGTACCTTTGGCTTTGAGCGCAATCAAGACATGATCGAGATGTTTTTGAGATTTGAGGTTCGGAGCAAAAGTGGAATGCTTTGAAAAAATATAAACATGGTATGGATCTTGGGTTTTAAGGTTTTATTATTCGTGAAGTTAAAATTGATGGATTTTGGTCAAGTATATCAATTTGGGAATGCAATAGTATGTCACAAAAATTGGCATGCTTCATTGGTTGTAGTGTTTGTGTGTGGATACCGAAACCCGGGTTCGAATCTTCTAATGGACTAATTTTTAAACATTTTAATTAATCCGGGTTTTAGCTATATTAAAGCTTAGATGGCATGTTTGCTTAGATGTATTAATGACATGGCTTTATGGGATGCCAAGTGGCATTATGACATGACATGCCTCCTCTTATATATATATATATATATATATATATATATATATATATATATATATATATATATATATATATATATATATATATATATATATATATATATATATATATATATATATATATATATATATATATATATATATATATATATAGGGACCTTTCTTTTGAGAACCCATTAAGTGCGAGAACTTTGAGAACCCTTCTAAACCAATGAGATTTTTAAATATTAAAAATTATTATTAATCCAAAAGGGTATTATAGTAAAATACAATTTTATATTATTTATTATTTTTTTATTAAATCCGATTTTAATAATTCCTAAATTTCGATTTTTTTTTTTTTTTTTTTTTTTTTTTTTTTTTAAGCATGGTTTCATAATCTTATCATGCATTTTTTTAGTGAAGTACATGTATGTTTTTGCATGATTTTTTTAGTGAAGTACATGTATGTTTTTGCATGTTTTTTTTAGTGAAGTACATGTATATTTTTTAAGCATGATTTTTTTAGTGAAGTACATGTATGTTTTTGGTAGCATTATTATTATTTTTGAAGTTTGAAGCATAAATTAAAAACATAAACCATTATAAAGAAAAACAAGATTCATATACTTAAATGTTACATTTCATTTAATTACAAGTACAAAAAACACATATGCAATAATCGTATATCTTCAAATCTTCATGTATATTTGTATTCATCCACTTCTCGGTCTTCAATGATATCGTTATTTTCATCAATCTGAAACAAGCATGAACAAAAACAATTAAAACATACATGTTTTCATCAATTAGAACATACATGTTTTAAAACATACATGTTTTTAGCATACATGTTTAGAAGCATTCAAGTTTTAAAACATACATGTTTTGAGCATTATATGTACTGAGAACATACGAGATAAAAAACACATATGCATTGCACACCTTCAAAAATAGTACTGAACATATATGCACTAAGAACATATCTGCAGATGATGAACAAATTTAATGTAACACAAACCAAACTTGTGTACCTACATTTTACCAAAGAAACACATATATGTACGAGCCAAAAACACACATGTACCTAGAACATACTTGCACACCAAAAAAATAGTAGAGAATATATATATACGAGCCAAAAACACATATGTACCTAGAACATATATATACGAGCCAATTTGTAACAAAGAAAAAAAACGTCGGTTATGATTAAAAACCCAAAAACTCGGTTTATGAATAAAAATAACCACAAAAGTGTAGATCTAAAAAAATTTACAAATTGGAAAATAAAAAAAATGTCAAAAACACTGCTGCTAGTGGCAGATTAATATGATAAGCGTGGGGTAGAACCACCTCAATCCCTTCTCATCAACCTTTGATGTAACAAAGATTTCAAAATTAGATTTCCATCATGTCTGTGAAAACTTCCAACTAGCAAAAGTCAAAGGATGAAAAAAAACTATTACTTTGTAAACTTCCTTTGTCTTCTCGTTATTTTGAAGTACCCAATAGTAACATTTGGCCCACCGATCAATATTTCTCCTAGTGGCATGGGTGAATCATTGGTTAAGTAACCACCTTCGAGCCAATCTATTAACTACACAAAAGAAATTAAATTATTAGTATCAAAAGATTCATCGGTAAGCATAGAATGAATATAACAAGACCATACCCTTGACCAATTGGTGCTTTGCGGTAGTAGCCCACACAACCACAAAAGCATGACAATGCGCCACCACTGAAAAAATGGAAGGTCGGTGTATGATGATGATGATGACGATGGTTGAAGATTTTGGAGTGGTGATTTTTTTTTTCTCTTGGGGCGGGGATAAAGAGAAGAAAGAGATTTTGATTTTTTCTTTTGACCTACTTATCAATTAATTACACCCTTAATTAGTTGGACGGTTTTTAAAAGTGAATATCATGAAATTCCTTTATTGCCCTCCATCCATTGTAGATAATATTTAAATTTTATTTATTCTGATTTGCCACAAATCATTTCATCCATTGATCAAGTAATCTAACGGTTCATAAAGAGTTCTCGCAGATTCTACTTAATGAGTTCTTAAAATAAAGATACACTATATATATATATATATATATATATATATATATATATATATATATATATATATATATATATATATATATATATATATATATATATATATATATATTTCCTTTTTTTTGATTTTGTATTTTGCTTTTGAAAAATATTTACAAGAGAAGGATGAAGAAAAACACTTTTACTCCTCGTCTTCCTTTTGAAGACGTTTGAGTGTTACGGTTGTAGACTTTTTAGACCAAGTGGTGGAGGATAAACTCAAAGCGTTCTCTAGGAAGAGCTTTGGTGAAGATGTCGCTAAGCGGTATTAGGTCCTCGCAAAATAAAGTTCCACCACCCCGCTCTCAACTTGCTCCACGATGAAGTGATGTCGAATGTCGATATACTTTGCTCTTGAATGTTGAGCGTTGTTGCATGAGAGAGCAATGGTACTTTGTTATCACTGTCTGAGAGGATTTTGTTGAATTCAAAGCCATAGTCGATAAGCGGGATCTCATCCATAGGATTTGAGCACAATAAGATGACATGGCTATGTATTCACCTCTGTAGAGGATATAGATGTACTCATTTGTTTCTTTGAAGACCAACTCACAAGCTTATCACCCAAAATCGAGCACCTCGGACGTGCTTCGACATGTATCTTGACATCCGCATGGTCGGCATCTACATAGGTCGTTAGTGACATACCGGTGTCCTTCGGTACCAAAGTCCCATATTGATGGTTCCTTGGAGATACCGAAAGACCCGTTTAACCGCTTCAAGGTGCTTTTGGTGAAGCAGCACGGTATCTAGCACACATGCATACATCGAGCGAATATCAGGTCTCTTGGTGTGAGGTACATCGAGGATCAATCATACTCGATATTTCGTTTGATCTACCATGACCCACAGTGGTCCTCATCCGATTTAATGCAGCTCTATCATGGGAGTGTCAACGGTCACAAGAATCAAATCCAAATTTCTTTAAAATCTCATTTGCATATTTAGATTGATTGATAAAATGCCTCCGGGACTTTGTGAAATTTGTAATCCCAAGAAAAATGACATTTGTCCCATCATTGACATTTGAAATTTGGAGCCCATCTCCTTAGAAAAGCGGTCATTCATTGGGGTCGGTCGAGGCAAAAATAATATCATCAACATAGATTTGAGCGTGAATTAAATGTTTGCCTAACTACGGTGAACAATGTCGAATCAACTGCTCCTTTCTTGAATCCGGTAGATAGAAGAAACTTTGATAGCGTATCATACCATGCCCTTGGAGCTTGCTTCAACCGTAAAGAGCCTTCTTCAAGTGATAGACATGAGTAGGATGCTCGGATTCACAAAACCTTGAGGTTGGGCGGCGTATCGACTTCTTTAAGATCTCCGTTAAGAAAAGCCGTCTTTACATCCATATGATGAACTACCATATTCTTACTTGCAGATTAGCCGGAAGATTCGATTTCCTCAATACGTGCAAGCTGGAGCAAATGATTCTTCAAAGTCAACACCCTCCTCTTGACGGTATCCTTTTGCAACCAATCGAGCCTTGTTCTTTAATACATCACCATGCTCATCGAGTTTTACTTTGAAGATCCATTTTAGAGCAATGATCGCCTTACGATCGGGAGCATGTACTAATTCCCATACATCTAGTCGATCAAACTCATGAATTTCTTCTTGCATGGCATTGAACCATTGTCTTCATTCATGGCGGTTTAACGTCTTTTGGTTCGATCTTAGGCGATGCGGAGTTGAAGAAGCACCATAAGACATCGATTGCAAGTTGTTTACAGTGGATCTTGGGCGAGAGGGTTTCCAATGATGTTGTCCAATGGATGGTCATGTGTCCATTTTCTAAGGTGTTTATGTGGTTGTTGTTGAGGAACCTGAAGTAGCAAAGTCGTTTTCTCCGGATGAAGATGGTTCGATGATGGTTCGGGAGAAAATATGTTCTCAAAGGGAGCATCTTGAGGGTAGCAAAGGATTACACTCGATGATTGAGGATTTGTTGATGAGGCAGTGATCGACAACGCGCTTCTTGACTCAATGACATAGACCTTTGAAGGGTTATCTACGTTGGCGAGGATAGGAGCGACCTCTGTTGATGGATTTGGTGATCATTAGCAATTGGCTCATAGTGTTCATCAAACATTGGATCAAATAATTTCTTCAAATCATCTTACGAAGGAGGTACATAAGGAGTTGATGGTGAGAGATTTTGTACAAGAGAAGAACTAATGGGACTACTTAATGAAGGTTGTGATGCGGGTCCGAACTTGATTGTCCGGAGCCGTTTGCGATGACTCATCGGCGTGAATAGTTTCCATGATATCTCGAGTTCTTTTGTTGTAGATTCGGTAACCCTTATTGTTTGATGCATAACCTACAAAACTCCAATGTCCGCCTTAGCTCTTAATTTACCTAAATCTTGACCGTCATTCGTTGGATAACACAAAGCACCAAACACACGAAGGTAGGAGAGATGGGGTTTTCGTTTATGGACAAGTTAGTATGGAGTTTTCCATGAGATGTGTGTATGAGGAGCGATTTTGGGTGTAGCAAGCGGTGGCTATGGCTTCACCCAAAGAAACATTGGAACCTTTGAATAAATTAGCATTGTTCTTGCGGCTTCCACAAGAGTTCGATTTCGTCTTTCAACTACACCGTTCTGTTGAGGCGTGCGTGGAAAACTTTTTTTTATTATTATTCCAATGCTTTCATAAAATTGACTTAGGTCTTTGTTAACAAACTTAGTGCCATTATGCATTCGAATAATTCTAACAAGATTGTTAAGTCGAACACAAGGCGGTCGCTTGATAAGTTTGATGATGACACGGAGTTTCATCCTTTGTCCTCAAAAACTTTACCCAAGTAAATCGAAAGTAGTCATCAACAATGACTAAAATATATTTCTTCCCATTTATTGTTTGCTGATGAGTGTCTAAATACTCATCATTTTTGTACCGTTTAAACTGCAAAAACATCTGAAAACACTCAGAAATGCATCAAAATGATAAAAATATCACAAATAAGTGTTTTATGTGTTTTAAATGCAAAAATTCCAAAAGTTTTTCCCCCAAGTTTCAAAAGTTGTCAAATCTAGTCCCTGGTAAATCAAAATAAAGAAAAATATCATTTAAGGTCCATGGGATTCAAAAGTTGTCAAAACAAACCCTTCAAAGTTTTAAAATCACAATTTACAACTTTGGTCCCTCAACTTTGAAAAATGTCAAAAATAGTCTTTGGGTTTATAAAAATGGAATTTTATGCAATATTGGTCCCTGTACTATTAAAGATTGGCAAGTTTGGTCCTTTTGATAAGTTTGGAAAAGCTATAGGTTCAGTCCCTCAAGTTTGGAGAAATTGCATAAATGGTCCTTGTGTATTAAACAAACCAAACCGGACCCCTTTGTGTATTTTGAACCCCAGCCAAACCCTTGAGCTAGTCCAAAACCCACATGAACCCCCAGCCTTATTAATATCACTCGGTCAAAATAAGTCAACCCCGCCAAAAACCAGAGATACTGTTCATCCTCCTCACCCAAACCTGCAAACCAGAAACCAGAGTGGTTTCCTCCACTTACCTGGTCTCCACCTATCCACCTCACCTCCCCAGATGTTTAACCACTCCCTTCCACCTCCACATCCTCCCAAACTTCTTTAAATGCAAAAAATCTGCTCAAAGACTTTTGGCGCCAAAATTGACAAATGGCAGTTTTGATGATTTGGAAGGATCCAATGGCTGAGATGAGGTGGGAAAGTCTCAGAGGTCGACAAAGGCTCCAAAAAGATCTTTATATACAAGAAAGAAGCAATGTGGATGAATATCTAGTGTAATTTTTATTAATGTATGTCGAATTAGTCAATTTTAAATTTCCAGTGTAATTTAAGTCTTTCAAGTACTTTGTTCAAGTTATTTAAGTGTATGTGAATCTTTTCCAGTCATTAATTTCAAGTTCCGGTTTCAAATTCAGTTTATGCAATTTTCCTTGTTCAAATTCTCAAAATGATCAAATGTTGTTGTTAGTTGTTGTTAAGGACTGAATAAGCTAATATAAGCTCCTAGAA
Organism: Chrysanthemum lavandulifolium; assembly: GCA_022545495.1. NCBI lineage: Eukaryota > Viridiplantae > Streptophyta > Magnoliopsida > Asterales > Asteraceae > Chrysanthemum > Chrysanthemum lavandulifolium. The sequence goes on from CM040243.1 coordinate 139,316,290, forward strand.
AGCTTTTCTAAGCTTTTAGAAACCATAAAATTCAGTTTAGAAGCAAAAAGCAAAAATAAAAAAAAATACAAAAAAATTAGTTAGAAAATCAAAAATCCATGGAGATGGTTATCACAGCTGGAGCAGGGTGAATATTGGATTGCCCTTGGGTTTAGAGCTTCTTGGGAAGCTATAGGGTGTGTCCTTGGCTTTTGGTTCTCAGTTTTGTACTTGGACTCATCTTGTAAGCAAATTCTTCAAAAGTTGCATTTCATAGTTTAATTGCTTAAAGTGTTTTAATTTTAGCATTATTCATCTCATTAGCTTAATTATATCATATAATAGTTGTTTAGAACAGTCTTTACTTATTTTAGTTGGTTTGTTCAACTTTCATAACTTAGCTTTAAGCTGTCATATTAGTATCATATGGAATACCAAGTAATTGAAGTCTAAACTAGTGTTTACGTGTTCATTTAGGATTATTAACTCATGAAAAGTTGATAAAAAGCGTTTCAAAAGTCTTTGTACCCATTTGCCTTAAAACCAAAATTAGTCTTATTAAAGGGTTGTTTGGCTTAACTGTAAAGCGTGTTAGAGAGTATTCTAGCCTTTGTTCTTGTTTGATATATGCTACATTAGGTCCTAATAGCTCATATAAACAATAAAATCCGATGTTCATTTGAAAGAAAGTCAAAATTAACTTGTGATCACATCTTGTTTGCTAGCTGTTGGATTTATATGTTCCATGATCATGTTTTACATGTTCATAAGTTGTTAATATTGATCAATCTAGTCTTAATTTACCTTAATACAACATAATCGATAATTAGAATCAATCCAAAGTTCATATAGGTCAACTTATTTGGTTTTCTTAAAAGTCGAACTTTTCGGTTTAGTCGTTTTTGAATAAAATAGATAATTTTATATAGGACATAATATTAAGTTTCAAGATTTGAGCTTTTGGGATATTAATATTCAACTGCTCATCTTTATCATAGTATTTTTTATAATCTCTAGCTAGCTTATTAAACTGCTTAAATTTTGGTTTCTTTTAAGCCCTTTCTGAAAATGTGTCTGTGCACAGTTGAGCTAGCTTCTTCACAAGCTCATTAAAAGCTCATCAGTGAATCTTAGCTTGTGTATTTTGGCTTTTTGGAAAGCTAACCTGGCTGTCTCTCTAGTCCAGTGCTTATTTTCACCTCTATAGCTTATTTGATAAGGCTGCTAGTTGCTTTTTGTTTGTCCCGATTCACTCGGTACATCTTGAGTCATTGCATCGATGTTTTACAAGCTTTTCTCAAGCTCACACGAGCTTAATAGTGGACCTCGATGTGAGATTCTTGGCTTTTGGAAACCTCAATAAGCCGACTTATTACATCAAAGCTCACTTTTGACCTCGATCCCTTGCACCTAGTTAAAATTGGCCTACAAGATATGTGCATACTGTTTGTTTGGTAGTTTAGAATTAGTGCTTATTTGATTATTATAGCTTATCAGTGTTGTTCTCTGTGCCTTTTAGCTTAATATAAGTAGCTTTAGCTTGTTTATAGCTTATTTCACCTTTGGTTCCAGTTTGTAAGCTTATTTAAGCTTGAAAAATCCAAATAAGCTCATTAGCTTAACTGTTGAGCTAATAAGCTCTCAAACAGCTTATTTTCAAGTTTCAAAATTTTTGTTTTCATAAAATTTTCTTATTTTAAGTAGGTAAATAGTTTTGAAAAAGAAAAATCACAAAAACATCATTTTAAAAATAGTGATAGCATTTATTTAATAGAAATTAGCTTTTTAATTTTCTTTTCGACTTATTATTAAGCACTTTCTGTTTTTATAATTTTCTTAGCTTTACGTCATCATAGGATTATTTTATAAAAAAGTTCAGAATTTTCTTAGCTTGTTTAGTATTTATTAGAAATTAAATAGTTAAAAAGTATTAAATAATTAATAATAAATAAATAAAAAGCATAAAAAATATATTTTCAGTTTTAAAATTAGTTTTATGATATTTTAGATTTTTATAAGTTAAAATTTCATTTTTCCAGGTTAATTTGGTATTTTCTTGTATTTAAGTGTATTTTAAATAATTAATAAATAGTAATTAATTAATAATAAATAGATAAAAAGTGTAAAAAAATATAATTTCAATTTTAAAATAAGTTTTATAATATTTTAGATTTTTCTAAGTCATAATTTCATTTTTCTAGCTTTATTTCATATTTTCTTATATTTTAGGGTATTATTAAATAGTTAAAAATAGTTTTTAATTAATAATAATTAAATAAATAGTTTTAAAAATAATTTTAATTTTCCAAAAATTTTCTTTTATTATTAGGATTGTAAAAATATCATTTTCATATTTGTAGGTCTTTTATTTCTTAAAACTCACGTTTTATTTTGTACGTTTACGTAAAATTTAATAAACGTATTCGTTTAAGTTTGTTTAATCTGATTGTTGTGCTTTATAATTCTGTATCCAAATACCATTCCAATCAATCAGTAGTGTAATTTCCAATCAAAATCCTTACTGATCATTATCCTTAGTGATCATTCTATCATCTGAACGTTTTTAAGCACCATTAATCCTCGTGGGACTTAACGACCCGGAATCCACTATATTCAAGGAAATTGCATTGGTTTTAAATTTGTTTGAATTTTATTACGGTTGACCATTCACAAGTGGTTGACTTGTGTAATAAACTTGACGGTTGGGATCCAATCAAATTTTAGGCGCCTTCTTGGGGAGAGCTTTAAGCGTGTTTTAAGCATTCTCGAGACCCATACTTGCACATATACCACCTTTTGTAAGCAGTTTTTGTAAAGTTATCGGTAATCAAAAGTTCATTAACACTTTTCTTAAAGTGTTAACAACACCAAAAAATATAAAACAACAAAACAATCGTAACGTTTTCTATCTTGTATTTTCTTTAAGGTGATTCTTAAAGAGTACGATTTGGTTAAGCGAGGCGATACCAAAAATATTGTCCAAAAGTTTTAAACCCTTAGCACAAATCCATACCTCGTCTTTTCGGTGGTACTTAATAAATACATAAAATCAACCACATAAATCAAGGCGTACACCTACCAGTGGGGTGTGAACATTAATAAGTTCCCAATCTTAAAGATCAAAACTTGCCTTTGTGTCCTTGTGATTTGGTGTACCTTTTTCAAAGAAGCCATTTCATTTGTGATTATTAGTTTAAGTTCACTTGTCGTTTTGCCTCGCATTTGTTTTGGCGATTTTTATACTTAGTGCATGCGCTCGTTCTTCGAGCTCTACAAGTCCACTTTGAGCTTGCAAGTATTCCTCGTGAGCGTGAGGGCGTTACGCTCCTTCATAGTGGTGAGGCGTCTAGCACAACCACCCCAATCGTAATGGCGAAGATAACCGATGAATGAGCTTCTCCAAGCACCCATCGAGGGTTACGGAGATGCCATTATTGTCCCGACCATTGTGGTGATACCTTTGAGCTCAAAGCGGGTTGCTTAATCTTGTAACCCAAGCCAATTTATGGTTTTGGCGGGACGACCTCATGCACATATTCGATGGTTCAACAAGATTGCATCGACCATCAAATACAAGAATGTCCCATGAAGCAATTAAGCTTCTTGTTTCCATTCTCAGAGGACAAGCCGGAATTGGCGAGAAACAACCCTACGTTCCATTGAGACATGGGAGGATCTAGTCACTAAGTTTGTTAGAATTCTATCCTCCATCCCGAACTACAAGTCTTAAGAATGAGATAATGAAATTCTCTCAAAGATTTGATGAATCATTCGGTGAGGCATGGGATCGTTACAAAGTTGCTCAAAGTGTCCGCATCATGGTTTTACCGAGTTAATGCAAATGGATACTTTCTACAATGGTGCGAGACAAGGCGACCAAGACTCTTTAAATGCCTCCAGCGGAGGTAATTTCTGAGCAAGACCACAAAGAAGCCTTGCAAATCATAGAAAACAAGTCCCGAGTCCGCCGCTTCCGAACAAAGACATATCGGTCTCGGTCTAATGCGGGACCTTCTACTTCATCTCATGTGAGTACATCTAGCACCGATGCTAAGATTGACAAACTCACGAGATATTGTTCGAGCTTTGGTTCATGCTAACCAAAGAAAGTCACTTTCACAGACACCATCACATGGTGAAGTGAAGAAAGTCAGTGCATGTTACTTGTGGTGGCCCTCATGCATACTACAATTGTCTGCCGCGATGGTAGTCCGTTTGAAGCCAATGCTATAGCGGTACTTCACATTAGGGAGGTAATCAATACCGTCCTCAAAATGAACCAAACCACCGTGCTAATACTTATCAAGGACCACCGGTTTAACGAGAATCTAACATACAAAAGCGAATCGAGAACCAACCTAGAATGAACCAAGGTTATCAAAACCAAGGTAATTTCTATCTCGGACCAAATCGGGGTTTCCAACATCAAGGAACCTTAATCAAAACAATTTCAATCGGGGAATCAATTTGGAAATGTGAATCCTAACCAAGGAATTTTCAACAACAAGGTCATAATCAAAACATCGACCTCAAAATTTCCTCCACCTCCTCGATACCATCATCGATGAGTTATTGAAGCAATTCATGAAATCCTAAGATGAAATGAGCAGGTTGTTAGTCGGTCGGATCGGCGATCTAAAAAGTCTTTAAATGATCAACCCTCGGGCTCGGGAAAACTTGAGCAACACGATCGCTAACGAGGCGTGCTGGCGATCACAACCAGTGGTGTTTCATACAATGGACCGCTATTCCTACTACATCTTCTTCTTCTCTCCGAAGGTAGTGGAAAGTGAACTGAGGCAACAAAGGACAAGGAACTTCCTACTAATAATGGGTACCAACGATGTCCATCCTCAAGTTGTCCGAAACCCAAATCCAATCCGGAGTTGTTTTGAACCTCCTGTAGCTCTGTTGAAAACCCCAAACCCAAATCTTCTATTCCTTACCCATCACGTTTGAATGAGCAAAAGCTCATGAAAAAGCTAGTCATCGAATGGACAAATTTTTCAAATTTTCCAAGAACTACATTTGACATAAGCTGCGGATGCTATCATCTTGATGCCAGTTTGCATCAACTCTCAAACACATGTTAAGCAACAAGGAAAAGCTGTTTGAGATGGCAAAAACTCCTCGAGCGAGCGCTCTGCGATTATCTTGAAAAACTTCGAGAAGCTTGGAGATCTGGAAAATTTCTCTTACCTTGTGTATTTCGGGAATGGTTGAATCTTTGCCCTAGCCGATCTTGGTGCAAGCATCAATCGATGCCTTATTGATATGGAAGAAACTTTCTCTTAGGACCTTACTCCTACATGCATGACTCTCGAGCTTGCGGATCGTACAATATCCGTCCACTTGGCATTGCAGAGGCGTATTCGTGAAAGTAGGAAAGTTCCATTTCCGGTGACTTTGTAGTTGTTGATTTTGATGCGATCATCGGGTTCCTCTCATTGTTGGACGAGTTCACGAGCGGGCGTGCTCTCATTGATGTATTTGAGCAAGAAATCACATTACGTGTAGGTAATGAAGCTCTCACTTTAACCTTGATCAAACTTGAGGTACTCCATGCAAACTATGATTACGAGTCGGTTAACCGAATAGATATCATTGATGTTGCTACGAAGAGTACTCTCAAAAGTTCTTGGTTATGATCATAATTCTTGAGTGATAATCTCACTCATTCATCTCAACCTATCATTGCCAATTCTACTCCTTCTCTCGCTCCATTTGAGGAAAGTGACTTCATCTTAGAAGAGATTGAAGCATACTTGTCTAGTGATTACATTCCATGGGAAATTGATCACGCTCCCATCATTTGTCGAGGGACATACTTCTCATTGAGAAGTTGCTTAATGATGATCCATCATCACTCCCTCCCGTCGAGCTTCATAACAAGGAAGTCAAGTCGGTTGAGAAAGCGAAGAATTTCACGAAGTCGAACTTAAGGACTTACCACCTCATCTAAGTATGCATTTCTTGAGGGTGATGATAAATTACCCGTCATTATTGCTCGAGATTTGAGTAAAGATGAAAAATTGCTCTCATAAAGGTCTTGAAGTCACACAAGCAAGCAATTGCTTGGAAACTCTCCGACATTAAGGTATCAACCACAGGTTTTGTACTCACAAAATCTTGATGGAGGATGACTTCAAACCAATGAGTTCAACATCGAGAGAAGAGTAAATCCAAAAATCCATGATGTTATCAAGCAGGAGGTTATCAAACTTCTTGATGCGAGGATTAATTTACCCGATCTCGATAGTCCTTAGGTTAGCCCGATTCATTGTGTTCTAAAAGGGTGGCATAGCTGTTGTCACAAATGAATGAAAACGAGTTAATTCCAACTCATTTGGTTACGGGATGGCGTGTTTGCATTGACTATCGTAAGTTGAATGGCGCCACCGTAAAGACCATTTCCTCTACCCTTCATGGACCAAATGCTTGAGAGATTAGCGAGGAGCAGTACTATTGTTTCCTTGATGGTTTCTCGGGTTATTTCGGATCCCCATTGATCTACAAGATCAAGAAGACCACATTCACTGCCCATACGGAACTTTTGCCTACAGACGTATGCCTTTTGGCCTATGTAACGCTCAGCGCGTTCCAACGATGTATGATGGCAATATTCCACGACATGATCGGAAACAATGGAGGTGTTTATGGATGATTTCTCGGTCATTGGGGACTCATTTCAAACATGTCTCTCCCATCTAGATAAAATGCTCAAGCGGTGTGAAGACACCAATCTTTGTCTAAATTGGGAGAAGAGCCACTTTATGGTCAAAGAAGGCATAGTCCTTGGCCATAAGATTTCAAAAGCAGGATTGAGGTCGATAGAGCAAAAGTCGATGTTATTGCTAAATTGCCTCATCCTACTACCGTCAAAGGTATTAGGAGTTTTAGGTCATCTTGGGTTTTATCATGATTCATACAAGATTTTTCTAAAATCGCTGACCTATAACCCATCTTCTTGAAAAAGATGCTCCTTTTATCTTCTCACAGAGTGCATCGAAGCTTTTGAAACATTAAAGAAAAACACGGAAGCACCCATTCTCGTTGCTCCCGTGGGACTTGCCTTTTGAGCTCATGTGCGATGCAAGTGATTTTGCTATCGGTGCGGTTACGGGGCAGCGAAACAACATTTTCGACCTATCCACTACGCGAGTAAGACTATGGTGAAGCTAAAACCCATTACACCACCACGGAAAAGAGCTACTAGGCCGTGGTGTATCGTTTCGAAGTTTAAACCATACTTAATCTTGACCAAATCGTGGTGTATCACGGATCACTCGACTCTCAAATATCTCTTTGCAAAACAAGATGCAAAGCGAGATTGCTCGATGGGTTCTCCTCTGCAAGAATTTGATATCATTATCGTGATAAAAAGGGTGAGAACACAGGCTGGCGATCATCATCGTCTAGAAAACCCTCACCAAGATGTTTTTGAGAAAAAGGAAATAAATGAAACATTTCCTCTCGAGACACTCAATCGGTTTCTTTTAGTGGAAACTCTTCTACCCATGGTTTCTTGACTTGCAAATTACCATGCGGGTAACTTCATAGTGAAAGGAATGTCGACCCAGCGGAAGAACAAATTCTTCAAGGATGTTAAACACTACTTACAGGGCGACCCTACTTATTCAAAATACATGCGGATCAAGTCATCCGGCGATGTGTTTATGGACGAGGAAGCTATGGACATTCTCAAAGCTTGCCATCTTTGGACCCAGGGGCCATCATAGTCAAACTACACCGCCAAAAGGTGTTTGACTCGGTTTTATTATTGCGATTTACAAGGATGCCCCGAATTTTTCAAAACACATGGCGCTTGTCAGCGTCGGAAATATCTCTCAAAGAAATGAAATCAAAGCGCCATTCAGTATGTGAGATTTTTGACATACGGGGTATTGACTTTATGGGGCCATTTCCATCATCTAGAAACAAATACATGCTTGTGGTGTTGACTATTTGTCAAAATGGGTTGAAGCGAAAGCTTTGCCTACCAATGATGCCGAGTTGTTGTGAAAATTTTAAAATCTCTTTTGCTAGGTTTGGAACTCCACGAGCTATAATCGATGATGGTAGTGCGCATTTCTGCAATGACCAATTTGATCGCGTCATGCAAAATATGGTGTAACTCACCGTCTCTCTCTGCATACCACCCCGAAACAAGTGGGCAAGTTGAAGTTTCAACCGTGGTATAAAAGAATTCTTGAAAGGACGGTGGCGGCGTGCATCTGGTGGGATAAACTAGATGGCGCTCTGGGCTTTCCGTCGACATAAGACACCCATCGGGTGTACTCCATCTAAGCTAGTGTGCGGAAGGCATGTCATCTTCGATTGAGCTTGAGCACAAAGCATCTTGGGCCTTGAAACATGCCAACCGATATTGAGACGGTGGTGATCACGGAAAAGTTCAAATGAATGAATTAAATGAACTCCGTGATCAAGCATCGAGAACTATTTGATCTACAAACAAAAGACAAAGAAGATTCATGACTCAAAATCAAGAACCGCGTTTTCAACGTCGGTGATCGAATCCTTCTTTCAATTCAAGATTGAAGATTTTCTCGGGAAAACTTAAATCCGTAGTGCGGACCATTCACCATCACTAAAGTATTTCCTTATGGGACTATTGAGTTATCTCAACCCGATGGTCCAAATTTTAAAGTGAATGGTCATCGATTAAAATATTATTTTGGGAGGACATTCCACATGGTTGTCCGGATCTACAAACTTTCCCATGAACCAATGAATGCGGGGATCGAGTCAAGCTAGCGACTCATTAATTAAAAACGATAGCACACCACATGGGTTTTCACCGTGAGTACCACCCCTAGTGTGGGAGTTGCCCCAGCTATTGTATATAAGTTTTCTATATTAAAAAAATATATATATATATATATAATTTTCAAATAATGGCGTAGTATTTCCTTTTCGTTCTATGTTTCGGCATAACCGTGGTACTTTGAATATTGAGGCAATATTCATTTCTAGTGTGGGGAATTCTCTGAATTTTATCATGTAATTATACCCAATTCCCCATTTTTGGCCAAATTTTTTTGGAGTAAGTGTTTTCACTCACTCAACAAATGGTGTCAGATCGCCATGTCTAACCCACATAAGGATTGGCTAATCCGAGAACAAGCGGCTCTTGGTAAAGATATCTCAAATCCGTTTACGACTTGCAATTTGCCCAAAATTGTATGGTGTTATTCACGTATCTTTAATTAGTGAAGAGTTGGCTAGCCCGCAAGTTTATGGCTTGTGGTAAAGGCGGTTGGAAAACCATAATTGGTGTCGACTCACCAAAGATAATATTGATAATTTATCTAAGAGTTGGCTAGTCCGAAGCAAGCTTACGGTAAAGACAAATCAAATCCGTTCTGATTGGTGATTTGCTCAAAATCATTTGGTTATCAACTGTACCAAGGTTCTTACTTGAACTAAAACAATTGGCTACTCGGAAGAAATGGCTTTTGGTAAAGAGATTCAAATCCATTAAGTTTTCTCAAAAGATTGCTAGGGACTAGCAATATCTTAGTGTGGGGATTGATGAGTGTCTAATACTCATCATTTTTGTCTGGTTTAAGCTGCAAAAACATCACGAAAACACTCGAAATGCATCAAAATGATAAAAATATCACAAATAAGTGTTTTATGTGTTTTAAATGCAAAAATTCCAAAATCAGGTGAAAAACGTATCAAGTTTGCATAATTGGCAGTTTTAGTCCCCCAAGTTTCAAAAGTTGTCAAATCTAGTCAGTGGTAAATCAAAATAAAAAAAAATATCATTTAAGGTCCATGGGATTCAAAATTTGTCAAAACAAACCCTTCAAAGTTTTAAAATCACAATTTACAACTTTGGTCCCTCAACTTTGAAAAATGTCAAAAATAGTCCTTGGGTTTATAAAAATGGAATTTTATGCAATATTGGTCCCTGTACTATTAAATATTGGCAATTTTGGTCCTTTTGATAAGTTTTGGAAAAGCTCGAGTTCGATCCCTCGAGTTTGGAGAAATTGCATAAATGGTCCTTGTGTATTAAACAAACCAAAGCCGGACCCCTTGTGTATTTTGAACCCATGACCAAACCTTGAGCTAGTCCAAAACCACATGAACTGACCTTATTAATATCACTCGGTCGAAATAAGTCGACCAGCAAAAACCGGAATCTTATTCATCCTCCTACTTTGAACACAAGGCGAAGCAGTGGTTTCCTCCACTTACTGGTCTCCACTTTCCACCTCGCCTCCCGGTGTTTAACCACTCCTTCCACTCCACATCCTCCCGAACTTCTTTAAATGCAAAAACACCTTTCAAGACTTTTGGCGCCAAAATTGACAAATGGCGGTTTTGATGATTTGGAAGGATCAATGGTGAGATGAGGTGGGAAAGTCTCGAGAAGGTCGACAAAGGCTCCAAAAGATCTTTATATACAAGAAAGAAGCAATGTGGATGAATATCTAGTGTAATTTTTATTAATGTATGTCGAATTAGTCAATTTTAAATTTCGATGTAATTTAAGTCTTTCAAGTACTTTGTTCAAGTTATTTAAGTGTATGTGAATCTTTTCAGTCATTAATTTCAAGTTCGGTTTCAAATTCGGTTTATGCAATTTTCCTTGTTCAAATTCTCAAAATGATCAAATGTTGTTGTTAGTTGTTGTTAAGGTGAATAAGCTAATATAAGCTCCTAGAAAGATTTTCTAAGCTTTTAGAAACCATAAAATTAGGTTTAGAAGCAAAAGCAAAAATAAAAAAATACAAAAAAATTAGTTAGAAAATCAAAAATCCATGGAGATGGTTATCACAGCTGGAGCAGGGTGAATATTGGATTGCCCTTGGGTTTAGAGCTTCTTGGGAAGCTATAGGGTGTGTCCTTGGCTTTTGGTTCTCAGTTTTGTACTTGGACTCATCTTGTAAGCAAATTCTTCAAAAGTTACATTTCATAGTTTAATTGCTTAAAGTGTTTTAATTTTAGCATTATTCTGTCTCATTAGCTTAATTATATCATATAATAGTTGTGTTAGGAACATGTTTCAATTATCAAGTGTAGGTCATTTCATTTGTAATAGGTCGTTAATAAATATGGTTTATAAATGTTTGTAATTGATTTCACGACTCATGTAGTAAGCCATGGTGTGATAGAAAAATTCTTACAGAACCAGGGAAACACCCTACTTATGTAATCACTATAAATACCCCTCCCTAGAAGGAGAGGGTTGTTAGTTCTAATTACAATTATCATTTCATTAATCATTCATTAGTTCCTTCCACTTTCTCTCTCTAAAACTTTCTCTCTAGAAATACATATTGTTGTGATAAGATGGTGATCTAACAAGTGGTATCAAGAGCCAAGGGATAGTTTAGGTTAATATTGATTAGATTTAATAGAAATTCATACTTAAAAGCGTGTTTTAGATTGAAATTTATGGATTTTTGGACTAAATCGTGTTTCTGCGAGTTTCTGCGCGTTTTTATGAGTTTTGGCGAGTTAGCCACGCGATTACAGCGAGTTTCTATTTGAATTCTGAGTTTGCGGTTTGGCTAGTTTCTAAATTTGGCGAGTTTCAATATTTGGCGAGTTTCAATATTTGCAAGTTTCAAAATTTGGCGAGTTTGAAATTTAGCGAGTTTGAAATTGGCGAGTTTGAAATTGCGATTTGAAATTGGCGAGTTTGAAATTCGTGAGTTTGAAATTCGTGAGTTTGAAATCGGCGAGTTTGAAATTCGTGAGTTGAAAATCGTGAGTTTGAAATTTAGCGAGTTTGAAATTTAGCGAGTTGAAATTTAAGCGAGTTTGAAATTTGCGAGTTTGAAATTTGGCTAGTTTGAAATTTGGCGAGTTTGAAATTTGGCGAGTTAAAATTTGGCGAGTTTCTTGCCGCGAGTTTGGATTTGCAAGTTTGGTTTCTGCTACTAATCTACCTAAATCTAAACAACCTTAACCTTAGTTATCCTTAAAGATCCATAACACATCATCAAAAAAAAAAAAAAAAAAAAAAAAAAAAATTAAATTTATTTTTTAGGGAGACTAAGCGTTCAATTTTTCTGAAATTTAAATTTTGGTTCAAGCTGTGAAATTTTTGGTCCAAAATTCAAATTTTGGGCCCAAATTAATTTTGGGTCAAATTTGGCGTCAAAATTGTCAAACCTCAAATTTTCTTCCAACCTTAGAATTGCATTCTATAGTGAATTTCAAATTTTGGGGGAAAATTTTCATAATTATTTTTGGAGGAAAATTAAAATTCACTATATCAATGTCTCTAATGGTTTCACAAATCTCCTCACCTTCCATCTCTTTGCTTAAAATCTTCTTCACCAAACCTTACTCTTGATGATTACGAAGATGCAAATGCATTTGTGGAATTAAACAAAAGAATGATATTCTTGACTAAGATGTTCTCACAAATTAAGAATTCAAAAGTCGATTTCATCGATCCCGAAATCAACCAGTCATGCAAGGTGAAAGAGTTGATGTACAAGGAAGGAATGCTCAAAGGCTTGTCAAGAATGATGAGAATACTGCAAATGTCAGTAATACGGACAATGAGGTTGTAGCATTGGGAAAGCAGGATGACAGCAGCAGATCTAGGGAAGATATCATATCCAACTATGACACCGAGCCCAACTTTGACGAAGAACAAATGGTTGAGGAAGACATCGTTCCCACCTATGACACAGAGCCAACCTTTGACAAAGAACAAATGGTTGAGGAAGACATCGTTCCCATCTATGACACAGAGCCGGCATTTGACAAAGAGCAGATGGTTGAGGTACAATCTCATCGTTGTTCATACTCTTCTTGCAAATGCGAAACAAAGCGAGCAACTGAATTGAAATGAAGGAGAGGTTGACCGATGTGTTGCACAATGTCGAACAAATATATCATATACGAGCCCTTAGTTTCAAACAATACAACTAAATCGTCAAATCAAATTCTTGAATCTGAAAACATTCTTCTCAAAAAGACAATTGCTCAATTTCAAAAAGATTTTTCAAAACTAGAGGAACATTGCAAATCTCTTGAACTTAAAATGCAAAGTAATCATATGGATACATTAGTAAAAGAAAATTAGCATTTAAAGGCTCAAATTCAAGCAAAGGGGCTTGCGCATGTTGCTTTACAAAACAAATTGAGAAGATTAACTGGCAAGAGTGTGGATACTAAGTTTACAAAACCAACAATCTTGGGAAATCGTCACCACAACCAATCAATCAATCGGTGGTTAAACAACCAAGCGCTTTTAAATCGAGCGATCAAAATCTTCAAAACCACGGTTTGCCTCCCAAGTTGTTGAGAATAATCATTTGTCAAATCCGGTCACTCCACATTCTTGGCACGAGAAAATACTTCATTTACATTAAATATGTTTACATTAAACATGTTTACATTAAACCTCAACAAGTAGTTGCAATGGCCCGTCTAGGATTAGTTCGAACAACGTGTCTAAACCGAGCATTAAAATTAAAGATTCATATGATTCAAATGGCGTACAAGAACTATGATCTAGAAAAGGCTAGAAAAGGGCTCTACTCCAAAGGATGGAATCTTAGGTTCACGACCTCGTGTGATGCCTTCTAGTGTATTGAAGAACATACCTAAGTGTAGTCAGCAGACAATTCGAAATAGACCCGTTGGTGAGAAACAAACTTGAAACCTAATAGGTGGATCAATATAGGACAAAGACTCTTTCAAAAAAGTTTGACATTTCCTAGATCTAATCTTAGGTGGATACCCACGGGTAGAATTTTAAAAACTGTTGGTCTTAGGTGGATTCCTACAGGCAAGATACTAAGTAGTTGCATCAAAACAAGTGTGAAACCCACAACATCTATCCACGAGGTAGGAAAGGAAATTACCAAATGGCATGTTCGGTGTCAAGAAGATTATTGACACTACATCTTTATCTTCTAACATGGAACCCGTTACCCTTGGGATCGAGTTTCTTCTATCTTGCCCCTCCTATTTTCCTTACAGGTACAATGACTATGGCTTGAATAATTCGATTCGGACCGCACTTGACAATAGCTTCTAAGTACAACGACTTAGGACCCGTTTCTCCTTGTCTAAAACATAATGTTCCATCAATTTGCATCACCATTGTACTCAATCGTCAAGAATTGGAAATTTGGTTGCTCCTTTGTTTGGAGATTCTTTAGAAAGCCGTGCTTGGATGTATCTAATGTTTCCATTTGCACAACTTTGATCATATTCTAATTCTAGATACACCCTGAATCTACAACAACAACCGTTCTTTGGAGATGCACCTTCAATCGAATCTCGATTCTGATGAGATCAAATTGTTTCCAACAACAATGACACTGGTGATGATCAACATAATCAACAAGTTGAGAAGTTTTATCGTGATTGATTCTCACGAGATATTTTGGTACCTCGCACCTATTCGATTAATTGAACATACATGGTTTCGATGTCTCCAATTTCATCATCAACATACGTGGTGTATGTTTCGATTCATTGAAAACATCGAGGGAGAGAGTGTAGGTGATCATTGGTTTCTTGTTTTTCCACATGCTTCTTTGCGAAAACCCAATGCCTTCATGAATTTCTTCAATTAGAGGAAGAAATGAGGCGATTTGTGGTTAAAATTTCTCAAGTTGGTGTTATTGTCTCACTTTCACGGGTTTTCTTGTGTGAAGTTACCCAAATATGATGTTATGATGCCTCGCGTACGGTCATTTTATCAGTATTTGCATATACAGTTGATTAGTATTAGATGAGACCGCAACAATCGAGAAGTCATTTCATTTTGCCTTTCGTGGTTTGTTTGGTGTGATGTGTCTACATACGTACAAAGACATTGTTGATTTACGGCATGTTTCCTCGAGCGGACTTTACGCAACAAGTCGATTCTCTTGTGTGGTTTTACGCTCTTCTACAAATTCCATTGCATCTTGAAAACTTCAAAGTTAGAAGAAGCGTCTACTACATCAAAGTTTGAATCTGCGGAAAATGGTTGTTAGTTTGAGGGCGATCTTGAAACATCTTCAATTAGGGAGAGGATTAATTTGTTTAATACTTATTACATCTTTTCCTAAATGGCTTGTGCACACATTTCGATGTACAACCGTACTTGTAATGAAAGGACCCTTTAGTGCGTTTGGTGCCTCAATCCTAATTAAAGGAGCAGCTTCTTAGCATCTTGCAACAAAAAAAAAAAAAAAAAAAAAAATCTTTGTTCGAAATCAAATGTTCTTGAAATCCATTTCTTCCCAAATGAATTTCAAACACCTCAAAAAGCATATTTTAATCAACATGTTTTCAAAACAACATTCATATGCTATTTTTGAGGGAGAAATGTGATTAAAATTGTTGATCGAGGAAGTTATGGAATCTCATAGCGTGCTCGACTCGAGATATCACCAATGAATTGTGAACTTTGAAATGTCGATAATCAAAAGACTTGTTTCCAACAAAACTTGTCTTAGTAGAATGTACCAATTCGAGACACTCTTGATTGACATGAACTTTGTGGGTCTAACCTCCTTTTCAAGGAGTGTTTACATCTTCAAGATAGTTATTAGAGCTAGTTGTCACCTAAAGTTGATAATGGAACTCTTTAACTATACAACGTAACCGTGTCTCGCGGGGAATTGTCTATCAAGTCGATCAATTCAAAAGTCGAGCTCTACCCTCATTGTCTGATTTGGTCAAAACTCATAAGCACATGTGGAGGAGCATTCTGAAAAACCAAAAACTCTCAAGGTGTTACCAAAACATGTTTTTTATCATAAACATCTTGAGAGATTTTCATGAAAAGGTTTTGTGGCAACATAGGATAGTCATGGAGTTAAAGGTGACTAAGTTTAGGAATAAGCGTCCTATGATCCACAGGCGGAGGGATCTACCAAGGACACCACAAATAGTTAGTATTTAGAAGTCCTTAGGTATGATTGAAAAGGAGAAAATGAGAATCGGAGAAAGAAGGAGTTGAAGAATTAAAGAAAAGTTAATGAAAGGGTGAAAAGAAATAGCCCTCAAATTATTCAACTTAGGGGAACACGGGTTCAATTCATATACTCTTGGTTATCACAAGATGACACGGTATTGAAGATAAGTCGTCATGGACCCGATGGCGCAATGCACTAAACCTTCTAAGCTACTCAAGTTCTCTCAAAAGAGCTTGTTTCATTCTCACAGGGAACCCTACGTAATCTATCGACTCTCTCTTAGAGATTGTTGGTATTGAAGAAGGAGACCCTCTCCCTAGTCTCCGCTCAGGAAAATCAAAATGCACTAATCGAGTCTAGAGCCATGAGATTCATCAAAAGATCTCTTAGGAACACTTATATATTTCATCACTTGTTGTTCAAACAATAAGGACACAAGTGACATTTTTCCAGAGTCCTACGCAGATCTTAGCAATCTGCCAGAACATTTATGAGGGGATTCACAATTGTGATCCTCAGTGATTGAATGGAAATTCTGCCGGGGTCAACATCAAGCGACCACAGCGGTAGTCGCTGGTAACTCCTTGTGGGTTACGCTTAGTGTGTCTCAAGCGGTCTGATCGTGGGGTGATGCTTGGTGTATCTCGTGACTCATCCGGCTGTAGGTGTATTTGGTACATCACGTTATCTCACTTGTGGGACTCGATTCGAGAGCGACCTTTGTGAGAATTAGAGATGTGTTTTCACACTATCTTTGTTAACACTCTCGAGTTCAAACTTGTAGCGTTGGATTATTTCTAACCCATATTTTATGTTTTCTTCTTATGGATGCTCACGGGTAGAAAAGATCGTGCGGACTTTTCACATGCTTCTACCAACATCAACACTAATTGAAAGTTCTCTCAAAAGCAAAGAAAATTTGAAAGATTCTACATCAAAGTCAAAGAATCGCAAAGTTATGAGATAAAGATCAAAGTTAAAGATGTTGATAAAGGCGATTTCTGGCCATCACAACATCAAGAACAAAGAACAAAGATGCAAAGAATCAAAGGCGTCACAAGCCATGAGCGCCAAAGAAGTTCAAGGCGTCAAGCGACCTAAACAAGACAACAAATGATGACCAACCCTTAGGGAGATTGTTAGGAACATGTTTTAATTATCAAGTGTAGGTCATTTCATTTGTAATAGGTTGTTAATAAATATGGTTTATAAATGTTTGTAATTGATTTCCTGACTCATGTAGTAAGCCCATAATTTGTGATAGAAGGTTCTTCTAGAACCAAGGAAACACCTACTTATGTAAACACTATAAATACCCCTCACTAGAAGGGAGAGGGTTGTTAGTTCTAATTGCAATTATCATTTTCATTAATCCTTCATTAGTTCCTTCACTTTCTCTCACTAAAACTTTCTCTCTCTAGAAATACATATTGTTGTGATAAGATGGTGACCTAACAAGTTGTTTAGAACAGTCTTTACTTATTTTAGTTTGGTTTGTTCAACTTTCATAACTTAGCTTTAAAGCTGTCATATTAGTATCATATGGAATACCAAGTAATTGAAGTCTAAACTAGTGTTTACGTGTTCATTTAGGATTATTAACTCATAAAAAGTTGATAAAAGCGGTTTCAAAAGTCTTTGTACCCATTTGCCTTAAAACCAAGAATTAGTCTTATTAAAGGGTTGTTTGGCTTAAGCGTGTAAGCTGTGTTAGAGAGTATTCTAGCCTTTGTTCTTGTTTGATATATGCTACATTAGGTCCTAATAGCTCATATAAACATTAAAATCCGGTGTTCATTTGAAAGAAAGTCAAAATTAACTTGTGATCACATCTTGTTTGCTAAGCTGTTGGATTTATATGTTCCATGATCATGTTTTCTCATTCATAAGTTGTTAATATTGATCAATCTAGTCTTAATTTACCTTAATACAACATAATCGATAATTAGAATCAATCCAAAGTTCATATAGGTCAACTTATTTGGTTTTCTTAAAAGTCAAACTTTTCGGTTTAGTCGTTTTGAATAAAATAGATAATTTTATATAGGACATAATATTAAGTTTCAAGATTTGAGCTTTTGGGATATTAATATTCAAGCGCTCATCTTTATCATAGTATTTTTATAATCTCTAGCTAGCTTATTAAGCTGCTTAAATTTTGGTTTCTTTTAAGCCCTTTACGAAAATGTGTCCTGTGCATCTTAGCTTGTGTATTTTGGCTTTTGGAAAGCTAACATGGTCTCTCTAGTCCGTGCTTATTTTCACCTCTATAGCTTATTTGATAAAATTTGCTAGTTGCTTTTGTTTGTCCCAATTCACTCGATTACATCTTGAGTCATTGCATCGATGTTTACAAGCTTTTCTCAAGCTCGCTGAGCTTAATAGTGGACCTCGATGTGAGATTCTTGGCTTTTGGAAACCTCAATAAGCCGACTTATTACATCAAGCTCACTTTGACCTCGATCCCTTGCACTAGTTAAAATTGGCCTACAAGATGCGTGCATACTGTTTGTTTGGTAGTTTAGAATAAGTGCTTATTTGATTATTATAGCTTATCGGTGTTGTTCTCTGTGCCTTTTAGCTTAATATAAGTAGCTTTAGCTTGTTTATAGCTTATTTACTTTGGTTCGGTTTGTAAGCTTATTTAAGCTTGAAAATCCAAATAAGCTCATTAGCTTAAGCTGTTGAGCTAATAAGCTCTCAAACGACTTATTTTAAGTAGTTAAATAGTTTTGAAAAGAAAATCACAAAAACATCATTTTAAAATAGTGATATCATTTATTTAATAGAAATTAGCTTTTAATTTTCTTTTGAAACTTATTATTAAGCACTACTGTTTTATAATTTTCTTAGCTTTACGTCATCATAGGATAATTTTATAAAAAGTTCGAATTTTCTTAGCTTGTTTAGTATTTATTAGAAATTAAAATAGTTAAAAGTATTAAATAATTAATAATAAATAAATAAAAAGCATAAAAATATCTTTTCGGTTTAAAATTAGTTTTCGATATTTAGATTTTCTAAGTTAAAATTTCATTTTCGAGGTTAATTTGGTATTTTCTTGTATTTAAGTGTATTTTAAATAATTAATAAATAGTAATTAATTAATAATAAATAGATAAAAAGTGTAAAAATATAATTTCAATTTTAAAATAAGTTTTATAATATTTTAGATATTTCTAAGTCATAATTTCATTTTCTAGCTTTATTTCATATTTTCTTATATTTTAGGGTATTATTAAATAGTTAAAAATAGTTTTAATTAATAATAATTAAATAAATAGTTTTAAAATAATTTTAATTTTCCAAAATTTTATTTTATTATTAGGATTGTAAAAATATCATTTTCATATTTGTAGGTCTTTTATTTCTTAAAACTCGCGTTTTATTTTGTGCGTTCGTAAAATTTAATAAGCGTATTCGTTTAAGTTTGTTTAATCGATTGTTGTGCTTTATAATTACGTGTCAAATACCATTCCAATCAATCGGTGAGTGTAATTTCAATCAAAATCCTTACAGATCATTATCCTTAGTGATCATTACATCATCTGAGCGTTTTAAGCACCATTAATCCTCCAGTGGGACTTAACGACAGGAATCCACTATATTCAAGGAAATTGCATTGGTTTTAAATTGTTTGAATTTTATTACGGTTGACCATTCACAAGTGGTTGACTTGTGTAATAAATTGATGGTTGGGATCAATCATTTGCACTCTCGTTGGTCGCGCAAATCCATATGAAGGTATGAAGAACTTCCATGGCGAGTTTGCGAGGTTTGGGTTTGTGGACATATTTCTGCTTTTTCCCAATTGGCATCTTTGAACAAAGATGATCTTTTCATACTTTAATGCTGGGTTAGCCTCTTACAAGGTCCTTCCTAGAAAGATCATTAATGGTGCAGAAGTTCAAGTGATTGAGGCGAGGATGCCATAACCATGACTTTGTTTTGAAGCCTTTGACAACAAGCGTTGGAGAAGACTTCATCATGTCTTCGATAGAGATGGTGTAAAGATTGAAACCGTGTTCCTCTTAAAAGTTCCACACCATCAAGTTCTCTAACGAAACAAGTATGTTTTCTAAAGCCGCTCTAGATCGGAATCACGAATTGACCAGCGAAAACATATTATGACCAGACCTTCTACATAATATACCACGAGATTACACTATCACCAAAAACATAGTCTCCATAACCCATAATTGCACCAAAATGGTGGTTCCCTAATCTACGAGTCCAGATGAATTTACTCATAAGTTCATGAGCATGACGATCTCGATCATATGCTTGGAGCGACTGAGTCCGGTACCACGAGCGATTTGAGCGATCTGCGGTTGAACCACGAGACAAGAATGGATAAGCTGGATAATTGGGATCCCCATGCAAGAATGGGTTCTATTTGGTTAATGTGATGATTGGAACACCCGCATCGGAAGAAGAAACAACAGAATCATCAGGGATAGATACAATGCTAGTGTCCGTATTTGACCTATTCAAAGTATGTTCACTTCTTAAAGGAATAGTTCTACCAGTAGGTATCCATTTCCTAATGGGCATTGACTTAGATAATTTAGGGCACAGCTCATTAAGACTAAGCTTGCGGCCAGTAGGTATCCATTGATAACCTACATTACTAAATTTTCTTCCTGTGGGTTTCCAATGTTTTCTAGCCTTATTCCACCATTGCTTTCTAGCCTTCTTAACTTGATTGTTGGCATTAACGATTTTAGCGGGTGTTTAAAGAATTAGTCAAATCATTCGCCACATACATGATTAATGTGAAACCAAGCAATCATCATTACATGTTTTGCGGATAGTAGCGAAATTGAATTAATGATGCGGCAAAAGCTAATACTAGAATCAACACGATTCATTTTATTCAACTCAAACTTAATGTTCCTAGGGTGATCTTGACTCTCTTTCATTGCACACTCTTAGCTTGCGAGGTCCTATCTTGCTTTGTATTGCTGGAGGCTTTGACCGCTTGCTTTTGTGTCATGATTACTCTGTAGGGGAATTATGGGAACATTAGTTGGTTGGGCTACCTTTTGAATTCTGAACTAGAAGTGCGGGGATCGAACTACTTGAAGGCACTTTAGAGTTCACTTTCTTAACCTTGGTCATAGAATGGGTTGCATACTTGGCACTAGGCATAGAACAAGGCATCACGACTTTATCTTTCTCACATAAGGATTTAGGACATGTTGCTTTTAAACATTCTAACGGATCTGAGATCGTTTGGCTTTGAATGCAAGCAAACCTAATTTCACTATCAAGTGGCTTGTTGTGAAATCCTCTTCTACAATCTCACGGAGACATTCTAGACTATCCTTAAGGTGAGCAAAATAGTTATGAAACACAAGTTCGTTATTTCTAAGATGAGGAGGAATGTATTTACTTGATCCATGATATATTTATAGTCTGCGAGATGACTTTGATGCACCATTCTCATTAAAGGCAAGTGGCACTTTCCCTTTACGACTCCTCGATTCTCAATTTCCTTTTGTAAAGAGGTTATTTTTCGTTGTTCTTGTCACGGTGACTTTCATTGAACCATATAACTTTTTAAAGTGTCGTTTAACTTTTTCATTTTCTTAGAAAACTCTCATTTTCCTTTTGTAAAACATTAACCAAGTTTTGAAGATGAAAAGTTTGAAACTTTGAGAATCTAAGGAGGAGGCATTTGGGAGCCGGTCACATTGTTCTTTTCACCCTTTAATTGTGAAATTTGGGCTTTCAACTTTACGATCGTGTTACTGTGAGCTTGAATACATTACGTCACGTTTGTTTATTTCAAAAGCGCATCAAACTACGGAACATTTGATGATGTCTTGATGTTTGAGGTTTTACATTTCTTTGAGATGTTGATATTTTAGTTGCAAATCAAAATGTTCAACTTCTAGCTTAGAAAGATGTTTTACCAAATTATTGTGATCATCCTGATCAATTTTCTCATTTAGTTTTGAGTTTTTGTTTTCAAGCTCAATGACACGATCATGGAAAACTTTCAAAGCAACAGATAATTCATGAAATTGAGAAGTAGTAATAGAATGCTTAGTAACAGTATAAAACACATCTTGAGCCACACAACTCAATACTAAGTTCTCATTTAAGATATCACGGTTTCTTCCTTTCAATTTCATTATATTTGAGTTCCCGTTCATAATCATTGACCTCAACTATCATTGCATCAAATTCCTTTTCCATTTCTTTAATATCTGAGTTAATTCCTTTTTGGAGACTCTCAAATTGACCTTTTAATTGTCTAAAGAAAGGTATGACCTCAGTTAAATAACATTCTTTAGTTTTCTCAAAACCTCTTTCCCCTTCAGTTATCCCTGTGGGTGTGATTCTTTTCTTACATGTCTTCTCAAAATCAACGAATAGTTGATAAACAACATACATGCTGATTAAGGTCTTGCTATTAGTGGAAATTGTTCTAGGGACTAAATGCATTGGTGTATTAAGAGGATAAACAGTAGCTGCAGGCACTTTCCTAAGGGGAATGTTCGTTTCGACAAGTACATTTGCTTTTTGCTTATCCATGTCTTTCTACCAAAAAATTTGTTCAGGGGTTAATTGAGTTTAAGGCTTAAATATGTTTAGGGAGATCCAATTTTCTTTTGTGTAATCATGAGGTTTGATCGTTATGTTTTTATTTTTACACTCAGGATCTTTTAGTTTCTAATCCATTTTCTCCCTATTGACTTCTTCTAATTGCATATCTTCCTCGGTGCACTCGGTATAAATAGGTTTACGCCTAGGCTTAAGGATTTCATTACCATCATATATTACCTTGAGCTTTTCTAGCCACTTTACCATATTCGAGTTGGGTTCCTTTCTGAGGGAATGATATGCTTATCATTGAGAACTCTATGCTTAGTGATCATGTGAAGCGATCGAATGGTATTCCTTATGCGTACAACTTATTTTCAAGCTTGTTTTCAAAGTTATTAGATTGGAAAAGTCATTCAAAGTTTTGATTCCTTAGCATTAAATTCTTGTTTAAGAACTTTAATATTATCTTGAAGTTCTTGCTTTTTACTTGATTTTGGAAAGTTTTTATTGTAAGGAGTTTAACTCGGTTTTAACACTTCTTCTCTAAAATTACTTTTCTAATAATTATACGCATTTGGTCATCCATTTCACTGCTCACGGGTAGTTAACTCAAACTTAACACGTTGTTCATAAATGGCAACTTATTCTTTATAGGCATTAAGTTCGGAGATAACGAGAATCATCGAGGCGCATGCATTTTATTCATCAAAGACATAGTCATTTTGACTCTGAAGATGCATCACTTGGTACAATTTACTTTCACTTTGTATCACATATTGATCATATGGGACAATATTACTATTATCTACATTATCAATATCGATTCATACGTTTCATGAGATTGTGCCGTTATGTATCTTTTGCTCATCAACTTCATCGTATAGTTTTAATACCTGCGAAATGATTGAATCTTTGGATGGACCCACTGTTGTGGTGATGAGACCTTTGGAGAGACCATAGGTGAAATGCTAGCCATGAAGATTATGCAGGCGATGGGTTCATCAGTCAAATGCATCACGATCGGCAACTTGAAAGGCATTTGATGATTGTGACCTATTTCTGAATTGGCTACTCGTCACATCGGCATCATAGGTTTTGGCATTTCCCTCGGCAAGAAACATCAACTCTTCTTCATCCAAAACCGCTCCTTTGTCTTGAGCTTGTACAATGACATCTTGTCACTGAAGTACTACTGCATTTTGAGGCGTTTTGGGGATGTCGGTTCCTTGCAATGTGTCCATCACCACCACGGTTGTAGCACTTTTTTGTCTTTCCTTGTTCTTGATTGGCATTCCTTCCACGATTACGATTAGCCACATGCCCTCCACTGCTCGATATTACCATAACCGACTCAATCATCCCTTGTTCATACCGTCTTCCTTGCACATTCGCACCACTACCTTACCATCTCGGCGGTAGCTTGATTGTGTGGATTGGATCTTGTTACGAGGTTATTGTTGGTGTGTGGAGTGGAATTGATTTTGACTAACCATGAGAGGCAGTTGATTGATGAAGTTTTCCATGCGTTTGTTTGAGTCTGGAGGCTTATATGCTAGATCAGGAATGAGCTTATAATTACCATTACCCGTGGGTATGACTTGAGAAGCTTTGGTGGTAATTCCTACATTGGTGTAAAAGGTTTGTTGAGTTATTAGATGAGCTTGCCTCTCTGTTTAGACTTGAGCTGTTCAAGAATCATTCGTTCAAACATAGCATGTCTCTCGTTACAGGCGGGAATGTATACAATTGCTCATTGTTAGTGTTCCTCGAACCCTTAGTTAACTTGGTGAAGTGACAAATTTGTGCCATTCGGGATTCATGTTGTTCAAACTTTGAGTTTAGTGAATATTTGTCATAGTCATTTTAATATTCTTCATGTCATTCACAAGCTTGTGGAACCTCACGTAATATTCGGTGACACTTTCCCTGGTATCATCTTAAAGTGCTCAAAGTCATCATCTGATTGTGATTCTCTGTCTTCTTTAGTTAATTCAAAACCGGAGAGAAGCATCTTGACATTGTCCAATGCCTTGGCTTGAGTGTTGTGATTGATTAACTTGTAGATGTCTTTTGGAAGACCACAAGTATAATGTTTGAAGCCACGATATCGACATCATATCTCTTTTCTCCTTATCAGAGCTCATCATACGTCTTTGGCTTTGTCAAACCTAAGATCCTTTGTTCCATCCATGAGGTTTCAAGTGTGTCTCTTGTAGTCTCAATCGATAAGGTCCTTCATCAATTAATTTGAGAATGTTGACCCCATTTCCTTTCCCAAACAATACAACCTAATTCGTTGAGCCCATGAATCATAGTCGGTTACTGTCAAGCATGGGTGGGCGAGTATCGATCCATTGGCTGAGCGTCCTCATTCTGGAAGAGATGATTGTGGAATGCGTTGGTAGACATGATTCTGATTTCACGGGATTTTATAACTCTATGATTAAGCGGAAAATAGATTCTTTCACGGGTTTTACTAAATCAAGAAAACCGTGTCGAAACAATAATCAACCAAGTCGCTATAAACCTTGAGGACAAGTCAGCTAAGTCACCAAGTCGCTAAGTAACAACTCGCTAAAAGCACAAGTCGCTAGCCGAAATGGTGCACCACTACTTTGTACTATTTGTCGCTTTGTCTCAAAAGACAAGTCGCTAGTGCTCAAGTCACTACCACCACAACTACAAGTCCTTGAATAATGACAATACAAGTCGCTACCAAGAATACTATACGAGACTCAAGTCGCTAGCTAGAAAAGTTCAAAACAACACTTTTCAATCCAAAACTAACCCGACCACCTTGATTCAAGCCTTCCAAATCAAAACCCAAGCACTTACAATGATTCTAAACACAAAAGTACACTCAAAATCTAAACTTTAACACAAGAAATGATCAAATGATGCAAATACCACTAAACTTTTCAAACCCAAAACCGTATAAAACCACTAGAAATCCAATAACATGTAAGAGATGATCAAACAATGGCTCTTGATACCATTTGTAACATATTGGTTTCACAAACACCTCAAACCATGATCACAAAGGCGTATACTTTAGGTTTTAGAGAGAAAGTTTAGAGGTTTAGGGAATTTAGTGAGAGAAAGTAAAGTATTATTATGAGCTCGACCTCTACCTTGGGAGGTGAGGGTATTTATAATATCTTATATAAGCGCCACCTACGAGGTGTGGATCGGGCATACAATGGGTAAGACCGTCCATCCTCCGGTACTACAAAACTAAATACTAACTAACATAAAATAACTTCGACCACGAGCTTAACGATTACATATACTTGAGATGACCGACACTTTAATAAGCGATTTACTAAATCCTAACAACCATCAACCATCAATCATAAAGTTGTGTTTCTATCTAGCAGCGGAACAAGTCTCGGTTGAGACATATGTGAAGTGTTAAGCGACTTATAATGATATTTATATTAAAATGATTTTGTATAAAGTTATATAAACACATATTAAAATGATTTTGTATAAAGTTGCATAAAATAATACTCAAAATAAAAAGAAGTCTGTTAAAACAAAAGGTGAAATCTTAATTTAGCATGAATTACGGGAGGAAAATATAAAGTACTTTGTAATCATTTAATCTTTTTGACATTCTTCTTCTTCTCTAAATCATTGTTTAGTAAAAGAAAAATCAATAATGAATTGATAAACGATGATAACAAATAGAAAAAATTACACGTTTGGTCCATGTGGTTTGCTCATATTACAAGTTTAGTCTATAAGTCATTTAATTACACGAGATACCTATTTTGAAACCTTGCACTCATTTAGTCCCTATTTTGGATGGGCGTTAGTGCAGTCCGTTAAGTGTTTCTTGTTTGTTAGTCCTTCGTTAATAAATTTTGCACCGTTAGTCCTTATTTCTTAAAATATAGTTTTCCCGTTAGTCCCTCCGTTAATAATAGTTATCGTCCGCTTTTTACGTTTTGTCCGTTTTATCCGTTTTAGTTCGTTTTATCCGTTTTCCGCTTTTTTTTGTTTTAAATCCGTTTTTACGTTTTATCCCTTTTAAATCTATTTTTATATGTTTCGTCCGTTTTTTAATCTTTTATCGGTTTTATCCGTTTTTATACATTTTTATCCGTTTTCACCGTTTTTACGTTTTATCCGTTTAAATCCGTTTTTACGTTTCGCCCGTTTTTCGTTTTATCGGTTTTATCCGTTTCATTTGTTGTTTATTCATTTTGCAGTTTTTACGTTTTGTCCGTTTTCTGTTTTCGCCGTTGTTTTACATTTTATCTGTTTTATCCGTTTTGGTTCGTTTTAATAAGTTTCGCCTTTTTTTTTAATGTTTTAATCTGTTTTTCGTCCGTTTTTACGCTTTTATGTTTTATCCGTTTCGTCCGTTTTATCGTTTCGCACCTTTTTTACGTTTTATCTGTTTTTATCCGTTTTCGTTCGTTGTTTATTCGTTTCGCCGTTTTTTCGTTTTATCCGTTTCGCGGTTTTGTCGTAAAAAGCGTGCGGCGCAGATAACTGTAACAACAATGCGTAAAACGTGTCAAACGTGCGACGGCGGCAATCGTAAAAGCGGGCAACGGAACGAAAAAAGGCGGCGTATAAGCGAATCAAACGGATAACGACAAAACGTAAAACAACGGCAAACGCTGGCGGCGAATAAACAACAAGTAAGCGGATAAACCGGACAAAGCGTAAAAGCGGTGAAACATTAAAAGCGATCGGCGGATAAAAGCGTAACGGTCGGCAAATAGACAAAAGCGGATGCGACAAAAGCGTAAGCGGACGGCTATAACGACGCGAGGGATAAAGTAAAAGGCAAAACGAAAAAATGGGGAAAGCGGATAACGGATGAAAACGGATAAAACGGACAAAACGTAAAAATCGGACGACACTATTGTGCGAGGATAGCTGAGAAGCTTTTTAAAATAAGGACTAGCGGTCTAAATTTATTAACGAAGAGACTAACGGAAAACACTAACGGACTGCTGCGCCATCAAAATAGGGACTAAATGAGTGAAAGGTTTCAAAATAGGTATCTAGTGTGTAAAGCGACAAGGGCTAAACTTGAAATGAGCAAACCACGAGGACAACGCGTAATTTTTTCTAACAAATATTCATCTTTTAAAATTCACGGTCAATTTTAACTACATAAAATTGGGTACAAAATTTAAATGAATCATGTGATCGTTTAATCCGAGTGAATCTAGCTGTAAAATGCAGGTGTCAAAAACCTAAACTAATTTTTTAATGAAGAAAGTAGGGGTTCTCGTGGTTTGGTTTGGTTGGTTATAAGATTTAAATTTTCAATCGCGGGTGAGTTGATAATTTTACTACCCAAAAATAAAACCTAGTAGGCGAGATAACTTGGACATCGGGTACCCAAAACGAACGGTTACTTGCGGTTTGGGTCGTTTTAAACGTTTAATTGAACAAAAAAATATAAAACAACTAACTATCTTACAATATTAATACAACAAATCAATATCTGAATGTAATAAGTAGGACTTAAATCTACAACTATTTGTTTGAGAAACATTCTCACACATGAATTAAATTCATATTAAAGTTATTTTTGTCGGTATAGTTTGTAACACCTCCAATTTAGTGAACAGCGGAATTCAAGCGTGTGTGTTACTCGGCGGCATGACAATTATAACAATATAAGCGAACTACGATTGAGTCGTTTTAAAGATTATCATTCGAATCATATATATATCGAGTTTACAAAATGAGGTCTCGGTGTTTTCATGGTTATAAATGCATAAATAAGTTTTGAATGATAATAAAATTTATAACCTTCTTGAGTATCCGTGCCTTAGTGCCGACCTCGTTCATTATGGACTGAGATAAACATGCTAAAGGTTTCAACACAAAGGTTGAGCGAGTTCATAGTTTTATAAGTAAATAATGTAAAACTTTACAAATAAATCCTTTAAAAGTAAACTTCAAATATTCGAGTGTATGACTATTGTACTAAATACAATATCACATATAGGTAGTGTTCCGTTGCACTAAGTTCTTGACATTGAAACCTTAAGTTTACATTTTAGTTTGTTCATAATCGTACCAAGTCATTGGTTTGTTATTATACCAATTCTAATAGTTCGAGATTACACAGTCCATTAGATCACATAGTTTGTACCACGTACATGAAATCATCTCATTTTTATACATCTAACTTTGGTAGAGGGCCACCAAATGTGTTTTATGTGTATGGGTTACGTTGTTACACACCCGAATCGTTGAAAAGAGTTATTGTGTGTGGGCTACGATGTATTACACCCAAATGTTGAAAATTGTTTGTTATTGCACTATCCTTATGAAAACCAAAATGTAAATCTCGTGTCTATAGAAATTAGGCAAATTGTTGCTACCATAGCCTAGTAGATAATCTATTTGTTATACACTTATACCAGTGATCTCAAATATTTGTTGCGTTTGTTTGCTCTAAGCGAGTCGACAATGGTTACATTCATCCCAATAGATCTAACCACAATATCCGTGCTCATTATGCATAGTGCTTAATGGTCCATGATATAAAAACTCTAAGTATGGCAATATTGTTACTTAGTATAAATAAATATTCAGTTCAGGTTAACATATAGTTGACAAATAATCGTGATTGTTAATAAAACTAGTTAAGAGCATGTATCTCCTCCAAAGAGTTTACAAAACAGTTAAACGATAAAAAATGAGGCCATGAAACTCACTGTGAGTTTGAGGATGTTTAGTACTTAACGGATATGATGGATAAGACGAGAAAACTCTACGCGCAACCTAGAGTATGATAAAATGTTTATGTTTTAAATAAATATTAACTTTTCGAGTTGTTATAGCCTTAACACCTTAGCGAAATTTCGTCCGAATTCGGTGTGTGTTATCCGATGTTGAAGTGTCTAGGAAAAGTGTGGGTATATGAGGCGAATTCTAATCTTCGCGTTCTCAAGTTTCTGGTCATAGAATGTGTTATGTACCATTCTAAGTTTGGCTTTTCCCATTTCTCAAAATGAATCATACCTTGTCGTATCGAGGTTTTCAACAAAACCTTAATTCTAAACATGGGATTTTTAAAAGTTAACGCCTTACATCAGCGCAACTTTTCGGGTGATAATGTGCGGCATGTAGCCTGATTTGTATTTGTATGATTTTTCCTCAACCGTTTCGTGGATGATCTCCGGATCATGTAACTGTTGTTAAACAAAAGTGTGAGACATTGATGAAGTGAATGGTTTTTAAAATTGTGATAATTGTTGTTGTAGGAAATTTTAGCTAGTGGCAAGTGGTTATCCAAACCATCTCCAAAATTGATCATGTGTGGGGTAGTTTTAAGATGAAGGTTATATCATACAACGTTTAAATCAACTAGAGTTCGAAAGAAATGTGATAGTGTGAAGTTTTACATACTGACTTATAATGGGGTTCAGATAATGATGCGATATGTGAATTATCAGAAGAGTGTAGTGTACGTTTACCATTATTCTTAGGTAGAGATGTCAAGTTTTGCTTTTAAATCTTTAAAAAGATTTTAAAAGTGTTGGGTTCAATGAATACCCAAACCCGCAATTCTAGGATTTGAATAGAAAATACCTAAGTGTTTATAACCTTAAACACTAACAAGTCCTGACGCATAGCCACTCGGTGAGTCATCTTCGAGGATGCTCGATGCGATCGAAGAAGAAAAGTCTCTCCGCTCGGTGGGCGGAACTCAAGGTGAAGGCGGGTAAAGAAGATGCTAGATTCGGTGGTGATGATAATAACTCTTGAATCCCAAACTCCTCACCAACTATAATCACGAAGACAAAGGCGAAGATCAAAGCGAAGACTATGAAGGCGATGATTGGGTGGGACAAGGCGGGATAAGTTTGAGCAGGATAAGGCGAAGTCCTTATCAACCTAAAGTCGAACTTTCCTTAAGGCTAACAACCGGGATCGGTGTCATCACAAACAAGTGAAAGTAAGTTTGTATCTTATCAATTATAGTCTTTGTAAACAGAGACAAAATACATCGGTATTTTGTCTTTTGTAACCATGTCAGTGGGTCCTCTAGGATAGAGTCAAATTCCATACTTGTATAAATAGACATAAGGTTGGAGTGAAAGTTATGCTTTTGCATTAATTGTGAAAACCACACACAAGCAACTTTCACTCCTCCAAATAAGACTATGTCCCTGAGATAGCTCTGTGGTTCCTGATAGTTTTGCTTAGACTTAGTGTAATACCTGGAATTTCTAAAGTTCACAAAAGACCAAAATACCCCTAAAATCAAAAGTATGAATAACTAATTTAAAGAATACCAAATGAGCTATGTAAATTCAGAAAATTTATAAGAAATACCACATATGATCCAAATAAATTTTAAACACTTTGAAAAGCTAATTTTATAGTTTATAAAATTATAAAATCGATTTTGTATTTTATATATATGGCGAAAATATTAAATTAGTTTTATAAAATTTAATTAAATAAAGCCCAATATAAATTTATATTATTAAGAGTCCATTTATTTTAAGTCCAATATATTATAAAGCCCACAATAAAATTATGAATCCTATATAAATACATTATTCGGTTCTTAATAATCCCTAATAACCGATTATTCCCAAACCGACCCCAAAACCCTAAATAATTCGATTACCAGTTTCCAGAGCTTAAGGCCATTTTCTTGGACGAGATTTGAGGTAAAGAAGGTGAGAAAAATAGTGTTCGAGTTCCAAAGCTCTTTGGTTTGGCGTGGGTAGTTTTGGGTCGATTAGGGTTTCGACAGTGCTAGTTTTGGTTTCTTTTGCTCTAACGATTCAAGCTCATCAAGGGTAAGTTCCTAATGTTGCTTTCAGTCCTACAAGTCACATATAACACATAAAAATTGGCCATGCATGTTTTATAAGTCGTATGAAATTAATTTGATTTAAAAACCCTAGAAAGTATATAAAAATAACGAATGAGCTTATGACGATTTTTAAGACCATGATATGATTTTTCCAGAAGCTATTACATGTTATAAGACCTGAATAAAATACATATCCATGGATTCGAAGCTTGTGTGAATTGTCTTGGGTTTTCTTGTTGAAAGCATAAAGGAAAAGAATTATAAAAGGAGCGATTAGGGTTTGCATGAACTAGGGTTTTCTTGTTATCATTAAGGGTAATAAATGAAGTAATAATGATGAGCTAATGATTGGTTTAACCTAGGTTTAGGGCTTGTACTTGAATAATGCACATTCGGTTCTAAATAAAGGTTTGGGTTGGTTTTGTAAATATTGAAACTTAAAGGTTATTTTGTAAAACAGTAAAATACATGTACTAAACGTATAAAATAAGTGTGGGGTTAAGCGTGTAATTTTGGATATTTAGAGGCCATTGAATTGTATTTAACTTAAAGGGTATGTTTTGTAAATTCTAAAACCTTTGGGTTAAAAGTGTAAAATCGATAATATAAGGTTAGGTCATATACTTAAAGATGTTAAGGGTGTAATATGTAATCACGAGTAATTATGGGTCAACATGTGTAAATGAATTACGTAAGGACATGCATGAGTTTGAGGTAACCGGTTTGTTTCCATATACGTTCTAGGTCAGTGGGAATCATTAAAGAGGTTACATGTAAATTAAATCGTATTAAGTAATACTAAAAGTATGGAAACCCTAGAACCTAAATAGGGAGTGATTAGGGTTAAAAGCTAAGTGTGTAATTTCGTTATTTCATGTAAGTTATAGATTATGTAAACTATTTTGGAAGAGAGTCTTAAAATCCGTCTTTGACATTTGTAAACCCTATGCTATGAATAATGATCATATAAGCTCTTAAATAAGATAATTATCATATTAAACCCTTAAGTTTACTATTTGTCATTTGCAACCCATAAGTTTGGCAAATTAATGATTAATACCCTAAAGCGTTGTAATTAGTCCAATTAAACAAAAATGGGAATAATCTGACAACTCTAAAAGTATTAATGAGATTTATCCGTTATACTAATAAGTATTAAATAAATCATAATCCGTGTAGATTCGTTGGAGGGGACGCGACGTTACATCTTCGTATTCGTTCATTCGTTTGCTTTTCTTCTCATTTGCTTTAAGGTACGGATATTCTGTCTTACTTTAAGACACGTATGTTATCGTACATGTGTTCTGACCTTTTCAGTAGAGGTCCCTCATGTTTTTCCTTCTTCGTCATGTCTCTTATGTTTATTAGGATTTCCAATGCCATTGCTATGAACCCTTTCTGAATGTTCGATCTGTTACTTATCTGAATTATGTTCTAGTGAACTATGCAATATCTAATGTGAACTTATGTTAGGAAGACTTTGATATGTACATTTGTTGAATCCTTCTATATTGGATTATGAACTTATGATTATGAACTTCTGATTTATGAACTTCTGATTTATGAACTTCTGCTTATGAACATATGATATGCCACTATGATATGAACTTATGATTTCTGACTATCTGAATATGAACCTTATGATATGAACTATCGATGTGTTATCATGACCTTTGTGTTGACCATGATGCATGTTATATCGAAAATCTGTTTGGCTTAAGTTGGTTGATAATAACCAAATATTTAACTAGTCATGGGGTTCCATGTCCGTATCGATGATGCACCTCACGATATGACTCGAGGCGATAGAGTGATGTTACCGCGTCTACGGATGGTGAAGCATATTTGTGAATATGTAGGAAGGCGTATGGATGCATCCTAGATCGATCATTATCGATATGATTTATGCGGTGAATGATGTAGGTATGCATCACGGCGTCTTCACAAAATCGGGAGCTAGCTACTTTATGTATATTTATTTTACGAAGTTACTTTGGAAGAAGAAAGATATTTTGTTATGATATGTTTGTGAATGTGTCTATGGCGTATTTGTTTAAGTGATTATTAGTTGCCACGCTAGATTTAGGATTAATATGTTTAAACATGATTCGTATATCTGATATTATGATTGTTATCGTTACTTGAATGCGTTGATCGTGAGATGAATGTCTTGGTGTATAATTGAGTGTTTTGAAGGTTAATTATACATACGTATATGTGACTGCCATGTTTAAACTACTGCTAAGGTTAGGATTTGATCGAGGCTGGTTTAGCTATTATATACGCCATGATCATGCGCTATTTTCCGTTGCTACAATATTGAATTAAGTGTTTTAAATGTTGATTAGTTGTTTTGTATGAATGCCATGTTTATTTTCTAAAATTGTTTAGTTAGTCTCTAGACATTCCGTTTGGCTTGTCGTGTCTGTTATTTTGATATGTTATGCTTATGGTTGTTACGGCGTGTTTGTTTTGTGTCTTTAATGTCTTTGTGTGATGTCTAAAGCTGTTAAGTGGTTGTTTGGATTACGTACATTTGTGCTTCATGAGAATCTTAAAGATCCTTCGTTATTATTTCATTTATTTTCGTTATTCGTATATTTGTTTTGTTTTAGCTTTTGTTTTGTTATATCCGTTCCTTTGGGCTTTGTAAGCTCGGTGGCACTTTTCTTTTCTGCGGCGGTGTTTAGCATTCAAGATGAGCTTATGGGATAGGCGATGCGGGTTGAGAGTAGAGTTGAGCAAGATTTTACCATAGAGATCTTAGATTTATTTTGAAGTTTTAGTTATTGTGTTTTCTTTTTGGATATTTTGTAAAGGCTTCGCTATTGTACATTAGTTAAAGTTACGATATGAAACCGTGTTGTGATATCTTTACCCTTGTCGAATTGGGGTGTTACAATTTATGGTATCGAGCTCTAGGTTTAGGACCACTTAGAGCTTAGGCTATGACACTGTGAGAAGTGGGTAGATTTAGGATTTTCCGCCTGCGTACATCTTTGCGTACACTATTGTACTTGACTTTCTTGATAGTTGGTATTTCTTTTAGATGGTTATCCTCGCCGCCTAGTTCATCGATAGGGTGATCGGGACCGGCTAGGCAACATAAGGAGAAGATGAAGTGGGTCGTCGTCATTGCTAAAAATTGCACGAGGTATGGTAAAGTGAAGCGGACTAATAAGAGGATAAGAGTTCAAGCCTATATGTGGCCATGCACCATCGAGGAGAAGGCGACCTTGAAGACCATTGGCGGAGAGGTGGTGGAGGAATATGAAACTAAGGTTGTTGACAACCAAGGTTTCACTACCAAATATCATGATAGGTGTCCCAAGTTCGTTGAGGATGAAGGAGTAGGGCCAGTGAGTCGCGATCTATATGCCTTTGTGGATCGTGTCTTGGGAGGAGGAAGAGAGGAAGCGTAAAGGTGGCTTTGCTAGTCGCTTACTACCACAGCATGAAGGAAACAAGAACGGATGGATAAGCGAGGAAGACGAGGAAGACGAGGAGGAAGAGTAAGAAAAGGAACACGAGGTGGAGTCGGATTTGGAATCTACGGCTTCTAGTAGGTTCAATCCGACACAAGAATAGGAATTTCATTTCTGATTTGTTACCCCTTTATGAGAATTTTCTGACGTTTGATTTTGAGCTAGGTCCTTTTGTTTTCATTTGACGTTTGAATCTGGGATTTTTAAGTTTTGTTTTGGAAGATCATCTTAAGACGATTCTGCAAATTTTGTTTGATTTTTTTTGAAATAAAGCAAAATTTGAAAGTATGGTTCCTGTCTGTTGTCTCTTTCTGTTAGATTCGTTAAGTTTCCGTTAGTCCTCATAAGTTTCGTCTGCTATTTTTTCTCTTAGTGTTGTTGTTTGATTGCCGCTTGAATGAAGTATGACCATCATGATGGTATACTCATGTGAATCTGGTTTGTTATTATATGTTACTTGCTATATGTATGTTATCTGTATGTGGTATGTTTTGTTAAGATATTAGTTATGTGTTTTGTCATGACCGAGACCGAATATAATAACAATAAGAACTTGTTATGTGATGCAAGTATTATGGCCTTTGATCAGCGTAATAATCCGAGATCATATAATCTGAACTTATTGAAGGTATCTGACGTCTGGAAATGCACGTAGTCGATGTGTGATAAGACTTTGACTTGTATCACATTATTTGGTGCTTCTCGTATTCGTTCGAATTCCGTACCTAATTGTGAGGTTTTCATACATGTCTGTTTCGTATAAGTTTTATGCGTTTGAAATCCGAAGTTGTTATGATCTGTCGAACCTATAGATTGCTATGACCACCTTAAGCTTATATGTCTCCACATATTTCTGCGACTATTGAGGCCGATAGGTTTATTTACATCTATGCATATGATGTCCTCATCATTAGATATCTGAATAAGTTAGATTTTGTCGTTTGACTTTCTGCGTCTCATCTATTCTCGCCATTATTACGATGGTATATAATTATCTATTATAAGTATTTGACTATTGATTTAATTTACGAATAAGTTTGAGTATGAATATTACGATAAGAAATTCATTTGTTAGAAATAAGATTAACGTTAGTTATATTCCTAGAAATTACAAGTCGATTCGTTTTACGTTACATTCGCCTTGTCCAATTTCGAGGACGAAATTTTCTTTTAGAGGGAAGAATTGTAATACAGGAATTTCTAAAGTTCACAAAGACCAAAATACCCTAAAATCAAAAGTATGAATAACTAATTTAAAGAATACCAAATGAGCTATGTAAATTGGAAAATTTATAAGAAATACCACATATGATCCAAATAAATTTTAAACACTTTGAAAAGCTAATTTTATAGTTTATAAAATTATAAAATCGATTTTGTATTTTATATATATAGAAAATATTAAATTAGTTTTATAAGAGAATTTAATTAAATAAAACCCAATATAAATTTATATTATTAAGAGTCCATTTATTTTAAGTCAATACATTATAAAGCCCACAATAAAAATTATGAATCCTATATAAATACATTATTCGGTTCTTAATAATCCCTAATAACGATTATTCCCAAACCGACCCCAAAACCCTAAATAATTCGATTACCGGTTCCAGAGCTTAAGGCCATTTTCTTGGACGAGATTTGAGGTAAAGAAGGTGAGAAAAATAGTGTTCGAGTTCCAAAATTCTTTGGTTTGGCGTGGGTAGTTTTGGGTCGATTAGGGTTCGACGAGTGCTAGTTTTGGTTTCTTTTGCTCTAACGATTCAAGCTCATCAAGGGTAAGTTCTAATGTTGCTTTCAGTCCTACAAGTCACATATAACACATAAAATTGGCCATGCATGTTTTATAAGTCGTATGAAATTAATTTGATTTAAAACCCTAGAAAGTATATAAAAATAACGAATGAGCTTATGCGATTTTTAAGACCATGATTTGATTTTCCAGAAGCTATTACATGTTATAAGACCTGAATAAAATACATATCCATGGATTCGAAGCTTGTGTGAATTGTCTTGGGTTTTCTTGTTCAAAGCATAAAAGGAAAAGAATTATAAAAGGAGCGATTAGGGTTTGCATGAACTAGGGTTTTCTTGTTATCATTAAGGGTAATAAATGAAGTAATAATGATTAGCTAATGATTGGTTTAACCTTGGTTTAGGGCTTGTACTTGAATAATGCGCATTCGGTTCTAAATAAAAGGTTTGGGTTGGTTTTGTAAATATTGAAACTTAAAGGTTATTTTGTAAAACAGTAAAATACATGTACTAAGCGTATAAAATAAGTGTGGGGTTAAACATGTAATTTTGGATATTTAGAGGCCATTGAATTGTATTTAACTTAAAAGGGTATGTTTTGTAAATTCTAAAACCTTTGGGTTAAAAGTGTAAAATCGATAATATAAGGTTAGGTCATATACTTAAAGATGTTAAGGGTGTAATATGTAATCACGAGTAATTATGGGTCAACATGTGTAAATGAATTCGTAAGGACATGCATGAGTTTTGAGGTAACGGTTTGTTTCCATATACGTTCTAGGTCAAGTGGGAATCATTAAAGAGGTTACATGTAAATTAAATCGTATTAAGTAATACTAAAAGTATGGAAACCCTAGAACCTAAATAGGGAGTGATTAGGGTTAAAAGCTAAGTGTGTAATTTCGTTATTTCATGTAAGTTATAGATTATGTAAACTATTTTGGAAGAGAGTCTTAAAATCCGTCTTTGACATTTGTAAACCCTATGCTATGAATAATGATCATATAAGCTCTTAAATAAGATAATTATCATATTAAACCCTTAAGTTTACTATTTGTCATTTGCAACCCATAAGTTTGGCAAATTAATGATTAATACCCTAAAGCGTTGTAATTAGTCCGTAACAAAAATGGGAATAATCGACAACTCTAAAAGTATTAATGAGATTTATCCGTTATACTAATAAGTATTAAATAAATCATAATCCGTGTAGATTCGTTGGAGGGCCTTGACGTTACATCTTCGTATTCGTTCATTCGTTTGCTTTTCTTCTCATTTGCTTTAAAATGCGGATATTACATCTTACTTTAAGACACGTATGTTATCGTACATGTGTTACGACCTTTTCGATGAGGTCCTCATGTTTTTCCTTCTTCGTCATGTCTCTTATGTTTATTAGGATTTCCAATGCCATTGCTATGAACCCTTCGAATGTTCGATCATTACTTATACGAATTATGTTCTAGTGAACTATGCAATATCTAATGTGAACTTATGTTAGGAAGACTTTGATATGTACATTTGTTGAATCCTTCTATATTGGATTATGAACTTATGATTATGAACTTCTGATTTATGAACTTCTGCTTATGAACATATGATATGCCACTATGATATGAACTTATGATTTCTGACTATCTGAATATGAACCTTATGATATGAACTATCTGATGTGTTATCTGTGACCTTTGTGTTGACCATGATCTGTGTTATATCGAAAATCTGTTTGGCTTAAGTTGGTTGATAATAACCAAATATTTAACTAGTCATGGGGTTCCATGTCCGTATCGATGATGCACCTCGATATGACTCTAGAAGCGATGAGTGATGTTACGCGTCTGGATGGTGAAGCATATTTGTGAATATGTAGGAAGGGCGTATGGATGCATCCTAGATCGATCATTATCCGATATGATTTGTCGGTGAATAATGTAGGTGTGCAATCGCGTCTTCACAAAATCTGGGAGCTAGCTACTCATGTATATTTATTTTACGAAGTTACTTTGGAAGAAGAAAGATATTTTGTTATGATATGTTTGTGAATGTGCTTATAGCGTATTTGTTTAAGTGATTATTAGTTGCCACGCTAGATTTAGGATTAATATGTTTAAACATGATTCGTATATCGATATTATGATTGTTATCGTTACTTGAATCGTTGATCGTGAGATAGAATGTCTTTGGTGTATAATTGAGTGTTTTGAAGGTTAATTATACATACGTATATGTGACACCGCCATGTTTAAACTACGCTAAGGTTAGGATTTGATCGAGCTGGTTTAGCTATTATACTGCCATGATCATCGCTATTTTCATTGCTACAATATTGAATTAAGTGTTTTAAATGTTGATTAATTGTTTTGTATGAATGCCATGTTTATTTTCTAAGACTGTTTCCGTTAGTCTCTAGACATTCCGTTTGGCTTGTCGTGTCTGTTATTTTGATATGTTATGCTTATGGTTGTTCGGCGTGTTTGTTTTGTGTCTTTAATGTCTTTGTGTGATGTCTAAAGCATTAAGTGGTTGTTTGGATTCGTACATTTGTGCTTCATGAGAATCTTAAAAGATCCTTCGTTATTATTTCATTTATTTTCGTTATTCGTATATTTGTTTTGTTTTAGCTTTTGTTTTGTTATATCCGTTCATTTGGGCTTTGTAAGCTCGGCCGCTTTTCTTTTCTGCGGCGGTATTTAGCATTCAAGATGAGCTTATGGGATAGGCGATCGGGTTGAGAGTAGAGTTGAGAGCAAGATTTTACCATAGAGATCTTAGATTTATTTTGAAGTTTTAGTTATTGTGTTTTCTTTTTGGATATTTTGTAAAGGCTTCCGCTATTGTACATTAGTTAAAGTTCTGATATGAAACCGTATTGTGATATCTTTACCCTTGTCGGGTCGGGGTGTTACACTTAGCCTAAGCTTAGTGAGAGTGCATACATATATTTGTCATTCAATCCCAGTCTTTGTTCATGCACTTGGGTAATATATTCTTTTATTTGTTTTAATAAAAATATAAGCGTTGAAAAATCTCTTGTGTTTTATCTTGTTAAAAGCGATTTTAATTGCTTTACTTGATCATGGATTACGCTTAGTCTTAATTATTGTTTTACTATTTGTGATCTGAGACAACAAGTGGTATCAGGCGGTGATTTATAAAACCCTTTTAAGTCGCTCAAAGCGTTTTTAAAATCGGGATCTAACATGGTGAAAGTGAAGTGCTGACTTGTCGATAAAAGGGTGGAGCCTATCTTTGTTGTTGCCCTCGACTTGAAGTTGGTAAATTTAACAAGTGGAAGAAGCGAATGCTTTGCTACTTGTTGGGATGGAACCTTATTACATTAAGTGTATTAATGAAGGTCCATTTGTCCCAAAGCTGCTGGAGGTTTACCTAAACCCGAGCTCGGTGGACCAAGATGAGAGGAGGGTGGTCAATCGGGACCAAAGACTCAAAAGCATCATCATATCTTGTCTTCACGATGATCTAATGGAGTCGTCATTAGTTGTAGTACAACTAAACAAACATGGAATGACTTGGTCCATGACTATGAAGGCCCTCGGATACCAAGGAAAACAGGATCATGGACCTGAAACTTGAGAACAATACCTTTAGAGCCAAAGACTCAGAAACCCTCTCTCAAACTTACACCCGTTATAAAACTTTGTTGAATGAATTGTCAAATGATGGTGTCAAGTTGTCTAAACATGTAATAAATGTTGGTTTTGTTAACAGTCTCCCTGAGAAATGGTTGAACTTCTCTCAGGGACTTAGAAATGCAAATCATATTCAGACTCTTGAACTTCCTAAAATCTATGGAAATTCATCTATGAAGATAATCTCATCAATAGACGATACCCTGATTTGAAGAAGTCTTAGGAAGTTAAAAAGTCACGACAACCACTTCAACACCCATTTCAACGCTTTCTTTTCAAACAATGTGGTTCGGGATTTTCAAGTAAATTCGGCGATGAGGCTAATAGAGAGAACTAGCGAGTACACAGAATGACTTAAGCATTGAGTTTCGGGAAAAAGCGCTCCTTGCTAATGCAAAAGATTTATCGGAAGAAACAAAAAATTCAAATGCTAAAGATAATGAGGACCTTTGAGGTTTTAAATGTCACAAAAAGGGTCACTTTGCTAAAGATTGTTTCTCAAAAACTATTTCTGAACCCTCATACAAGCCCTCAGGGTTAAACCAGTCCTTCGGTTTTAGCAAGTTTCAACCCAAGCTCTTTCAGTCTCCTCAAACTTATCAAAATAAGTCTGACCAAAACAAAGTTGTTGATTTTGAAGCAAAATATAGGAAAGCTAAGGCCAAACTAGATATTCTTGAGGCCACTCCCTTAGAAACTACACAAAATGTTAAATCATGCATGGAAAAACAAAGGCCTTGTATTTGAAGTCTTTGGTCGGGATGAAGAGCGATCTCCTCGGATGATGAAATGATGCAAGTCGATTATCTTGATGGCTCTCTCGAAGAGGACAAGCTAGCGAGTTGAAAAGAATCACGCTAGGAATGGTGAATGGGTTAACATCACTATGAAGAAGGTAAACATCTTAATTTTCATGGATGATGATTGATGGCGGTCTTTCATGAATTATATAAATGTTGACCTTAAGTTCATAGAAGAGCTGCGATTAAATCTGTTTTCTAAATATAACAAGTTACGTTTTAAGTTAAATAAGTGTAGGGATGAACTGCTTATTTCAAAACAAGCCAAACTTGAGGCTGTTACACCCCAAATTCAAAACTCTGAATTAGTAAAATGGAATCAAGCTCTTCAGGAAGAGCTTAAAAAGGAAAAACAAGTCATTGAAAGTTGGACCGCTAAGAACCCTAGAGTCTATGAAACTGTTCAAACCCCTAGTAACAAAAAGAGAATACTAGGTGAGGATCAAATCACTAATACTATCAGTGAAGGTCAAAGTCCCAAACCTTTTGTGTCTGTTGGTCTGCTCTCTGAAAAAGAGATGATGCCTAAACCCATTGATTGGGCTGAAAGGGTAAACCCTGAAAGTAAGCTACCAAACTTCGATTCTGGAAGGATACTTGAACCTGAAAGTCAGGCACTCAAGAGCATGCTTGGACTCCCTGATGTACCCAGTAGTACTAAATACATCCTTTGAGTGAGTTGAATCACAAGCACCGCGTCTACCTGAAATCTCTTGGGGCTGCACCTAGCTACGAGCTTACTCCTTTATAATTCAACCCACTCTCTAGAGAAAGGTCGGGCCTTGGTAGAACAATATTGAAAAGACCGGAAAAACCAACCAAGAAGATTCGGTTCCTCGAGAACTTCCCATCTTGAGTTCCTCTTGAAGAAGACCAAATCAGCGATTGGTGAACTTGTGAGGAAAATGAGTTAAAGAATGAACTCAGCGAGAAGGTTCACGGTTCAAAAATCAATGAACCAAAGTCAATCTCATCGAGTTCCTCCAAGTCAAAAAGCAACTCCAAGCCCAAACAGAAGTGTGAATTGTGCCATTATACAAGTCATACCACTGATAATTGCTATAGAATTCTCTTTTGCATGATCTGCAAATGAGAAGATCACATAACTTTTGATCACTTACAATATGCAAAGTCACTCAATAAAGCAAGCTATACCAACCTTGGTCACCAATATGCTTCATCATCCAAGCAGGCTCAAAGGCCAAAAGCTAAACCTTTTCCTCCTTGTCCACATTGTGGTTTTAATGACCATCATCCTGATGATTGTCTCATGAACTCCTACAGTGAAATATGTGAAAATCTAGCACATGAGACATCTCAGCATGATATGGTCATACATGCAAGGAGGAGCTCAAAACAGCCCCGCATCACTGAGTCTTCCTCAGTAAGAAAGTGAAAAACCTGTGGTAGCAATGTTCA
Source organism: Chrysanthemum lavandulifolium (assembly GCA_022545495.1). Classification (NCBI taxonomy): domain Eukaryota; kingdom Viridiplantae; phylum Streptophyta; class Magnoliopsida; order Asterales; family Asteraceae; genus Chrysanthemum; species Chrysanthemum lavandulifolium. The sequence continues at coordinate 139,358,659 of CM040243.1, forward strand.
CTCAACAACTGACCATGAGTCCATTGAAAAAGTTTAAACAGTCCATGAGACCCAAGCCCACTAGTAAGTGGGTTAGCAAGAGAAACTAACTCAGTTTACTATTTGTGCATATACATGCCAGGGAGCTTATTTGGCATCTAGATAGTGGATGTTCAAGGAGCATGACTGGTGTGAAGGAATATCTGCACAAATATGTAGAAGAACCAGCACCTAACATAGTATTTGGTGATAACTCATCATATCCCACTGAAGGTTATGGTTGTGTGCTCGTATGATGATTAAAATGTATTTTCTTAGGCTTTATTACTCCCTAGTTATCTCCTATTGATGGTTGAATTGTCACGTCCTTATTCTTAATCGCGTTGTGTCTCTAAGGTCGTAGGGTGTCGTTTATCCTAACTCTTTGAAGCTACCAAGGTTAATGACTACAAAATCTCTAGGATTTATAAACTTTAACTCTAAGGTATTCTTTGGATGTATAGCCTACAATTACTCTAGGTGATTATAAACTAAGGTTCAACAAAGATTAATCAAGCATTAACAACACAACGAATGACCTATCGCAATACTAGGTCAATCACAATTAAGATAAGAGACAACCAATCAATATTCAATAACTAAGTTTCATATTACCTAAGCAAACACACAAGTAAATTAGCGGACATGGAGAACATGCAAGCATACACACAATCAATTGAAGACATAATTAAATTAATGAAGTAAAACACTTATCTTGATGTAAGATAGGGTATGGAACCCTAAAATCTTGTACAAAGACAGCCTTGGTTCGGTTTAGGTTTTACTCCACAAAACTACACACTGAAAACTAAAAATTCGGTTTCTATATATAAGGTTACAACAATGACGGCGTCACCCTTTAGTTTGTGGCGCCGGGTCGCAAATCATTAGGGTTTCGTCTTGGCGCGTTAGCATTGCGGCGACATCACCTTATGCTGTGACGCCGTCTCCTTGATCTCGGCGTCGTCGGATCAAATCTAGGCGGCGGTGCGACGCACCACTCTTTTAACTTTGATGCGTCACTTGAAAATAAGCAATTTGGCTCTTGAGTCGTCACAAAACTTGTTACGGCGGCGTCACAAGTATAACTCGGCGCCGTCCCTTTCAATTCGGTGACTTGAGTGTCTCGATTCTTGACTTTGGCCATTTCTTAGTATATTCATGCTTTTCGTCCGAATAAGTGTCATTCACGTAATTTGCCATCAAGAGACCTAAAAGTGAAAAGGGCGATATTAAGTAATAAGCGTATACAAAGTGATTAAATAAGGGCTTAAATGACCCTCAAAAGGTACATTTAAAACCTTATCAAATATCCCTACACTTGGTATTTGCTTGTCCTCAAGCAAATGTGCTTTTAACCAATTAATTTATAAGCTAGAGGTCATGAAGCATTAGTTTAGAGCGATTCACAACACATATAAGCCCATGAAAGTCATAACAAGCACGGAAATTACATACTAGCACCTCGCATGGGGTGTTTGGATACTCGCATCTCTCGGGTGTATATGAAATATAACAAGTTGGAAATGGAAGATAAACACTCATTAACCGGTCCTAGTACATAGATTACCATATGCTTGAGTGATTCAGTCCCAGACGGTCAAGTTTTATCACACAAGTTTGCCCACTTGTGAATGGGCGGCCGTAACAAACTTAAAGCGGTCAGGAAACAAATGCAATGAAGTCCGAGGAGGTATAGTGTTTCCCAGTCGTTAAGTCCCAGCGAGGCGTGCGAGAATAGTCAAGCGAATAGTGATCGAGAGGATTTGAGCGGAAAAGAGTTGTGATTGATTATACTAAAAGAAAAGTACATAAACTACAAGGGCTTAAATGCAAATTAAAGAAAATTAAAAGATAAAATATATTAAATAAACGCTATCACTATTTGCAAAATGATGTTTTTCCATGATTTATAAAACAAAATAACTTAAATAAACTATTTTATTTAAGCGTAAACTTAAATTATCTAAAAGCGTGACTTAAAATGAAAGCGTCGTTAAGTATAAAAATTACGAGTCATGTAAGCAAAAGCGTAAAATTTATGAAATAAAGTCCTCTGAATGTAAAAACAATTTTCTTACGTACTATCGACAAAAGAAAATTTTAGGAAAAAGCCGGGTATTTTTGACTCTTAAATTATTTATTACAATTAAAAACCAAATAACACTAATTAAATTATTAAAAATACTAAAACATTTGGAAAAATCTGAAAATTCATAGAAAGTACTTTGAGTTATGCTTGTCTGTGAAAATGAGAAAGCAGTGGGTCGCTTAGGAAATAAGCTCAAAATAAGCTAGAATGAGCTTAAAAGCAAAAGCTGACTAAAGCGTCCTTAAGTAATAAATGTTGCAAAGTTTAAGCGAAAGAAGTCCCAGTAGTCATACAGTACACTGAAGCGCTCTCATAAGGGAGAGGTCTCAGGTTAGACCCCTGCCTCTCCCTTTTTGCTTCTTTATTTTTTTTTCTTGATTTATCTTTTGGAACTTGTGAAAAACAATGAAAATAAGCAATGTTTGTAAAAACTTTAGTTTTGAAAAGCACACAATAAGCTGTTTTCACAGCTTATTGTCCATTGATTTGGACAGTGAACAACCAAACACCCTTTAAAACTTGGGATCTCAATAAGCAATCAACCAAACATCCATTTATGGTGACATGAACAAAAGCGGTTTGGAAATGTTCATAAGCATAAAACAATAACAATTTAACTATAATGTACCTAGATAAAGTGAAAATAAGCAAATAGAAAAAAAAACATTTGATAAGAGATAATAAGGTTGTGGGAGTCCTAATGCTCCAAATAAGCAATTTAAAGAACAAATAAGCACTAACTTTCGGTGAAATTACACTAAACCCAAACTAATTATACTAAATGCTCTAAGTATCTGAATAAGCTAATCTAGAAACCAAAAGCACTTGGAAATTGACTTATTGCTATGGTGGTTTCTGACACACCGGTTTATGGTGCTCACTTTGGAGCTTATTTGAGATAAGCTAGAAAGGAGTTGGGACTGAGCTTCTAGCTTCTTGAAGCACACCTAGTCCACTTGCTTTTGCTCCCAATAGACACTCTTAATAGTGAGAAAAATCCTTGTGGATGACACACCTTTGCAGAACACCAACTGTCCGGTGACCAGCTTTGACCCATTAGCGAGACTTAGTAAAACATTTTTTGAATTTTTCTTTTGACCCAAGATAAACAAGCTAGCAAACTAATGATTTTTATTTTTATAATTTTTAACTTGACTAAAATTACACTAAAGCTGCTATGCAAAAATTGAGGAAACTCATTTTTTCTTTGAAACAGTTAAATTTCAAACTTGTGAATCTTGGTAAAACTCTTTTCCAATCTTAAGCACTTTACATAAATGCTTGAACTAAACTGACTTTTAAACCTAAATTGGTTCAAAACTCTCTTTTGACCCATTTTAACCCACAAACCAAACACTCCTTTGAACCTCTCAACTAATTTTCAAAACTGGAACTTAAAGCAAAACTAACTCAAACTCAAATGTGATGATCAAATAACAATTAAACTCATCCTAAAAACCATTTCCAATCAGAATTGAATCAAAAGTTTGGTTGACTTTACAAACTTGACTCAGTTTGACTTTCGTTGACTATACATGAAAATTGCTCAAACTTGGAATTAATATTTGAAATTAGCTTCAATACACTGAATTAACTAAGTTTCATACATTAATACTTGAAATTACAACAACATTTATTTAAGACATAGAAATTTTAAAAACGACATACAAGGAAATTTTAAAACTAACTACTCCTCTTCCTTCTCTCTTTCTTCCTTTTTATACACCAACATGCTTTCTCGCTCCTCCGATTGATTCCGGCAATAATATGGACCATTGGATGGCTTAGGATGATATTGACCGTTTGATGAAAATTGGCGCCAAAATGGTTTTAACGGTGGGAGGATAACTTGTGGCGATGGAAGAGGCATTAAATGTTCTTTGGCTTGGGGTGTTTGGTGGGTAGGAGTAGGGTGATGATGAGGGGGAAAGTGGGTTGGAGTTGCAGGCAGGTTGCAGGGGTGATGATGGAGGGAAAGGAAACCCGTGAGGGGGTTTGACTGGATATTTGACCAAGGGTTTAATATATGAAAGGGGGTCCAAAATGGCAGGGCTCAAAGGGAATGGCGGTCGCAATGGTTTTGGCGGTCATGAGGCTTAGGGTAGTATTACAAGGACCAAAATGCAATTTTGCCAAATTGAGGGACCATTTCTGCCAATTTCTCAAAACTGTTTCAAGGGAACAAAATTGACAAGTTTCAATAGTGCAAGGACTATTTTTGAGATTTTCAAATTTTCAGGGACCAAACATGACATTTTTGAAAGTTTAGGGACCTAAGTTGTAAATTTGCAATTTTAAATCTCAAGGACCAATTTTGACAACTCATGAATCCCTAGGGACTTGAAATGATATTTTCTTTATTTTGATTTACGAGGAACTGTTTTGACAACTTTTGAAACTTGGGGACTAAAGCGCCAATTATGCAAACTTGATACGTTTTCACGATTTTGATATTTTGCATTTAAAACACATAAAACACTTATTTGTGATATTTTTATCATTTTGATGCATTTGAGTGTTTTCGGATGTTTTTGCGGTTTAAATGGTACAAAATGATGAGTATTTAGACATCATCAATCCCCCACTAAGATATTGCTAGTCCCTAGCAATGTTTTGAGAAAAATTAATGGATTTCATCTCTTTACCAAAAGCCATTACTTACGGAGTAGCCAAATGTTTGAGTTCAAGTAAGAACCTTGGTACAACGATAACGAATGATTTTGAGCAAATCACCCGACTTTCAACGGTTTGATTTGTCTTTACGAAGCCGTTTGCTTATGGACTAGCCAAATCTTAGATAAATTATCGGTATTATCTTTGGTGGTGATTACCAATTATGGTTTTCCACGCCTTTACCACAAGCCATAAACTTGCGGGCTGTGACTCTTCACTTTTAAGGATATGGTGGTGAATACCATACAATTTTGGGCAAATTGTAAGCCGTCAACGGTTTGAGATATCTTTACCAAGAGCCGTTTGCTCTGGATTAGCCAATCCTTTTGTTTATTAGACATGGTGGATGATTACCATTTGTTGTGTTTAGTACATAGTACTTCCACTAATTTTTTTTTTTTAAATTTGGCCATTTTGAGGAAAAAGGGACTAAAGGGTACATTTATGATCAAATTAGCGAATTTCCCCCCACACTTAGAAATGAATATTGTCCTCAATATTCAAAGTACTACATTGTTATGCGAAACTTAGAAACGTAAAAGATAACATTACTAGCTAAGTGTGGAAACACAACAATTATTCTCTTTTTAATATTTACAATTTTCATTTATTTTTAGATCTATATACAACATGTGGGGTATCTCCCCACACTAGGGTGGTACACATGGGTGAAAACCCATGTTTAACTCTTATTTTTGATTACCGGGCGCTAGCTTGACTCGACCCGAATTAATTTGTTCATGGGAAGTAAGTGGAAGAGACAATCTCCATCGGACTTTCATTCAAGATGTTTGTATAAACATTGAAGTGCGTGAAAGTTCCACACGATGAGATATACATAGAACCGGCTCAAAATGATAAATGAAAATGCCGGGGTCAAAGGTAGTGTCTTCATTCCGAAGGAGTGAAGATGAAGAAAGCACAAGATATTTGAGGAAAGGAAGAAGATTTTGATAACAATCGGGATCCATTCTTCATCCTAAAATGTAGACATATCGGGAGGAAGGGTGAGGGTAGTATCATTAATAGGCAAACTCGTATGATAGAGTACACCTTCCTCAGAGCCAATATCATCCTCAAGATCAAAATAGAAATGATCATGTTCGGAGGAGATATGTCATGAGAGAGTTCAGGAGAACTCTTCATGAAGAGAATCATTAATTGTGAGCTCTTGTTCCATTGAGGGCTCATCGGTATCCTCAATCGAGTATCAAAGAGTGGATTCTCGAAATTAAAGTGAATTCAGTCGAATTCAAATAGAGGATTAGTGAGAGTTGTTTTGAATGTTTCGGGAACAAAGTGATCAATATTCTCTATTAATTTGTTGGGATAAAGTGAGTGAGCGATCATTATCAAGGAGACTTTCGGTCTTTCCCGGATCGGCTTGAAATCAAAGAGACCATCATCACTTCGATGAAAGTGGGTGATGTGAGTGAGTTCATCGGTGAACTCCTCGAGAAGAGGATCGAGTTGTGATTGTGGAAGTGATGCCTCGACATACTCGATGTCTCCATATGATGCACAATCTTCGCTATAATTGGAGAAAGTTTCAAAATGATCTTTTGAACACTCGAGAGGGGAAAGAGAATCACATATGATCGGAGTTCCCTGTGACTCTCTCGGGATTGGGACAAGGTTCTCAACACTAGACTTTATGAATTCGTCCTATTCCTTTTCGGGAGCAGTGTCAAGATGCTCGTCCCCCGTGTTTAGAGAGTGAGTGGGAGCTTGGTGTGATAGCGAGTTGTTTGAGATGGAATCTCAAGCTGCTGGGATATCAAGCCGGGTGAGGAGTTGAAATATTATCTTTAAAAGGATAAAACTCTCCTCGTCATCATCATACATAGCTGCCTTAAGAAATTGGGAGCATGCCAAATTGCTTGCTCTGGGACTAATAATTCTTCCCTAGATTTGTGAGCCTCTCGTTCTTGACTAGCAATTCTCCATGGTCTTTTCACTACTCACTTGATTCTTAAAGTTACTAATCATATCATCAAGTGTTTTCATTGTGGTTTCAAAATTTTGGGAGATTTCTTGAGACAACGGCTCGGTGGAGTTTGAACCAGTATGGTCTTTGTGGAGGTTGGAAATTGTCAAACTGTGAGAGTCATGATTGTTACAAGGAAATGGATTCCTATTTGACAATCGAGTGAAATGGGGACCTCCACAGTATTCACATGATAAAGCTGTTGAGTGCGGGGTAGTGAATTATATGGATATTGGTCATAACCGAAGTTCGAGCATCATAGGAAAAGCATTCATAGACCAGCGTGTTTCGGATTGACACTCAAATCCTTGGTGAGGACCTCCACAAAATTCCACAGGATTATGTTGATTATATGAAGATAAGTCGGGTTGTGGTGGGTAATTGGAAAAGTTTGAGGGTTGTTAAATGAGTTCGATTAGGATCATAATCAAATGAATTCCTCGAACCACAAAACAAACAACTCCGTTATGAATATCATTACCACATTGTACACGCGTACACCAACGACGGGGTGAACCAAAAGGGTTCACCACAACCGACACAAGGAATAAGCGATTTCATTTGAGAGTTATGAGAAGGAATCGGTTTATTCAAAGAATCAACAAAACCAACATGGTGATCGAATGACTATCAGTCTCGAAGAACATTTTGAAAAATCCGGAGGTGGGACAAGTGGTGTGCTCGAGGCTAGCAATTTCCACCACTTCCGTTATGGTCTCGGTTACGGTTCTTGAGAAGCGTGAAGATTAGGCAAGTCATTCTTGCTAGTCACGGTCTAAATTACGCATGTTTGCTTTTAACCGTAAATCGTGAAAGTTTAGGATCAATTCTAGGCGGCTTAGGAGCAATTGAGGATTAGATCTTTGGATAACCGTAGGTTGGACATCTTAGCACTTCCATTATCGGAGGAAGTACGGTCCTTGTCACCCGGTTTCTCGTTCCATTTCCCTCACGCGAATTAATGGATCATCACGAACAACACGAATTCTTGACATTTGTGATAAAGTCAAGTTTTCAACCGTCCCGAGTCGTCGTAGTCGAGAGATTCCATGAAAATAGAGAAGTTAGAATCAAATGGATGAGGGTAAAGAGATAAAGAATCAAAAAGGGTAAGAGGGTAAAGAGAAATATTTTTGGATTTACGGATAAACATTTGTAAAAATAAGAAAGAAAATCTTTTGGGTTTTTGTGTTTGTTGGCGATTTTAAAATGTTTTGGGTTTTTGGATTTTTATAAGAAAATATAAACACATATAAATGGTATGAACAAGGGTGAATATTCAAATTACTAATCGCTAAGCGTAAGACTATTAGCACTTGCTCCCCGTGACATAAAATTTGATTCGGTCCCAGACGGTCAAGTTTTATCACACAAAGCTGCCCGCTTGTGAATGGGCAACCGTAACAAACTTAAAGCAGTCCAGGAAACAAATGCAATGAAGTCCAGGAGGTATAGTGTTTCCCAGTCGTTAAGTCCCAGCGGTGCGTGCGAGAATAGTCAAGCGAATAGTTATCGAGAGGATTTGAGCGGAAAGAGTTGTGATTGATTATACTAAAAGAAAAAGTACATAAACTACAAGGGCTTAAATGCAAATTAAAGAAAATTAAAAAGATAAAATATATTAAATAAAGCGCTATCACTATTTGCAAAATGATGTTTTCCATGATTTATAAAACAAAATAACTTAAATAAACTATTTTATTTAAAACGTAAACTTAAATTATCTAAAGCGTGACTTAAAATGAAAGCGTATGTTAAGTATAAAAATTACAGCGAGTCATAAGCAAAAGCGTAAAATTTATGAAATAAAAGTCCTACGAATGTAAAAACAATTTTCTTCGTACTATCGACAAAGAAAATTTTAGGAAAAAGCAGGGTATTTTTAGACATAAATTATTTATTACAATTAAAACCAAATAACACTAATTAAATTATTAAAAATACTAAAACATTTTGGAAAAATCTGAAAAATTCATAGAAAGTACTTTGAGTTATGTACGTGAAAAATGAGAAAGCAGTGGGTCGCTTAGGAAATAAGCTCAAAATAAGCTAGAATGAGCTTAAAAGCAAAATGACTAAAAGCGTCCTTAAGTAATAAATGTTGCAAAGTTTAAGCGAAAAGAAGTCCCAGTATTTGGTCATACGGTACACCAAGCGCTCTCATAAGGAGAGGTCTGGGTTCGACCCTGCCTCTCCTTTTGCTTCTTTTTTTTTTTTCTTGATTTATCTTTTGGAACTTGTGAAAAACAATGAAAATAAGCAATGTTTGTAAAACTTTAGTTTTGAAAAGCACACAATAAGTTATTTTCTGACTTATTGTCCTTGATTGGACGATGAACAACCAAACACCCTTTAAAACTTGGGATCTCGATAAGCAATCAACGAACATCCATTTATGAACCGACATGAACAAAAGCGGTTTGGAAATGTTCATAAGCATAAGACAATAACAATTTAACTATAATGTACCTAGATAAGGTGAAAATAAGCAAAGAGAAAAAAAGCAGTTGATAAGAGATAATAATTGTGGGAGTCCTAATGCTCCAAATAAGCAATTTAAAGAACAAATAAGCACTAACTCAATTTGAAATTACACTAAACCCAAACTAATTATACTAAATGCTCCTAAGTATACGAATAAGCTAATCTAGAAACCAAAAGCACTTGGAAATTGACTTAGTTGCTATGGTGGTTTCAAGACACCGGTTTATGGTGCTCACTGGAGCTTATTTGAGATAAGCTAGAAAGGAGTTGGGACTGAGCTTCTAGCCTTGAAGCACACCTAGTCCACTTGCTTTTGCTCCCAATAGACACTCTTAATAAAACATTTGCGACTTATTAATAATGAAAAAATCCTTGTGGAATGACACCTGCTGCGAACACCAACTGTCCGGTGACCAGCTTTGACCCATTAGCGGACTTAGTAAAACATTTTTGAATTTTTTCTTTTGACCCAAGATAAACAAGCTAGCAAACTAATGATTTTTATTTTTATAATTTTTAACTTGACTAAAATTACACTAAAAGCTGCTATGCAAAAATTGAAACTCATTTTTTCTTTGAAAGCAGATTAAATTTCAAACTTGTGAATCTTGGTAAAACTCTTTTCCAATCTTAAGCACTTTACATAAATGCTTGAACTAAATGACTTTTAAACCCAAATTGGTTCAAAACTCTCTTTTGACCCATTTTAACCCACAAACCAAACACTCCTTTGAACCTCTCAACTAATTTTCAAAGCTGGAACTTAAAGGAAAACTAACTCGAACTCAAATGTGATGATCAAATAACAATTAAACTCATCCTAAAACCATTTCCAATCGAATTGAATCAAAAGTTTGGTTGACTTTACAAACTTGACTCGGTTTGACTTTCGTTGACTATACATGAAAATTGCTCAAACTTGGAATTAATATTTGAAATTAGCTTCAATACTTTGAATTAACTAAGTTTCATACATTAATACTTGAAATTACAACAACATTTATTTAAGACATAGAAATTTTAAAAGCGACATACAAGGAAATTTTAAAACTAACTACTCCTCTTCCTTCTCTCTTTCTTCCTTTTATGCACCAACATGCTTTCTCACATCCTCGATTGATTCCGGCAATAATATGGACCATTGGATGGCTTAGGATGATATTGACCGTTTGATGAAAATTGGCGCCAAAATGGTTTTTAACGGTGGGTGATAACTTATAACGATGGAAGAGGCATTAAATGTTCTTTGGCTTGGGGTGTTTGGTGGGTAGGAGTAGGGTGATGATGAGGGAAAGTGGGTTGGAGTTGCAGGCGGGTTGCGGGGTGATGATGGAGGAAAGGAAACAGTGAGGGGTTTGTTGGATATTTGACCAAGGGTTTAATATATGAAAGGGGTCCAAAATGGCGGGGTCAAAGGAATGGCGGTCACAATGGTTTTGGCGGTCACGAGGCTTAGGGTAGTATTACAAGGACAAAATGCAATTTGCCAAATTGAGGACCATTTCGCAATTTCTCAAAAGCTGTTTCAAGGGATCAAAATTGACAAGTTTCAATAGTACAAGGACTATTTTGACATTTTCAAATTTTCGGGGACCAAACTTGACATTTTGAAAGTTTAGGGACCTAAGTTGTAAATTGCAATTTTAAATCTCAAGGACCAATTTTGACAACTCATGAATCCCTAGGGACTTGAAATGATATTTTCTTTATTTTGATTTACTAGGGATTTGTTTTGACAACTTTTGAAACTTGGGGACTAAAGCGCCAATTATGCAAACTTGATCGTTTTCACAGTTTTGATATTTTTGCATTTAAAACACATAAAACACTTATTTGTGATATTTTATCATTTTGATGCATTTCTGAGTGTTTTCAGATGTTTTTGCAGTTTAAATGGTACAAAAATGATGAGTATTTAGACACTCATCATTGAGACTAGATCAAACCTCCATCGCTTTGGCGTAAGCACCTATGAAAGACTATCCAAGAGGTCTTTTAAATGGTTGTAATGATAGGCTTACGGTAGGGAAACAAAGGGTTTGGTGGGATAGGCTATTTAGTGGTGGCAAGTCAAAAATATTTATGTTACAAGCATGAGAAGAATGGCGTTGTTAAGCCAAGACTCGACACTCTAAACTCTAAATAACTGAATAAACAAACATAAATTGAAAGATAGATGTAGGATGGTAGCCCGTATGGTTTTATTTATTTATTTATTTATTTTTCAACACTCTATTTTTTCTTTTTCTTTTTTTCTATTTTTTGATTTTTTTCATTCGTACACTTTTACTCTACCATCCTCTCGATAACATCAAAATGATAGAGATTTATAGGCACATCCCTACACTTGAGTTTTTATTACTCTAACACTAATTTGACCCGAATTGAAAAGATCAAAACATTTGGAGTACATTATTACGCAAATAAAGGGAATTTGAATTTAACGTTCCCTTCACGTCATTTCATAAAATTTAACTTTTCCATGAGTCCCAATCGTCCCAAAGCGTGTACAAAGGATATGAGTCGACTTAGCAACTTATGCAAGCAACTAGATAATTGAACTAACAGGTTTGGTGTGATAACAATAATGCACTAAAAGTGAGTGCATACAAGGTAGGCTAAAGCGATTTTGTGTACATTTGGGGTGGATTGTAAACAATGATCTTCATTGATATTACGGAAAACGAAACATCACGAGAACCGCGAAAAGGATAGGCTCGAGGTGTTAACTAGGGTATCATGTACTAAAGATGAGTACAACGCAAAGGTGTGGGTGAATTACTCAACCGATGTGGAAGAAGTAATTATATTACGGTGTCAAACAAGGGTTATCCTAATGCCTCTTATCATTTAGTTGTTCCTAACTACGCAAGTGTAGTCTTACTAGCGATCTCGGGATGCATTACAAAACAAGTTCTAGAATCTATTATACTACGGTTCACAATCTAAGCATCAAGATGAATGCTTTAATTCCTACAAATCTAAAGGCGATCCTCGCATTTTGGGTGGAATTTAAGTGGTAAAGGGTTTTATGCTAGTCATATTATTTCCTATCCATGAGGCGCTTTATTAAGACTAATGGCCCTTCCTATATGTCATGAAAAATTTAAATTTGGTGCCAAAATTACCCTAACCGATATTTCTCATGGTTTATTACACAAATGCAATTGGACAAAGAAAACAATCAAGGATAAGCATAGTTTCAAAGTTCCTGTTTTATTTTCTCTCCCTACACTTAGACTGAACATTGTCCCCAATGTTCACAGAAAGTATCAAAGTTATGATTATGGAAGGTAATAAAAGATGAAAGAAACTAATACTCCCCTGATTAGCTCGGTAGGATCCGTATAAAGTGGTGGTTACATCTTTCTTCAAGAAGAACATTTGCGTTAAAAGCACCTTCTCATCTTATGTGTTTTCTTCTTGGTAAATTAAACACACACTTGAAGAAAACCAACGAAACCTTCGTGTAAAATCGGTGGTAACAATATATATAAGACTCTACTAAACTAGGATATAATGCTTGTGGAATGGATGTTTCTGATTTTCTAAAAATTAAGACACGGAAAATTCTAAAAATTTATAAGTAGCTCGAGAAAACGAGAAAAAGTGATAAGTTGTTTACGCTCTTCCCGACGCCGTCAGTTGCGATCTGACGCCGTCGGTTATCCTGACAGAAGCGGTATGCGATTTTTCGGAAAATTTACATCTTTAGAATCGGAAAATTTCACGCAAAATATCCATTATGACTCGATACAAGCATTTGACTCGAACAAACACACATGTATATCTTTTAATTAATTGTTATTCTCATGTTTACGTTTCTTTTGAAAATGTGTGTAATCCTTCCTACACTTATCCCTTATGTAAAATACCTTTATATGTAATTAAGGCGAGGTTAAAGACAAAATAAAGCATTTTACAAATTTGAACATGAGAATAAACAATAAATAAAAGACACGACACACAAACAAGCAAACAATTAAGCATGGGTTGCCTCCCACGGGCGCTTTTCTTTATTTATGAGTCTTGTACCTAGACTTGAAGTCGTGCCCTACGTTGCCCTAATCTTAGAGGCCCATTCGATCTCCTTAACTCTTCTCTCATCACGAATATAGTCGGGTCCTAACTCAAGACAAGCGGTGTAGTAAACCTTGTTCTTCCAATCTACATCAAATGCGGAATGTTGTCCACATCTAAATTATCAATACCTCAAACTTCTTATTTTTGTAAGGCATTATATATTTAACACTCTCGGCTCCAATTGAGAACTCGACTATTCCTTCCTCTCGATCATAAACCATCTTAGACTCCTCTATAAATGGTCTGCCAAGTATCACATCCCCTAAAAACCCATCAATGATGCCCTTAACATTTTCCAAGATCATGAAATCACACCTATATGTGAAGTTACCTACGAAGACATGCAATCCTTTAACCCTCCCAACATAGTTACTCTCTTTCTTAGGGCGAAAGGGGTCCCTCATAGGTTCTAGCTTTTTGCTCATGATCCAATTGTAGTAGAGCCTAGACATTATATTCATGGGTGCCTTATAGTCAATATAAGTATGATCCCTATATAAGTATCCAATCATGCATGGTATCTTGATGTTTTTAGGGTTACTCCTTCTTATGTGAGGTTCAAAAGGTGGTCTTGGGAAGTTAACTACGTTATAGTGATAAGTGGTTTCCTTCCCTTTAGGGTATGAATCGAAATACTCCCTAAGTTTTTCCTCCTCCTTACTATCCTCCATAATTTCTAACACCATATAATCTCCATCTTCCAAGTCATCATCCGAATCACTTAAGGTCGAATCACTATCTAGGGTGCTAGTAGATTCTTTAATGGCTTCCTCAAGTGCATTTTCAATTATCCTATTCAGTTTCCTAAACTCTCCAATTTCACTAACAATACGAGCTCGAAGTTGGTTGGCAAAGGCTGGATCAAGTGGTGGGTATTTGTTTGGTGGTAAAGTGTTGTTTGGTGGGTTATCACCTTCCATGATAAAAAGTGATGGGATTACTAACAAAGGTCACGAAGAAGGGGATAGACTACAAGGAAGCTAAAAATGGAAAAAATCTTACTTGATAGGAATCAAGCAGGAAACCTAAGCGAGGTGGACTCTAACTAGCTATTCTATTCCCCGTGGCGCCAAAACTTGATACGCTTACGGTAGCGTTCGAGGTCAAAGGAATTCCTTTTAAATCGAGCAAGTTCTTCAACACCCCAGGCGATGAACCTAATCGTTGTAGTGTAGTATTAGGGCAAGCCACGGGAATTGATATCGTTCTCTGGGGATTAGGAATGCTAGTGAGAAGTTATTACGCTAAGGTTGGGGTTGAGGAATATTATTTTTTTATCTTTTTATGTTTTTAGGAAATTGAAAGTCGAATCTCGGGGTATTGGATTTGGGGTTGGTATTTCACCGATTACTTCTACTATCTAATTATCTAATTAAATAAGGTGAGGTAGTCTATGTCTATTGTTGTGTGCTCGTATGATGATTAAAAATGTATTTGCTTAGGCTTTATTACTCCCTAGTTATCTCCTATTGATGGTTGAATTGCCACGTCATTATTCTTAATCGCGTTGTGTCTCTAAGGTCATAGGTTATGCGTTTATCCCTAACTCTTTGAAGCTACCAAAGGTTAATGACTACAAAATCTCTAGGATTTATAAACTTTAACTCTAAGGTATTCTTTGGATGTATAGCCTACAATTACTCTAGGTGATTATAAACTAAGGTTCAACAAAGATTAATCAAGCATTAACAACACAACGAATGACCTATCGCAATACTAGGTCAATCACAATTAAGATAAGAGACAACCAATCAATATTCAATAACTAAGTTTCATATTACCTAAGCAAACACACAAGTAAATTAGCCGGACATGGGAACATGCAAGCATACACACAATCAATTGAAGACATAATTAAATTAATGAAGTAAAACACTTATCTTGATGTAAGATAGGGTATGGAACCCTAAAATCTGTACAAGACAACCTTGGTTCGGTTTAGGTTTTACTCCACAAAACTACACACGAAAACTAAAAATTTGATTTCTATATATAAGGTTACAACCGCGACGGCGTCACCCTTTAGTTTGTGGACGCCGCCGGTCGCCAATCATTAGGGTTTTGTCTTGGCCATGTTAGCATTGCGACGGGCGTCACCTTATGCTGTGACGCCGTCTCCTTCGATCTTTGGCGTCGTCGAGAATCAAATCTATGCCGTTCGAGTCTGACGCCTACTCTTTTAACACACGATGCCGTCACTTGAAAATAAGCAATTTGGCTCTTGAGTCGTCACAAAACTTGTTCGACGGCGTCACAAGTATAACTTTGGCCGTCCTTTTTCAATTCAAGACTTGAGTGTCTCGATTCTTGACTTTGGCCATTTTCTTCGTATATTCGCGTCTTTTCGTCCGAATAAGTGTCATTCCGACAATTTGCCTTCAAGAGACCTAAAAGTGAAAAGGAACGCTATTAAGTAATAACGGATACAAAAGTGATCAAATAAGGGCTTAAATGACCCTCAAAAGGTACATTTAAAACCTTATCAAGGGTCTTGTGCCAATGTGCTATGGATAAAAAGTCAACTCGGTGACTATGACATCCTCTATTGTAAAATCGGGTCGGCCGATTAATCCCGTGATAATCACAGATCGCTCACTAAGCGCGTTGATTTATCGTAATCGGCTTATTTAATCGGTTTGGTCAAAGATCGCTTAAAAATCGGTCAATAAACTGATTAATCTGACAAAATCAAACAAAATCGGTCTAATCGTATTAATAAAAAAAATCGCTTAAAAATTGGTCAACAAACTGATTAATCGGTCAAATATCGCTTAAAATGGTCAACAAACCGAGTAATATCTATGTTTGACTTTGAATTTTGAAGAATTATGTATTATGTTTATAATTGAACACTTGAAATATTTGAACTTTGATGCACTATGCTTATCTCATACATATAATATAATATAATATCTAAAATTGCAATTTTGTGCATAAAAATTCCAATCCGATTAATCCCCGCCTAACCGATTAATCGCTAGGCCCTACCCGACCGTCTCACTAGCGCCTAGCGATTTTTACAACCTTGATGACATCCATTACAAGATGGTACCCATATTCTTTAATAACACCAGTGCTATTGCTATCTCCAACAACCCTGTCCTTCACCAAAGAACCAAACACATTGATATCAGATACCATTTTATCAGGGACCACATCATGAAGGGAGACATAGAACTCCATTTCATTCATGGTTACGAGATCATTGTAAAAACTACCATCATACATTATGGTTTAGAATCATATCAAGATATGATTAATCACAATGTAAATGCTTGAGTGATGAAGATAAATCTTGTTTTAATATCTATTAAACTTGACAAGCTTTAAGCTTTATAAAAATTAAATTCACTTTTGTCGTTAACAAAACTTAGGTAAAGATCAAAAATATAAATAACGTTTAATGACGATATTTGTATTAACAAATACTTTTAGTAGAAGTTAATACTCTTAGTATATTTTTAGTACTCTTGTACAGTACGTGCGTAGATTTTTGGTCTTAACAGGTTCATGGCTCGTTCTTTTTGCATAATTGATTACGAAGAAAGGCGTTTATCACCTATTTGAAGATAAAGTGGAATTATTTGGGTTTATGTTTTATCATACATTTTAGCAGGAGATAAATTGTTCATGCGTTTATGTGTGACAACGAATTGACGAATAGTAGATGAAGTTTTTCGTCAAGAGATTGCGGTCTCCCTATACATTAAGATTGGGTATACGTTCGATGTCATCTTTAGTGCAAGATATGAGACACAGGTTTGGATTGTTCTACTTCAACATCAAATTGGTTATACTTGGCTTTCTTCATCAGTAATCAGTACATAAAGCCTACATTCTTCAAATGGTTAATATATGGGTTTCAGGGGAAGCTTAATGTTTAAATGTTTAACCATTTATATGCTACATCGAGGTGAAGGTTTTTGCTACTACTTGTTGGTATTTTACTATTGGTTCGGATTTCTTTTGCCTTAATTTCATTTTTAGTGTGGAAAACTTCATGGAGGGTATCTTAAGGCATTGGAAAGTTGGATTAGTCGTATGATATTGGTTCGTGGTTTTGAAGATCAAAGTTGCTTCTACTTAGCTTCTCCTAGTGGATAATGGCAAAAAGGGGAAGAAAAGTCTACTTGAAGATTTGCGACTTGAAGATCCTTGATGGTATAGCATGGCTTAAGGGGAAGTTTCATTCATCGTGTAGTTTTGCAATTATCAACTAGGGGAAGATTGTTGGGTTCGTTATTTTGAGTTGATAATGGCAAAACTAATAAGCTACATTGACAAAAGAATGAAATGTGAAGGACTAAGACAAAGGAGGAATCTTTTAATTATAGAAGATTACAGGAAAATCTTCATATTGTTTATGTTTATGTAGTCATTAATTTCCTGTAACCCTAGTATCTCTAGTTTATAAAGAGATACAAGGACGTTAGTTTTGTGTGCTTGTAAGTGTGTGTGCACCAAAGGTGTAAAACGTGTGTGTGGGGGTTTACACGTCCCACAAGATGTAGATGCTAGCATGGTGTTCAGCCTCAAAGATCCATGATTCATTGTTATAGATAGATAACACGTCCTACAGTTGATCGTGTAGGATTGGGGCTGTGTTGGTTGTGTTTGTAATAGAGTAGTGATGATGACGAAGAAACCTTGTAGCAATAACAAATATGTTTTGATGTATTCCGCTTCGTGTTATTGTTAAATGTTATTGTGATCCTAGATAAGGTCTAAACAACCTTGAGCATCGATTCTAACAAGTGGTATCAGAGTGGGTTGCTCTTGATAGCTGGGATTTCGCAAGGTTTTTTGAAGAATAAGATAAATTCGAAATTAAAAAAAAAATCGTATGGTTTCTGTAGCACTGTTTTCAAATGACGATAAGTTTTTCGTTAACCGTTGGATCGGGACTAAATTTTTGGTGGACCTTCTCTATATATCAACCTAACTTTTTACCGGAGGGATTGTCAATTGGAGCCTTCAAGAAAAGATCTGGTCTTTGAAATTCTCTTTATGATGTGTTTTGAAATTCGAATTTTAGGGTTTTTCTAAATTTACAACTTCCTGAAATTGGTTTTCTTTGTGATAAATCTTTATGGAAGTTGGCTATTGGCTGTTTGGTGTCTATATATACGTAGAAGAAAGCAGCTTTGGATTAATGTAATCGATTTATGATTAGGGTTTTCAGAATAATTGGTTTAATTCAGATTTTGTGTAAGCAAACCCTAATACATGACCACAAGCTTATCAATGGTGGATTGTGATACATGTGAAGCAGAGGTTATTAAGTTGGTCATTTACTACTCACATTACATAACCTATTGCTATCTTAAACGATCTAACAGGGGGCTTCGAAGGTTACATTTTGTTGACCTAGACCTACTTGATTGGTCATGGGTTACAAATGAATGCAAAGAGGTGTTTATGATTGTCTATAGACTGAGGTTACTGTTGTATCACATTCATGCTATGTTTCACATTCATGCTGGCTATTAGAAGTTTGTATCTGCTGCCACTCATGCTTTTCATTCACGTTTCTATTGTTCACTAGTAAATACTGATCTTTTACACTTAGTACTGGTGGTCGACTCAAGTTAGTACTCTTTTCGTTAGAGTTAGTACTGTTGTGTTCAACCAAGACATTTGCTTCATTGTTAGTACTACTGATGTTGATAGAAGGAACTGTTACAGTTGGATGCTTAGTAATGCAGTTATACGATTACTACTGTTCTTCATGGGTTAATACTGATAGTACTTCTTGAATAGTGACAATTTAGCAACAGGTCAGCGACAATTATAGTGTCACAAAAGGCCATAGGAGAAAGGAGGTATCAAATTTGCAACAAATTAGCAATAGTTTAGTGACAGAAAAAGCGTTGCTAATTGCTATGGGAGGAAGGAGAATTCAAATTTGTGACAGTTTTGTGACAGTCTTGTAACGGAAAAAGTGTTGCTGATAGCATGATTTTTAGTACTGACTTTGAAAAATTTAATAATGTTGCATATTGAGTAGGTGATGAAGTCGGATGAGACACACTGTTTGGATTTGAGGGGAAGCATGTTAATCGTGATTTGGTTACGAAGAGTTAATACTTCTAGCTTTAAAAAGTTAATACTCTTGGCTTTGGAAGTTAATACTCTTAGCTTTCAAAGTTAATATTGTGGAAAACTAGAAGGAGGGTTGAATAGTTTACCGATTAAAAACTTTGTTTTGAAACTTATTGAAAGATCAATTGATGTTGATCTTAGATATGTTAGTGAAACTATGTAAACAATATATAAAGAGTAGATAAGGAAAGAAATAATCAAACCACAACAAGTTGTTTATAGTGGTTCGGTCTACAAGGACTCTTTTTCCTTGCCCTACTCCACTCCCCGAGTCTCACACTCGAGAGTTTAACTTCACTAGTCAACAAGCTCCTTTCACCGACGGAGAAACCTTTACACTTCGCTTACACACTATTTTCGACACTAAGCTAAATGTGGAGTTCTTTTCAAGGGTACAACCACTCCCACACACAATGTATTTTAAGGACTAAAATACTAACCACTCACACTCACAAGATTATGATGGTTTGGTACAACAATGAAGTATAAATCGACACAAGATCATACAACAATATACAAACAAGACTTGCAACTTCTCATTGAAGCTTGAATGTGACTTGATTTTCTTTGCTACAAAAGAGATCACAAATATGATATGAAACTGAGTTAGAAAGGTTAGAGAGAAGGAATGTATGAGAGTATGATAGAAAGGGATGAAAAACTACTTGGTTAGGCTATGCTATTTATAGCCAAAACACTCAGCAAGCACCACGGACCACGGAACCCTTGAAAGGGTTACGCCCGTTATAATATTTGGTGCCGCCGAGGTCTGACAGCAAGATCTCAAAATCTTACCAAAGTCAACCATATCTATGCAAGATTGTGTAAGATATGTAGAGCCTAAATCTACACAAAGTATCTAGTGAATTCTTCTAATGATTTCAATGATGCACTACATGATGTCATGTGTTTGTTTTTCTATTTTTAAGAAATATGCAAATACATATGTAATGTTTAGTTTTTAAGAAACTAAAACATTCTAAAAACTACTATTATACATTATGGTTTAGGTTCATATCAAGATATGATTAATCACAATGTAAATGCTTGAGTGATGAAGATAAAGCTTGTTTTAATATCTATTAGACTTGACAAGCTTTAAGCTTTATAAAAATTAAATTTACTTTTGTCGTTAACAAAACTTAGGTAAAGATAAAAAATATAAATAACGTTTAATGACGATATTTGTATTAACAATCTCTCCCTTTTTGTTGAGGACAAAACATAAATTTTATTTTTATAAAAGATGTAAAGATTGTACAAGAGTTATAAAAATATTAGTTTTAGAACTTGAAAGAAAAATGATAATGCAAGTATGTCCAATATAGACATGATGTTGACTTTTCGGAAAGTCAAAGTCTTCACTAGTTGAAGCATGATGTTGACTTTTTATAAAGTCAAAGTGTGCGATTGACTTTTCAAAAGTCAAATATTACCAATGAAGTATCATGTTGACTTTTTCAGAAAGTCAATGTATGCAGTTTGACTTTTTCAGAAAGTCAAATCTAACCAAGTTCTATATATTTCTCCCCCTTTTTGTCTCAACAAAAAGAAGATGCGAGGCGGAATGTGTAATGAGCCCTTAGCCATTATCTCCCCCTTGACCAATGCTCCCCCTAAATTGGGTGCCAATAGAAAGATACATGGATTGTGAAAAAGCTACAAAAAGAATTGTTAGTAATAAGCATCATCATAAGCAATTCCAAAGACTATGTAATAAACAACAACAATATAAGAAACACCATTCATTCATTAAAATTTTTTATGACTTTAAGAATCATGAAAGGAGAACACAATGAAGTGTTTAATACAATGATAAAATAATAAAAAAAATTATCCAAAAAAAATACAAGAAAATCCTAAAAAATGCTTAAAAGAAATAATCTATGACCCTCCTATTGAGGTGGTGGATGAGCAAGAGCATTTAGGCGCTCGAGGATGTGATTGAGGATGAACCTCATTTCCTCTTGAACTCATGGACCATCACCCGTGTCCGTTCGGTTGTTTGGGCGGTTTGCTTACAATTGGAGCAACCATGCCTAGGAGGGTAGTATGGTTGATGATTTTGTGGTGGTGGAATGGTGGAGGTTTTGGTGTTGGTGTTGGTGTTGGTGTTTGGTGTGGTGTTTGCATTTGCATAGCATCACTTAGATGAGAATCTACCATATTTGAGAATTGGTGGAGATGTTGGAGTTCGGCTTGAATCTCTTCTCTTGTGGGATGATCTTTCCACATGGACTCCACAATGTCCTCTATGTGAGGAGACATTGATGTAGGAAGTGGTTGATTCCCATATAAAGGACCATGGATATCCTTGTGGATAGGGTGGAAGAGAAGAGGTATTGGCCCTAACGGGGCGTTTGGGTCAAATGATGGTCTTGGAGACTCATGAGCAATCCGCTCAATAGTACCAAATGATGGTAGTGGTGGTGGATGATTGGGCCTAGGAGACAAATCCTCCAAGTCTTCCAAGAAAGGATTTGGAGAAGTAGGTGGTATGAAAATAACTCCAATGGGATGAGTGTTGGAGATTTTGGAGGTGATGGTGATTTTGATGTTTGGACGGAGCCGGTGGTGGTGAGCTAAGAGTCTTTGTTGGTGGTGGATTAGTGATGGTAATAGGTGATTGTGGAGGTGGTGTAGGAGTAGCTAAAGTGAGGTTTGTGTTATCCCTTATGGGAGATGAGATGGTTAGTGGAGATGACTCGGAGGAAGAGCTTATGTTGACAAAGCAACAAGGTCTTACGCTAATTCTAGCGGTTTTCTTGCAAGGCTTGGTTGATGGTGAAGTTTTGTCATTTTGACTTAAGCTTTTGCTAGTAGATGGTGAGAATTGAGAAGGTGTGAAGATGATCATGGTAAAACCTCTTAATTTATAGGAATGGAGAATTATGGAGAAGTGTGTTTGATTTGATGTTAAACCATAGAAGAGATGAGGTTTCTAATGATTTTGAAGTGGGTTTAATGCTAGTCATATCACCCAAGTCAATCCATACAAGAAGGATGGAGTGAAGAGACAAAGATTTGCAATAAATGTGTTCTAATGATTATGAGATCTTAACAATCAGATTACCCACGGATTGCAAGGAACCAAATTTTTTGTTCCTTCCTTTATGCAAAAGGGCTCCTTGGATAGATTTTTCAAATTTTTAAATTTTGGTGGGAAATGGATTTCCTATATGCCTAAGTATGTTAGACTAGTTCTAATATGGGTAATAACTAGTCAAGATTAACTTACAAGCAATGTATGGTAATTTGGAATGTCGAAATAAGCGAAATTCAGAAAATTACATGTAGGATCCACGACACCAAAAATTACACATGGTGGAACCGAAAAATGGTGCCACTGGTCCGCCTCTGATATGTATGGCGGTACCAAATTCCATAACAGACGGTACCAAATTTTTGGTGTCGTCTGATCCGTGGACACCAGAAAAGTTCACAGAATGGGTTTTTAAGGGTCGGGGACTTTTCCGAAACCTAAAATTTTGCTCAAAACATGTGACATTAATTATTTCTAGTTAGGAAAAGTAAATAACATATACACAAACATAGTGGAGCATAGACTTTGACCAAGGGCTAACGATTTTCACATTAAAGTGAAAATAGGTAAAATTTGATAACACGCTTGTGATATCCCCCTGCATGAAATTGTTAGCATACATCATTGTTTTGAGTTATATTATCATCCTACAAATAAAAATCAACCAAATTGTATCAAACATTAAAGTTAATGTCTTGTTCCAAACACTCGTTAAAACGACCCTCACTTGTCGAACTTCTTGTAAATCTTGTTCATCATCCTACCAAGGCACTTGAACATCCCCTTGGTTTGCTTGAACTCCGATGATTCATTCTCAATCTCAGGAAGAGACGCATAATACTCATGAGGTGGAAGGCAAGAATTTAGAAGACCATCCTCGGAGCTATTTGATGATGATGATGATGGAGTTGGAGGTTTTGCTCTTTTGCCTTTTGTCTTAGCCACTCGCTCGTCACTCAAGGGCACAAAGATGTGAGGGATGAGCTCATAGTGAAGCTGCAACCCTTTTGGGCTTGGTGGAATTGGCGCAAAGGCTCTATAGAGACGGGTGAGAAGGTCCCTTAAGGAAGAGCAACCGATCCTTGAGTTGGAATGTCAATCATTCTCCTAGCAATGAAGTAGGCTAAATTGAATGGTTGACGGGTGGACAAGTTGTAGAGCATGTGACAAAGGCAAGCGTTGATATGATCCCTATTCCCTATGGTGCTAATGACGTTGGCTCTAAGTAGTTCCTCCCATTTCTTAAATTCGGGCTTAAGTTTATTGAGCTCCATTCCATATGGATCTCGGTTCACCTCCTTTTCCTTTCGGGTGACACGGGTTATATCACAACTTGGGGTAAATAGGAGCTCACGGATGACATCCTTATCCGCTAAAGGAGTTTGGTAGGGAAGAGAGCGGTCATTGATTGCATCAAGGATGGTGAGTGACCACTTATCCGAGTAGACACATGTCCCTCGGTTGGGAATTCCTAGCACTTGAGCCTAATTGGGTTAAGGAGATGGTGTAGTCGTTTTGATTAATCTTGAACCTAAGGCTAAACTCATCTTCTTTATCAATGAAACCGGTGACACTAGCATAGAACTCTAACACAAACCTAGGACAAATAGGTTCATCGATGTCAAGGAGACAATCGAATTGAATAGCGGCTAGCTCTTGACGGAGATTGGTATTTTAGACAAAAGAGGAGTGAATGGTTCTACCCTCATGGAAGTACCTTGTTTCTAGACTCTTAAAGATTTCGACTTGTTCCTTGGAAAGTCCTTTGGTTTTGTGATGTTTGGGAATGTAGTTAACGGTATCCTTGTGATCATAGAATCTTGCGGCTACCATGGTTATTCCTATGAGCAAGAATTTACATGTTAAAAAATGAGAATAAACTTAACGTTTTGATTCTAGTGTGTGCCTATATGAAAACGATTTGGAGTTGCGATTATCTCGACTAATTTTATGCATAAAATAGTCTTTAGTGGGGGTGTTTGGCAAACGACATGAGATAACCCAAATGCTCCTAATTTAATGTAGCTTCATTTGAATATACCAGGGAATGCATATTAGTTATGCAATACCTTTAGTATTCAAGAGCATGCAAGTGATGAAAATTTAACGTTTCTATTTGTATTAACAATGAAAAATTGTTTTCCTACAAGTGAGAAGCTTTTCAAAAAGTTTTGACATGGGGTGTTTGGTTATTTGAATAAAACCTTATAGTCATTATCTTTTGATTAGTGGGAAACATGATTTGTTTATGCAATATGATAATGTAGTACCTAATTTCAATGACTAGTTATGCAATTTGCCAATTGAATCCATGTTTTGTACAAGAATATACACAAACCCCATGTAATGATTTTGTGCACAAATTAGAATCCTAGACTCAGAATTAAGAGATAAAATGTAGTTAGGATACTTACAATGATGTTATCTCTAGTGATTAGTGGGTGAGAAAATGTCAACAATGAGTTAGGTCTAAGGTTTACACGTTTTGGTAAAGTAGGTTGTGAGGAAGAAGATATTTTGTAGGTAGCATTTTTGCAATCGTAGTCACCACGGACGCACGGCACCAAATTTTTGGTTCCGCCTTTGTTGTCGTTTGGTGTCGTGGGTACGATAGAGTGTTTCAAACAAATTTGTTTTGTTTTGTTTGTTCTAAAGTTTAGGCTATGTTTTACCTACATGTTTGGTTCCATTAATCCCAAACGAAGGATATAACTTTTCACATACACATCAAACCATAACACAAAGTGGCGTATAAGATGGAATTCTAGAGAGAAAGTTAGAGGTTTAGGGAACTTAGTGAGAGAAAGTGAAAGATATTATTATGAGCTCCAACTCTACCTTGGAAGGTAGAGAGTATTTATAGTCTTACATAACTCGCCACACTTTGCGGGCGTGGATCGGGCATACAGATGGGTAAAGACCCGTCCGTCCTCCACGGTGTTACTTAACTAAATACTACTTAGCTTAAAATAACTACGACTACGAGCTTTTAACGATTACATATACTTGAGGTGACCGACTCTTTAATACATGGAATTTCTAATTCTAACAATCTCCCCTAAGGAGGTCACCTCAATCATGTACTAAAATTACATTGAATACAAATAGATATTACACTAACAATTGTTCTTGCATTCTTGATGTAGTACTTTGCTCCTAAGCTCGTAGTCATTGATTCTTCTCATTGCATGTTTGGTTAATCCAAGTGGAGGTCTTTACCGATCCACGTGATAATAATTTTGAGCCATCTTTTGAGATCATCAACTATCAAAAATCTCGAGACATCCATTGTGGTGTTGGTATTATGTGTGTTGTGACTTTGGGACCGACATGCTCACATTACGGATCATGATATCTTCTCATCGAGTAGCGGAAGCTTTCGTTGAATCATGATATTGGCGCAGCAGTAGCGAAGCATGGAGTGAAAATATCGAGTCATTGATGCACTAATCATGATTTCTTTTGAGATGAATGTGTTAAGTGAGCATGCGGCTATGGATTGACCGCTTCATTCGATCACCGCAAACGTCGGGTGTACCGCATACAACAAGATTAGCAATAAATTGCACAAAGTGTCTTTGACCACTTTAGTTGAATTGAGGTACACGCCCACGGTTCCTCGTTGATCGAAGACATGTCCGCTCGTGATCGGTATATTTCTAAGAATTTCCTTGACGGGGTTTCGCAATGTTCTAGGTGTTCTCAAACCGAACGTCTCAAAGAAGACAACACGGAGTGAGTGAACCAATAATTTTAAGTCCACCGATTGATGAAAAGAGATTTGAAAACAATCATGTATTGCTCAATAGAAATTGTTTTGCAATAAAATGAAGGTTTTATTGAAAATCAATTATCAATCATAAAACACCTTTGATTTGAAAATTAGTACACGGTCGATGTGCTAAAGAAAAGAGTTTATAAGCACAAAGACCGGTTTTTCAAAGGTATCCGTCAATCCATAACTCGAACTGTGATTGATTCAAGATATTGAATCGCCCCATTGTTTACATTCGGTTGTCACATGGTTGATCTATTTGATATATCTCACATGCCACCTACCAGAGCTTGTTTGATGATGGCTCCGTAAGGCTTTCCATCTTCATTGTGAATATGTAAACATATCACTCGGATGTTCCGCAATACCACAAGGATAATGCGTGGGACTCAAGATATAATCTCTCTTCCACATTGTGTGAAAAAGAGAGTCTTCATTGAAAGTGTCCTAATGAGATTTATTGATGATCTCGTGGCTCTAGACTCAATTTGTGCATGATTGGATCCTATAACGGAGACTAGGGAGAGGGTCTCCTTCTTCAATATCAACAATCTCTAAGAGAAAGTCGATAGATAATGTTGGTTCCCGTGAGAATGAAACAAGTCCTTTTAAGAGGATCTTGAGTGGTTTGGAAAGTTGAAGTGCGTGCGTCTTTGGGTCCATGATGTCTTGTCTTCAATACCGATGTTACCATCAAGAGCATATGAATTGAACCGGTTTTCGCCTAAGGTTGAATAAATGGAGGGCTATTTATTTTCACCCTTTCTCATTCAATTCTTTTAATTCTTCAACCCTTGAGTGCTTACCGAGACTTCATAGCTAGAACCTTGTTGGGTTTATTCCAAGACTAGCTCGGTCTTAGTCCGCACTCTTCCCATATCTCATTTTTCTCCTTTTATCATCATACCTAAGGACTTCTACACTAACTAGTGGATAGTCCTCGGTAGATCCTTCCGGTTCGGCGGATCATGGGAACACATACCTAACCTTATCATCCTTATATCACCGTACATAAAGTAAAGTTGGTAGGTCTATTTGGTATTGTTCATCCGCCATTTAAACCAATTGAAAATCATTAGAAAATCAATCCGAGATACTTGTGATATAATATCAAAGCATTTTGTACCGAATTGTTTTTGATATTTTAGAACGAGAACTCCCCTCAACATGTGCATCAAATATTTGAAAATGTTTTGCACATGGAGGCAAGAGAAAGAATTAACTTCTTTTATTACCATTTTCTAAAGATATCAACATCACTTCC
This sequence comes from Chrysanthemum lavandulifolium, assembly GCA_022545495.1. NCBI lineage: Eukaryota > Viridiplantae > Streptophyta > Magnoliopsida > Asterales > Asteraceae > Chrysanthemum > Chrysanthemum lavandulifolium. The sequence goes on from CM040243.1 coordinate 139,386,180, forward strand.
TCAATCAAGACAAGTAGATAAAGCATTTGGGAAGGATGAGGTTTCCATGAATTTGCTCCCCTCAATATGTGCCTCGAGGTTTGAAAAGAGTTTTGCACATACTAGAGGAACCTGCACATTGAGATAAATGATCACGTTTCAAATCATAGGTGTAAGATAGATGCTCCCCTCAACATGTGAATGGAAAATTTGAAATCGTTTGTCACATGTGGAAGGAAAGCATGTACATCCTTATAAAACCATTTACCCGATTATCGGTTTAAATCCAATTTAAATCACACATTCTCCCCGATCACAATTATCAAATCATTTGAGATTTGTGATCTCTTATAGATTTAAATTGATTTTGAAGGCTTTGAGGAGAATTGTGACTTGATTATGAAAGCGTTTTAAGCGATATGGATCGGATTTTAAAACTTTAAACTCCATTGATAAAACATGCATGAATATCTTTTGAAAACAATTTAATGCCAAATAACTTTTTAATTTAATTGAAATCATTCTCCCCTCAATCAATGACATAGGTTGTTGATTGAGAGATTGATATTTTGACAAATAAGTCCTGATGATTATCAAAAATAGAGATTGAGTTATTTTTCAAAGCATTTAGTTTTCATGAGATAAATGTTTATAGAATCGAGCATTGAATTTTGAAAACATGATAAAGTATGGCTTTGTTCTTTCTTTAAAAGCGGGTTATTGCTGAAATGACAATAAACCATTGTTTCTCTTTCTCTCAATTTTTGATTTATTTATTTTTTTTTTTTTTTTTTTAAAGAATTCGAACAACATCTAAAGTCCGTGTCATTCTTTGAATGACAAAGACAAAGACCGTAGATATAATCGAACCAAGAAAAAGCATAACAAATTGACAATAATTTTTGAAGATTTTTCAAATTTTTCAAATTTTATGGATTTTAAAGGTTTATATATATATATATATATATATTATATATATATATATATATTATATATATATATATATTATATAATATATATATATATATATATATATATATATATATATATTAGGTTTTATAATTTTGTAAATAGATACAAGAGATAGATAGACCTTTACTCCTCGTCTTCCTCCTCAAGACGTTTGAGAGTTTCGGTTGAAGGCTTTTCAAGCCAAGGCGTGGAAGAATAAACTCAAACGTTCTCTTGGAAGAGCTTTGGTGAAGATGTCCGCTAAGCGATATTCGACCTCACAAAATATAGTTCCACCACACCTTTTCCACTTGTTCTCGATGAAATGATGTCGAATGTCGATATGCTTTGCTCTAGAGTGTTGAACGTTGTTGCATGAGAGAGCAATAGCACTTTATTATCACATCTGAGAGGATTTTGTTGAATTCAAAGCCATAGTCGATAATTGAGATCTCATCCATAAGATTTGAGCACAACAAGATGACATGGCTATGTATTCACCTCTGTAGAGGAAATAGAAGTACTCATTTGCTTCTTTGAAGACCACTCACAAGCTTATCACCTAAAACCGAGCACCTCTCGATGTACTTGACGAGTATCTTGACACTGCATGATCGGATCGCATAGGCCGTTAGTGACATACCGGTGTCCTTCGGTACCATAGACCCATATTGATGGTTCCTTGGAGATACCGAAGACCCGCTTAACCGCTTCAAGGTGCTTTTAATAGGCTTAGCACGGTATCTAGCACACATGCAAACAGAGAACAAGATTTACGGTCTACTAGTTGTGAGGTACATCGGGGTTCCAATCATACTACGATATTTAGTTTGGTCAATCATGATCCCCGAGTGGTCCTCATCTAGTTTGGTTCGATCAATCATGGGGTGTCAAAGGGTCACTTGAATCAAATCCAAATTTCTTTAAGATCTCGGTTGCATATTTGGATTGATTTATGAAAATGCCTCCTGGACTTTGCGAAATTTGTAATCCCAAGAAAAATGACATTTGTCCCATCATTGACATTTGAAATTTTGAACTCATTTCATTTGAAAACGATCACATTCCATTGGGTCATTGAGGCAAAAATAATATCATCAACATAAATTTGAACATGAATTAAATGTTTGCTCGACTTCCGGTGAACAATGTTGGATCAACTGCTCCTTTGATAAATCCGGTAGATAGAAGAAACTTTGATAGTGTATCATACCATGCCCTTGGAGCTTGCTTTAAACCGTAAAGAGCCTTCTTCAAACGATAAACGTGAGTAGGATGCTCTTGATTCACAAATCCTTCAGTTGGTGGACGAGACAACTTCTTTAAGATCTTCATTCGAAATGCCGTCTTTACATCCATCCGATAGACTACCATGTTCTTACTAGCGGCATTAGCCAAAAGATTCGATTGCCTCGATTCGAGCAAGCTGGAGCAAATGATTCTTCAAAGACAATACCTCCTCTCGACGGTATCCTTTAACAACTAATCGAGCCTTGTTCTTCAACACATCACCATGCTCATCAAGTTTCACTTTAAAGATCCATTTTAGAGCAATAATCATAGCACGATCTGAGCGGTACTAACTCCCATACATCAAGTCGATCAAACTCATGAATTTCATCTTGCATGGCATTGAACCAACTATCTTCATTCATGGTGGTTTTAACATCTTTTGGTTCGATCTTAGATAGTACGGAGTTGAAGAAGCACCATAAGGCATCGGTTGCAAGTTGTTTCCGTGTTGATACAGACGAGAGGGATTACCAATGATGTTGTCTAGTAGATGATCGTGAGTCCATTTTCTAAGGTGTTCATGTGGCATTTGTTGATGGACCGAGGTAGCGAGTCGATGTCTCCTGAAGAAGATGGTTTCGATGATGATTCGAGAGCAAATATGTTTTCAAATGGAGCATCTTGAGAGTTGCAAAGGATTAACTTCATCATTGATGCGTAAACATTTCCATGATGTACATTTGAAGAATGATGATTTGTTGATGAATCGAAGGATCGGCAGTGCTTCTTGACTTAAAGATATTGAAACCGATGGATTGACTTCATTCACGGAATATGAGCATCCCTCGTAGTAGGATCGACACCTCATTAGTAGTTGGATCATAATGTTCATCAAACATTGGATCAAACAATTTCTTTACATCATCTTCGATGGAGGTACATATGGTGTTTCTTGAGAAGAGTTTGGAACAAGGGATGAACCAATAGGACTGTTATGAAGTGCGGGTCCGAATGGATTGTCCAGGAGCCATTTGACCGGTCACTCATCAAACGAACGTGAATTGTTTCCATGATATTTCGGGTTCTTTTGTTGTAGATTCGGTATCCCTTTTGTTTGGTGCATATCCTACAAATACTCCAATGTCGCTTTAGCTCTAAGTTTGCCCAAGTCTTGACCTCATTAGTTGGATAGCATAAGGCACCAAACACACGAAGGAAAGATAGATTAGGTTTCTGTTGTGGACAAGTTCATATGGAGTTTTTCCATGAATGGTGTGAATCGTGAACGATTTTGTGTGTAGCATGCTTGTGGCAATGGCTTCACCAGGAGAAACATTAGAACCTTTGAGTAAATCAAGATTGTTCTAGCGGCTTCAACAAGAGTTCGATTTCGCCTTTCAACTACACCGCTCGTTGAGGGGTTCGTGGAACACTTCTTTGATGGTCGATTCCAATGCTTTCATAAAATTCACTAAGTTGTTTGTTGACAAACTCGGCCCATTGTCTGTTCGATAATTCGACGGTTTTGTTTAGTCGAACTCGCATTTGTTTGATGAGTTTGATGATGATATCGAGTTTCATCCTTTGTCCTTAAGAACTTGACCCTGTGAATCTAGAATAATCATCAACCACAACTAACACATATTTCTTCCCAAAGATATTCGCACCTCATTGGTCCACATAAATCCATATGAATCATATGAAGAACTTATGTGATGAGTTAGTAGGTTTGGGTTTATGGGCATACTTCTTGCTTTTTCCCAATTGACATGTCGAACAAAGATGATCCTTTTCATACTTTAGTCTAGGTAGACCTACAACTAAGTCCTTTCTAGAGAGATCATTGATGGTGCCAAGTTCAAGTGATTGAGACGACGATGCCATAACCATGACTTTGTTTTAGAAGCCTTTGATAACAAGCAAATTGGTGAAGACTTCATCATGTCATCGATAGAGATAGTGTATAGATTTGAACCACGAGTTCCTCTTAAAAGTTCTTTTCCATTAAGATCTCTAACAAAGCGGTATGTTTTCTCAAGGCTACTTCTAGATCGTAATCACGAATTGACCAACGAGAGAACAAGTTATGACCAAAACCTTCTACATAGTACACCACGGAGATGACACTATCACCAACAACATAATCTCCATAACCCATAATAGCACCGAAATGATCATTACCAAATCTAATCGTCCGATGAATTTGCTCACGGTTCATGAGCGTGACCGGTCTCTGTCATATGCTTGGAACGACTGAGTCCAGTACCACGAGCGATTTGAACGATCCGCAGTTGAACAGAGACAAGAATGGATAATCGGATAATTGGGATCCCCATGCAAGAATGGGTTCCATTTGGTTAGTAACAATGGTTGGAACACCCACATCGTAAATAGAAGCATTCATATCGTAAATTAAGGCAATGGAATCATTGTGAATAGATGCAATACTAGTGTCTCAGATAGCCCTATTCACAGATGTGACCACTTCTTAGGGAATAGTTCTACCAAGAGGCATCCATTTTCTAGTGGGCATTGTCCGATTAGTCTTATGACCAATGTATCCAATAATAGCCTATCTTACTAAATGTTCTTCCTGTGGGTTTCCATTGTTTTCTAACTCTCTTTCGCTTTTGCCTTTTAGCCTTTTTAGCATGAATTTTAGCATTAACAATATTAAGCGGACAATTAACATTATTAGGCAAAACATTAACACCACATTCATGATTAGAAAGTAATTCAAGCAATCATCAATACAAGGTTTGCAAATAGTATCGAATTGAATTAATTACAAGACGCCTATGGCTAATACTAGAATCAACACGATTCGTTTTATTCGGCTCAAACTTAAAGTTCCTAGATTGTTCTTCTACTCTCTTCCAAAGGCACATTCTTAGCTTGAGAGGTCCTATCATTCCTTGTATTGTCTTGAGACTTTGACCGCTCCCTTTAATGTCACCGATTACTCTGTAGAGGAATGGGAACATTAGTTTGTTTTACTACTCTTTGCACCACCGTTTAGATGTCTTGGGATCCGAACTACATGCAGTGCACTAAGGTTCACTTTCTTAACATTAGAAGTCTGAGATTAGTACTCCTAGGAGGCACATTTGAGTTCTCTTTCCTAGTATTGAAATCTAAAATCGAACTACTTAAAGACACACTACTCCTCACATTCAAACTATTGGGAATCGAGTGAATGTCATGTTTGGCCTTAGGCATCGAGCATGGAATCAAAGGGTTAACTCTCTCACCTAATGTCTTTGGGCATATAGTGATCAAACATTCTAAGATTTCTTGAGATCGTTTGGCATATAAGCATGCATGTCCAATTGCATTATCATGAGGTTTCTCTAGCTTATCCTCTTCAACAATCTCACGTAGATATTCTAAGCAATCCTTAAGGGATGAGAAATATGTTTGAATGGCAAGTTTGTTGTTCCTTAGATGAGGGGACATATGTCACAGATAAAGTAGATTTATTACAAGAGTGAACCTTAGATACAACATTCTCCCCATTGATCATTGGCATTTTCCCTTTACCCGACTCTTCGATTCTCAATTTCCTTTTGCAATGAAGTTATTTGTTCGTTGTGTTTGTTACGAGTGACTTTAATTGATTCAAATAACTCATTGAAATGACGTTTAACCTTTTCATTCTCTTCTAGAAAACTTTCGTTTCCTTTTGTAAAGCATTTACTAGGTTTTGAAGATGAAAGTTTGAGAATTTCGAGAATCTAAAGGAAGAGGCATTTGGGAACCCGTCATATTGTTCGTTTGACCCTTTAATTGAGAGATTTGGACTTTCAACTTTTGATCGTGTTACAATGAGCATGAATCTGCTCATCTCGTTTGTTTATTTGAAAAGCGCATCAAACTCGGAGCATCCGAAGATGTCTTGAAATTTGAAGTTTTGACATTTTCTTTAAGATGTTGATATTTTAGTTGTAGATTAAAATGCTCAACTTCTAGTTTAGAAAATGTTTAACCAAATTGTCATGATCATCCGTTCAATTTTCTCATTTAGTTTAGAATTAGTTTTTCAAGCTCAATGACACGATCATGGGAGACTTTCAAAGCAATGATAGTTCATGAAATTGAAGCATTAATAGAGCAATTAGTAGCGAGTGTAAAAAACATCTTGAGCAACACATTCAAAATAAGATTCTCATTCAATGTATGCAAGTTCTTCCTCTCGATCTCATTATATTTTAATGCTCGCTCATAATCACTAATTTCAACTATTATTGCATCAAATTCCTTTCCATTCCCTTAATATCGGTTTCTATCCCTTTTAAGACTCTCAAAGTGTTCCTTTAAAAGTTTAAAGAAGGGCATGACCTCGCTTAAATAACATTCTTTCATTTGTTCAAAACCCTTTCTCCTTCAAGAATACCGGTGGGTGTGATCCTTTTCTTGCAAGTTTTCTCAAAATCAACAAATAGTTGAAAAATAACATATTGGCTAATTAAGATATTGCTTTTAGTGGCAATTGTTCTAGGAACAAGATGCATTGGTGTATTAGGAGGATACATGAGTTTTAGGCATTTTCCAAAGGGAGGATTTGTTTCAACAATATTTTCGACTTTTCGCTTATCTAAATCCATTTTCCGTAAGACTTGTTCGGAGTCAACAAAGTCCGAGGCTTAAACATGTTTAATGCAATCCAGTTTTCCTTCTTATAATCATGAGGTGTGATATTTATTTTCTTCTCTTTGCATTTAGGGTCATCTAATTTTTGTTCATCCTTTCCTAGTGACTTCATCCGATTTCTTATCTTCCTCGGTGCACTCAACGCAACTAGGTTTCTATCTAGGTTTAAGAATTTCATTACCATCATAAATCACCTTATGAGCATTTCTAGCCTTTTGATTACCTCTGGATTTGGTTCCTCAACAAGGGAATGCTATGCTTATCGCTTAAGACCCGATGCTTAGTGACCATGTGAGCGATTGAATGGTGTTTCCTTGTATGTACAACTTGTTTTCAAGTTTGTTTTCAAAGTTTTCGATTAGAAAAATCTCTCAAGAGCTTTGATTCTTTTGCATTAAATTCTTGCTTAAGCATTTTCACATTTTCTTGAAGTTCTTGTTTTTGCTTATTTGCTTTAGAAAACTTTTCTTGCAAAGAATTTAACTCTTGTTTCAATACTTCTTCTCTAAAATTACTTTTTCTAATGATTGTACGTGCTTGGTCATCCATTTCCCGCTCACGAGTGGTCAACTCAAATTTTGCACGTTGTTCATAAATAGCAACACATTCTTTATAGGCATTTAGTTCGTAGATAATGGAATCATCAGAGCACATGCGGTGAATTCATCAAAACATAGTCATTGTTGATCGCAGAAGATGCATCACTAGGTACAACTTCACTTTCACTTTGTTTCACATATTGATCATATGGGACAATATTGATATTACCCATATTTTCAATATTTGATTCAAAAGTTTCGGTTGGTTGTACTTTGTCATGCATCTTTTGCACATCAACATCATCATATAGCTTTAATACCTCCGAGATGAGTTTGTCCTTTGATGGGCCACTTGTGGTGAAGAAGAGACCTTGGGAGACACCATTGGAGAGATGCTAGCCATAAATATTGTGTGTGCATGGGTCCATCATCCACATCAGTCGTAAGCATCGCAATCACCGACTTGAAAGGCATTTTGATGATTGTGACCTATCTCCGAATGGGTCGCTCATCTACATCTCGCATCATAGGTCTTGGCATTGCCTCGAGAAGAAACAACAATTCCTCTTCATTCAAAGTAGCACCATTGTCCCGAGCTTGAGCCAAGAACATCTTATCTCTCAAGTATTCGGCATTTTGTGGACGCTTTGGAGATGTGCGCCTTGCAAAGTGTCCTCACCACCACGCTTAAAGCATTTGATTGGCTTAACTTGACCTTGATTACCATTTCTTCCTCGATTACGTTTCCAACATAACCTCTCCCACCCACCTCTCCCCGATCATACTGTCTTTCCGAATCGGGTTGCACCACGATCCTTCCATCTTTAACAAATGGCTTGATTGTGTGGGTTAGATGCATATGAGGTTGTTGTTGGTTTGTGGGAGAGAGTTCATGTTTTGACTAATGAGTAGAGCTAGTTGATTAACGATGTTATCCACGTGTGCATCAAAGATCGCCTTGTTTGAACATAGGATCGGGGATGAGTTTGTGATTACCATTACCCGTGGGAATGACTTGTGATGCTTTGGTTGTGATTCCAATGTTTGAGTAGAAAGGCGTTGAGTCATTAGATGAACTTGTCTCACCTGGTTGGTTTTGAACCGATTGAGAATCAACTTTTCAAACATGGCATGTCTCTCATTTCAAGGAGGAAGGCATAGAGTTGCTCATAGTTTGTATTCTTCAATCCTTTAGTGAGTTTCACGATGTGACAAACTTGTGCCATTCGGGATTCATGTTGTTTACAAACTTTGAGTTCAAATTGAATATTAGGCATAGTCATTTTGATGTTCCTCATGTCATTCACCAACTTATGAAATCTCACATAGTACTCATAAACACTCTCATCCGGTTTCATCTTGAAGTGCTCAAATTGGCCATAGAGTTGTGATTCTCTGTCTTCCATAGTTAATTCGAACACGAGAGAAGCATCTTGACATTATTCCAAACGCCTTTGCTTCGGTGTTGTGATTGATCGACTTGTAGATGTCTTTAGGAAGACCTTGAAGAACAATGTTAGAAGCCCCGATATCGCATCGAATCTCTTTTCTCCTTATCATCAAGCTCATCATACATCTTAGGTCCGTCCATTCCGTAGATCGAGTTCCATCTTCATTAGTATCAAGTACATCTCTTGTCGCCTCAACTCGATATGGTCCTTCATCAATGGATTTGAGAATGTTGACACCATTTTCCTTTCAAGGCAATACAATCGATTCGTTGAGCCCAAGAATCGTAGTCGATTCTGTCAAGCATGGGTGGACGAGTATCTAAACCATTGCTTGAACATCCTCGCAACAAATGGAGATGATTGTAGAAACGTTGGTAGACATGATGACAAATTATACGGGATTTTATAACTCTATGATTAAACCGGGAAATAGATTCTTTCACGGATTTTACTAAATCAAGAGAAAACCGTAAACAATCACTCAAGTCGCTAGATGATAACCTAAGTCGCTAGAAAATAAATGCACTAAGTCGCTAGAAATTAGTGCACTAAGTCGCTAACCCTTAACTATTCCACCTAAGTCGCTAGAGTCCCAAGTCGCTAAACAAAAGCAAGTCGCTAAATAGTAACTCGCTAAGACTAAGTCGCTAGCAAAATTTTGCAAGAATTGCTAAGACACAAGTCGCTAGATATCAAGTCGCTAAAGAGCAACTCGCTACTTACTAATTCGCTAACACAAGTCGCTAACCGTAGTGGATTATGCCACTACTTGTCTTTAAGTCGCTAGGTCTAAGTCGCTAACTCCACTAACTATAACTCGCTACTTAAAAATGTAAAGTAAGTCGCTAGCAAGAAAACAAGTCCGAGGCTAAGTCGCTAGCTTGAAAACATCACAAACATCACTTTTCAATCCAAAACAACCCAACCAAGATTATTCAAGCTACCAAATGAAAACCTAAACACTTTTGATGATTCTAAACATAAAAGTACTAACAAAATTCAAGCTTTAACACAAGAAATCAACCAAATGATGCACAAACCACTAAACTTTTCAAACTCAAAACCACCTAAAACCACTAGAAATCCAAAGATGTGCAAGATATGATCTAACCATGGCTCTTGATACCAATTAAAGGATATAACTTTTCACATACACATCAAACCATAACACAAAGTGGGCGATAAGATGGAATTCTAGAGAGAGAAAGTTAGAGGTTTGGGAACTTAGTGAAAGAAAGTGAAAGATATTATTATGAGCTCCAACTCTCTACCTTGAAGGTAGAGAGTATTTATAGTCTTACATAACTCGCCACACTTTGGGGTGTGGATCGTGCATACAATGGGTAAAGACCGTCCGTCCTCCACGGTGTTACTTAACTAAATTACTACTTAACTTAAAAGAACTACGACTACGAGCTTTCTAACGATTACATATACTTGAGGTGACCGACTCTTTAATACCGGGAATTTCTAATTCCTAACACAAACCAAGTCTAAGAAGATTAAATGGTTCTCGTTTGAGAGGCTTAGTTAGAATGTCGGCAATGTTGTCTTCGGAGGACACTTTCTCAATTGAGATGTTTCCTTTTTGAACATTGTCGCGAAGAAAGTGATGACGGATTTCAATATGCTTTGTACGAGCATGTTGGACGTGATTTTTGCTGAGATCAATAGCTCCTTTGTTGTCGCAAAATATAACGATATCGTTGAGATGAATTCCGTAGTCCACGAGAGCTTGCTTCATCCAAAGAGCTTGTTGACATGCTTTTCCGGCTGAGACGTACTCGGCTTCAGTAGTTGAGATAGCTAAAGTCGTTTGTTTCTTTGCAAACCATGAGGTGAGACATTGTCCGACAAAAGTACAAATACCACTTGTACTTTTTCTATCAACATAGTCACTGGCATGATCCGAATTGGCATACACTATAGTTTCTACACCCGTTCTTTTGGGATACCATAATCCTAAACATGTCGTTCCCTTAATGTATCTAAATATCCTTTTCAAGGCTTCTAAGTGTGATACCTTTGGATTTTCTTGAAAGCGAGCACATAGACAAACACTAAACATAATGTCGGGTCTACTAGCCATGAGATAGAGTAAGCTACCGATCATTCCTCTATATTTAGTGTTATCTACCGATTCACCTTCCTCATCCTTGGTGAGTTTAGTGTCCGAGGACATGGGTGTCTTAGTTGGTTTTGAGTCTTCAAGACCAAATTTCTTAAGCATATCTTTTATATATTTAGATTGGTTAAAGAATATGCCATCTTCTAGTTGTTTAATTTGAAGTCCTAGAAAGAAGTTTAATTCACCCATCATACTCATCTCAAACTCATCATGCATGATTTTAGAGAAATCATCACATAGTTCTTGACAAGTTGATCCGAATATGATGTCATCAACATATATTTGAACAATGATAATATGTGATTCTTTTTTCTTGGTAAAAAGAGTATTATCTACTAATCCCATGGTGTATTTGTTTTCAACAAGAAAAGTCTTAAGTCTATCGTACCAAGCTTTTGGTGCTTGCTTAAGACCGTATAATGCTTTCTTGAGTTTGAAGACATGACGTGGTTTCTCAAAGTCGGTAAAACCGGTAGGTTGAGCAACATATACTTCTTTGTTAATAAACCCATTAAGAAAAGCACTCTTAACATCCATTGAAATAATTTAAAGTCATAAGCACATAAATATGCAAGTAAGATTCTAATAGACTCGAGCCTAGCTTTCGGTGCATAAGTTTCATCATAATCAATCCCCTCTTGTTGATTATAACCTTGTGCGACAAGCCTAGCTTTGTTTCTAGACACTACACCATTTTCATCCATTTTATTTGAAAACCCATTTCGCTCCAATTATAGTTTGATCTTTAGGTTTTGGAACTAACTTCCAAACATCATTTCTAACGAATTGGTTTAACTCTTCTTGCATAGCAATTAACCAAGATTCATCTTTTATTGCTTCATTTATGTTTTTCGGTTCGATGGTAGACACAAAACAAAATGATTACTTTGATTTTGGGCTTTTGATCTTAAGGTTCTTTGATTTAGTTTTCCTATGACCTTTTAAAGGATGACTTTTGGATTCTTTGATGTTTATAATCTCATTATTTAATGGTTCATCTTCATTGTCATTTTCAATTATTTCTTGACTTTCTACAAGTTGACTTTCAACTAAGTCATCATCTACCAAAGGTGATGTCTTAGAGGAGGTGGACTTTCATCGAATGTTATGTTCAACGATTCCTCGACTCTCATTGTTTCTTTGTTTAAGACAATGTAAGCTTTACTAGTTTGAGAATAACCAAGAAATACACCTTCATAAGACTTTGGGTCAAACTTGGTGAGATAATCTTTAGTATTAATAATAAAACATTTACATCCAAATACTCTAAAATATCCTAAAGTTGGCTTTTCACCTTTATAAAGCTCATATTGGGTTTTGTTTAAGAAAGGACGTATTAGGACTCTATTTAAAATATATGTAGAAGTGTCAACGGCGTTACACCAAAACTTTTGAGGAATGTTTTGTTCATTAAGCATTGTTCTACTCATTTCTTGAATGGTTCTATTTTTACGTTCTGTGGAAAACTAGAAGGGGGGGGGTTGAATAGTTTTACCAATTTAAAACTTCCTTTTAAATATTTAGATCGACTTATGTCAATCTATTTAGTTGTTTATGTTGGACGTTGATAGATAGATATATAAACATGTAATGAAAGATAAAGAGTAAGAAGTACATCACCACGACACAAGTATTTATAGTGGTTCGCCACAAGGACACCTTCCTTGCCCTACTCCACCCCCGAGTCACCTACTCGAGAGTTCGTAAACACTACACCAATCTCCTTATGGCGGAGAAGCCTTCACAACGTCAGCTACACCTTTTCCTAAGACAAAGCAAAATACCGAGTTCTTTCACACCAAGGCGAACCACACCTAACACAACGTCGCTTACCCTTTATACTGTGCTAGGCTAACCACCGAGTTCTTTCACACCAAGGAGAACTAATCCTATCACAACGTCGCCTACCCTTTATTAGGTACTAGGCTAAGCACCTAGTTCTATTACTATGGAGGAACTACTACCCTTCACGACACAACACCTAATCTCAAGGAGATCCACTCCTTGTTACAACACTATCAAGGACATGACCATCCTTGGAAATTAACAAATGCTTATATGTATAACGATGCACCTCATCAATTATACGACCTAGGCATTCTTGCCTAATGCCACTTGATTTGATTCTTAGGCATCCTTCACTAATGCCTTTGACACAACACTTGGCATCATTCACTAATGCCTTCGTCTTGACACCTTTAGCATTCTTCACTAATGCTTTTGACACGGACGATAAGCACCCTTCACTAATGCTTTCGCCTTGACACTTTCAACATCCTTCACTAATGCCTTCAACACAACATCTATGGAGGAAGAAAGAACTATCAACAAGAGAACCTGAGTTGTCTTGATGATGACGAAGCATGGCAACTCATGGACTTGAGCTTGCTCGACTTCAAGAAGTGGTGATCTCGCCTTTAAGAGGAACCTAGAAGATCACACAAAAACAAAAGATAAACTATATAGATCTCTTGGATCTGAGGTTAGAGAGATATAATACTCGGGAGAAAGTATGTGTGAAAGTGGTGAGCAAAAAGGAAGAAATGGCTCACTATTTATAGAGGAGAAAACTTACTGTTCCCCGAATCCCACGGATCCCTCCCACAAGGGATCCGTCTAGCACAACGCTAGGGATCCGTGGGACGCTCCTCTTTGCCCATGGGTATTTTTGGTTATGGGTCATGGGTTATGGGTTGATCCATGGGTTTCTTTCTAGATACAATGTATCTCTAGAATACATTGAACTTGGTTAAGTGGTTTGTGTAAAACCATGGATTATGGGTCAATACCATTTGCTAGTTTTTACCCATTTAGTATATACTTGTTTTTACCCATTTTAGTATAAACTTGTTTTTACCCATTTTAGTATATACTTAGTTAAGTATATATTAGCCCAATATGTAAACACTATTTATTGTACATATGTATCTCTAAAACATAAAATCACTTGTACTTGTTTTAGTGTTTTATGTGAAAACGTAAGTGTGTTAGGAAACTATTGAATCAAACTATTTACGTATTTTATTTGTTTCGTTAAAATGATTTTACTTTTGTTATAGACAAAACATTAGAAGATCGTAAAATATAATTAAATGTTTTTACGGCTTATTTGTATTACCAATCTCCCTTTTGTTGATGACAAAACATAAAATTATTTTAAGGAAAACTAAAATTGTAAAAATTTGAATTGATAGTTTTACTTTTTCTCCCCTTTTGTCGAAACAAAAAGTGTTAAAAGAAACTAACACAATTTTAAAAAATATATATGTAAAAGAAAATGTAAAGAGAGCAAGTGACGGGAATGATACTCGTATTAACTCCCCCTTGACGAGTCCATCCCTTTGAGAGGGTGTCAAGTGCATAACGTAAAATAAACTAATGTGTTTGCAAATGGTTCATCTAAGTGACGAGAATGTGCTCCCCCTCAAATGGGGTGTCATGAAGTATAATCCAAAAGCGGATTAAGTTGCAAATGATTTTGCAATATCGTTTGACACAAAGCTCCCCCTAGCTTTATGGTGTCAAAATCTTCATGTGTATTTTGAAAATCTACAAAGTAAAGGTTAGAAAACAAGAGTATAGTGCATAACTTCCTGCAAATAAAACTCAAGTTAGTAGAAATTTGTGCTTCTGTACCACGGATCCCACGGTTCCCTTCTTGGAGGATCCGTCTAGGCATTTTGAGGATCCTACCGTCTGGTGACAGCTTTTCAAAGAATGAGAATGTGCCAATCAATGCTAATGAGGAGATGAGATATGTGTACAATGTAACAAGCACAACACACAAAATAATCATGGCATATAAATATTCATTCAATAAAACAAGAGATAATCAAACAAATCTCTAAAGCTAAGAGAATGAACTTAGCCATACACGTACTATTCATGCTAATGAGTTTCCCAAACTCAAGATTTAACTAAAAGCTTAATGATGATCAAGGATGAGATAGGATTCCTAAGCGTTCTAAGTTTGAGCTTGTAACTAAGATGCTCATTGTTGTTTAGGCTTGTTGACCTCTTCGAAACGTTCGAGGAGGTGATAAAACATGAAACGTTGCTCTTCACATAGCTCATGTATCAACCTTTCAACATGTTGACAATGATAGCAATCCTTGTCATGGTTTTGAACTTCTTGAAATGGAGGTTCAAGTGAAGTGGGTTGAGGATCTTCAAATGAAGAAGGAATTGGTGGAGGCTCATTAAGTGATGGTTTTACAATGTTTGAGGTTGGAGGTAAAAAAGCATCAACTTCCATGTGGTCGGGCGGTTGACTTTGATGTCTTCTCATAATCCAAAATGGACAGAGAGGTTGATATTGGATCAAGTGTTGATTCAACACTTTGATTTTGTTGCCCAACCCTTTCAAGTGAATTTGTTGGTAGTGGTGGAAGATGAGATGGCCAAGGAGGTAAGTTTTCTAAATTGTGAGAATGTGGAGATGATTGTGAGGTGGCTCTAGGCACCAATGATGTTGGTTGAGTTGTGGAGGGTATGTTGGGTATAGTAGAGTTTGGTGATGATATCCATGTGGGAACAATCCTTTTTAGTTTGATTGGTTTCTTTGGTGTAGGGGAAATTCTAGCATTTGTGGATTTAACCGGAGATGATTCGGTTGAGGAAACTTCGTGTATAATCTTAGCAAGTTTCTTGGGTGGATGAGTTAGCACTAGGAGCCTTTCTCATGATGAAATGACTAAGGAAGATGGTTGTAATTGCTGATAATTGTGTTTGTGTTTGATGACTAAGGTGTTCTAGTAATATGGCTTATAAAGGAAAGAATTTGACAAGTGCATTAAAGACTTTAAGCCACTAAAATTCTTAGAGATGTGATGATTGACATGCACAAGGTTGAAGTTCAGAGTTTCACTGATCTAGGAGCTCATTTAAGATGAGATGGAGTGTTTGAGTGAGCAAGATGAGATTGAAATGATTGTTTTAGCTAGAGTTTGACTTAATCTGTCAACCGGATCCCGTGGTTCCCTCCTATGAGGGATCCGGCTAGGCTAATCCTAGGGATCCGGCTCTCAGTAGTTATAAGAGTTTTTAGAAATGAAGTTTCTAAGAGCTTAAGCCTATATCATCTTAAGTATTTCAGTCCTCCTAAGTTCCTAAGATGAGGGTACATTTGAATGATCAAGAGTAATGAGTGTTATAGCAAATGATTGCTTTTTATGGAAGGAAAATGGGACTAGATGACTACCAATGGATGTTAAAGGATAACACTAAGAGTTTTGGTGGTGTCAAGTCATAATAAATGATCCTAGAGATCAGATTTTAGCTTGAGGTGAAATTTGAAAAATCCTCAAAAATCATAAGAATTGAAAAACTAATTTTTGACCCACTTTGGGATAAAGATGACTAAAAACAATTTCCTAAAATTGTTCAATAAGTCCACCTAAGTGTTTTGAAGGATGAAGGATAATTTGTGAGTATTAAAGCGGAAATATGGTGAGTTTTGATTTGTTGATAAATCAAAGATCTTTGTGTAAGCTATAAGTGAGTCTAACCCTTTCTCATCCTTGAAATAGACTTAGTTAGGTTCTAACATCTTATGTTTAGCTAATGTGATGTAATCTAGTAAGCTATCTTGATGCAAGGAATGCTGTATTGCTGATCTGATGTTACGGATCCCACGGTTCCCTTAAGGGAGGGATCCGTCTAGGCTAATCCTAGGGATCCGACATCTGAAGATCAGCATGCCTATAGAATGATGTGCAGATTTTGCACACTAATAAACCGTTAAACTAAACAACAAGTACAAGCATGTTTTCACGAAGCAACACTCATTAATAATGATAAAAGTAGCAATATCAAAGTTTACCACAAACCAAAGTGCTAAAACATAATCATCCACACATAAGTTAAGTTAAAGAATAAGCATTTTCCTATTGTCTCTTTCGTCAATTCTTTCTTTTCCTTTTTGATGACTTTGTGAGGTTGTAAGAAAGATTTTGAATCATGCACCTCAATTGTTTGAATTCCTCGGTTTCGTTTGGAATGGTTGGAAGTTGTTCGTGGTAATCAAAGGGTTCCAATTCAGTGTTGGCTATGGGGTCGACATCTTCTTCTTCCTCATTTTCTTATTCTTCTCCTTCCGAGGAGTCCGAGAGAGCTTTAGGCTTCTTCCCATTGACCATGAAGCGTTTAGAGGGTATTTTGGTAAGAGGTACCATTACATGATCGGCAAAGAAATGATCATTGTTGATAGGAGATGGTTGCAATGCACTAACATACTTACAAAGTCGTGTTAGAAGCATACCATACGGAAGTACCATGTTGGAAGCTTTGAATACCCCGACCATTCTCCTTACCATGTAATAGACGAGGTTAAATGGCTTTTGGTGGATAAGACAATAGATCATTTGTACAAGGCATGAATTTGGATGATCTTTGTTACCAACTAGTCTAATGACGTTTTCCCTAAGGATTTCTTCCCATTTTCTAAACATGGGATGGATTTCGAAAAGTTCCATTTGAAAAGGATTACGGTGAATGAGCTTCTTGTTTCGGTTGAAATGGGATTGGTCGGCTCTTATGTTGAAAATGGTGTCTCGGATGGTTTCGGGTTCATCAAGAGGAGTATGATACATTGGTTTAGAATCAAGTGCAAGGTTTTGAGTGTTAATTGCCTAATCTTGAGAGTACATACAAATTCCTTCACAAGGAATGCGAAGAATTTGAGCAAAGGTGTTGAGAGTGAGAGTGAAGTTTCATTTATTGCTGATGAAAGCGATTGAAATGCTATCATAGGCGTTTCGAATGATCCAAATGCTTTTATAAAACTCAAAGATGAAAACCGGACAATTTTTCATCAATGTCAAGAAGACAATCAAAATTGATTGTCGAGAAGACTTGACAAATGTCGGTATCCTCAAGGAAACATTCCTTGATTACACGACCTTCGTGGATAAGTCGTTTTCTGAGCTTTTTGAAGACCTTGCGGTTGGTTTTTGAGTGTTCCTTATTTCGATAGTAATGAGTAAGGTAGTGAACGGTGTCATGGTGATCTTGTTGAGTGGCTTTGGGCATGGTTGGTCCTAGAAACACAAATTTTCCAATTAGGTAAAATTAGTTGAGATGGATTTATGGTTTTTATTTGTATTAACAATGTTGTGAACACGATGTGATCTTGATTATGTAAAATCTCCTTTTTAATAATCTATTTTGAAAACCCTAATTAAATTAATTGATTTAAAGATTGTGAAACCATAAACCCTAGGATGAGGATGATGAAAATTAGAACAAGTTAGTGTAATTACTTACAATGATGTTCTAGAGAAGAATACTTGAGAGTATGGAATCCAATGAGGATGAAATCAGTAGTTTAGTCGTTTTTGTGTTATGTGATTAGAGGGAAAAAAAAGAGCAGTGGTGTTTTTTGAAAGCGTATATAGTGAGTTCATTCCACGTTCCCCGGATCCTTGTATTTGGGATCCGCTAGTACAACTAGGGGGATCCGGATACTGTGGACAGAAAAAGGGTTGTTTGGCATTATTTTTGTAGTAGGCTTATAAACTAGCTTACTAAAAAATAGTTTGGAGGTATCAGATGAAAGATTGTTTTTGGAAGACGGGTTTTGATGAATAACATATCGAGGGTTCATATGTGACGACGACGTTAGTTTGACGAATCAAAAGGAATACTATTCTCGATGATGAATAGGACGAAGAGTGACGAAAGAGCCTTTTTAAGATGCTAGCAATTATTAAACAAAGAGAACTATGAAGTAAATAACTTATGTAGCCTATCTAATGAAGAGTAAAACATACCTCTATGCTTCTTGGTTTGGTATAATACGAAAGATACTTCATGAGCTTTTAAAGTAATCCTTTGTACTTGGTGTACGTAAGTTGTGATTACTTTTAGATCCTTCCTTGAATGTTGACTTCATTATTCTTTGAACAGAAATGAAGATTTTGGAGAGATCCTAGCATGAAGATTTCTTGACACAAAATTGTTAGAATGATCTATCAATGTCCAACAAAATGATTTTAAAAGAAAATATGACAAAAAAAATATCCTTCTTTGTAGTTTTCAAACATACACGGATCGTATCAAGTCTTTAAAGTACGACATACTTTAAGAAACTTGGTAACGAAGCTCTGATGCCAATTGTGGAAAACTAGAAGGGAGGGGGGGTTGAATAGTTTTACCAATTTAAAACTTCCTTTTAAATATTTAGATCGACTTATGTCAATTTATTTAGTTGTTCATATTCGACTTTGATAGATAGATATATAAACATGTAATGAAAGATAAAGAGTAAGAAGCACATCACCACGACACAAGTATTTATAGTGGTTCGGCTACAAGGACACCTTCCTTGCCCTACTCCACCCCCGAGTCACCTACTCGAGAGTTCGTAAACACTACACCAATCTCCTTATGGCGAGAAGCTTTGCAACGTCGCTTGCACCTTTTCCGGTACAAAGCTAAATACCGAGTTCTTTCACACCTAGGCGAACCACACCTAACACAACGTCGCTTACCCTTTATACTGTGCTAGGCTAACCACCGAGTTCTTTCACACCAAGAAGAACTAATCCTATCACAACGTCGCCTACCCTTTATTAGGTACTAGGCTAAGAACCTAGTTCCATTAATATGGAGGAACTACTACCCTTCACGACACAACACCTAATCTCAAGGAGATCCACTCTGTAAAACCCTAAAATCTCAAATCGCGTAAAATGACAATTTTGCCCTCCAACTTAAAATTTCACGAACTCGGAAAACACGTCAACATTATTTAACAAGTTATAAGATTAATAATAATTACCCATTATGAAAATATGTAATTTATGATATAAATTAGAGTGAACATAAATAAATAAACTATAAGTATTACATAAACATTACAATGAGTACACTATTAACTTGGACTTGGAACAAGACTAGATACATAGCAAAATGATAAGAATGGAAGTTTGATTTGGTCTCCTCCATTATGGCGGCCACAAGGGCCTAAAATCCTCAATCAAATCAATTTTCATTAAACACATTATCTCCTCATTCATTTCAAAAATACACATTGAAAACCCTAGCCTCTTTTCCTCTCATCTCAAGTGGCGGCAACATTTTATTTTCACCATTTCAATCCGAATTTTTATCAAACCAAGGTGTTACTAGAGGCTCGTGATCGTGGGTAATCGTTTGGTGGTCGTTGTGTTGGTGTTTGGGTCGAATTGGAGCTCGGGTGGGTATTGGTTTGTAGTCGGGTTTATAGAACCAAGAGGAGACTTGGTTGGTTTTTGTGGTTTGATTCTTGTCATCTTGTTTCGTACACGCCTACAAGGGTAACATCTCGTCATTTTGAATCTCTTCTCCTTGTTCCTTTTATTCAATTCGTGGCTATATGTTTTCTAGGGCTTGTATTCGATCTATATATCACATAAAATCATGAATATCTATCACATAAAATGATAATATAGCTATACATAAAAAATCTTGATTCTTAATCTTTATAAATAGTATGATGTATGACATGATAAAATGAATATGAAACTGAAAATGGGTTCTTCTTTACGCCGATTTATATGAATAATAATAACGGTTTAATAAGCTTGTGTGGCTGTTTGATTTGAATAATTAAGGTGGGGCTGTTTTGAATCGACTTGGGCAAGTAAGGGCATGATAATATACTATTAAAACAGGTCATATGGCTTTCATGGATCATGGGTGCGTTTGGGTAGGTAAAGCATGTGATTACAATGGTTTTAATGGGTCCTAAAACTGACAGCATCATATGTCGAATTTGTGTGTGTCATAGATCAAGTTTTATAAGTGAAATAATCTGGGTTTTTGTTGGAAAAGTCTATTTTATGTCTTAGTTAAGTTCTCCAAGTGGTTTGGTTGAATTTGGAGTTGTCTAAGTCGTATTTCTGAATTTTACAAGATCAAGTGTCAAAGCTGTTAAAACGGGTCTGAAATTTGGTTGGATTGTTTGATTTTTCATTTTCAAACCATAAAGAATTGTGAGCTCTCCTTTTACAGGAGTGACATTTAGGATATAAATGAATTTCTGGGAGTTTTGGGAATTTTTCCAAGGTGTCTAAACAGGTCCAATAAGTGTAAACTTTTAAGGTGTATTTTCTGATTGCTTTCTGGACAGGTCTGGACTTTTGATTTTCCATAGGCCATTTGACCTGGAAATAGAACCCATCAATTTTGGAGAGTCTTTTAACTCATATGGGAACCCTGGATTTTACTTGATTTCTTTTGAGCTAAGTAAGTATTTTATAAAATCGCTAAAGTCTGGTCCAAATATGAGTTTAAGAAAGGAAAGATAAAACAAGGATATCAATAAGTAAAACACTTACACATGCATGAAGCTTATAAAATGAGTATATAAGTAATATATGATATCAATTCGTGTAGATACGTTGAAGGAGATACTGACGTTGCTTCCCGTGTAACTTTCTTGTTTGCTTTGATTTCGTTGCTAAGGTACGATATTCGACCTTTCTCTTAAGGTTTCTCATGATCTCTTTGCATCTTTGATCTCTTGCCATATTGATATTGAACCTTTGCTTTGCTATTTGAATCTTTGACTTTGACCTTTGCTATTGAACCCTTGATATTGATCCTTTGCTATTTGAACCTTTGATAATTGAACCCTTGATATGGAACTATTGATTTGAATTGTGAACTGCTAATATTGGACATTGATATTGATTGAACTCTATATTGTATACTTTGACCGTCGATTGATACCGAGCCATTAACTAGGCATGGGGTTCCATGTCCGTGTCATTGATGCACCAATGGCATGACTCAAGGTGGATGAGTGATGTTCCACACCGTCCCCATATTTGTATTGATTATGCGCTTTGGATATATTGTATGGCCACTATTTGTTTCAGGGGCGATGGATGCATCCTAGATTTGTATTTGTTTTGTATTGATATATATGGTTTGGTGATGTGGTTGGTGTGCAATACACCCTCACATTTTGGGAGCCGATCACCCATTGACTACTTGAGGACTCCCTCAGATTGGTTTGGTATTCCGAGGTCACCCTCCGAATACAATGGTTACTATTGGATACTTGGTCGCTAATGCCACTATTGATATTGGTTTGTTTTGTTGGCTCGGGATAGATTCGATGGACTTTACACTATTGATATAACCATATTGTACCTTCAGATTTCCCAACGCATCATATTCTTGTATTGAATATCTTTATCCAAAGACTTTATATGATTCACTCTATTACCAAGATATATTCCATTGCTTTGATCCGTCACACTCTCATTTCGTTAGTTCCGATTATCGCTCCATTCACGCATCGGGTTATTATATGTTATTGGACTTGATTATGATATTCATGTTTATGTGATTACTGCTTACTCGTATGATGATATGTATGCGATATAAGATTTACTGTTGTCATCCGGTGATATGCTATCTTATGTTATGTGATCCTTTGATTTGTCCGGTAAGCGTGTCTGTAAAATATTGTTGAATTGTTTATCTTTTGTACCTCGCTCGATTAATCTCGTGGACTATGACTATCTCGTGGTGTCCTTATCGCTTGTTGTTGACCGCCATGTTTTGCATTTATATTTATGCTACGGTTTGATTGGGTAAATGGTTCAAATTATGAAGTCTAGCTTGTTAACTTGTTTAATTGCCCTGCTATGTATTTTAATTCATTTATTTATAGTGTGCATACTGTGATCCCTACTTGTTACGTGAGTACGCCATGTTTTGACTACCGTAATGATACCGATTTATGTCTTCAAATTAAGAGTTTGACTGTGTGTGAATTGCCATGCTCACCGATTTATTTATTGCTTCCGCTTTTTCCGTGAGATACTGTTTGGCTTGTATGTATTTTGATTTCCAATTGTTGTATGCCATATATGTTGTATGGATGCTACGCCGCTATGTTTACTTATGTTTCAGTTCTTGTATGTCCGGTTTGTATCTCGCTTGTTTATATGTCATTGATGCTTTGCTTCGCCGCTCTCCGTGATCTGCTGCTTTTGGATATCCAGATAATTGTGTTCTGCAGATCCTCTTTGACTCATTACTCTCATTTCGCTATGACTTGTTATCCGTTCCTTTGTTTCATTTGCATTTCGATTTTATTTAGCTTTCGCTTTGTTATATCTGCTCACCGGCTTTTAAGCTCACCATTTCTTTTCCGGCAAGCAGTTTTAGGTTTGAAGATGGGCTTTGATTCAATGAGTTGGATTATCCGAGTGGACTAACCCTAGTGACCTTATTATTTGGACTTGTTTTGGCGGGCTTCGTTTGAGATTTCTTTTATTTTAACATTTGATTTTGTAATTTCTTGTAAATCTTTGGTTGTTATGACTTGGTACATTATTATTTAAAGACTTCCGCTTGAAAATTTTACTTGTATGTTCGATATGACACGGTGTGACACTTCTACCCTTGTCGGGTTGGGGTGTTACAATTATGGTATCGAGCTAAGGTTTCGCCTTGTTGACCTTAGGATTGACCGCGAGGACTTGGGTAGACATTAGGCTCCGATCGTCCGATATATTCCGATTCCTTTTGATTGTCGCTCGCTTTGACTTCGATAATCTTTTGTCTTCACCGCTTTGCTCTTCTTCTTCTTCGCATTTGAATTTTATTATTTTGTCTTTGCACTTCCGCTTGTCGATCGTTGTAGGAGACCACCGTGGAGCCGAAGACGATGGTGCGAACCCGCTGTCGCAATGATCTCGAGTGGAGAGGTTCGTGAAGCGTAAGCCACACCCGACCGCCGCTTTTGGAGACATCGGGATGTCATTGAGGAAGCCGGACGGATCAACCAAAGACGCAGTAAGATGAAGATAAGATTCAACCGGATCGAGAAGGTTCATCTACTTCATATGATTTGGACGCGACTTGTGTTACTCCGATTCGTTTGTCATGCGTTTTGAGGCGGTTTGATATTTTGTTAAGTGATTTTGATCGGTATTGCTTTTCTTGATTTGTTGAACTCGGTTTGAATCGTGAAGCTTTATCGCTTAGTATGTTGTTAATATCTCGCCTTTTCTTTTTGGATCGCCGTAATGAGTCATGAGGAACCGCTTTATGCTAGTTGTTGGCCTTCTCTTTGTGGTATGGTAAGTTGTTTTGATGTGGTATAAGTCGTATGTGTGTGATCCGTCCGCTTTGGTATGTTACTTGGTATCTCAGATATGATCCGTTTTGTTATAATATTGGCTATGTGGTTTGTCATGACCCGGACGTAAGATGGTGACGATAAGGGCTTGTTATGTGATGCAAGTATTATGACGCCCGATCAACGTGATAATACCGAGATCATATAATTTGAACTTATTGGAATCATACGACGCCTTGGGAAATGCCAGGATTGGTACGTGAATGGAATAAGGCTTATATCCGTTATTTGGCACTCCTCATGATCGCTTTGAATTCGCACCGCTTTGAGAGGATTCGCCGACATCCGTTATGTATAAGTTTGTACGTTTGGAAATCGAAATCGGTATGATCTATGGGACTATGAATTGCTAATCGCTTTAAACTCGCTCGTCTCTGTACCCTGCGACTTCAATTTTCGAGGACTAAAATTTTCTTTTAGAGGGAAGAGTTGTAAAACCCTAAAATCTCAAATCGCAGAAATGACAATTTTGCCCTCCAACTTAAAATTTCACGAACTCGGAAAACACGTCAACATTATTTAACAAGTTATAAGATTAATAATAATTACCCATTATGAAAATATGTAATTTATGATATAAATTAGAGTGAACATAAATAAATAAACTATAAGTATTACATAAACATTACAATGAGTACACTATTAACTTGGACTTGGAACAAGACTAGATACATAGCAAAATGATAAGAATGGAAGTTTGATTTGGTCTCCCCTCCATTATGGCCGGCCCAAGGGCCTAAAATCCTCAATCAAATCAATTTTCATTAAACACATTATCTCTCATTCATTTCAAAATACACACATTGAAAACCCTAGCCTCTTTTCCTCTCATCTCAAGTGGCGGCAACATTTTATTTTCACCATTTCAATCCGAATTTTTATCAAACCAAGGTGTTACTAGGAGGCTCGTGATCGTGGTAATCGTTTGGTGGTCGTTGTGTTGGTGTTTGGGTCGAATGGAGCTTGGTCGTGGGTATTGGTTTGTAGTCGTGGGTTTATAGAACCAAGAGGAGACTTGGTTGGTTTTGTGGTTTGATTCTTGTCATCTTGTTTCATACGCTACAAGGGTAACATCTCGTCATTTTGAATCTCTTCTCCTTGTTCCTTTTATTCAATTCGTGGCTATATGTTTTCTAGGGCTTGTATTCGATCTATATATCACATAAAATCATGAATATCTATCACATAAAATGATAATATAGCTATACATAAAAAATCTTGATTCTTAATCTTTATAAATAGTATGATGTATGACATGATAAAATGAATATGAAACTGAAAATGGGTTCTTCTTTACGCCGATTTATATGAATAATAATAACGGGTTTAATAAGCTTGTGTAAGGGCTGTTTGATTTGAATAATTAAGGTGGGGCTGTTTTGAATCGACTTGGGCAAGTAAGGGCATGATAATATACTATTAAAACAGGTCATATGGCTTTCATGGATCATGGGTGCGTTTGGGTAGGTAAAGCATGTGATTACAATGGTTTTAATGGGTCCTAAAACTGGACAGCATCATATGTCGAATTTGTGTGTCATAGATCAAGTTTTATAAGTGAAATAATCTGGGTTTTTGTTGGAAAAGTCTATTTTATGTCTTAGTTAAGTTCTCCAAGTGGTTTGGTTGAATTTGGAGTTGTCTAAGTCGTATTTCTGAATTTTACAAGATCAAGTGTCAAAGCTGTTAAACGGGTCTGAAATTTGGTTGGATTGTTTGATTTTCATTTTCAAACCATAAAGAATTGTGAGCTCTCCTTTACAGGAGTGACATTTAGGATATAAATGAATTTCTGGGAGTTTTGGGAATTTTTCCAAGGTGTCTAAACAGGTCCAATAAGTGTAAACTTTTAAGGTGTATTTTCTGATTGCTTTCTGGACAGGTCTGGACTTTTGATTTTCCATAGGCCATTTGACCTGGAAATAGAACCCGTCAATTTTTGGAGAGTCTTTTAACTCATATGGGAACCCCTGGGATTTTACTTGATTTCTTTTGAGCTAAGTAAGTATTTTATAAAAATCGCTAAAGTCTGGTCCAAATATGAGTTTAAGAAAGGAAAGATAAAACAAGGATATCAATAAGTAAAACACTTACACATGCATGAAGTTTATAAAATGAGTATATAAGTAATATATGATATCAATTCGTAGATACGTTGAAGGAGATACGACGTTGCTTCCCGGTGTAACTTTCTTGTTTGCTTTGATTTCGTTGCTAAAGTGCAGATATTCGACCTTTTCTTAAGGTTTCTCATGATCTCTTTGCATCTTTGATCTCTTGCCATATTGATATTGAACCTTTGCTTTGCTATTTGAATCTTTGACTTTGACCTTTGCTATTGAACCCTTGATATTGATCCTTTGCTATTTGAACCTTTGATAATTGAACCCTTGATATGGAACTATTGATTTGAATTGTGAACTGCTAATATTGGACATTGATATTGATTGAACTCTATATTGTATACTTTGACCTGTCAGTTGATACCCGAGCCATTAACTAGGCATGGGGGTTCCATGTCCGTGTCATTGATGCACCAATGGCATGACTCCAGTGTGGATGAGTGATGTTCCACACCGTCCCCATATTTGTATTGATTATGCGCGCTTTGGATATATTGTATGGCCACTATTTGTTTCAGGGGCGTATGGATGCATCCTAGATTTGTATTTGTTTTGTATTGATATATATGGTTTGGTGATGTGGTTGGTGTGTGCAATACACCCCTCACATTTTGGGAGTCGATCACTCCATTGACTACTTGAGGACTCCCTCAGATTGGTTTGGTATTCGAGGTCACCCTCCGAATACAATGGTTACTATTGGATACTTGGCTGCTAATGCCACTATTGATATTGGTTTGTTTTGTTGGCTCGGGATAGATTCTGACGACTTTACACTATTGATATAACCATATTGTACCTTCTGTATTTCCCAACGCATCATATTCTGTATTGAATATCTTTATCCAGTACCCTTATATGATTCACTCTATTACCAAGATATATTCCATTGCTTTGATCTGTCACACTCTCATTTCCGTTAGTTCCGATTATCGTTCCATTCACGCATCGGGTTATTATATGTTATTGGACTTGATTATGATATTCATGTTTATGTGATTTCTTGTTTACTCGTATGATATGTATGTATGCGATATAAGATTTACTGTTGTCATCTGGTGATATGCTATCTTACTGTTATGTGATCCTTTGATTTGTCTGGTAAGCGTGTCTGTGTAAAAATATTGTTGAATTGTTTATCTTTTGTACCTCGTTCGATTAATCTCGTGGACTATGACTATCTGTGGTGTCCTTATCTGCTTGTTGTTGACCTGCCATGTTTTGCATTTATATTTATGCTACGGTTTGATTGGGTAAATGGTTCAAATTATGAAGTCTAGCTTGTTAACTTGTTTAATTGCCCTGCTATGTATTTTAATTCATTTAATTATAGTGTGCATACTGTATCCCTACTTGTTACGTGTGACTGCCATGTTTTGACTACCGTAATGATACTGATTTATGTCTTCAAATTAAGAGTTTGACCTGTGTGAATTGCCATGCTCACTGATTTATTTATTGCTTCCGTTTTTTCTGTAGATACCTGTTTGGCTTGTATGTATTTTGATTTCCTGAATTGTTGTATGCCATATATGTTGTATGGATGCTACGCCTGCTATGTTTACTTATGTTTCAGTTCTTGTATGTCTGGTTTGTATCTGCTTGTTTATATGTCATTGATGCTTTGCTTCGCTTCGCCTCCCGGTGATCTGCTCGTTTTGGATATCTCAGATAATTGTGTTCGCAGGATCCTCTTTGACTCATTACTCTCATTTCGCCACGACTTGTTATCCGCTCCTTTGTTTCATTTGCATTTGATTTTATTTAGCTTTCGCTTTGTTATATCTGCTCTTTGGGCTTTTTAAGCTCACCAGCATTTCTTTTCCCGCGGGTTTTAGGTTTGAAGATGGGCTTTGATCAATGAGAGTTGGATTATCCGAGTGGACTAACCCTAGTGACCTTATTATTTGGACTTGTTTTGGCGGGCTTTCGTTTTGAGATTTCTTTTATTTTAACATTTGGATTTTGTAATTTCCCTTGTAAATCTTTGGTTGTTATGACTTGGTACATTATTATTTAAAGACTTCCGCTTGAAAATTTTACTTGTATGTTCTGATATGACACCAGGCTGTGACACTTCTACCCTTGTCGGGTTGGGGTGTTACACACTCCTTGTTACAACACTATCAAGGACATTACCATCCTTGGAAATTAACAAATACTTATATGTATAACGATGCACCTCATCGATTATACGACCTATGCATTCTTCCCTAATACCACTTGATTTGATTCTTAGGCATCCTTCACTAATGCCTTTGACACAACACTTGGCTTCCTTCACTAATGCCTTCGTCTTGACACCTTTAGCATTCTTCACTAATGCTTTTGACACGGACGATAAGCACCCTTCACTAATGCTTTCGTCTTGACACTCTCAGCATCCTTCACTAATGCCTTCAACACAACATCTATGGAGGAAGAAAGAACTGTCAACAAGAGAACCTCAGTTGTCTTGATGATGACAAAGCATGGCAACTCATGGACTTTAGCTTGCTCGACTTCAAGAAGTGGTGATCTCACCTTTAAGAGGAACCTAGAAGATCACACAAAAAGAAAAGACAAACTACATAGATCTCTTGGATCTGAGGTTAGAGAGATATAATACTTGGGAGAAAGTATGTGTGAAAGTGGTGAGCAAAAAGGAAGAAATGACTCACTATTTATAGAGGAGAAAACTTACTGTTCTCCGGATCCCGCGGATCCCTCCCACAAGGGATCCGTCTAGCACAACGCTAGGGATCCGTGGGACGCTCCTCTTTGCCCATGGGTATTTTTGGTTATGGGTCATGGGTCATGGGTCATGGGTTATGGGTTGATCCATGGGTTTCTTTCTAGATACAATGTATCTCTAGAATACATTGAACTTGGTTAAGTGGTTTGTGTAAAACCATGGATTATGGGTCAATACCATTTGCTAGTTTTTACCCATTTAGTATATACTTGTTTTTACCCATTTTAGTATAAACTTGTTTTTACCCATTTTAGTATATACTTAGTTAAGTATATATTAGCCCAATATGTAAACACTATTTGTTGTACATATGTATCTCTAAAACATAAAACCACTTGTACTTGTTTTAGTGTTTTATGTGAAAATGTAAGTGTGTTAGGAAACTATTGAATCAAACTATTTACGTATTTTATTTGTTTCGTTAAAATGATTTTACGTTTGTTATCGACAAAACATTAGAAGATCGTAAAATATAAATAAACGTTTTTACGGCTTATTTGTATTAACACGTTCTACAACTCCATTTGATTGAGGTGTTCGAGGAGCCGAAAAGTTATGTGTTATACCATTTGTATCACAAAAGTTTCCAAATTGTGTTTCATTGTCAAATTCACGACCATGATCCGTTCGGATCGACACAATTTTAACACCAAGTTGATTTTGAATTTTCTTGCTAAGAATTTCAAATTTATCAAAAGCTTCATTTTTGGTTTTCAAAAATAACGTCCAAGTAAGCCTTGAGTAATCATCTACTATGACCAAAGTGTATAAGTTGCCTCCATAGATTCTTATAGCGGATGGACCAAACAAGTCCATATGCAAAAGTTCTAGACACTTAGATGTGGACACCATGTTTTTAGCCTTATGACTACTATAGGTTTGTTTACCAATTTTGCAAGCGTCGCAAAAATGTTGGTCATATTTAAGTTTTGGTAAATTCCTAACTAGCTCTTTTGAAGATAGGTTTTGTATAAGTCTCATATTAGCGTGACCTAAGCGTCTATGCCAAAGAGTTGAGCTATCATCTAATGTTGTTAAACAAAGTTTGTCATTAGATGTTTTATCTATTTTCATGACGTATATGTTATTTTTCCAAACTCCTTTAGCTATGGTGATATCATCTTTTAGTATTTTACTACCATTTTCTTCAAATAGTACTTTATACTTTTTATCACATAATTGGCTAATACTAAGTAGATTAAATCCTAACCTATCGACATGAGCAACATTTTCAATAGTTAGGGAGTTATGAGCGATCGTACCTTTGCCAATGATTTTGCTTTTGAGATTGCTACCAAAAGTGACATTACCTCCGTCATACTCTTGGTATGTTGAGAAGAGACTTTTGTTGCCCTCATGTGTCGTGAGCATCCACTATCTTTTATCCACTCATCAGGTTCCAATCCAACTTTCAAGCATACCTAAGATGCAAATAACTCAAGCGTTTGGTCCCCAATATCTCATGGGTCCGTTTGGGTTAAACATACCATTTACTTGATTCATGTATGGAAATGATGGGTAAGAGTTCTGATAAGGATTTAAAAGGTACCTTTTTGAGGGGTCGTTTAAGCCCTTAATTGATTACTTTTGTATCCGTTACTACTTAATTTCATTCCTTTTTCACTTTTTAGGTCTCTTGAAGGCAAATTGCTTGAATGACACTTATTCGGACGAAAAGGCGCGAATATACAAAGAAATGGCCAAAGTCAAGAATCGAGACACTCAGTGCTTTGAACGAAGGGGCGGCATCGAGTTCTACTGTGACGCCATCGGAACAAGTTTTGTGACGACTCAAGAGCCAAATTGCTTATTTACAAGTGACGGCATCGGGTTTTAAAGAGTAGGCGTCGCGGCTCAGACGGCCTAGATTTGATCCGACGGCGTCGAGATCAAGGAGACGGTGTCACGGTCATAAGGTGACGCCACAATGCTAACGTGGCCAAGACGAAACCCTAATGACGGCGATTCGACGCGTCACAATTAAAGAGTGGCGCCGTCAGCGGTTTGTAATACTATATATAGAATCCGGATTTTTAGTTTTCGGTGTGTAGTTTTGTGGAGTAAAACCTAAACCGAACCAAGGTCTGTCTTGTACAAGATTTTAGGGTTCCATACCCTATCTTACATCAAGATAAGTGTTTTACTTCATTAATTCAATTATGTCTTAAATTGATTGTGTGTATGCTTGCATGTTCTTCATGTCCGGCTAATTTATTTGTGTGTTTGCTTAGGTAATATGAAACCTAGTTATTGAATATTAATTGGTTGTCTCTTATCTTAATTGTGATTGACCTAGTATTGCGATAGGTCATCCGTTGTGCTATTAATGCTTGATTAATCTTTGTTGAACCTTAGTTTATAATCACCTAGAGTTATTGTAGGCTAAACATCCAAAGAATACCTTAGTGTTAAGTTTATAAATCCTAGAGATTTTGTAGTCATTAACCTTTGGTAGCTTCAAAGAGTTAGGGATAAACGCATACCCTACGACCTTAGAAACACAACGCGTTAAGAATAAGGACGTGACAATTCAACCATCAATAGGAGATAACTAGGGAGTAATAAAACCTAAGTAAATACATTCTTAATCATCATACGAGCACACAACAATAGACATAGACTACCCCTAGCTTAGTTAATTAGAATAGATAAAAGTAGAGTAATCGGTAGAAATACCAACCCCCAAATCCAAAACCCGAGATTCGTACCTTTCCATTTCCTAAAAAATATAAAAAGATAAAAAATAATCTTCCTCAACCCCAACCTTAGCGTAGTAACTTCTCACTAGCATTCTTATTCCCCTAGAGAACGATATCAATACCCGTGGCTTACCCTAATACTACACTACAACGATTAGGTTCACTGCCTAGGGTGTTGAAAAACTTGCTCGACGAAAAGGAAGTTCCTTTGACCCCGAATGCGCTGTGTAAGCGTATCAAGTTCCATGACATGTAATCTGGAGTTTGATATGGTATAGGTAATTTTTGATTCCAACCGTTATGTTGATAGTTGGGTTGTATGTTGTGGTTACTCTTAGGAAAGGGGTGTTTGGCAAAAGGTGTTTTATGTCGTTGTTGAGTAGTTTTTGATCTAAATTTATTTTTAGCAAGACCTACTCCTGATGTAACAGCAGGTTTTAGTTTAACACTATCCTTGGTTTTCTTTGTTACTTTGACAGATTCGCTACGGTCCGTATCACAAACATTTTGTCCTGCTGAAGTCCCCACGGCACCATTTGTTACAAAGGACGGACCCCTTATTTTGGGTCTGTCTGGTCCGTGTTGTACTGCAGTAGTTTTAACAGTTTGTTTGTCTTTTTTAGCCGTTCTTTTTTACTCTTTGGAATTAATACCTCATTAAATCCTAGCCCATTCATGTTTCCTAGTGTTTTTTGAATTCTAACTATTTCATCGGCACAAGCGATGTTTTTGTTAAACCTTTTAAATTTAGAATTATGTTCGATTAGAACATCTTGTGTGAGCTTTAGTTTTTCTATTTAAAGATGAAGCTCTTGACATGATTTGCAACCATCGTCATTTGCTTTTACCTTTTCTAATCGTTTTGCTTTTTCTTTTAACTCATAGACTTCATTTTCTAAAAATTCCTTTTTATTCTTTAAAAATTTATTTTTAGTTATGATTTTTAGACTTGGCTCACACAATTGATTGTATTGCTTTTGCAAAGTGTCATCATCAATAGAGGAATAAGATGAGTCGGAATGTACCTCGTTTGAATCTTGTGCCATTAGAGCGATTTCCTCCTTACTTGATTCTTCATCATCTTCACTATCACTCCAAGCACCACTTACAAAAGCTTGTTGAGTTTTGCTTTTAGGTGGCTTGGGACAATCTCCTATTAGATGACTTGTATCACCGCATCTAACGCACTTTCTTTCACCTTTACCCTTTTTGTCATACCGATCTTTTCGGAATGGCTTCTTTTCTTCTCGAGGTTGTCTTATAAACTTTCCTCTTCTTCTAAAGAACTTTTTGAAATCTCTAACGACCATGGCATACTCTTCATCTTCACTACCGGAGCAAGATTCGTCATCATCACTTGATTCCGTTCTTGCTTTTAGAGCAACGGATTTGATTTTCTCTCTTTTTCCTTTGATGATTGTTGAATCTTTCTCCATCACCATTTCGTGTACTTTGAGGTTTCCGATTAGCTCGTCTAGTGACATTTTTTAGAGATCTTTTGCTTCTTCAATGGCCGTCACTTTAGCTCTCCACTTCGGATGGAGCGCCCTAAGAAATTTCCTGACAAAGTTCTTACTACGAAAAGATTCATCAAGTGCTTTAAGTGATGTAATAATAGTATTAAAACGAGCAAAGCCACAATCAATTGTTTCATCTTCAGGGATAACAAATTGTTCATATTGTTGAACGAGAAGATCAATTTTGTTATCCTTGACTTGTGAATTTCCTTGATGTGTAGCAATCAAGGATTCCCAAATATCTTTGGCGGTTTCACACATAAAAATTCTTTCA
Organism: Chrysanthemum lavandulifolium; assembly: GCA_022545495.1. NCBI lineage: Eukaryota > Viridiplantae > Streptophyta > Magnoliopsida > Asterales > Asteraceae > Chrysanthemum > Chrysanthemum lavandulifolium. The sequence continues at coordinate 139,419,599 of CM040243.1, forward strand.
TATTCTTTTCTAGGCAAAGCATTATAAAGCATCATTTTAGCTTCATTATTTTTAGCAATTAATTTCTTTTGTTCATCAACACAAATGTCTTTTATTGTAGAACTAAAATCCCCTTTAACAATAACAAACCAAAGATCTATATCTTTTGATTTTACATATGTTTCAAAACGGTTTTTCCAATAGATAAATCCATTGGTTTCAAAGAGTGGTGGTCTTTGCATAGATTGCCCTTCTTTTAAAGTTTTCAGAATCCATGGATCGTTTCAAGTTTATAAAATACAATATATTTTAGAAATTCTTGAGCAACGAGGCTCTGGTACCAATTGTGGAAAACTAGAAGGGGTTGAATAGTTTACCGATTAAAACTTTGTTTTGAAACTTATTGAAAGATCAATTGATGTTGATCTTAGACATGTTAGTGAAACTATGTAAACAATATATAAAGAGTAGATAAGGAAAGAAACAATAAAATCACAACAAGTTGTTTATAGTGGTTCGGTCTACAAGGACTCTTTTTCCTTGCCCTACTCCACTCCCCGAATCTCACACTCGAGAGTTTAACTTCACTAGTCAACAAGCTCCTTTCACCGGCGGAAAAACCTTTACACTTTGCTTACACACTATTTCCGACACTAAGCAAAATGTGGAGTTCTTTTCAAGGGTACAACCACTCCCACACACAATGTATTTTTAGGACTAAAATACTAACCACTCACACTCACAAGATTATGATGGTTTGGTACAACAATGAAGTATGAATCAACACAAAATCATACAACAACAAACAAACAAGACTTCCAACTTCTCGTTGAAGCTTGAATGTGACTTGATCTTCTTTGCTACAAAAGAGATCACTAATATGATATGAAACTGAGTTAGAAATGTTAGAGAGAAGGAATGTATGAGAGTATGATAGAAAGGGATGAAAAACTATTTGGTTTGGCTTTGCTATTTATAGCCAAAACACTCAAGAACACCACGGACCACGGAACCCTTGAAAGGGTTCCATGGATATAATATTTGGTGCCACGAGGTTCCGAAAGACAAGATCTCAAAATCTTACCAAAGTCAACCATATCTATGCAAGATTGTGTAAAATATGTAGAGCCTAAATCTACACAAAGTATCTAGTGAAATCTTCTAAGGATTTCAATGATGCACCACATGATGTCATGTGTTTGTTTATCTATTTTTAGAAATATGCAAATACATATGTAATGTTTAATTTTTAAGAAACTAAAATATTCTAAAAACTACTATCATACATTATGGTTTAGAGTCATATAAAGATATGATTAATCACAATGTAAATGCTTGAGTGATGAAGATAAATCTTGTTTTAATATCTATTAAACTTGACAAGCTTTAAGCTTTATAAAAATTAAATTTACTTTTGTCGTTAACAAAACTTAGGTAAAGATCAAAAATATAAATAACGTTTAATGACGATATTTGTATTAACAAATACTTTTAGTAGAGTTAATACTCTTAGTATATTTTTAGTACTGTTGTACAGTACGTGCGTGGATTTTTGGTCTTAACAGGTTCATGGCTCGTTCTTTTTGCATAATTGATTACGAAGAAAGGCGTTTATCACCTATTTGAAGATGAAGTGGAATTATTTGGGTTTGTGTTTTATCATACCTTTTAGCAGGAGGTAACTTGTTCGTGCGTTCATGTGTGACAACGAATTGACGAATAGTAGATGAAGTTTTTCGTCAAGAGATTGCGGTCTCCCTATACATCAAGATTGGGTATACGTTCGATGTCATCTTTAGTGCAAGATATGAGACACAGGTTTGGATTGTTCTACTTCAGCATCAAATTGATTATACTTGGCTTTCTTCATCAGTAATCATTACATAGAGCCTACATTCTTCAAATGGTTAATATATGGGTTTCAGGGGATGCTTAATGTTTAAATGTTTAACCATTTATATGCTACATCGAGGTGAAGGTTTTTGCTACTACTTGTTGGTATTTTACTATTGGTTCGGATTTTTTTTGCCTTAATTTCATTTTTAGTGTGGAAACCTTCATGGAGGGTATCTTAAGGCATTGGAAAGATGGATTAGTCGTATGATATTGGTTCGTGGTTTTGAAGATCAAAGTTGTTTCTACTTAGCTTCTCCTAGTGGATAATGGCAAAAAGGGGAAGAAGAGTCTACTTGAAGATTTGCGACTTGAAGATCCTTGATGGTATAACATGGCTTAAGGGGAAGTTTCATTCATCGTGTAGTTTTGCAATTATCAACTAGGAGAAGATTGTTGGGTTCGTTATTTTGAGTTGATAATGGCAAAACTAATAAGCTACATTGACAAAAGAATGAAATGTGAAGGACTAAATATGACAAAGGAGGAATCTTCTAATTATAGAAGATTACATGAAAATACTCATATTGTTTATGTTTATTTAGTCATTAATTCCCTGTAACCCTAGTATCTCTAGTTTATAAAGAGATACAGGGACGTTTAGTTTTGTGTGCTTGTAAGTGTGTGGCACCAAGGTGTAAAACGTGTGTGTGTGGGTTTACACATCCCACAAGATGTAGATGCTAGCATGGTGTTCAGCCTCAAGGATCCATGATTCCTTGTTATAGATAGATAACACGTCCTACAGTTGATCGTGTAGGATTGGGGCTGTGTTGGTTGTGTTTGTAATAGAGTAGTGATGATGACGAAGAAACCTTGTAGCAATAACAAATATGTTTTGATGTATTCCGCTGCGTGTTATTGTTAGATGTTATTGTGATCCTGGATAAGGTCTAAACAACCTTGAGCATCGATTCTAACAGATAGTACTGGGAATCTCCCACCAGTGCTTGAAAGGGCATAGATGGACAAAGACTCAGAGGGATCCAAAACCCCCGCTGATACGGAACTCATCACCAATCCTAACCCTAGCGAAGGCACTGGGAAACACCCATCAGTGTCTGAAGGGTCCTTGGGGGACGAAGACTCAGAGGGACAAAAACCACCCGCTGATACAGAACCCATAACCTCCTCTGGCCTTCTAAGTATTGCCGATGTTCATGATTTACTAATGTCTGAATAAGAACATGATTATGACAGTGAGGAGGAAGAATTTGTCGTTGGTGAAGAAGTAGACGTTGATGTTCATCCCCTTGAACAAGAACATCAGCCTGATCCAAAAGAGCCTGAAGAGTCACCCTTTCAGCCTGACGATGACTCTTCTGCCTCTTCAAAATATTCAGCATCTTCCTGCCCTGAAGATTTAAAGAAGTTTGATAATGTTCTTCCCCCCACTGAAAGACAATTGGTTAAGTTCCTGAGGAAAGCTATTCAAAAGTTGTATGCTAATGTTACTGATGATCTATGGGATAAGCATGTGGAGGCTGCTGCAAGTTCTGCAGATCTCAAAGCTGAAGTGGTTGCAAAATTTGAGGATAATAGTGAACACATGGAAATCATGTACCAGTCTCTTGACACCCTGGATGATCATTTGAAGAAGTTCCTTAAAGCTTTTCAGCGTGCTGAAACCCAACTTGACCAAATCAAAGAGACAGTTAAGGAAGACCTTGCACTCAACAAAAAGGTACTTGAGGCTACAGAGACGTATGTGAAGAACTCTTCAAGCTTAACTGAACTGATCACCATGCTCAACAACTCAAATGTTTAGGGTCTCAACTCTTTAGTGGAGGTAATTCAGTCTTCTTTGTGCTCTTTGGATAAACAAGTTGCTGATTTGGCTAAGTCTTCATCTTCTATGGCCTGGAATCTTGGGCCTAGAATGACTGTGTGGAAAACTAGAAGGGGGGTTGAATAGTTTTGCCGATTTTAAATTTAGTTTCAAAGACTTTAGATTCGATCTTATGTGAATTCGTATGGATGTATAGAAAGTATAAAGCAATAAGTAAAGTAAATAATGAAAGCAAGTAAAGTAAAGGATAGAGAGTAGTGACACAAGTGATTTATAGTGGTTCGGCTACAAGGACACTTTCCTTGCCCTACTCCACTCCCCGAGTTCCCCACTCGAGAGTTCAAGCACTATGTCAACAAGCTCCTTCAACACGGCGGAGAAGCCTCACAACGTCGCTCACACTTTATCCGGTACAAAGCTAAATATCGAGTCCTTAACACGGCGGACCAAACCAACACAACTATAACACAATAACTATGTGAAATATGAAATACAAGATCTTGTTACAGAAATATTGTGGAGGAACAAATCAATTTTGATTGGATTAGTTGTAATATCTCGTGATCTCGTCTTTGAGAAGGACCTATATGAGAATCACAACAAAGGAAAGAAGAACTACTAGATAGATCAAGAAATCTGAGATTAGAATAGAGAAGTAATATATGAGAGAGTTTGTAAGAAGAGTGGTGAGTAAAAATGAAGAAATGGCTCACTATTTATAGGCAAAAATCTCTCAGAGCCGGTTCCTACGGATCCCTCACTTGGGGATCCGTCCGGTCTAATCCAGGGATCCAAGCAACTGGGCTGTACCAGTCCGGGTTTTAGGTTGCAAACCGGGTCATGGTTCATGGGTATGAGCCTTGGGTACCCAACAAGGTACAATGTATCTATACATTAGGTAATGGGTCTTGGGTTATGGGTTATGGATTTGCTCCATTGGTATGGGTCATGGGTCTTGGATAATATCCATCCTATTAAACTATTACAACTAGGGCTGAGCACCGAAGGTTCAAAACCAAATCGGACCGACGAAACCGACCGAACCGACAAAAACCAAACCGGACCGACAGCCCGTCGGTTCGATTTCGGTTTCAGGTTTTACATACTTTCGGTTTCGGGTCGGTTCGGCCCAAAACCGACAAAAACATGCCAAAATACACCTAGACTGACAAAACCGAATCGAACCGAACCGACAACATTCGGTTCGGTTTCGGTTCGCGTTTTTCACGGTTTTCAATCCTCGGTTTTCTCAGTTCGGGTCGGTTTATGACGTTCAGCCCTAATTAAAACAAATGAATTATTACAACATTTAATGTAAATGACCAAATGTAAATACTTTACAAAAATAACATGTATCCTTATAGTTTTACTTATTATAACTTTATATTTGTTATCAACAAAACACGAAGAGATCGCTAAATATGAATAAACGTTTTTACGGTTTATTTGTATTAACAGACTGCACTTGAATTATCTTTGGCCAATCTTGTGGAGAAAGTCACTTGTCTTCAACAAGACACTTCAGAGATCAAGTCCATGGTTTCTGAAATTTATCAAGTTTTCAAGGGTCAAGCAGCTCCCTTACCCTCAGTGCCTCAACCAACTCTTACTATTACTGACGCTCAAGCAACAGTTGCGGGGGAGAGAACAACTGAAAAAACTCCTTCTCACACTGAGGGGGAGCCAACTCCAAGTGTGCCAATCTCCCAAATCCCACCAACAACTCCACCAGTAACAACAACAACAACTCCACCAATAGTAACAACAACAACTCCACCAGTCACAATAACAACTACATCTTCATCAGTTCCTCCTCAGAACAAGGGCAAAAGCATCATGATAACACCATAGCCTGTCAAGATCCCCTTTGAAATTGATGGCAAAAAGTACTTACTGACTCCATACCAGTTGAGCTCCTATCTAGAGAAGGAAGATAGAATCAAGAAACAGGCTGAGGAAGAAAGGAAAAGCAAAGATGCCCTGGTCAAGGTAGTTCATCAAGAGGCTGAGAAATTAGGGATCGATCCTAAGAAGCTGGAAAGTGGACAAGCCGACCTGAAATTCAAAGCAGCTCAGGATGCTAAAATGCTAGCTCTAAGGAAGAGAAGGGATGAGAAGAATAGGAAAGCTGCTGAGCTAAGGAAAGAAAGGGTGGATCACTACAACTGGACAATGTCTAGCAGAAGAGCCCCTGAGCCTATCACTGATGTTAAGATCATTCCCTACTCCATGCCAGTTGCAATGAATCTCTACAGGGGAGTGGACAAGAGGGACTTTGAGGTTCATGATCCTCTAAAGTTCACTGACTTTGGGATAATTGAATTGGATGAACTTGGTCCTATCATAGAGAAGAAGAGAAATCTGGTTGTCAAAGACCTGATGAAATATTTGAGCAGAAGATATGAAAGACTGAGGAAAGCGCCCACTGAGCTTGGAATACAATCTGCTCTCCCTGAAGCTCAAGGCAATCAACCCCAATCATCCCATGGAAAAAGAAAGAGAATAGAATATGGGCCAAAAGCCAAGGTCCCTGGATTCGATTGCAACAGAGAGATTCCTGAAGGAGTAAGTTTTATGAACAACATGGTCATCGAGGAGCCTAAAAGAGGAATCTTCTTCATAGATGTCTATGGAAACCCTGCATTCCAGAGATGGAGCGACATTGACCTGGCTGGTGTTGCTACGATGGTAAGTTACTTGGAAGTCCCCTGAAAACATCAGGTTCTGCACTAACCTGGATGCAAAGATAAAAGACCATCCTGACAAAGAAACTCTCCTTGCAAAGAAGCCAAAGCTAGAAGCAATGGGTATCCATATTGAATGACATCACTACAACATCTATCATTTTATCTTTTGTACTAGTTGTTAGGAACTTGTAATGACTATGAACAAACGATTTTTTTTGTTAGATCAGTGTTCCTTATTATGATTGCTAGTACATACAGTGTAAGAAGAAGCCTCTTGCTCACTTACAATGATCAAAACACTTAGGCTATTTGTATATCCAAATAGGGGGAGACTGTTGGGTTCAGTGAATACCCAAACCATTTAATTCTAGGATTTGAATAGAAAATACCCTAAGTGTTTATAAGCTTAAACACTAACAAGTCACTGAGCGCATAGCTACTCAGTGAGTCATCTTCAGGATGCTCATTAAGAGACGAAGAAGAAAAGTCTCTCTGCTCAGTGAGGCGGAACTCAAGGGGTGAAGACTGAGTCAAGAAGAAGATGATGGACTCAGTGAGTGATGAAAATAACTCACTGAATCCCAAAAATCCTCACCAAATATAATCACTGAAGACAAAGACTGAAGACTATGAAGACTAAAGATTGGGCGGGACAAAGCGGGATAAGTTTGAACAGATAAGACGAAGTCCTTATCAACCTAAAGTCAAACTTTCCGTGAAAGGCTAACAACCAGGATCAGTGTCTTCACTGACAAGCTGAAAGTAACTTTGTATCTTACCCAATATAGTCTTTGTAAACAGAGACAAAATACATCAGTATTTTGTCTTCTGTAACCATGTCAGTTTGTCCTCTAGGATAGAGTCAAATTCCATACTTGTATAAATAGACATAACGTTGGAGTGAAAGTTAAGCTTGTGCACTAATTGTGAATAGACATAAGGTTGGAGTGAAAGTTAAGCTTGTGCACTAATTGTGAAAAACACACACAAGCAACTTTCACTCCTCCAAATACGACTATGTCCCTGAGATAGCTCAGTGGTTCCTGATAGTTGTGCTTAGACTTAGCCTAAGCTTAGTGAATATTACATACCTATACTTTTCATTCAATTCCAAGTGTTGTTCCGCAAGCACTTGGGTAATATATTCTTTTTGATTCATTTTAATAAAGAATATAAACGTTGAAAAATCCCTTGTGTTTTTATCTTGTTAAAAGCGATTTTAATTGCTTTACTTGATCATGGATCACACTTAGTCTTAATTATCGTTTTACTATTTGTGATATGGGAACAAAAAAGATTATGGCGGAATAGTACCTTAGAACCTAAACATGCTAGTACTCTTAGAAATAACGAGAAGAATTGATGACTATCCAAGATAGTAGTTCGGATTATCTCATGAATGAAAACTTTAAGAATGTGATTTAGGTGGTACAAATGAGGTCTCAAGACTTTTGTTTGAGTAGTAAATCGTTATTGTGTCTTTTGATCTTTCCAATGGATTCTGGTGATTATTGGGTTTGAGTTCATACTTATGTCATTTCGGATACAAATAAGCCCACTTATTTATAATTCATTACTTACATAAAGAAGCGTCCAAATTTATGTAAGTAAGGAGTCATAAATTTATGGTTCGGTGATTCACAATTTTTTTATTTAAATGAAAAGGTGTCCCAATCCATTCAAATAAGGATATTATAAATCATTCTACTTAAGCATTCCCGACACAACATTCATACTTAACTGGTGAGTTACAAGGCAATGTTTTACGAGAGAACGTTGGTGTTCCAAGAGTATGGAACGAGTGTTCAAACTCGTCTTCAGAGACGGGTAGTAAGACAGTCAATGAGATTGACAAATTGTGACGGGTTTCAATATTAATGTCCGCGAAGTAAATGAGACCACTGTATTACTCACAGCGTTTGGGGATGTAATAGAGACCATTGTATCACTCACAGTATCTAGGAATGTAATCGAGACCACTGTACCACTCACAATGTCTGGGAATGTAATAGAGACCACTGTATCACTCACAGTGTTTAAAAAAATAAATGATACCATTTTATCTCACAATGTCTTGAAAAATGAATGAGACCATTGTATCTCACAATGTCTTAGAAAACGAATGAGACCATTGTAATCAGTAACAATGCTTTTGGAAAAGTTTCGTAGATCACAAATTGTACAAAAAGGTACATGATCGGGAAAATGCGGTTGTGCCATAATACCCTGAATAGGCATACGCAGATATGTTCAGTCCATCGTTTATATAAAATGAGTAAAAGTATGTCGAGTGTGTATATATTAATATATTAATATGTTAGTGTAGCATAAATGTAAACACCCTAAAAATCACCATGTCATTTACCAATGTAACTTCGAATTAATGCCAGTTATGGTACCATTTTTTTTATGAATATCAATTTCATAAACCATCTCGCAAATGTAACGCGAACCAAATTCCAAAAATGGCAAGTATGTCCCGAATTATTTTGACTTGATCAAGTTTACCACTTCTCAAATAAAATTTATTTAATTTAATTATAAATTTTGAATTTTAATTATTTTATTTTCTTTTTTTTCTCTTGGGCTCGTTCATCCGATCCAACCACACCATAATCTTTTATTGGGCTTGGCCCTTTACTCCCCCTTAATCCAATCCAAATGCTCCCTAATATTATTGGGCTTGGCATAGCCCACTAAACCTTGTGTTTTGTTTTGAATTGTTTTCTTTTCCCTTTCTGCTCGTTACACGAAAAAAAACGCAACACATTTTTATTTTTGAACACCCACACTCACACGACATAAAGTAACATGTATCCCTTTGACTTTCCTTTCTTCTTTCTTTGCGTGTTAGACCCATCCAAGGAGACAAGACACACTCTTTATAGGTAAATAAACTAATGCCTAAACCCCTTTGACCCGATTTGACTTCATTAACCCAAGTATAATATGTCTCCCACCCTCTCCTTTTGACGTGACTAATCCAAATGTTCCCCATATTTCAGCCGATCCAAAATGGCATGCCCAAACTTCTTTTCTCTTTTCTTGAATCATAGAAGGAGTTGTGATAAAATAATACAAGAAGCCATACTCTTAATTGGCTATATAAGGCCTTAGAACTTAACCATAATCCTCCCAACACTCACATTCTTATACTTACAAAAACACACTCAAAAAAACTCAAACCCTCCCTATATTTGTCTCTCGTTCACTGTTGGAGTCACAAAGGGAAGAAAGAAATGTATTTTGGTATTAAGCTAAGGTTATATATGGTTAAATTGGATCATAAGGCTATAAGGGTTGTATTTTAGAAAGGTTACGAGTTGAATTTTGCAAGGTGACGGGTTATAAATCGTGTCTCGCGTTCATTTCTTGTACTCACGATCTCATCTCCACCCATATATAGCAGCGTTGTAAGTGTCTTAAAACCTTTTTCAATACGTTTCATTAACATTCTACGTAACTAGAAAATATATGACACGATTAAAGTTGTTAACTTGACCCTCATGCACACAAACATACGTATAGAAGTGAATATATATACATAAATGGTTACATGTTATCATTTTAGGACTTGCGTGGTTAACAAATGCGTTTTGCCAAAAAGAATATCAAATTTCACAAAACTTTGTACTTTGGACTAAAATTGCAAATACTTTTAGACACAGGGGTATAAACTATCATTATGGAAACTTATGGTTTAAAACAAAAAAATAAGGTACTTGCTTGGGGTATAAACTGTCAATTTCATAAAATATGTGTTTAAGTTAAAAATATTGCTTTTGGACTAGTTTTGCAAATACTTTGAACCTTAGGAGTAAAAGTGTAAAATTACTATTTTTGGACTAAAACTAAAAATAGTTTGACCAGGGGGTAGAAACTGTCAAAAACTGAAAGTTTTGGGTAAGAAGGTATAAAATTGTGTTTAAGGGCTAAGTTTGCAAAAATATTTACGAAGGGGTATAAATTGTAACTTTTGAAACATAAGAGAAAAATTGTAATGTTTAGAAAACTTTTGGAAAACTTACATACTTCCATCAACTCAAGTCAAATATATCAAAACTTGTATTTACTTAGTATTACGATATATATATATATATATATATATATATATATATATATATATATATATATATATATATATATATATATATATATATATATATATATATATATATATATATATATATATATATATATATATATATATATATATATATATATATAGGGACCTTCTTTAACATTAAGTCATGGTAACTTTGTAACCCTTCTAAACCAATGAGATTTTTTAAATATTAAAAATTATTATTAATCCAAAAGGGTATTATAGTAAAATACAATTTTTATATTATTTTTATTTTTTATTAAATCCGATTTTAATAATTCCTAAATTTTCGGATTTTTTTTTTTTTTTTTTTTTTTTTTTTAAGCATGGTTTCATAATCTTATCATGCATTTTTTAGTGAAGTACATGTATGTTTTTGCATGATTTTTTTTAGTGAAGTACATGTATGTTTTTGCATGTTTTTAAGCATGTTTTTTTTTAGTGAAGTACATGTATATTTTTTTTAAGCATGATTTTTTAGTGAAGTACATGTATGTTTTTGGTAGCATTATTATTATTTTTTGAAGTTTGAAGCATAAATTAAAAACATAAACCATTATAAAAGAAAAACAAGATTCATATACTTAAATGTTACATTTCATTTAATTACAAGTACAAAAACATATGCAATAATCGATATCTTCAAATCTTCATGTATATTTGTATTCATCCACTTCTCGGTCTTCAATGATATCGTTATTTTCATCAATAAAACAAGCATGAACAAAAACAATTAAAACATACATGTTTTCATCAATTAGAACATACATGTTTTAAAACATACATGTTTAGAAGCATTCAAGTTTTAAAACATACATGTTTTGAGCGTATATGTTCCAATTAACCATGTCTAAGCACAAAAATAAACTATAACATACTCTTTTCCTTTACATCATCCGTAATTTTTCTCATCGATAATATACGCATCAAATGTCTTTCAAGTAGTATGCATCCGCTTTTAATTTCACCTCTTTCTTTACTACTTGCATTAAATCAATAACCCAATGAGAGTAATAATGTCACATGGCACATACTTTTCCATTCTATTTGCTTTGTATATTGCTTAAAAAATTATTCATAAAGACACCATCATGAATAAACAACTTTACTTTAATAAAGCTAGCAACTTTAATAAAGTTTATGCTTTAATAAAGTTAGAATCTTTAACAATTTTACTCTTTCAAAACTAAAACATATTTATTTTTTATCAGATATAGAACATAATTTAGGGTTGTATAGTTACTAAAACCTTTTAATACATTTTTTTTATAATTGATAAGACCATTTATAAACATAATTTAGATTTTTATATCAAATAAAAGATAGAAAAAGCTGTGAAACATGAAACTACAAACATGTATTCACCATTCAAGAAAACACATGTTCCAAGAACATACTTGCACACCTTCAAGAAAACAATAGAGAGCATATATGCACTAAGAACATATACGCAGTAGTGAACAAATTTAATGTAACACAAACCAAACTTGTGTACCTACATTTTACCAAAGAAACACATATATGTACGAGCCAAAAAACACATATGTACCTAGAACATACTTGCACACCAAAAAATAATAGTAGAGAATATATATGTACGAGCCAAAAAACACATATGTACCTAGAACATATATGTACGAGCCAGATTTGTAACAAAGAAAAAAAAACGTCAGATTTATGATTAAAAAAACCCAAAAAACTCAGATTTATGAATAAAAAATAACCACAAAAGTGTAGATCTAAAAAAAAATTTACAAATTGCAAAAATTAAAAAAAAATGTCAAAAAAACCTGCTGTTGCTGGCGGCAGTTAGCCTTGATGGCGGCGGGGGGTAGAACCACCTCAATCCCTTCTCATCAACCTTTTATGTAACAAAAGATTTCAAAATTAGATTTCCATCATGTCCTGTGAATTTGTTCAAAAAAAAAAATCATGTCCTGTGAAAACTTCCAACTAGCAAAAGTCAAAGGATGAAAAAAAAAACTATTACTTTGTAAACTTCCTTTGTCTTCTCGTTATTTTTGAAGTACCCAATAGTAACATTTGGCCCACCGATCAATATTTCTCCTAGTGGCATGGGTGAATCACTGGTTAAGTAACCACCTTCAGGCCAATCTATTAACTACACAAAAAGAAATTAAATTATTAGTGCCAAAAGATGCATCAGTAAGCATAGAATGAATATAACAAGACCATACCCTTGACCAATTGGAGCACTGCGGTAGTAGCCCACACAACCACAAAACGCAACCGTGCGCCACCACTGAAAAAAATGGAAGGTCGGTGTGTATGATGATGATGATGACGATGGTTGAAGATTTTTGGAGTGGTGATTTTTTTTTCTCTTGGGGCGGCAGGGATAAAGAGAGAAGAAAGAGATTTTGATTTTTTTTCTTTTGACCTACTTATCAATTAATTACACCCTTAATTAGTTGGACGGTTTTTAAAAGTGAATATCATGAAATTCCTTTATTGCCCCTCCATCCATTGTAGATAATATTTAAATTTTCTTTATTTACAGATTTGCCACAAATCATTTCATCCATTGATCAAGTAATCTAACGGTTCATAAAGAGTTCTCGCAGTTCTCGCACTTAACAGAGTTCTTAAAATAAAGATACACTATATATATATATACTAGTGTCAAAACCCGTCCGATGGACGGGTATGACTTGTTGTTTTTATTTTTGGGATTTAGTAGAACAAATATATACTAAAAAGTAATTAAAAAGTTAAATGAAACGGTTAAGATCTATAATTGATGTTACCATAATACATAAAACGACTTAAAGCATGTAAGTACTTTGATTTGTGGTTTTTATTTTTAGGATTTAGTAGAACAAATATATAGTAAAAGGTTATTAAAAGTTAAATTAAATGGTTAAGAACTATAAATGATGTTAGCATAATCAATAAAACGCCTAAAAGGAGGTAACTACTTTCTAACATTTTGTTTTAGAAGTTAGTACTTTAGCCGGTTTAAGGAAAAACTGGAACACTATAGTTCCTTCATATCTTAAGGATAAGGCCGAAGAGGTGATTGCCGAGTCAACAAAGGATGGTGAAACCGCTAATCACAGTGACAAAAAGTGAGGATTAAAGAATAAACCGGTTGTAGCAGTTAGGGCAGGAGCACCAGCTGTAGTAGGAGTTTTGTTTCTTTCTAAAGCTGTTCCAACATCAACGCTATTAAAAGTTGTTACATTTAAGGTTCCATGGTCTTTAAACACGATAATGACAGACCAAAAGCTTATCTCTATATCGCTTAGCAAGTTTCTTGGTGCATCAAAGTTATAGTCCGGGTATGTTCAAACCGGGTGAATACCTCGTCTTTGATGAAAGCACCGCTCACGAGAATATTAGAGTCGTAGTTCACGAGATCATAGCATCTGCTGAAAATACGAGTCTTTCAACAATGAGATCAACCAAGAGATGATTATGAGGCCCCACAATATGCTCGTTCGTTTACCCATTGCTTCAAGATTCGCATGGTATATTTCTTTGAAATATCGTCAATGGGAAGAGCTTTAAGATAATGTAAAATAAATAAATATACCATGTTATTTATTGAATACATTAACAACTAAAAGAAATAAACGTTAACTTTTATTCATCTTCTATATACTTATAACTGTTAAATATTTCTTGCTATAACATCCATATAGAATGTTTGTCGTTTCAGCTATTATTTTGTGGAGTAACGCTTTCTTACAATATATTGGTGTACCATCAGTACAATATTCTATGTATATTCCACTTTTATATAAGAACACTTTTCACCGCTATATTCCTAATTCTATAAAGAAAACAAATGAAAAAAATTAAATTGTTGAGCTTGCTATATGTCTTCTTGTGTCATCACAGATGAGTTCTTCTGAACTGAAAAATAACATTTATACTTAACAAACCTTGATGGAAAAATAAGGGGGTGTTTGGAACTGCTATTAAAAGTGTGGGAAAAATATGTACCTACCTTCCTTTGGAACCTTTTAGCGAGGATAATTTTTCGAGTATCGACATGAGTCGCATAAAAATTACAATCGAGTTGAATTATGGTGTCGCCGATTATAGAGCGGTCACATTACTATCTAAGGTTTGATACTCAAAGACAAAAGACCCATCGAAAATAAGTAGCACGTATTTCATTTAAATCTTCTCCATATCAGACATTATTATATCAGAATGATATAACCACGTGAAAAATACTCAAACGTGTTACTCGTATCTAAATAGTTGCATAAACAGTCTAACCCAAATTATCAGGTGACTCATTCTCGTATTGACCCATTGATTTCTATTTAGCAATTACCTCATCATTTTTTTCAATCTCAATCGTATCATCTTCCTTATCAGTTGCTAATGCTAGGAGCGCGTTAATATCAGTTGCATATAATTGTTCATTTTTTTTTATTTAACAGATTGTTGGTATTATTATATTAATAATATTCATATTAATGTAAGTATTGTTTGGTTATTATTTTTTTGTGTTTGATTGTATTACTTTACGAATTTGTATTTTTGTATTAACAATTGCATGTAATTGAGAATTTAGTTTGTTAAGATTGATTCTTGATTAAGTGTACGCATTGTGCAAGTTTGTTAAGAATGTGCGCGACACTTCCATGAAACGAAACATTTAATAAAAGTAATTAACATGTCTGTGCATCGATAGTACATGACAACCTTTGTATTTGTATTTTAAGTGTATTATACATTGTTTTTTTTATTGTTTCAAACAATTGGTAGGCTTGTTGCCTTACATATATACCAGTCACAAATGCATTAGTTTCACGGAAACTCATGAACGTAAATTTTGATGCATCATTTAATCTATATCTGAATATATATAGAGTGTTGCATATCAAATTATGTAATCATTACATCTATTTTACATTGTGTTTTAATTTACATTTATATAACACACTTTGTTTAATTTCATTTGAAACTCTTTTTTTTTTTTTTTTTTTTTTTTTATTTAAAGAAAAAAACAGTAATATGAATATTCAGTTATTTTAATAATTTATTTTGGTTCTACTATTTTGTTGGATTTTTAGTTTTTACTCGTTATAATCTTCGAAGTTCATTAGAATAAGGATTTTTATTCGATCAGAGGTTGTTTATGATAATGCTATATGTTTAGTTTTAAGTCTTTTAGATTACATGTTTGTTACATTGTTTACATAAGAAAACCCCAATTCTCATAATCGGATCAAATTACTATGTCTTTATTGTTATTATATTAAATGAAGATGAGAGTGTTTGTTTTTAATATTGAGTTTGTTATAATATTTATTTTTAAATGGTTGATTGATGGTTGGGGTAGCTAGCCACCTTAAACTATTACAACATCTTGCTGATAATAGAATTTATATGCTTGAGAATTTATATTTATATGCTTGAGAATTCAGATAGCACAGATTCTTGTGAACTATAAATATCGGAAGCCATGTATTTGTGAAAACATTAAGGTTAGTTAAGGAATATATTAATGAAGATGCAAGTCCCTAACTTCAATTGAATAACATAAAAGCTAATAGAACTCAACTCACCAATGCTGCACAGATAAAACCACAATGTAACTTTCATAAGATTTACTAAGTTTCTTTCTAGCCATGAATAAATTGATGGTGTACACATATATCATATACATATCTGTATACATTATAAATATGTCATAAATAAGATGTTCAATTATCAAAACCTAATAAAGCAAAAAAATGGGAACTGAAAATCATAAGATGATAAACGCCCCCAAATTGACTACTACAGCATGCATAATTAATCTCAAACTTATTTCTTGAGTTATTTACATGTGTGTGATAGTGCCCACGATAAGCTACAAAAAAAAAAGTTAAGGTCACACCTTCAACTGGTGAACTCGTATGAGCCGTACCGGGTTGAACTATAGGAATAGAGATTACCATAATGTTAACATTAGTTATTACAACAATAATGAGAATAAAAAACGTAGAGATAGATAAGTCAGCTGTCGGGGTGGTTCTTGTGCATTTACTATTCAGGGCAACCTTTGGTATGTTCGTTTGGCCTTCAATGTGTGCGCCTGCATTGTTCAAAAGTAACCGGTATTAAAAATTAGTGACTCATGATAAAGTAATATGAGCATGGTAAGCAAAAATAAAAATAAGTCGTTCACTTTGAATTGCCTAGCTCTTGTCGAACATACCAGATTCAACTATAACTACTTAAGTATGTAAGATTTCCTCCTAAAATTTTGAAGTTTAGCTTCCATGAACCGGAAGAAGTATATAAGATTTTTCAAATATCCCACATTTTATGAACCTATGAAATCTAGTGAATCAACCTACAAACGGGTATACGGAAAACAAAACATACATGCCTAGATTAACTTTCCTTAGTGGTGATGAACATATATATGCTTTACACTATGTAGATTATCATGTCTAAAGCTATTCTCACATCGTGATAATTGGCCAACCAATAACCATCGATGATGTAATCAAGAAATTAAATGAAAAACAAAATCATACATGTAAAACAAAACATACACATAGATTAACTTTTCTTAGCAGTGATGAGCATATATACGCTTTATAATCTAGTAGATTATCATGTCTAAACACACCCAATGATCTCAAGTACTCATTTTTTTAGATCATATTACTTGCTTCTTTTATTCTCTTCACTACGAACACACCCAATGATCCAAAGAGATTATTTCACTTAAATTTTTACAGGTTTATGTAAGCTTTATAACGACTTTTGAAACTCATCCAACTAAATACAAT
This sequence comes from Chrysanthemum lavandulifolium, assembly GCA_022545495.1. Lineage (NCBI taxonomy): Eukaryota > Viridiplantae > Streptophyta > Magnoliopsida > Asterales > Asteraceae > Chrysanthemum > Chrysanthemum lavandulifolium. Next base: position 139,436,819 of record CM040243.1, read on the forward strand.
AATAAGAAGATAATAAGTAATATAAGAAAAACCAAAGGGCTCTCTAAAGCTGGATATCTGCCTATCACCTTCTAAAATAGGTTGGGTTGTTACAGGAAATAGTTTCAAGATTTTTCATAAGTCAAAATAGCTTGTTTCACTTACAAATTTTCATATAAGCTAATAAGGAGTTTTAAGTGATTGGTTGTTATCTGAAACGACTAATTTTATTACACAATAAGCAGATTTAATCCCAAACACCTCCATATATACCAGTTGCAATGTATACATACATCCCTTGGAATCATTTCATCCATTTTCCTATGACACGTAACAATTAAGTTCACCATTTATTTCTGTACATAATCAAAATAATCAAGTATCTTAAGAAATCAATCTTTTGACTAACTTTCATGAGATAAGATGCATCACACGTATATACAATATAATAATTAAACGAGTTACCTCAAAAAGCGGATCATCGCTATTTTATCTATGATCCATACAAAGTTTAAAACTCATTTAAGATTTACATTACTTACAATTTTTATCCATTGCGTGACCTGCCCATATTAATGTATACAATTCTATTCATACATGTACCGTCTTGTTTGATCGCATGTTTTAATTTTGTTGCATCACCATCATCAAAGTTTGTTCCAATGACTCGTCGGACCCTCCGTCGTGAGATGGTAGACTTGCACTGCATCTTGACTCGTTGTAGGGCATGTTGGGGTTGGAGTTGTAAATTTTCTTGTTTTTTGTTTATGCTATGAAGCTCCGAGTACCACGCTAAAAACTAACAGTTAAAACATTCTACCCCTTGCACTGACCAAAAATTCTAAAAACCGTTACATATGGACAAACCCGTATAGGAATTGCAACGACTAACAACCCAGCAACTCCCCACCAAAAACTCGACCGTCTGAACCTGCAAAGGATGTACTCAATTTGCCTAAGTTGTTGATGTGGTTACCATTACTGTCTGTGAGGAGGAAGGAGCGCAATAAAGAAACTATTTCAAACCGGCCCAGAAAGTGACATATAAGGTAGCTTACACTTTATGCGGTAGTCAACTGTCATTGTTTTACTACTTTGCAGATGAAAATTTGCAGCTAATGGTCTCATCTTGCAATATATTTTTGACCAAGCCCGTGTTGTTTTACCAAAAGAAAGTAGGGAAAAAAATCTTGAATCAATGTATTCATGTATCTTGTTAAGAATTTTAGTATTAATAATGGAGATTCCTTAGGTTCATTTTAATCCTAACCAATTTAAGGGATATGCTTACATCATATCCATCCTCTTCTTCATCAACATCAGCTCTAAGACTCCCTAATTTCTAAAAATTATCAATTAAGCTTTCCACAGGTGAACCTGTGACCTGTGCCAACTAAAGAGTCAATGAGTCGCATATGGAAGTCCCTCGTTGATGGTCGCACAATAAATTTTACCCCCTACCTTAAGACATCTCCCAAACAGTGTTGCTTGGTCCATAACATCCTATATCAGACAACACTCAAATGATTCGTAACCGTGCTCCAACTGTAATTCATAGTGTCAAAAACTTACAAATCTAAAACTATACAATGCATTTGCCAAACCTTTGTTACAAGTACAGAGATATTCGCAAAAATACACGAAAAACTATAGAAACTGGGCGGGTTAGTTATATGAATATTGATTGCAATCACTCGTATATAAATAGGTTTATTGCCAACTTTATTAAAAAGCAAAACACTTACAATGGCATTCACTTTACGAACCACATAATTTTATTATTTACCTTCATGGCATCCTTCCCTCACTACTTTGGAGCTCTCATCATATAATTTAGGATTTGAAGCCCCATTTGGTGTCTTAGCTCACTTCGGAGTTTAAGCGAGCGATCCACATAAGCATTTTCTTTGTTAGTTCTTAGCGCATTCATTTCCCACTACTTTCAACCTCTAGCTAATCTAATCGGGACTGAAACACCATTTGGTGGCTTAGTTGGTTTTCGGGTCTAACCATGCGATCTCCGTGTAAACGTCTTTATTTTATTCACTCCATCCATTTCCATCACTACTTTCAGAGCCCTGTTTTTTTAATTCAAGATTTGACACCTCATTTGGTAGCTTAGTTAGTTTTTGGAATCTAACCACACAATCCACATAATCTTCTTTTTTAACTTTCTTTTCCACTACTACTTTCAAGGCTTTCATTAGGATTGATATGCTTGCTCTGCAACAATTGACACAGATTAAGAAAGTGAGTGAGGATATACAAAACGCTATGAATAGTTAGTTTCGATTACTAAATCATGCGTTTATGGTCATCGAAGTTCTTTGTTGTGAAGACCTTTGTTATAAGTATCAAAACTCTTATATGGAAACCGATACGATTACCTTGTAAGTTCATTCTTTTTCAAATCATGAATAAAGTTTAGCGATTTTGTTATTATTGCGATTTAAGAGAAGACAATAAATTTAAGAAGACATAAATTATTAATGGACTATCCAGGGCTTGTACTATATCGATGTCATAAGTGCGACTGACTTATGTAGATCCTGTAAATGTAAAACAAAAGAGGCATGATTGCTAAACCGAAAAGTAAAAGGACCGACTACAATTAAAGAGCGAGTTGCTTAAGATGACTTGTGCATGTTTTGAACAATTGAACCCGTTAATTAAGCTCTTATTAGTCGTAAGAATTAAAAACTTCCTAAACCTCGAATATATATTTGCTTTAAATTCCGGGCGAAGAACTAAAGAAGCAAATAGAGGCGGTGGGTTATGTTGAATGTAGATATAAGAAACAACGGTAGCATACACTCACTTTATATCATAAATCCTTTTATTGTTGCATGCAAGCCATTAATGAATTATAATGCTCGTATGTGATTACACGAGCATATAAAGATGGACTTAATGAATTAATAACTATATAAGAATGGGAATCATTTGGACCGATTGATAGCCCTATCAAAGTTTCCAATGTGATGTCTAAAGTGGGTCATGCAATTCATAAATTTATCCTATGTGAGCAAAAGTATCACGAAGACTCGTGGTGGTTCTTATGCTAGGTAGCCATTTTTTTCCTAAACCTATCAACTGGTTTCTCCAATCACTTAAGTGAACCTTACATATCTTACAACCGAGACAGAAAATTCCTTGTTTCTATTCACCTACATATTGTATAATATGAGATATATAGTTTAGTTAATTAGTAATTTTCCAAAACAAAGAATCTTGGAAAGCTAATTTGGGCTAATTCATACACCATTTATGATAAAGCCGGTTATATCTTGTTATGATTCTACTATACCATATATCTTAAAACTTGTTTGCACTCTACAAAGATACATAATGGTAACTCTTTGCATTTATGTGGGCATGCCATAATAAATATTTTAAAACTCACTTACATCCTAAAAATAGCTTGTTAATGATAATTTTGAGCGTTTATGTGACTGTTAGTCAAAGTATGCCACTTTTTAAGCAAGGTGTTGAGGTGTTCTTGGAGCTATAATATTGTTGTGTCCCGACTTAGTAGGATCGACTGTTGTAGCTATTACTTTCGACAAAATACCGGTTTAAGTTAAAATCAATGAAGTTTATTTTAATTAAAAGCGTTTCACATTTCATCGAAAACTTTGGTTAGTACCTCAAAATCATGATAAAATGACTAAACAAAATTAATAATCAATTGTTTGTCTAAATACAAAGCTCGAGGAGCAGGGAATGAATTAAAACATGATGTTCTGATTTGAAGTGACAGAATTGGTTGTTTTCTGTGTTTGGCTTTACTGATGAACGACGTTTGACCCTAAATACATCTGAGTCAGATTTGTCGCTATTTGTACTTTTAACTCCACATGGATATTGGATTGAGGAGCTTCATCAATCAATGAAGTAGCTTTATCCATTTCCTTAGCTATGTCTTTAGCAAACTGTAACAAACAAAGTATGGTTAGGTTACATCTTGATCCAAGTGTGTCGTGTCTTTTAACCATTGAATATAGAATAATGAGTTTAAACTTACATGGGTGCCGGGATCTCGAGAGCAGATTGCTTCAAACTGCGACCCTCCTTAAAATTAATGTCAAATTGTATCCATCTTCTTTAGCTAGTGAGTACAATGTGAACAAGCGAGCCATGTCACTTCGTTTTAATTTTATGTTGAACCTCGTTGACAATATCTATACCCTCTCAAATATCACGTAAATCGCCTCCATGTCAGCGTCCATCCCTTACAGTGTAAATTTGCTTCCTCGGGCAATTTAAGAGGCTTGAATTATGAAGCAATCTAAAATATAACATGTTAATAGTTAACGTAAAAACTTTTAAAAAATTGAATACATTAAATGCGGAAAGTAATGCTCTAATATACCATGGCGAAGGCAAGCGGATGCAAATAGCGATTGCGGTTAATATACGCTACATATAAGTTGCGTTTGCAAATCTTGGATAGAATAGTATGTATCAAGTGAATCTACATGCTCTTCATGCTTCATGATCTCCTTTTGCGAGTATTTATTTCCTCTTCATTCAATTCCATGTATCTCTATTTAGCATTTTAATACTCTTGGTGGTGGCAATTTGATTCGGAGTACTTCAACCGCAATCATCTAGATTACCAATTGATTACTAAAAATAATCTATGCATTCACCACATTTTCATTAAAATGATTCGGACTTATGACGTAAGAGTTCTTGGTACTTGATGAAGGATATTCTTGAGTGTACTCTATCACGGATTTTGATCTTTCTTTGAATCGATGTATGTTGGTGGTTCAAGAATGTTTGGTTAGTAGTCACTATGCAGTTTTGTGAGTATGTTTGCATGAAGGGAATGCACGGTCTGCTGTTTATGGATGTTGCTTAGATTGGTATGCTTCTTATTGATTTCAAATATTGTTTGGTTATTGTTTTGCTAGAGGATGCTAGTCAATCGAAGCAACCACTAAATTAGCTAATTTCTAGATAAATGAAATTAAAGTAGCATCTTTAGTGAAAACGTGTACGAAGGATGGTGAAAGGTTTACCTCTGACGTAATTTTATTCATTTGCTTTTCGCCACTTTTCCACTTCCGTCAGAGAACTATTTACTAAAGCTCAGTCACACCGCAAATTTAATCGTGGTCGTTTTCTCGTATCTAAACCAATAATCAAGTGTTCTTGAGCAAAAGAAATACTAAATACTAATATTCAACAACAAAGTAAGAAGTGCTTTTGTTATGAGCAAATTGACAATCTTTATTCTAGTCATTATTTTAATTTTATCATAAAAACTTGAAGAAATTGTGATTGGTGTGTATATAACTGTGGTGCAAACTAATCCTCCGACAGTATTGTTGTGACTTGTGTATACGTATGTAGATACACATGGTTGAATCCATATAAAAATATAAAGTAGAAAAGAATAAAAAACTAAGAGACAATGGATGCAAGAACTTGCTAAAGTTTTCTCGGGCGTATGGTAACGGATATCCACTTTTGATTTAGTCCCTATGTACTCTACATCACATTATATCGTTAGAACACGTACACGCATAAACTAATACTTTGGCGATAAAATAATCCAAACACCCTCAAGTATCAACCATTAATACTACTTACTTTAACTCAAAAGTACCTGAAGAGCTCGCGCAACCATGAAATGCTATAGCATAAACTCAACGACATATATAAAGACTACGGGGAATATGTGACTTTTAAGGAGATGCAAATTGCTTGTGAACCTCAATATTGATTTCAAAACTTATTAATATGAGCGTATTTGTTGTATTTAATATAAAGTTGAATATGAGCGTATTTGTTCAACATCAAGCAATCGAGTCATATTACACTAAACAAGAAGATAATGGTCCAATAATCACATGATCCGCGGTGCCAAAAATAATCGGATACTAAAGTAATAAAACTTAGGTTCTAAATAATCGATTGAAGAAGCATGTAAAATTGTCATTAAAGTGAATAGTAGAATTACCTAATTATCCACAGTATTTAAGCATCAAGTTATTTGTTTAGCTAATTATTTCATTTGAATTCTTGATGCCACAATAATCTCTATATTAATTAATACTACGTAAAGTGACCGAACTCGGCTCTATGTAGCCCCATGCAAGATGTTGTCTGGTTTACCATCTTAAGAAAAATGCTTATAACGGATGCTTCATTAATTTCGTAGAAATCTATTTGAGATGCATCAATCCGGCTCTTGAAATAGCCTTTGGAATGGCAAGGGTTGGGGTAGTTGTAAATAACTCAAGTGCACAATGGAACAAACTCATAAGTTTTCAGTCAACCAAACATGGAATATGATAAAATCTAATTAAGCATATTGATTTTGCATTTTATATCATTTTAGATGCATCATTTAATTACATGCTCAACGACATCAGTATCCAGAGACCTTTGCAATCACATCTAACCCAAGCTTAGCGCCTTATCTTCCTAAGCTCGACTTTCAGCATTGTTGCCATCCCCAATGTTGGTTGTTTGCTCCTCTAACAAAATCTCGCTCGTTATCTTGTGCATAATGAGGGTCCCAGATAGCGAGTAAGTTGCGTCCATTTCGATCAATTTCCATCAAGAAGCGAAGTTGAATGATCATCGCACTCATAATCGATCAAAATACGAAGCAACAAAGTGCATATAAGGATTCAAAGACGCACTCGACCTTCAAATTGTCTATTAAGGGGTAAAAGTAATACTGTTTACATGAAAAGATGTAGCATTATATCACGTCCACTTGAAGCTAGATAGTAGTAGCTTTATAAATCCTTAACAGGATCAATTCCTTCTCAGCTGGAAAGTCAAATTCAAGGAAATGATTTACGCTTCATGGGCATACTACAAGTATAGCCAATCTGTGGTTAGTTTCGGAAAAATGCATAGAAGATATTATGAATTATAAAAGTATTGTTTATGATTTCAAACACAGTATGCAAGTATAGTTAGATGTGTAAGTTAAAAATATGCGGTTTCCATCGAGAATCACCAGTGACAAGATGTTTTCTATCCGAACTAATGACCATAGATCGATACCCTTTGTGATAACACGAAACTACCGATTCATGTTCAAAAGTTCCAGTGAAGAATCGAGAAATAATCAATGAACAATTTAGTGCTTAAACAACGTAATATTCAGATACTCTAAAGTAAATTGAGGTGGTAATTTCAACCGATTTACTTATGAAGTTATGGTTAGGTCGATCGGTAATATTCTATCTTCTGGTCAAAGGGAAAACTTGTTAGATTCAACTCACAAGGAAATGGGTCAAATGAATATAAAGGGTCAAACGGATCAAAAGTCACCGAAAGTGTACTTATAATGCATAGAACCTCCTAAATAATTCTATTCAAATTACTATCTTATTGTAAAAATAATCGTATGGTTATAACCATATTTGAGATGCTAACCTTTATTGAAAGAATATGTGTTTTGGTTGAAATTTGTTTCCACCGACACCAAAAGTATCCTTTCGACTGCTATTCCAACACGCTGACCATCTTGTAACCTCTAGTAAATGACCAAGATAGCAAGATGTTTACCTAGACACAAAGTGCCAAGCGATTCAATAACTACATGATGTTGACTCGGAACAAGAGTGAACCTACTTTCTATTGATGAGAATGCAAAGCAAGATCCCATAACCTAATAGTACCATTTCTCGAAGATAAGGATCATGCATGTTTTCACATGAAAGATTCTTGAAACCCCAAATCTGACCACTATGTGAAAACTAACACATAACACTTGGTAGCTGAACAAACACAAAATTGTTTATTGTAGCAACAAAATTCTCAAAGGAATTAAATTTATTGTTTCAAACTATAAAACCAAATATTGGGAATCACATTGTAAGATATAACTTTTCACATACACATCAAACCATAACACAAGGTGGCGAATAAGATGGAATTCTAGAGAGAAAGTTAGAGGTTTAGGAACTTAGTGAGAGAAAGTGAAAGATATTATTATGAGCTCAACTCTCTACCTTGCAAGGTAGAGTATTTATAGTCTTACATAACTCGCCACACTTTGGGCGTGGATCGGGCATCTGATGGGTAAAGACCCGTCAAGTCCTCCACGGTGTTACTTAACTAAATTACTACTTAACTTAAAAGAACTACGACTACGAGCTTTCTAACGATTACATATACTTGAGGTGACCGACTCTTTAATACCGGAATTTCTAATTCCTAACAATCTCCCCAAGGAGGTCACCTCAATTTTACATCAAAATTTACATTGAATACTGATAGATATTACATTATGACGCTAATCTTGCATTCTTGATGTAGTCCTTTGCTCATAAGCTCGTAGTCATTGATTCTTCACATTGCATGTTTGGTTATTCCAAGTGGAGGTCTTTCTTGATCCACGTGATGATAAGTTTGAGCCATCTTTGGAGATCATACGCTATCAACAATCTCGACACATCCTTTGTGGTGTTGTGACATTAGGACCGACATGCTCACATTCGGATCATGAATTCTTCTCATCGAGTGGCGGAAGCATTTGTTGAATCATGATATTGGCGGCGTAAGCGAAGCATGTAGTGAAAATATCGAGTCATTGATGCACTAATCATGATTTCTTTTGAGTTGAATGTGTTAGGTGAGCATGCGGCTATGGATTGACCGCTTCATTCGATCATTTTGCAAGCGTCGGCGTACTGCATACAATGCTTAGCAACAAATCGCACGAAAGTGTCTTTGATCACTTCGTTGAATTGAGGTACACGCCCACGGTTCCCGTTGATCAAGACAATCTCGCCTGTGATCGGTAGGATTCCTAAGAATCTCCTTGACAGGTTTCGCGAATGTTCTAGTCGTTCTCAAACCGGAACATCTCAAAGAAGACAACACGAGTGAGTGAACCAAATATTAAGTCCATCGATTGATGAAAGAGATTTGAAAAACAATCGTGTATTGCTCAATAGAAATTGTTTTGCAATACAACGAAGGTTTTATTGAAAATCAATTATCAATCATAAAATACCTTTTGGTTTGAAAATGAGTACATCGATGTGCTAAAGAAAAGAGTTTATAAGCACAAAGACCGGTTTTCAAAGGTATCGTCAATCCTTAACTCGAACCGGTTTGATTCAAGAGATTGAATCGCCCCATTGTTTCGTTCGGTTGTCACATGGTTGATCTATAAAATAGATCTCACATGCCACCTACCAGAGCTTGTTTGATGTTGGCTCGAAGGCTTTCCATCTTCATTGTGAATATGTAAACATATCACTCGGATGTCCGCAATACCACAGGATAATCGTGGGACTCAGTTATAATCTCTCTTTCCACATTGTGTGAAACGAGAGAGTCTTCATTGAAAGTGTCCTAATGAGATTTATTGATGATCTCGTGGCTCTAGACTCGATTTGTGCATATTTGGATCTGTCTTGGGAGACTAGGAGAGGGTCTCCTACTTCAATATCAACCATCTCTAAGAGAAAGTCGATAGATAATGTCGGTTCCCGTGAGAATGAAACAAGTCCTTTTAAGAGGAACTTGAGTGGTTTGGAAAGTTGAAGTGCGGTCGTCATCAGGTCCATGACGTCTTGTCTTCAATACCGATGTTACCATCGTTAGCATATGAATTGAACCCGGTTTTACCTAAGGTTGAATAAATGGAGGGCTATTTGTTTTCACCTTTTCTCATTCAATTCTTTTTAATTCTTCAACCCCTTGATGCTTACCGAGACTTCATAGCTAGAACCTTGTTGGGTTTATTCGAAGACTAGCTCGGTCTTAGTCCGCACTCTTCCCATATCTCATTTTCTCCTTTTAACATCATACCTAAGGACTTCTACACTAACTAGTGGATTGTCCCTCGGTAGATCCTTCCGTTCGGCGGATCATGGAACACATACCTAACCTTATCATCCTTATATCACCGTACATGAAGTAAAGTTGGTCGGTCTATTTGGTATTGTTCATCCGCCAATGGATCCAATTGAAAACCATTTGAGAATCAATTCGGATACTTGTGATATATTATCAAAGCTTTTGTACCGAATTGTTTTGATATTTTAGAACGAGAACTCCCCCTCAACATGTGCATCAAGTATTGAAAATGTTTTGCACACGGAGGCAAGAGAAAGAATTTACTTCTTTTGATTACCATTTTCTAAAGATATCAACATCACTTCCTCAAAAGATCAAGTTGGAATAGCATTTCCGGGAAGGATGAGGTTTTCATGAATTTTGCTCCCCCTCAAGATGTGCCTCGAGGTTGAAAAGAGTTTTGCACATACTAGAGGGAACGCACATGATAGGATGAATGATCACGTTTTAAATCAAAGGTTTAAGATAGATGCTCCCCCTCAACATGTGCATTGAAAATTGAAATCGTTTGTCACATGTGAGAAGGATAAGATGTACATTCTTTTATAACCATTTACCGATTATCGGTTTAAACCAATTTAAATCACACATTCTCCCCGATCACAATTATCAAATCATTTGAGATTTGTGATCTCGTATAGATTTAAATTGATTTTGAAAGCTTTGAGGAGAATTGTGACTTGATTGTGAAAGTGTTTTAAGCGATGTGGATTGGATTTTAAGACTTTACACTCCATTTATAAAACATGCATGTATATCTTTTGAAAACAATTTTAATGCCAAATAACTTTTAATTTAATTGAAATCATTCTCCCCTCAATCAATGACGAGGTTGTTGATTGAGAGATAGAGATTTTGACAAATAAGTCGATGATTATCAAAAATAGAGATTGAGTTATTTTTCAAAGCATTTAGTTTTCGTGAGATAGGAGTTTATAGAATCGAGCATAGGAATTTGAAAACATGGTAAAACATGGCTCGTTCTTTCTTTTAAAAGGGTTATTGCACGAAATGACAATAAACCATTTCTCTTTCTCCCAAAAATATTTTTGATTTTTGATTTTTTTTTTTTTTTTTTTTTTTTTTTTTTAAAGAGTTCGAACAACATCTAAAGTCCGTGTCATTCTTTGAATGACGACACAAAGACCGTAGATATAATCGAATAGAGAGAAACATGACAAAATGACAATATTTTTTGAAGATTTTTCAAATTTTTTCAAATTTTATGGATTTTGAAAGTTTTATATTTTTCTATTTGATTTTTGAAGGTTTTATAATTTTGTATTTTGCTTTTCAAAATTATTTACAAGAGATAGATGAAGATAGACCTTTACTCCTCGTCTTCCTCCTGAAGACGTTTGAGAGTTTCTGGTTGAAGGCTTTTCAAACCAAGGCGTGGAAGAATAAACTCAAAACGTTCTCTTGGAAGAGCTTTGGTGAAGATGTCCGCTAAGCGATATTCGACCTCACAAAATATAGTTCCACCACACCTTTTTCCACATTTCTCGATGAAATGATGTCGAATGTCGATATGCTTTGCTCTAGAGTGTTGAACGTTGTTGCATGAGAGAGCAATAGCACTTTTATTATCACAAGATGCGGAGGATTTTGTTGAATTCAAAGCCATAGTCGATAATTGAGATCTCATCCATAAGATTTGAGCACAACAAGATGACATGGCTATGTATTCGACCTAGAGAGGAAATAGAAGTACTCATTTGCTTCTTTGAAGACCACTCACAAGCTTATCACCTAAAAAGCGAGCACCTCCGACGTACTTGACGTGTATCTTGACAACTCGCATGATCAAGATCGCGATAGGCCGTTAGTGACATACCGGTGTCCTTCGGGTACCATAGTCCCATATTGATGGTTCCTTGGAATACCGAAAGACCCGTTAATCGCTTAAGGTGCTTTTTAGTAGGCTTAGCACGTATCTTGCACACATGCACAGAGAACAAAATGTCGGTCTACTAGCGATGAGATACATCGAGGATCCAATCATACTTGATATTTAGTTTGGTCAATCATGATCCTGAGAGGTCCTCATCTAGTTTGGTTCGTCAATCATGGGGGTGTCAACAGGTCACTTGAATCAAATCCAAATTTCTTTAAAATCTCATTGCATATTTAGATTGATTTATGAAAATGCCTCAGGGACTTTGAGAAATTTGTAATCCCAAGAAAAATGACATTTGTCCCATCATTGACATTTGAAACTTTGAACTCATTTCATTTGAAAAGCGATCACATTCCATTGGGTCATCGAGGCAAAATAATATCATCAACATAAATTTGGACATGAATCAAATGTTTGCTCGACTTCACGGTGAACAATGTAGGATCAATGCTCCTTTGATGAATCCGGTTGATAGAAGAAACTTTGATAGTGTATCATACCAAGCCCTTGGAGCTTGCTTTAAACCGTAAAGAGCCTTCTTCAAGCGATAAGCGTGAGTAGGATGCTCTTGATTCACAAATCCTTGAGGTTGGGCGGCGTGACGACTTCTTTAAGATCTCCGCTCGAAATGCCGTCTTTACGTCCATCGATAAACTACCATGTTCTTACTAGCGCAGCATTAGCGAAAGATTCGATAGCCTCGATTCGAGCAAGCGGAGCAAAGATTCTTCAAAGTCTATACCCTCCTCTTGACGATATCCTTTAGCGACTAATCGAAGCCTTGTTCTTCAACACATCACCATGCTCATCAAGTTTTACTTTGAAGATCCATTTTAGAGCTATAATCATAGCACAATCTGGAGCAGTACTAACTCCCGTACATCAAGACGATCAAACTCATGAATTTCATCTTATAGCATTGAACCGCCTATCTTCATTCATAGTGCTTTTAACATCTTTTGGTTCGATCTTGGATAGTACGGAGTTGAAGAAGCACCATAAGGCATCGGTTGCGAGTTGCTTCGGGTTGATCAGACGAGAGGGATTACCAATGATGTTGTCTAATGGATGATCGTGAGTCCATTTTACGAGGTGTTCATGTGGCATTTGTTGAGGAACCGAGGTAGGCGAGTCGATGTCTCAAGAAGATGGTTACGATGATGATTCGAGAGTAGCAAATATGTTTTCAAATGGAGCATCTTGAGGAGTCAAAGGGATTAACTTCATCATTGATGCAGAAACATTTCCATGATGTACATTTGAAGAATGATGATTTGTAGATGAGATCAAGGATCGGCGGTGCTTCTTGACTTCGAGATCTTCAAACCGATGGATTGACTTCATTCAACCGGAATATGAGCATCCTCGGTTGAAGGGATCGGCACCTCATTAGTAGTAGACTCATCTGATTCATCAAACATTGGATCAAACAATTTCTTTACATCATCTTCGGATGGAGGTACATATGGCGTTTCATGTGGAGTTTGGAACAAGGGATGAACCAATAGGACATTTTGAAGTGCGGGTCTGGTGGAGTGTCCAGAGCCATTTGACCGGTCGACTCATCAAACGTAACGTGAATTGTTTCCATGATATTTGGGTTCTTTTGTTGTAGATTCGGTATCCCTTTTTGTTTGGTGCATATCCTACAAATACTCCAATGTCGACTTTAGCTCTAAGTTTACCCCAAGTCTTGACCTCATTAGTTGGATAGCACAAGGCACCAAACACACGAAGGAAAGATAAATTAGGTTTCTGTTGTGGACAAGTTCAGATGGAGTTTTCCATGAATGGTGTGAATCGTGAACGATTTTGTGTGTAGCATGCGTTGCAATTGCTTGACCAGAGAAACATTGGAACCTTTGAGTAGATCGACATTGTTCTAGCGACTTCAACAAGAGTGCGATTTCGTCTTTCAACTACACCGTTACATTGAGGGGTTCGTGGAACACTTCTTTGATGGTCGATTCCAACGCTTTCATAGAATTCACTAAGTTGTTTGTTGACAAACTCAGTTCCATTATGCATTCTAATGACTCGGCGGTTTTGTTTAGTCTAACTGCAGTTTGTTTGATGAGTTTGATGATGATATCAGGGTTTCATCCTTTGTCCTTAAGAACTTGACCGGTGAATCTAGAATAATCATCAACCACAACTAACACATATTTCTTCCCAAGATATTACGCACCCTCATTGGTCCACATAAATCCATATGAATCATATGAAGAACACGTGATGAGTTAGTAGGTTTGGGTTTATGGGCATACTTCTTGCTTTTCCCAATTGACATGCTTGAACAAAGATGATCCTTTTCATACTTTAGTCTAGGTAGACCTACAACTAAGTCCTTTCGGAGAGATCGTTGATGGTGCGAAGTTCAAGTGATTGAGGCAGCGATGCCATAACCATGACTTTGTTTTAGAAGCCTTTGATAACAAGTGATTGGTGAAGCTCTCATCATGTCATCGATAGAGATAGTGTAAAGGTTTGAGCCACGAGTTCCTTTCAGCAGTTCCTTTCCATTAAGATCTCTAACAAAGCGGTATGTTTTACGAAGGCTACTTCTAGATCGAGAATCACGAAATTGACCAACAGAGAACAGATTATGACCTAAACCTTCACATAATACACTACGGATGACACTATCACCAACAACATAATCTCCATAACCCATAATAGCACGAAAATGATCATTACCAAATCTATGATCCGATGAATTTGCTCACGAAGTTCATGAGCCGTGACGGTCTCGGTCATATGCTTGGAACGACTGAGTCCGTGTACCACGAGCGATTTGAGCGATCTGCGGTTGAACATGCACAAGAATGGATAATCGGATATTTGGGATCCCCATGCAAGAATGGGTTCCATTTGGTTAGTAGCAGTTGGACCACCCGCATCGAAATAGAAGCATTCATATCAGACGGTGAAGTAATGGAATCATTGTGAATAGATGCAATACTAGTGTCTCAGATAGCCTATTCTGATGTGACCACTTAAGGAATAGTTCTACCGGTAGGCATCCATTTCTAGTGGGCATTATCGATTAGTCTTATGACCAACAGGTATCCAATAAAAGCCTATTCTCACGAATGTTCTTCCTGTGGGTTTCCATTGTTTTCTAACTCTCTTTCGCTTTTGCCTTTTAGCCTTTTAGCATGAATTTTAGCATTAACAACATTAAGCGGACAATTAACATTATTAGGCAAAACATTAACATCACATTCATGATTAGAAACAATTCAAGCAATCATCGGTACAAGGTTTGCAAGTAGCATCGAATTCGAATTAATTACAAGATCGCCTATGGCTAATACTAGAATCAACACGATTCGTTTTATTCGATTCAAACTTAAGGTTCCTAGATTGTTCTTCTACTCTCTTCAAGGCGCATTCTTAGCTTGAGAGGTCCTATCATTCCTTGTATTGTCTTGAGACTTTGACCTGCTCCCTTTAATGTCATTGATTACTCCTGTAGAGGAATGGGAACATTAGTTTGTTTACTACTCTTTGCACCACTGTTTAGATGTCTGGGATCCGAGCTACATGCACGGTGCACTCTGAGTTCACTTTCCTAGTATTGATGATCTAAAATCGAACTACTCACTGGTGCACTCTCCTCACATTCAAACTATTGGGAATCGAGTGCATGTCATGTTTGGCCTTAGGCATTGAGCATGGAATCAAGGGTTAACTCTCTCACCTAATGTCTTTGGGCATATAGTGATCAAACATTCTAAGATTTCTTGAGATCGTTTGGCATATAAGCATGCATGTCCAATTGCATTATCATGAGGTTTCTAGCTTATCCTCTTCAACAATCTCACGCAGGCATTCTAAGCAATCCTTAAGGGATGAGAAATATGTTTGAATGGCAAGTTTGTTGTTCCTTAGGTGAGGGGACATATGTCATGGATAAAGTAGATTTATTACCGAGTGAACCTTAGATACAACATTCTCCGCATTGATCATTGGCATTTTCCCTTTTACGACTCTTGATTCTCAATTTCCTTTGCAATGAAGTTATTTGTTCGTTGTTTTTGTTACGAGTGACTTTAATTGATTCAAACAACTCATTGAAATGACGTTTAACCTTTTCATTCTCTTCAAGGAAACTTTCGTTTTCCTTTTGTAAAGCATTTACTAGGTTTTGAAGATGAAACGTTTGAGAATTCGAGAATCTAAAGAAGGAGGCATTTGGGAACTGTCATATTGTTCGTTTGACGCTTTAATTGAGAGATTTGGACTTTCAACTTTCGATCGTGTTACACGAGCATGAATTGTTCATCTCGTTTGTTTATTTGAAAAGCGCATCAAACTGGAACATCTCAAGATGTCTTGAAATTTGAAGTTTTGACATTTTCTTTGAGATGTTGATATTTTAGTTGTAGATTAAAATACTCAACTTCTAGTTTAGAAAAATGTTTAACCAAATTGTCATGATCATCCAGTTCAATTTTCTCATTAAGTTTAAATTAGTTTTTCAAGCTCAATGACACGATCATGGGAGACTTTCGGGGCCAGATAGTTCATGAAATTTGGAAGCATTAATAGAGCAATTTGAAGCGATGAAAAGACATCTTGAGCAACACATTCGGTAATAAGATTCTCATTCAATGTATGCGGAGTTCCTCCTCTCGATCTCATTATATTTTAATGCACGCTCATAATCACTAATTTCAACTATTATTGCATCAAATTCCTTTTCCATTCCCTTAATATACTGCTTTCTATCCCCTTTTAAGACTCTCAAAGTGATCCTTTAAAAGTTTAAAGAAGGGCATGACCTCGGTTAAATAACATTCTTTCATTTGTTCAAAACCCTTTCTCCTTGATTATGCCAGTGGGTGTGATCCTTTTCTTGCAAGTTTCTCAAAATCAACAAATAGTTGAAAAATAACGTATTGGCTAATTAAGATATTGCTTTTAGTGGCAATTGTTCTAGGAACAAGATGCATTGGTGTGTTAGGAGGATACATGGTAGCTTTAGGCATTTTCCAAAGGGGAGGATTTGTTTCTACAATATTTGACTTTACGCTTATCTAAATCCATTTTCCGTAAGACTTGTTCGGAGTCAACAAAGTCTCGAGGCTTAAACTTGTTTAATGCAATCCAGTTTTCCTTCTTATAATCATGAGGAGTGATATTTATGTTCTTCTCTTTGCATTTGGGGTCATCTAGTTTTTGTTCATCCTTTCCTAGTGACTTCATCGATTTCTTATCTTCCTCGATGCACTCAACGCAACTAGGTTTACGCTAGGCTTAAGAATTTCATTACCATCATAAATCACCTTATGGGCATTTCTAGCCTTTTGATTACCTCTGGATTTGGTTCCTCAACAAGGGGAATGCTATGCTTATCGCTTAAGACACGATGTTTGGTGACCATGTGGCGATCTGAATGGTGTTTCCTTGTATGTACAACTTGTTTTCAAGTTTGTTTTTCAAAGTTTTGATTAGAAAAATCTCTCAAGAGCTTTGATTCTTTGCATTAAATTCTTGTAAGCATTTTCACGTTTTCTTGAAGTTCTTGTTTTGCTTAATGTTTTAGAAAGTTTTCTTGCAAAGAATTTAATTCTTGTTTCAATACTTCTTCTCTAAAATTACTTTTTCTAATTACTGCATGCATTGGTCATCCATTTCCTGCTCACGAGTGGTCAACTCAAATTTTGCACGTTGTTCATAAATGGCAACACGTTCCTTATAGGCATTTAGTTCGAGATAATGGAATCATCAGAGCACATGCGTTGAATTCATCAAAACATAGTCATTGTTGATGCGAAGATGCATCACTAGGTACAACTTCACTTTCATTTTGTTTCTTGTATTGATCATATGGGACAATATTGATATTACCGTATTTTCAATATTTGATTCAAAAGTTTCGGTTGGTTGTACTTTGTCATGCATCATTGCACATCGACATCATCATATAGCTTTAATACCTCGAGATGAGTTTGTCCTTTGATGGGCCATCTTGTGGTGAAGAAGTGACCTTGGGAGACACCATGGGAGAGATGCTAGCCATAAATATTGTGTGTGCGATGGGTCCATCATCCACATCAGTCGTAAGCATCGCAATCACCGACTTGAAAGGCATTTTGATGATTGTGACCTATCTCACGAATAAATTGCTCATCTACATCCGCATCATAGGTCTTGTCATTGCCTTGACAAAAAACAGTTCCTCTTCATTCAAAGTAGCACCATTGTCTGAGCTTGAGCCAACATCTTATCTACAAGTATTCGGCATTTTGTGGACGCTTTGGAGATGTGCGGTTCCTGCAAAGTGTCCTCACCACCACAGGTTAAAGCATTTGATTGGCTTAACTTGACCTTGGTTACCATTTCTTCCTCGATTACGGTTTCCAACATAACCTCTCCCGGCTCCACCTCTCCCCCGATCATACCGCCTTCTCCGAATCTGGTTGCACCACGATCCTTCCATCTTTAACGGTGGCTTGATTATGTGGGTTAGATGCGGTTCAGAGGTTGTTGTTGGTTTGTGGGAGAGTTCATGTTTTGACTAATGAGTAGAGCTAGTTGATTAACGATGTTATCCACGTGCATCAAAGATCACTTGTTTGAAGCGAGGATCGAGGATGAGTTTGTGATTACCATTACCCGAGGAATGACTTGTGATGCTTTGGTTGTGATTCCAATGTTTGAGTAGAAAATTTGTTGAGTCATTAGACGAACTTGTCTCACCCTCGGTTGGTTTTGAGGCTGATTGAGAATCAACTTTTCAAACATGGCATGTCTCATTACGAAGGAGGAAGGCATAGAGTTGCTCATAGTTTGTATGCTTCAATCCTTTAGTGAGTTTCACGGATGTGACAAACTTGTGCCATTCGGATTCATGTTGTTCACAAACTTTGAGTTCGGTGAATATTAGGCATAGTCATTCGATGTTCCTCATGTCATTCACTAACTTATGAAATCTCATAGTACTCATAAACACTCTCATCTGGTTTCATCTTGAAGTGCTCAAATTCGTCATAGAGTTGGGATTCTCTGTCTTCCATAGTTAATTACGAACCGAGAGAAGCATCTTAACGTTATCCCAAAGCGCTTTTGCATCAGTGTTATGATTGATCGACTTGTAGATGTCTTTAGGAAGACCTTGAAGAACAATGTTTGAAGCCCCGATATCTCGCATCGAATCTCTTTTCTCCTCATTATCAAGCTCATTGTACATCTTAGGTCCATCCATTCCGTGAGCGAGTACCATCTTCATTAGTATCAAGTATATCTCCGTCGTCTCAACCCGATATGGTCCTTCATCAATGGATTTGAGAATGTTGACACCATTTTCCTTTCCAAGGCAATACAATCGATTCGTTGAGCCCAAGAATAGTAGTCGATTCCGTCAAGCATTGGTGGATGAGTATCGAGCCGGTGCTTGAACATCCTCGGCAGCGATGGAGATGACGGTGGGAGCGATGGGAATGTTGGTAGACATGTTAACAGTTATACGGGATTTTATAACTCTATGATTAAACCGGAAATAGATTCTTTCACGGATTTTACTAAATCAAGAGAAACCGTAAACAATCACTCAAGTTGCTAGATGATAAAGTGCTAACTCGCTACCAAATAATGCACTAAGTCGCTAGAAATAAGTGCACTAAGTCGCTAGAAATAAGTGCACTAAGTCGCTAACCCTTAACTCGCTACACGCCTAAGTCGCTAGAATCCCAAGTCGCCAGCGGAAGAGCAAGTCGCTAAGTAGTAACTCGCTCTGGACTAAGTCGCTAGCCAAATTTGTGCGATGATCGCTACACAAGTCGCTAGATATGCAAGTCGCTAAAGAGCAACTCGCTCGGACTAATTCGCTGCCACAGTCGCCAACCGTAGTGGGATTCCACTACTTGTACTTTAACTCGCTAGCTCTAACTCGCTAGCTTTTATAGCTGTAAGTCGCTACCAAGAAAACAAGTCCGAGCTAATTCGCTAACTTGAAAACCAAATAACCTTCACTTTTCAATCCAAAACAACCCAACCAAGATGATTCAAGCTTACAAATGAAAACCTAAACACTTTTGATGGTTCTAAACATAAAAGTACCAACAAAATTCAAACTTTAACACAAGAAATCAACCAAATGATGCAAAAACCACTAAACTTTTCAAACTCAAAACCACCTAAAACCACTATAAATCCAAAGATGTGCAAGATATGATCTAACCATGGCTCTTGATACCAATTGTAAGATATAACTTTTCACATACACATCAAACCATAACACAAGGTGGCGAATAAGATGGAATTCTAGAGAGAAAGTTAGAGGTTTAGGGAACTTAGTGAGAGAAAGTGAAAGATATTATTATGAGCTCCAACTCTCTACCTTGCAAGGTAGAAGAGTATTTATAGTCTTACATAACTCGCCACACTTTGGGTGTGGATCGGGCATCTGATGGGTAAAGACCCGTCCGTCTCCACGGTGTTACTTAACTAAATTACTACTTAACTTAAAAGAACTACGACTACGAGCTTTAACGATTACATATACTTGAGGTGACCGACTCTTTATACCGGAATTTCTAATTCCTAACACATGCAATTTTCCATGAATGTTCCAAACATAGAAGAGACCATGATCTCTGTAAACTACCACCCAAGATCAATTGAACATTAAACAATGCAAGGATTCACTCCGACCTCCAACCTCAGTAACCATACAACCACCGTAAATCATAAAACAACATTGACTAATTTCGGTTTCTCAAGAACATCGAAATATCACCCAAAAAAATAATACCATGGCAAAGAAAGCCTTCTTGCACCAAAGTTACTTTTTATTGTATGTTACTCGGTGTGTGGAAGCTAAATACGTTGGGCCTCTCCCTACCCATGCATCCGATTGGGTTTCATCGTTAGCTTTGCCCATGAGGCATGGTATCGCTTTAATAGTAAGATCCATTCATTAGCTTTTGACTCATGTATAAGGTTTTAATGTTTATGAGGTGCTTAAGGGTGCATCATGTTTTACGAACTTGGTCGCAATAATTGGGCTTATATAGATGTAAGATTCATTACGACATCTTAAGCACACCGATAGCATGTATTAAGTCCATGTATGCCACAACTTTGAAACTTGGCTAATTTTGGCATAGATAAGTCAAAATTGACCTTGTATACTGTCTAAATCTCTTTGTATGTTAACGAACGTCCATTCTTCTTTTGGCCGATGTTTATCGTGATCATATATCCACTTCGATTAGTCCCAATTGGACTTGTTAAGTTACAATTACAATTTTACGCCACATAGAGCCAAACCTTGAAAATAAATGTAAACACACCAACCGAAATTGAAACTTTTCAAGGATAAGAAAGTACCTTTTCAAGGGTGCCCCGTTATCACGCTTGTTGGTGTCGATTTCAATCGCATCGAGTCACCCCTTTAGGCCCTTACCTCTAATTACTTTCCCTAAAACATGTCTTTAAAGCAAGAACCTCGACACCTCTGTGAAATTTACCATTAAAGTGCCTAGAAACTCCTGTATCATTTTTATACTAATACTAATGATTTGACCATGAAAGAATTTTACTACATAAACATCAGTGAACTAAGAATTTTAATATATAGGTAATTGCTTATATATGATGTCCAATAAACTTGGGTACCTAAGAGGTCTTACTAAACATTTGGTTATATGCCCAAATGTTTGCATAAAATGTTTGTTCGAAAATAAGTGCTTCCGTGATTCGAAATCCTAATTATGCGGGTAAGACCACACGACCTCCTAAGCAACAACATTGATGGTACTGTGGTCCTGCTTCTCTAGAATATGCCTTTTCCTCTCTTACATACCAAAAAGAGCCCGACAATGACAATTAGCGAACTGGAGCCTTTCGTGATGCAAAGTTGAACTATTGATTAGCGAGATGAGTTCGGTGCCTTTACCCTCACCGATGACCTCATATCTTCTTGCATCCAATTCAGCCTATCACACCAGCCCTTAAGAATACATTTCTTTTACCAAAGTGTATATAAAATGTATGGAGCTAACCATTGTACAATTAGTTGACGTGTCGACCTAACAATTCACACATATAAAGATAATCTTGGTAATTACACGAAAGCCACTTTCATTTTTTCCAAGATCGTTACACATACCATCTCTTCATCATAATTCTGCACACACGATGAAATTAATATCGAAACAATAGACTCTCTCAATATAGCAAGTGAATGAAGGGTCCAATAACTTAACCACGGCCACTATAAATCATCAAAACAACCATTAAAACGAATATATCCTAATTCCTTTCCGATAAAATGAGCGCAGGACCAAGATTCCTTAAACCTTTCATCGGATACTCGCTATGATTATCTCGTTGTACCTCTAACCTTAAAAACATCAAATAAATCAATTAATTCAAACACCATTATTAAAATTATCATTAAACCAAGAGCAACGCCATCATCAAGTTTATAAGAAAACAAACCTTCCACCATAGGGCTGATTTCTTTGTGTGCTTAATCTTTTGATGCATCTTGAGTCCCGAAAATAGCAAAAGAACATCTTGGTTTATACACAACATAAAATGAATAGAGACTAAAAGAAGCGTTGAATGTGGTGATTTCTTGACATTGTTAAACTCTTGCTATGACCTAGTAACCTTTTAATACTTGATATTGAATTTCATGTTTTGTGTGAGATGGGAGAACGTTCTAGGGTTTATTGTTTTTGTGTGAGGTGGGATAACGTTTTAGGGTCGTAAAACATCGAAGTGTGCACAGATAAACTGCACACACAAAAAAAAAAGATGATGATGAGAATAAGAAAAATTAAAATAACTCATGAGCAAACTTACCATGCTACTCCAAAGAACACCATGTATTCTCAAACTTGCATACACAAAATAAGATCGTTAGAGAATTGAGGAAAAAAGCAGCCGAGGAAAAGATAAAATTAGGGTTTGAAGAAAAGTATATTATGAGCAATTTAAGATTGGGTTTTACGTTCTAAAGATATATGCTATACAATTTACGGTTTATAAATATCTATTAGGGAATGCGTAGTTATTGCGGCATAACATAATTGTTTTCAATTATCAAATCACATTAACTCGCATGCTTCAATGGTTGATACGCTTGTGTGTAGATGCCAAGACCTAGGTTCGAATCCTGCAGTGTAATTTTTTTAAAATAAATCCGAAATTTTAATACATGGTTGCTTAGGTTTAGGTGGCATGTGTTTAGGTGGATTAACGAGATGACATGGAAATATGACATGGCATTATGGGATGCCAAGTGGCATTTTATGTGGCATGCCTCCTCTTATATATAATGTATATATATATATATATATATATATGTGTGTGTGTGTGTGTGTGTGTGTGTGTGTGTGTGTATTATATATATATATATATATCTATATATATATATATATATATATATGTGTGTATATATATATATATATATATATATATATATATATATATATATATATATATATATATATATATATATATATATATATATATATATATATATATATATATATATATATATATATATATATATATATATATATATATATATATATATATATATATATATATATATATATATATATATATATATATATATATATATATATATATATATATATATATATATATATATATATATAGAGAGAGAGAGAGAGAGAGGATCAAATAAGAAGAAAAATTAAAATGAGAATGATAAGAAACCACAACTACACATCTCAGATGCATCTATTAAAATAGATGCATCTCCCGTTAAACATCTCACCTTTACTTGAAATGTGTGGCTAGAAATTCTTTTTGTTCTTCTCATTTTAGTTTTTTTCTTCTTACTGAATCCCTTTCATATATATATATATATACACTAGCCGTTTAAGCCCGCCCAAGGGCGGGCACGACTTGTGATTTCTTTCTTGATAAATTTGAAGTTTAATTTAGTTCCCGGTTTATTATTTTTTCATATACAATGATTGTTGATAGTTAACTCTGAATAATCAATCAGACCAAATCGAACCTACAAAAACCATAAACCTTATTAACTGTGAATCACACAAACATGATCATGTGATTCAATAACTAAAAATCATACGAACCTGGTAAATCAAAACTAAGGATAGATATCACAAACAGATTTTGGCTTTCATCCTTCAACTCACCACACAGGTCTGCAGTGAGTCATTTGATGTGCTTCACTTTCCTTATGGACTGCTTTGTTGGCTAACTCAAATAGTATGCTAATTTTGAATAAGAAATACAGTTACACGTGTGACTAATCATGAAACAAACAACAATACCCTTTTCCTTCTCAAGCTGAAGCAGCTTTTCAGCTGGTCAAAAAACATAAAGATTTAGCCATTTTTAACAAAAAAGAGGCAATAGATAAGAAGAAATTCGGTAAAGAAAAAGATAAGCGAGTACCCTTTTGCCCATTTTTACGTAATCGAATCACGCCTATTTCTACTTCTAAGCGGCGTTAATCCAAGTAACATAAGCGTATTTTCCTTTCCTCACTCTTGCTTCTATCTGTCTTGTTAGCACGCAAGTCATTAAAGGAGTTTAAGAAATATGCGTAATTAATAATGGATTAACGCTTACATTTGTGATATCACAGTAACCTTAAATCTGCAGGGGACTTAATTCTTTTTATATTTAGTATAGCTTAAGCTTATCGTAAACCTTTTTAATATGAATATTTTGGATCATAGTTAAATCTTTAAAGCGCCAAGTTTGATAAAGAAAATATCAATTTTTCATTTTGAAACTGTACATTAGGAGCTAATTACGCAAAACCATAAAATCATTTAGAGGCCTACTGTTTGTCTTCCTTATCATAACCTTTCGCTCAAAACCCATTCCATGACTTGATTTTTACTCCGTTTGACTATATCTTAGATGGAAACAAACACATTCTAAATTTATAATCAACAAAAATATTTGTATGGTCACTAACTGCTCAATCTATCTTCTAATATAGTTGATCATAAGTTTGGTCTATTCTTACAATTTAAATTCAAGAAGCACATAATAGAGCGAGGGGCAGGGCGCTCACAAAATATTACATAATTTATCTTGATGTGCTACATTCTAATATAGCGAAATTCATAATATATATGTGTTTAATATATTACATTGACTAAACTGATCATGCTGATAGATAAAACTGTCCGAAATATTTAGATTAACTAAACCTACTTTATCATCAAAACATTATCTTTCATTCGTGATATTAGCTTGAATTGTTCTTGACCTCGACACATTGACGATATCGGATCTTGAAGCTCGGTGCGGTGAAAGCTCGGTGAGTGCTCGTTTATAAGTTGTATGAACTTAAAGCAGTCACAAAGTAGCGAGGTTAGTCTACTAATTCTCAGATAAAAAGGTTCAAAAAATACTAATACTTAAAAATTGCACTGAGTGTTTCTGCTACTTACTTCATGTGATGAGGCATAACAACCATTATCAGCCACATTCCTAACTTACGCAATAAAGAAGCCATATCATGACACGTCATTTCCAATTTCCGAAGGTCATGTCTAACTTCAATACGATACATTTCTTTCAAGTTCATGTTCTCCTTATCCTGTGAGAAAAATCGAAAACAAAATAATGTTAATGAAACAATTACTTGAGTGCTATCATGAACACGAGAAGAATTCTACAAACCTGTTTCGACTTTCCCGATTTCTTCCACATCTTTGTTGTTGTCTTCTCCATGTCTAATAAACATAATCGATCGACTTTTTTTCTTTTCAAAGAAATGTTGTTCTTTTAGCTTATACACTGACAAAAGAAATAAATTTCCAACTAAAAGCGAATACCAAGTAAGTTTGCTTCCCAATGACATTGCAATACATATGACGGGAGGATCAGGTAACGGGTCACAACAGGTTCGCATGGGTCAAATATGTCAATTTTAGCATTTGTTGATACAGATCAGGTTGGGTTGGATCGACCCGCAAAAACTTTTTTGTTTAAAAAAATTGAACAAGCAGTTAAAAGTAATTATGGGTTGATGGGTCGTAGCATATTACAGACTTTGGGCAGTAGAAAATGATTTAGCAGGTTGTATCATAAGAAATAGACTTTTGGCGACTTACAATTCATATGACTCGTTCCGTTATGGCTAAATTCTTTGATTTGACTCATTATCAGCCAACATTCCTAACTTACGCAATAAAGAAGCCATATCATGACACGTCATTTCCAATTTCCGAAGGTCAAATAAAGATTTTGATATAAGTGGATGAGTCTATCATACCTTTCTTCTGTACCCATTATCCAAGTCCCGACCCAGCATACCTTCCAAATTTGCCACCTTTACTTCACTCGGTACCTTAAGGATGCATCAAAAAATATCAGTAATGCAGTTTGTACCTTTGAGATGAGAAGCAGCGCTACCATTGGACATGTAAGGGTAGACCAATAGCTTCTCGGTTGGAATCATACAAAACCACATATAATCTAAGTAAGTGTTTGTGTATTGCTAGGCTAATCATCTCAACTTCTGTTTGGAACTGTTTCTCACCACCTGCGGCCCCACCATCTTTAAGGCACTTCACAGCTACACAAGTCCCATCTTGAAGTTGCCCTTTATAGACATGCTCATAACTACCTTTACCTAATATGTTCTTGTTTCTAAAGTTGTGTATTGCAATTTGAAGTTCCCTGAACTAGAACTTCCTTAGATTTCCTAGTGAAACTTCCTCATGATGCCTATCTGCATTATTTCAGTTAAGAATCGCAATAATATTAGTACAACTAAAAACAATGTCCTTGGAATTGGAAGAAAAGAAACCAACCTTTGATATCGAAGAAGGGTTCTTGATTATATCTTCATCTCCACTAAATCAGCGCAAGTTCAAATATGAGTAAAGATATGCATCCAAGGCGTGTACTAATAGCAAGTGCAACTTTGTGACCTTTTGATTTTGGCAAAATAGTAGCAACTTCAAAAAAGATATAGGAAATAAAATACCGGGAGAACATAGGAATAATAACAAAAGGAATGGTGCGACAAAAAATTCTCGACCCAAAAAAATGACATTAAAAACGTACTTTTAATTCCTTCTAATGATCAGTGTCTTTGATTTGGTAGAGTTGTAAACACGGTGTAGCAAGTCGTTGAGGATCAATCATAACTCAATATATTTTTCCTTCTTAAGAACTTACAGGTCCACTGAGTTGGTTTCATAGTTGAAGGTGTTGCAAAATCATAAACTTGTTCTTTAGAATGAGGAGAGAAATCTTTGTAAAACCCTGTTTGGATCTCTTTGAGTGCCTCCATTACTAGCTCAAAAGGACGAATGGAGTTATAAACTTGTTTCAAAGCTTCATCTATCAAAGTTTTTAAGTTCTCAAATCTGTCTTGTGTTTTAAGCTTATTTCCTAATCTGTCCTAAATAGTGGTTTTCCTCGGTTTAAGCCTAGCATTTTAATTCATTTTTAGTTGTTATAAAAATTTTAAAAATAAAATAACAATTTCAATAACTTGTTTAACTTCTCTCAAAAGCAAAAAAATCAAAAAAATGTTTGATTAAATTGTGTGGGTCTAAAGTTGCTCAGTCTTAACCATTTGCTTCAATTGGGTCAGAACAATTAGTCTTAACCCAGTACTTTTAGCATAGATTTCTAGCCATCTTAGTTTGATATAAACAAAATTTAAAAATAAAAATAGCAATTTCATTAGCTTGTGAAGCTTTTCTCAAAAGGAAAAAAATCAAAAAAAATCCCTAGCTAGGGTTGCTAGTAGCTCAAAGTTGGGGGTTTTGTGTTCTTGTTTTCCTCAGTTTAAGCCTAGCATTTTAATTCATTTTTAGTTGTTATAAAAAAATTTAAAAAATAAAAATAACAATTTCAATAGCTTGCTTAACTTCCCTTAAAAGAGAAAAAATCAAAAAAATGTTTTGATTAGGCTGCTTTAGGTCTAAAGTTGCTTAGTCTTGACCATTTGCTTCAAATGGGTCAGAACAATTAGTCTTAACCCAGTACTTTTAGCACAAATTTTTAGCCATTTTAGTTTGATATAAAAAAAATTTAAAAATAAAAATAGCAATTTCATTAGCTTGTGAAGCTTTTCTCAAAGGAAAAAATCAAAAAATCCTAGCTAGAACATGCTAGTAGCTCAAAGTTGGTGGTTTGTGTTCTTGTTTTCCTCGGTTTAAGCCTAGCATTTTAATTCATTTTAGTTGTTATAAAAATTTAAAAATAAAAATAACAATTTCAATAGCTTTTTAACTTCCCTCAAAAGGAAAAAAATCAAAAAAATATTTTGATTAGGCTGCTCTAGGTCTAAAGTTGCTCAGTCTTGACCATTTACTTCAAATGGGTCAGAACAATTAGTCTTAACCTAGTACTTTTAGCACAGATTTTTAGCCATTTTAGTTTGATTTAAAAAAATTAAAAAAATAAAAATAGCAATTTCATTAGATTGTGAAGCTTTTCTCAAAAGGAAAAAAATCAAAAAAAATCCCTAGCTAGGGCTGGTAGTAGCTCAAAGTTGGTGGTTTTGTGTTATTGTTTTCCTCGGTTTAAGCCTAGCATTTTAATTCAATTTTAGTTGTTAAAAAAATTTTAAAAATAAAAATAACAATTTCAATAGCTTGTTTAACTTCCCTCGAAAGGAAAAAATCAAAAAAATGTTTTGATTAGGTCATTGTAGGTCTAAAGTTGTTCGAGTCTTGACCATTTGCTTTAAATGGGTCGAACAATTAGTCTTAACCAATTACTTTTAGCCTGATTTTAGCCATTTTAGTTTAATATAAAAAATTTAAAAATAAAAATAGCAATTTCATTAGCTTGTGAAGCTTTTCTCAAAAGGAAAAAAATCAAAAAAATTCCTAGCTATGGCTGCTAGTAGCTCAAAGTTGGTGGTTTTGTGTTCTTTTGCCCTGATCCATCAGTAAGCTTCATGCTTATTCATTTGAGGTAAGTGTTTGATTTTTAATTCCATTAACAGATTTAGGTATAGGCTAAATTAGTTTTGGCTTTTTGAAGCTTTAGAAGCTTATTTGATTGCTTATTGAGCCTGCTATCTGCCCATTTGTCCTGAAGTTGGATTCAATGACAATCAACAGATGAATTTTTAACATCAAGAGTGACCAGAACTCAAACTAATGAAAAATTCAAAGCTTACTTGAGGCTAAATCATTTATCCAAACACAGCCAAAAAGATAGTATCAAGTGCAAGCATATTATAATAACAAATAACCAAAATGATTAAAGCGTACCACATACCTATCAGCTAAATCAGTACCTTCTCTTGTAGATCAAAACTACATTTATGAAAAATATTATAGGTCCCATGCCCAAAAACAAATATGCAGGGTCTCAATAGGTCTCAAATACGCACGAGTTTTGTTTCCTGGTGCAATTGATATATTATGCTACATCATCCAGGGGGCCTAAACTACAACGGTAATGCATAATCATGAACCCCCAAAACATATTCAATTTTAAAACTGAATGCATAACAAAACATAAAAATAGAAAGAAAAAAAAGCCATGGACTTTGCTGTCAGATGCAAACTTGTTGCTAGAAGAAACTCAAGAGGAAGGAAATCCATCGACTTAATTTTCCCTTCATGGAACTTCAACTCATGCAAGAGTTTTCCAGACGTTAAGTCCCATATCTATCCAACAGGCAACAACAGAAACTTAGCTGCACCGATTTTCTTGAGCTGCTAACATAATAGAGTGGTCATACCTTTACAACATTATCAAGTCCCCCCGACACCACCCAACGACCATTACGGGTAAATCCGATGGTACTAATTGCTCGCTTATGGCCTTTATATGCATGAAGGCATTACTTTTTCGAATATCCCATATCTTCAAGCTAGTGTCCATGGAACTGATGCAAAAATTCACCAAAGGATGGAATTCCACGAAGTGCAATAGGACCGGTGTCCATTAAGCGTCGAACCACGCACTTGAAGAAATAAAATCATAAATCAAGCAAACACTACTTTAGACGCAAGTAATGCATCCAAGGAATTACTTACGAGAAAATGTAAACAATATCATTACATAAAGTAATAAGATCTCACTCAAGTCATAAAGACTAAATCAACTTACCCTTTGTCTCTTCGGATCCTAGAGCTTTACAACACCAGAGGAAGCTCCAGCGACCACTAAAACTTCAGCTGGATTAAAAGCTACAGATTCTATAGGGCTCGTGTGGCCACCTGGGCTGCATAAATATTATGTTGCAGAACACAAGATAAAATGAACATATCATACCATTGATTGAGTATAGCTGAATAATTATAAAAACAAATAACAATCAAACAATAATATTATGCATATAAACTGAATGTGTGTACCTGATGGGATTATTGGCCACACAAATGCAAAGATCATCAAATACCCTATTATACAATATATCAATACAAACCAATTATTCGAATCAAGTGTGATAGAGACAGTATCACTTCAAAATATAAAATAGCAGAAGAAAAAATACCTCTTTATTTGAGTTTGATGTGGCTACTGAACTTCACATCCTCATATACACATCCCTGCATTCATAGATGAAAAAATCTTAAATATAAGCATGAATACACAAACATCTTTAAAACTATTTCAATGTCATATTTTAACAAACACTAATCGAGCACATCCATTATATAGAGCAGGGGTTGATATCAAAACTGAAATCAATAATCAAAAAATATGTAAATGGATACAAAAGTATTATCTAGTTCATCAAACATCAAATATCTGGTAACCTAATTCTGATTAAATTCGATCGAATACTACAAATAAAAATAAACTGAAATTGAATTTGATTGATAAGTAATGAAGCATTACATATTAAGGTTAAATGGCGGGTAGGGTAAAAATTAGATCGAATGATTTATGTTTTATGATGCCGGCAATAGTAGCAAATTTGATATTCTCTCCGCTATATTTTTGGAAGTGATAAGCTTTACTTTTGGACTCTCCATTGACATAATCAGGTGCGTGTTATCAATTTTAGTTTGTGTTCATCCTCCCTCTCTCTAGTTTCTCTCACTAAAAGGATGAAGATCTTCATCTTCTTCCACCAACCTCGACCTCCAAACAACATAAATCATATGTTTTCCGGTCCTAACAAGTGGTATAGAGCCATGGTTACATTATGTTGATTTATTGTGGTTTTGTATAAGTTTTAGGCTGTTTTTTGTACTAATTTTGTTGGTCGGAAATTTTTTTCCGATTATTAAGGTAAAACAGATTATAACTTTGGTATCTCTTTTGGTTCGAAAATATCCTGGTCTATTCTGTACAATATTTGTCTTGGTCTATAACTGGTCCAAACAGGTTATTCATCTTTAGATAATTTTTTGTACCATATCCGTGAAATATCAGTTGGTCAAACCGTCAGTTTCGTGGTCAAATGGGTCAAACAGAAGCAGTTTTTATACTTTTCTGGGTTTTTTATAAAGACTGAACGGAATAACATGGTCGGAAAAACTCGCCGGAAAAAGTCAAAGGGTCAAAACCCTCTTTTTCTACGCATAAGGAGCATCTACAGAGTATTTACGCATAACTGTGAAGTTATGCGTAAGAACATTTATGCGTATGTTTTTACGCACAAGCCTAGGCTTACGCGTACGAATGGGTTACGCATAAGAAATCTATGTTTACGCATAAGGAAAAAGAAAGCAGTTACGCGTAACACAAGTTTTACGCCTAAGATTTCCAGCAAGAAAGTTACGCTTAACATTTTATTACGCTTAAGATCTGTAAAGAAAAAAAAAACTTATGCGTAATCTAACACTTCAAAGACCATGACCACTTATACCATTTACCAATACCAACAGATTCGACCTCAGGTCAAAACCTAAATCCAACGCCAACATACCTCAACTCATTCAAACCAAGATTCGTAAACAGCAAATACCAATCGATCTCAGAAGTTCCACTGTTTAATCTTTTAAAGATTTTTTTTGAGTTGGACATCTTCATCACAGATCTATAAGTGTGAAGCTTTGCTTCTTTTTTTGTTATTTGAAAATTAAAAGAACGTGAAAAACAATTGTGTTAAACACGTTTCTTTTCATTCGACTCTAAAGAACAACCAAATACAAAAACGAAAATCACAACATCCATAACCTACCCGAGACCTTAGTCAAGATCTTGAAGCCACTCTCTTTGAAGACATATAGAATGGAATATGAGATTGAAAGTTTTATGAGTGTTAGTAGTTTATGGTTGTGGGATTCGTCCTTGTGATTTGTTTTGATGGTAAGTATGAGATGCGTTTGGAACTGGGAAATGAGAGGCGTATTTTTCTCAATATCTTATTTGGGAAAATTGTTGGTAGGCGGAGTATTTTATGAGTGTTTTTAGGGTTAAAATGTGTTGTGACTAGGTCAGAATAAAACCGTGTATTAAGATGTTATTATCACATACACGGTCTTTATCATTTTGATTGGATCCGGGTTAGGCTATTGAACATGGATTTGGGCCTCATCATGGATTATACTTGGTGCTATTCTTTGGTTTGGGTTGTCAATTAAACATGATAGTATACCAATTTGATATCCGAGAGTTTTTCTAAAAATTTTGGATACACAGTATTGCTATTATGAAGATTGGTATTTTTGGTATGGTATAAAATTTCACGGAGGATACAAAATTCACGGCTTGAGCGAAGATCTGAAAAAATGACTACGGGGTTTTTGTACGGTATTATTGATGCGAGATTGATGTGACATTTCACGGGTGATCTTATTTATCTTTGAGACGATGGTTGGTTGGATGCATGTCTCAAGATAACTTGTTGGGGTATTACTGTCACTTTAAGTGATTGGACTGACGATCTGGTTATAACTGATGTAAGGAGTTACGTTGTAGTGCTCACAGTGTATAACTATCACTTTAAGGAGTTACGTTGTAGTGCTCAGTGTTACACGGCGTTGTGGATTGTTCAAAAATTTAGAACAAGCAGAAAGTCACAAAGTTGGGATGCTTGCTTCCTTTTCAAGCCAGTCGTATCGGGTTTTCTCCATATGTGATCATTACAATTAGCCGGTGAATTCAAAGGAGGTTTGATAAAAGGTTGGTTAGAGAAAATTATTGAGAGTATTTTTGCGACATATTCTCACGAATTTTGATCAAGCTATGATGTTAATATTGCATCAAGAAAAAGGTATCTGGCATGTCGCAACATTATGATGATTTCGATAGCTCGCAACCATCGGGAGGAGAAATTGGTATTTCCTCTTACGTAATTGGATTACGAAGGGATTTGTGCTTAAGACCGAAGAAGGAGAAATAATGTGTGTACATCGGGGCTTTTTACCAATTGGATGCAATACTAAGTGAGTTATGTTGTTATGATGTTCCCAGAACGACAACCATTGTGCCAGAATCAAGATTCTACTTTCTCCGCTACGTGTTGGAAGAGTGTTGTCGGTTCGGGAGGAGCGAAAATGAAAAAGGCTCACTAGTTAGGAGGGTAATAACCTAACTAGACCGTTAGATTGAAGTTTAGAGCTACGAGATTTGTGCCGTCGGTGCCAAAGATCAAATGCCAAAATCATCGGAAGGAGAACTTCAAGTTTGCCTCGATATCTAGACTACAGAGACTCTGCGCTCAACAAAGTCAACATTATTCATTACTATTGTAATTTACTTTGTTTTGTATTTATAGGTCTCATTGTAACCATTCACGTGTGACGATATCTTGGAGGAAATTGTTAGCCTCGCTTTTTATAAAGATAACGCCACTTACGTGAATTGGACTAGATCGTAGTATACTTTGCCCATAGGGACTAGTATCGTTTAAGTGGCAAAGTTAAGGTTTGTTGAGCCTATAAATACCCTCATGACTCTCCATGAGGGTGAGGTGAAGCATTAGGCTAAAGGTGTAGTGTGTTTTCTTAATAAAAGTCTTTGTTTTCTCCTCCCTCTCTCTAGTTTTTCTCACTAAACAAGAGGAATACTTTCATCTTCAATCACCAACCCCGACCTCCCGAACCACATAAATCTTATGTTTTTCGGTCCTAACACAAAGTTTATCACAAATGTTGGAATGCCTTAGTGTTTGAGATGTTAGTCTCTTGTGCATGCCTACCCGAGTTCGAACCCACCCCAATTGTATTTTTACACAAATTAATATCGCTTATGTGGACTAATGACGTGGCATTACCTGGCATTACCTGGCAATGACGTGGCATTACGTGGCATTAAGTCTGAATTATGACATCATGTGCATCCTGATATATATATGTTATAGATATATACTTATTTTCCAAACAACAAACATATAAATGTTATATATTGATTCGTTGTTTGTGAGTGTGGTGAATAAACACAATATCAATATATCAAATTAATCGTGAAATTCGAGAAATCAACCTTTTAGGAAAAGGGTTAACGTGCCGAAGCTCACGAATGTGATAAAAGTGATAATGGGCAATTGATTTCCCGGTTCGTGTCCCAACGAGTTGTGAAATTGACGGTTTCGTTGAGTTTCGTGATTAGGACTTGAATTGGTGAAATGAATTTTGGAATTTGATTACGTTATTCTACAAAACAAAGAACGAGAATGAAAATTAAGCATGTAAAACTAAATAAACACTAATTAAACTACTACTAAGCCTAAGAAACAATAAAACGAAGCTAAATTACATCCTAGGGTGCTAAAATGCAAAAACGCGAAAAACCGGGAACGCATCGAGCCACGAAAGTGAAAAATATGCAATTTAAGTCCTACGAGTGCAATACTAATTTTCCTACATTCTAAATGACTAAAAATAATTTTAGGAAAAAGACGGGTATTTTTTCGACTTTTATTTTATTTTCTACGAATTAAAAACTATTTTAAACTAATTAATTAATTAAAAACACAAAACTAATTTATAAAAATCTGCAAAAATTACGAAAATTACTTTACATTATGGGGGACCTAAGAAAAATAAAATGGGGCCAACAGCTGATACGGATAAGTTGTTAAAAATAAGCTAAGTCTAATAAGTTACAACTAATAAACGACCTTAAATAATAAATGATGCAAGAAATGACCAGGACAAGACCAGAAATGGTTTAGAGGTGTGTTGGGGTCTGAATGCATGAGACCAGTTCGATTCCTGGGTTTGGCACTTTTTTTTGCCACTTATTATTTTTTATTTATTTATTTTTTTTATTTGGAACTGAACAAGGGACAAGATAAGCTATTTTTAATGAAAACTACACTTACAAAAACTTGATAATAAGCTGTTAATCAGCAGATATGACAGGAACAAAACAATTGAAAGTGGCTTCTTGGTTCTTGTTCGGCTTAAAGGGACACAAGGAACATCAAAAAGCTATAAGAAAAACATAATCATAAGCTAAATCCTAATCTAAATTATCTAAAAAAAACTAAAGGGGACCTAATAAGCACTAGTTAAGCACTAAGAAGCTAAAAAAGAATGAAAAGGAGATCGAGATCAACTTGTCATGCACTGTCTCCAAACGATAGCAGGCAAGTTTGTGCTTAAAAATAAGCACAAATAAGCTAAGGGCAATACTAAACCTAAACTAAGTGAACTAATGGGCATTGAAGAAAACTAAATAAGTTGAAAATGAGGCATAATAAGCACATTAAAAGGGTCCATACATCTGTAACGATGGATGAAAAACACCCTAAAGGGCATCTAGCGACTTATAAATAAGCTACTTAGAGTCCTCCAAAAGAGAAGGGAAGCAGGGAACTTTAACTTTACACTACTGGGATTCCAAAAAAGAAAAGTGGAGCAAGGTGGGGTCCCTTGACAACTTATAAATAAGCTGTCAAGGTGTGTTGTGGGGCTGCTGATGCAGTGTGAAACAGGACAGAAAATGAACAACTATGGACTTTTCAACTTAAAAATAAGCAAAGCAATACACTGATCTTACATCTAACTTAATGTAGCAACTAAAATTACCTCCTAAAGTTAATCCTATCCTATTCAAAGCTAAGCTAAAAGATGGGAAATGACTGCTGTGACAAGTCAGAACAAAAACAAAATCCTAAAGCTATTGAACAACTAGAAATGGAAGGTACTCACTACCATTACATCAAATGAACTAAATCAAAGCTCACATAAAACAATTTGAGACACTACTTGGGTCAAATTGGGAGTCTGACCCAAGATATTTGCAAAACCAAACACTGCCTTAAGGCAGAAAAACTCAATTTGAAACCAAGTTAAACCACAAGATTTTATGTTTTTATGAAAATAAACTTAGAATAACAAATTCCAAACATTGGATTGATTTTTAAACCTAAAATTAACAGAAAGCTTCAACACTTTTAAACTTGAAATTTAACAGAAAGCATATTGAATTACTTGAATATTAAAAATTACAATTGCAGGAAATTAAACTTTAAATTAAAGCAGTACATAAAAGAATGGACTAGAAGCTAAATTTATAGACAAGTTTTTTTTAATTTCCCTAAGCTTTTATTTATACAAAAATAAGAATCAGTCTTGTGCCTTCTCTTGTCTTCTTTCTTTTGTGTTTCTTGTGTTAGACAAAACAGCTCAAAATTCATCCTAGTGCTTCCTTCTTTCAATCCCAACCATCAAACAATTAGGTACCACTTTTGAGATAATCAGAACCATTGGTTGAGTCTTGTGGGTTGAGGATTGCCACAGTGGAAGGGATTCTTGTGACTCTGCGTTGGGTGATAGAGTGAGTGTGTTGGGAATATGGGAAAGTGATGGAGAGAGGGAGAAAGGAGGGGGAAAGTGGGAATTTGGATTTGGCGCCAAAGTGTTTTCTGGGAATGGGTTTGGATTATTTCTAAGTTGGGTGAGTTTGGGCAAGGGAAATAGGATAAGGGTTTAGGTTTATGTTTAGTTATTTTTTTAAAAAGGTATTTAAAGTTTTGTTTAAAACTAAAAAAAAAGTTTTAGTATTTTAGTATATTTTTTTTATTTTTTTTAGAAAATGTTTTTAATAAAAATAATTGTTTTAAAAATAAAAAATGGTTTTAAACAATAATAATTGTTTTTAATGAAAAAATGGGTAAATTAGTAGTTTGGGTTCGGGTTTAGGGTACAAAGGTAAATTTGGGTTTGAGGTTTGGTTTCGGGTTTGTTTTCCCAACCTCACT
Source organism: Chrysanthemum lavandulifolium (assembly GCA_022545495.1). Classification (NCBI taxonomy): domain Eukaryota; kingdom Viridiplantae; phylum Streptophyta; class Magnoliopsida; order Asterales; family Asteraceae; genus Chrysanthemum; species Chrysanthemum lavandulifolium. Next base: position 139,473,607 of record CM040243.1, read on the forward strand.
CCAAAAACGCGTCCCGGGATCCAAAAATGTAGAAAATTCACTCCCGGCTCCGTTCGCAAAGCACGTTTTTCATTCTGAGCTCAATTCTGTTCGTTTTTTGCCCTGTTTTCGATCCTTTTGTACCTGCAAGACACAAAACACACTCCGAGGATATTTTTAACATATTTTGATCATATTTGGGTGTTTTTGGTCATTTTTGTGGTCTTAGGTAGGTAAAAATGATGAGTGAATAAGCACTCATCAAATCCCCCCACACTAGGCAATTGCTAGTCCCTAGCAATCAATCATGTGAAGTAATGAAAGAATCAAGATTACCAAGAATACCCCGTTTCGACTTTTTTATTTGATGCGAGTAATTTAAACTAGACCAAAAGTAAACAACATGCTTGATTAACAAAAAGTGGTATCATGGAATGGGATTCACACAAAATGGGTGTCTCTAGGGAATTTGAATCGTCATTCTCTTTTTTATACTCTCAAACTAAGTCTAAAAGTTATTGTGCAAATGTTTTTGGCAAAATGCTAACACTACTTATGCAAATAATCTATGTAAGTCGAGACTTAACTTTTTACTCCCGCAATTTATACAATTTAAGTTCGTGTGCTCATTTTCAAAAGTTTGACCATTGAAATCGACCTTGTCATGGCTGACATCCACTTAACTAAAATATTAACTCCCCGAAAACTACGAAAGTCTAAGGATAGAAAGGGCCTCTTCCATTTGCGGCTTTTTTCTCAGCACATCCCAAACCAGTTGGCTTTAGGTGACCGGGCTTTTGACACCTCACGGAGAATAGTACCGGAATTAGCGGGAATTCGATTCCAGAGATTTACGAGGCTACCATTAAGTTAAGACTTGAAACGCCCAGTTTTTTTATTTAATTTAAAAAAAATCTGTAAACTGTATACATTGATAAAACTAGCGGAAGCGTATTTTCCACATCATACGGGCGTATTCCAAACGTTCCGTTAAAATACTTAACTTTACAAAAATACATAACGGTGACTCTTTAAACTTAGTAAAGAAGCTGGTTGTTAATTTAGAGGCATTCCAAACAGATAACAAATGATGGAAATGAGAAGCTCGTTACCTAACCCGCGAGCTACACCATTTTAACCCATTACGCCCCATATAGCATGTACATGGTCTCATCTTGCATACCTACAAAAATATAAACTGAGAACGGTAAGTCTATAAGACTTAGTGAGATAACGGAATTGTAATAAATCATAAACTAAACATAAGCATGCAGCTGAATAAGTATATATAGTACTATTCTGACTACATGAATCATAATATTAACTAACTACAATAGCACTACACTGACTGATTAAATACACGATACACCATGTTACTAATCGAGTACATAAGTATACTGAGTGCATAGCTGACTGCATAACTAGGCACATACTTAGTGCATAAGCGGTCGAGTACATAAGCACATAGTGAGTGCGTAAAGCACATCTTGAATGAGTGCATAAGCACATCTTGTTGAGTGCATAAGCACATACTAATCGAGTACTTATAGTACTATCTTGGTGAATGCATAACCGACAAGCCATATAAGCATGTTAATCACCCATATAGGATGTCCGAGTTCGATTTTGGAACATTCACTATTCTAAGGCTCGATTCTCCACTAAGGAAGTTTAAGTTCCAACTTTATGCGGAACACATGTGTGATCACATAAGCGACTATATCTTGATAGTACTAAATACATTGAGTAATGAATAAAGTACCATTCGACTAATTAAGTGCATAAAGCACTCGTGCATATAAAAGCGCATAAGCTTATACTTAATAGAATCTGACATGTATATATAAACACATCGCATGCCAAAAGTGCATAAAGCATTTTGCACACATTACTATACGCATATAACATTCATATATAATTAAAAGTTGAGCTAAATGCATAGGCTTTACTATAACATGACACTAAGCTGAGCTGGAGCTGAGACTAAGCTGAATATAGAAACTAGGCAATAATATGGTTACGAGATTAAACAAAGATATGATACTAAAATTGAATTAATTACTAAAATACTATAACATAATGAGACGCTATGGCATATAACTAAGTTTTCGCTATAAATAATATTGATGTTAAGCCACGACATACTACTGAGTAAGACCAATCGGGTCTACTTAATACTGAATATGGCCAAACAGTCAACATGATAATGAATATGACCAAGCGAATCAACATGATGATTAATATGACCAAACGTGTCAAATGATGCTTATACGACCAAACGGGTCAACTTGATGCTTAATATGACCAAACGGGTCAACTTGATACTTAATATGACCAAACATGTCAACTTGGGTCAACTTGATACTTAATATGACCAACGGGTCAACTTGATACTTAATATGACCAAACATGTCAACTTGGGTCAACTTGATGCCTAATATGACCAACGGGTCAACTTGATACTTAACATGACCAAAGAAGTAAACATGATACTTAATATGACTCAGCGGGTCAACTTGATACTTTATATGACCAAAGAAGTCAACATGATACTTAATATGACCCAACGGGTCAACTGATGCTGAATATGACCACACGGGTCATCATGATACTGAATATGACCCAACGGGTTAACTTGATACATAATTTGCATCGTACTTGAGATATAGCAAGGCATATATATACTAAACACGCTTAATCTACTAAACATGTTTACTGAAATCCGTTACTCACCTGGTCCGAATAATGCAAGATGAATGATTCTGAATATGCCTCGAACACCTATATCATGATAGATGTACACGTATAATGTTAACACATAACAACTAGGCATGAATATAACATGATAATGCAACTATAAGCGCAACTAAGCACACATAAACTAACTATAATGCATAAACCCATAAACTAGTTATGGCATAAATCTCGCCAAACATGCACTACTATTCTCGCGAACTCGAGCTAAGAACCAAGCATGGTCACCTGGTTCTATACTTTCATAACATGAATTATAACCATATGGGCTGAGAATATAAGCTATCATAGCATATAATTACCCGTGACTTGCAAAAACATCATATCATGTCATAATCATCAAAACACTTAACAACGCATTTGAAGATTTTCTGCAGTAGCCTGCAAATACATCATTTTGACTTAGTTAACTACTGAAACAGGTCATGATGCTATTTTTACATGAAATTATACTATTTTCCCTTTCCGAAAAGGTATGGAACGCTCTAAACGGAGCTACGGTCTATCCGGTATGAATTTTTAAAGTTCGGTTTGCTGCACATTTCAATATCAGACCTTGATGTACCAAATCACGTTTTAGACCAACTTAACTACTAAATTAGCAAAAAATTTATGAATAACAACTGAAGTAGACCCTTAGGCTTTTCAGAAAGTCTGGCCATGATTCAAACCGAGCTTCTATCAATTTTATATGATTTTTCAAACATGACTAATCATTGCTGAAAATTTCAGCAACTTGTTTGACATCATATATCACATAAAGGGTTGTTTGGTTCAACTCAATAATCAACATAAACACCTCCTAAACATCTTAAATTGATCATTAACATAATCCCATCATAAACCCTAATAATCATATGCATAACCCTTGAATCATAAACCATGAATTCATTACATAATCATGTAAAACAATTACTAATCATAACCTCAAAGCTCATAATCATAAATTAACACATCATTCACCACTTACCTTAAATTAGAGAAGAACACATAAGACCTTGATGCTCCTTAATCCTTGATAAGCTTATCTTTAATTCTTGATTAGGCCTTGTTTAGAATTGATGGAACTTACCATGAACTTGGAATTCTTCATCTTGAAGAAATATGATCCTGCTCTTTTTTTTTGTTTGTGTATAACATGGTATGGAGGGAGTATATATCTTCCTAAACCGACTTTTAGTTACAAAATAAATCTGGAACTCTTTTTTTTGTAGTTTGGATATTTGTCACATTTAGCACTCGTAGTAAAATCGTGTTACAAACTGAATCCGAACTATATATCTCATATTAATTGCTAAGTCCCGACTACTTATATTATTAATTCCGCCAATAGTGGGACTTTTCTATTTATTCCTCTAATTTACTTGGCGTGACCAGTAGGATTTTAGATAAATCCGCTATTATTTTCTATAAATATCGGGATGTTACAACTCTTCCCCGCTTGGACTGTTCGTGTCCTCACGAACTACTGTTGTTGTAACTAAAATTATCCTCTAAATTACTCAGGGTCACATGTAAGTACTCCCCCACTTGGGTTGATATCATGTATGTATTCTAACAATAAAACTGATAATCCACTAATAAGGATCAAACTAGAATTTATTTCCTCTATATATGTATCAAATTTATCAACAGGTTTATAGGTACATGTTATCCATGTTGAAAATCCTTTCACCTGATCATATGAACTCTGAGATTTTCTTGATTTTCCTCTGAAAATAACTTGATAGATCCATAATCATCTGTATTCTTGATGTTCATCTTGACTATTTTCTAAAAATATCTCAAAATTTCATAAGCTGGCGTTAAAAGCAAGGATTTATTTACCTGAATTCGCATAATATTGGCTAAAATGTCATATCCTGAAATTCTGTTTTATAACTCTGATATGGAATATCTCTTATTGAATGATCCGTATCTATTCTGACACGTTTTCATTTTAATTCTTTTGCCCCTTTTTCTTTAAACTGCTCAAATCCTTAAATGCTGAAACCCATTTTCATATATGTTCTGTCATATTCTGTAGCATTTCTTAATCACCATTTTTTTTATTGGTGAATATAAACATGCTGGAGCATGTAAATTATGCCCTCTATAATCGCTATGTCAAAATGCTACTACACGTGATCTAATGCAATATTCACGATGCATTTAACACATAACCGCTCTAGTGAGCTCCCCAAGATATCTCATGATCTCGATAAGTTCATGCCATATCATGTGAATATTATTACATTGATCAGGCGTCATAATAGTCACACCATATAATCATGAACTCATCGATATCATAATCTTTCCCAAGTCACTGAAATAAAACGTATCATCTACTACACATAAGCTGATGTGAATACTAATAATATACTGCTATATTGATAATGCATACTAATTCTATATGCTTATTATATCGTGAGTATCTGATTCACTGTCTACAACTTTATATGATATCTGAAAATGCATTATCCACTATACGACTATGTCTGTAAATTCATATAATCTTATATATACTGATAATCACATAAACTGGCATGCATCGCTAAACATGTACTGATTATCTAATAAACATGAACTTTATACTAAATAACATGACTGAATAGCTGATAAACGTAAAAACGTGCGATGCAATTTAACTCTAAAAGCAATTATCGAGCAAAGGTTCAAGTCTAAGCATCCCCTACTAATGGTGGATACTTAAATCTCTCAAACCATTGCTCTGATACCAACTTAAAACGCCCAGATTTGTTGTTTAATTTAAAAACAAATCTGTAAACTGTATACATTGATAAAACTAGTGGAAGCGTATTTTCTACATCATACGGGCGTATTCCAAACGTCCCGTTAAAATACTTAACTTTACAAAAATACATAACGGTGACTCTTTAAACTTAGTAAAGAAGTCGGTTGTTAATTTAGAGGCATTCCAAGCAGATAACAAATGATGGAAATGAGAAGCTCGTTACCTAACCCATGAGCTACACCATTTTAACCCATTCGCCCATATAGCATGTACATGGTCTCATCTTGCATACCTACAAAATATAAGCGAGAGCGGTAAGTCTATAAGACTTAGTGAGATAACGGAATTATATTAAATCATAAACCGAACATAAGCATGCGGTGAATAAGTATATATAGTACTATTCGACTACATGAATCATAATATTAACTAACTAGAATAGCACTACTTTGAATGATTAAATACATGATACACCATGTTCTTGATCGAGTACATAAGTATCTTGAGTGCATAGTGATCGCATAACTAAGCACATACTTAGTGCATAAGCGATCGAGTACATAAGCACATAGTGAGTGCGTAAAGCACATATCTTGTTGAGTGCATAAGCACATACTAGCGAGTACTTATAGTACTATCTTGGTGAATGCATAAGCGACGAGCCATATAAGCTTGTTAATCACCCATATAGGATGTCCGAGTTCGATTTTGGAACATTCACTATTCTAAGGCTCGATTCTCCACTAAGGAGGTCTAAGTTCCAAATTTGTCGGAACACATGTGTGATCACATAGCGACTATATCTTGATAGTACTAAATACATTGAGTAATGCATAAAGTACCATTCTGACTAATTAAGTGCATAAAGCACTCGGCACGCCTTAAAAACTGCATAAGCTTATACTTAATAGAATCTGACATGCATATATAAACACATCGCATGCCAGAAGTGCATAAAGCATTTTGCACACATTACTATACGCATATAACATTCATATATAATTTAAAGTTAAGCTAAATGCATAGGCTTTACTATAACATGACACTAAGCTGAGCTAGAGCTGAGACTAAGTTGAATATAGAAACTAGGCAATAATATGGTTACGAGATTAAACAAAGATATGATATTAAAATTGAATTAATTACTAAAATACTATAACATAAACCAAGGCTAAGTTATAACTTGATATTATAGCTGAACTATAATATAAAGCTGAACTACTATAATCATAATGAGACGCTATGGCATATAACTAAGTTTTCGCTATAAATAATATTGATGTTGAGCCACGACATACTACTGGGTAAGACCAATCGAGTCTACTTAATATTGAATATGGCCAGACAGGTCAACATGATAATGAATATGACCAAACGAATCAACATGACAGTTAATATGACCAAACGTGTCAAACTGATGCTTAATACGACCAAACGGGTCAACTTGATGCTTAATATGACCAAACGGGTCAACTTGATACTTAAAATGACCAAACATGTCAACTTGGGTCAACTTGATACTTAATATGACCAACGGGTCAACTTGATACTTAATATGACCAAACATGTCAACTTGGGTCAACTTGATGCCTAATATGACCAACGGGTCAACTTGATACTTAACATGACCAAAGAAGTCAACATGATACTTAATATGACTCAATGGGTTAACTTGATACTTTATATGACCAAAGATGTCAACATGATACTTAATATGACCCAACGGGTTAACATGATACTAAATATGACTAACAGGTCAACATGATACTAAATATGACCCAACCGGTCAACTGATGCTGAATATGACCACACGGGTCATCATGATACTGAATATGACCCAACGGGTTAAATTGATACATAATTTGCATCGTACTTGAGATATATCAAGGCATATATATACTAAACACACTTAATCTACTAAACATGTTTACTGAAAATCCGTTAATCACGTCGGCCGAATAATGCAAGATGAATGATTCTGAATATGCCTCGAACACCTATATCATGATAGATGTACACGTATAATGTTAACACATAACAACTAGGCATGAATATAACATGATAATGCAACTATAAGCGCAACTAAGCACACATAAACTAACTATAATGCATACACCCATAAACTAGTTATGGCATAAATCTCGCCAAACATGCACTACTATTCTCGCGAACTCGAGCTAAGAACCAACCATGGTCACTTGGTTCTATACTTTCATAACATGAATTATAACCATATGGGCTGAGAATATAAGCTATCATAGCATATAATCACCCGGGACTTGCAAAAACATCATATCATGTCATAATCATCAAAACACTTAACAACGCATTTGCAGATTTTCTGCAGCAGCCTGCAAATACATCATTTTGACTCACTTAACTACTGAAACAGGCCATGATGCTATTTTTCCATGAAAGTATACTATTTTCCATTTCCGAAAAGGTATGGAACGCTCCAAAGCAGACTACGGTCTATCCGGTATGAATTTTTAAAGTTCGGTTTGCTGCACATTTCAATATCAGACCTTGCTGTACCAAATCACGTTTTAGACCAACTTAACTATTAAATGAGCAAAAACTTTATGAATAACAACTGAAGTAGACACCTTAGGCTTTCCAGAAAGTCTGACCATGATTCAATCCGAGCTTCTATCAATTTTATATGATTTTTCAAACATGACTAATCGTTGCTGAAAATTTCAGCAACTTGTTTGACATCACATATCACATAAAGGGGTGTTTTGTTTAACTCAATAATCAACATAAACACCTCCTAAACATCATAAATTGATCATTAACATAATCCCATCATAAACCCTAATAATCATATGCATAACCCTTGAATCATAAACCATGAATTCATCACATAATCATGTAAAACAATTACTAATCATAACCTCATAGCTCATAATCATAAATTAACGCATCATTCACCACTTACCTTGAATTAGGGAAGAACACATAAGACCTTGATGCTCCTTAATCCTTGATAATCTTATCTTTAATTTTTGATTAGGCCTTGTTTAGAATTGATGGAACTTACCATGAACTTGGAATTCTTCATCTTGAAGAAATATGATCCTGCTCTTTTTTTTTTGTGTATAACGTGGTATGGAGGGAGTATATATCTTCCTAAACCGACTTTTAGTTATAAAATAAATCTGGAACTCTTTTTTTTATAGTTTGAATATTTGTCACATTTAGCCCTCATAGTAAAATCGTGTTACAAACTGAATCCGAACTATATATCTCATATTAATTGCTAAGTCCCGACTACTTATATTATTAATTCCGCCAATAATAGGACTTTTCTATTTATTCCTCTAATTTACTTGGCATGACCAGTAGGATTTTAGATAAATCCGCTATTATTTTCTATAAATATCGGGATGTTACAAGACTATACCTAAATGGACATCAACCGACGATAATTTAGATGTTCAAGATTCAAAGGTGAGATCACTCCAGGTAGCGAATTTCTTCTCAGCTTGTCCATTTAAGGAGGCTAGGTTTTCACCCTCGAGAATAGTATCGGAGCTTTCGGGGTCTTTGACTTCAAGAATTTCTAAATCACTGTCAAATTTTTAAACGAGTTTGACGAATCCTAGTTCAACTTCCGATTTAAATTTAAGAAAAAGCAAGTTTCACACATTTATTCCTAAGTAACATGGTACTTTTATTTGAGGACTCATATTATTCACTTTTCATTTTTCAACTTTTTTCATTTTTTTTTTCTTTCACTTTTTCACTTTTTTTTTGACTTTTTGACTTGCAATTTTACTTTTGCATCATTCAAGCACTTTTACGATACTTTCATTTTGTAATATTATTCCGATTTTAAGAAAGTATGCTTTTCTAAAAATTTAAATAAAAAGTTGAACGTGAGTTGTAGATCAATTTTGCTTAAAAACTTATTGTTGTAACAAGACGATTTGAATGTTCAAAAGTTTGACAACGAGCACATTTTTAGGTTCAATTAGAGATCTTCTGGGTGAAAAGCCATAGATTACTTATATAAGCTCTAAAGAGAACCAACTACTCCACGCTTAGCATTTTCATTTGCACAACTCGTAAAAACTTAGCCTAATTGTTAAAAGAGCAGCTAGATCAACACTCTAGCAGAGTCGGGATTCCCTTTGTTCTAACCTAATCAAGCATAAACTACCATTAACACCGAAGCATTAACACTTTATTTTTGTGCAAAGCACTTCTTTTTTATGCAGAATTTTTTAAATTTTGGTCAAAACGGGGGTACTAGGGACTAAAGGGTACAAATGTGACAAAATTCGTGTAATTCCTCCCACACTTAGAACCGAATATTGCCCTCAATATTCAAAGTCCCGACGAAGCCAATACTATCGAGCGGAAAAGGTAATACCAATAACAAAGTGTGTGGACGAAATCATTATTTAACACAAAAGGATTTTTGAAAACATATCCCTAGATAAGCGTTAGCAAAATTGATCGGATATTGGCGGTGGATTGAAAGCAGGTGCATCAATCATCACGATCAAAGGATTCAGAAAACAAGAGCAAACACACAAGAAGCAAACACATAGAGGTTTCCCCACTTAGTTGTTAGAAAATAGAAAGAAGTCGAAACATGGGTTGTCACCAATGAAATGCTACTGTTTTTGTTAACCGAGTCGCTAGCTTGACTATACCCCGAATTCATTGGTCCATGGGGGAGCAAGTGGAAGAGAAAATCTCCATCCGACTTTCATTCAAATGGTTTGGATAAACATTGAATGTGTTGAAAGTTCCACTCCGATGAGATACAACCGGCTTAAAAGAATGAGAAATGCCGGGGTCAATGATGGTATCTTCACTCCCGTAGGAGTTAAGATATGGAGAAGTAACGGGAGAAGAAGTCAAAGTGTCAATCTCATGACAATAGGTGGATTGGGTGGGCAAAAGATTAGATTGAGGAACATTGACGGAATGTTCAGAAATCTTATCCACCATAGTAGCAATGAAAACGTCCATATCGGGCTTATAAGAGGTTCCATCATCCGGCGATTTAGCAGGCGGACGAGTAGATGATGGACATAAGCCATAATCGTCACTCTCAATACCCGAGGGTATCGAGTCATCCGAAGAAAGAAATGAGTCAACCTCTTCCATAAGAGTGTCACTTGACGAATTATCAGAAGACCAATTGTATAGAAGATTTTCCAGTTAAGTAAGGTCGGCTTCAAAGTCGAAGTGAGCATCATCATCTCCCCGTGGAGAATGATCAATAAGAGCGAGTTCATCAGCGAACTCCTCGAGAAGGTCTAAGGTCGAAGTGGGATTGCCACTATTCTTATCTTCGAGTAAAGATGGAAAAGTAACGAGGTTTTCCATATAAACGTCACTATCCTCATTCTGAATATGAAAGATTGGGTTATCCGAAACTAGAGTTAATTCAGAATCGAAGTCAAACAGAGGATTAGTGAATGCCGTAGTGAATGGTTTCTCTGACACAACAAGATTATCTTCATCATCCGTTTCAAAATCGGTGTCCATATTGTAGAAAACTAGATGGGGGTTGAATAGTTTTACCAATTTAAAACTTCCTTTTAAATATTTAGATCGACTTATGTCACACCCCAATTTACATTTTGCGTGGAATGGAATTCTGAGGATTGATTGTCATAGCATCACAATCACAGTTATATTGAACGACCTAAAGTGTCGTTTGGAAAATCGTCGTTTGATTTAATAAAATAATCGAGTTTACAAAGTAGGTCCCAAATGAAAATCAACTTGCGGAAATAAGTTTGTTACAATTCAAGCGATGTTTTTAAAGCACGTAAAACCCAGTGAGGCAGCGTCGTCACCACGACTCCATGATGTGTCCAAATGCATGCCATGAAGTGAATGCCTTAGATACCTGAGATAAAACATGCTAAAAGTGTCAACACAAAGGTTGAGTGAGTTCATAGAGTTTGAGTTGAAATGTAAAGCCTTTCAAAATCGTTTATGCAGCAAAGGCATCGTAAATCCACTCAGTTCCAAGTTCCGCCCATACAAAACTTGCAACCTGTGTGTTCACAACCCATTGCCAAAATGTGTATAGTTTATGTTCAAGCCCACATCGTCAAATGAATTCACAAAATAGTGCCTAACTTAATGTATCAATAGTTACTTGATATAACAAATATGAGTGTTGATCAAATCGTTCCAAGACCGTTAGTCCATGATTGTACCAAGTCCGTTAGTACATGAATATACCAAGTCCGTTAGCCCAATGTTATACCAAGACCGTTAGCTCAACATTATCCAAGTCCGTTAGATCAATATTATCCAAGTCCGTTAGCTCAATGAATATACCAAGACCATTAGTTCAATGAATATACCAAGACCATTAGCTCAATGAATATGATATGGAAGTTCTAAGTGTGGCAAAGCATTACTACGCATGACTAAGCATTCGATTCGATTAAACATGTAGTTTCAAATAATCATGATAGTTATGAAAATAATTGAGCATGTATCTCCCCAAAACATTTATGAAAACAAGTAAAAGCAGGGGCTATGAAAACTCACTGGTGGAATGATGCGAAGACAAAAGTGAGTACACCGAGATGTAATGTGATACGTTAATCTTGACCTATTGTGAAGGATATGACATGTAATGAGTTGCAATGTAATGTTATGATATGCATGCACACGTATGTCATTTATACCATTTGCGAGTTTTGAAAATATTACTTGTCGTCGAAAATACTCGTTTGACGTCTTGACCAATCAAAATCACTTTTCAAGTATTTACGTCAAAATGCCATCCTACAATGGTTTTATAATGATTTTTGGTGAAATTACTACTTTTCGTCGCAAAACAATGTCGTCGGAAAAATCATGAAATTAACAAAAATGGCTTTGGAAAACTAGCCGTAAAAGGTGTGTCGTCGATCGTTAGAGAACGAACTCGACGGTTTTGGAAAGTTTGTATCGATATCTAAAAGTTTCAGTTCAGGAGTTTTCGTCCAAAAGGTCTCGATCATAAAGATATCAAGGGCTAAAGATGGTGGTTTTGCTAATTGTGTGCGTAAAATGAGTTTCGCCAAGTTTGAACATCCGTAAATAATTTACCATAACTCCGCTTTACAAACCGCTTTTGTTTTGAAAAATATGGCCGATGAACTTGATTTTACTAGAAGACATTTCGTTCCAAAAGTTTCACAACCTTGTTAAAAATCACGCAAACATGGTCATGACTAATGTAACACTTGTAACGTAAAAATAATATAGTTTTTCAGAAAATAATAGTTACGGCAACTTTATGAAAACGTGCATATCTTTGTCGTTTTAAATCCGTTTTCTACGTATAATACGTCCTTAGCTTCGTATCAAAGTAAACTAATATATTTTTGATAAGTCGAAATAATTTGTGAAGCTTAAGGCTCGTTTTTGACCCAAACAATGTAAAAACAGCAAGCTGAATTTTCTGAAAAATATACGTTTCGTCGTCAAACTTTAAAAGTCCATAACTTCTTCGTTATAAGTCCGTTTTTATCCGTTCAAAAGGCCACGGATTCGTTTTAAAGTATATTTTCTAAATATCAAGGCCAAAGTTTCGTACCAACAGTAGGTTTTTCCAGAAATTCGAAATAAGAACAGAACATAAATATATAGTTATCGAAAATAGTTTTTCTCGGACAAAACCTATTCTAATCCCTTCAAATCAACTCCAAAGCTAATCTAATCCTACCATACACCTTCTTAGGGTGTCATGGGTTCCTAGACATCATCAAGACCAAAGAATACCAAGGGAATATTTATAGGATGACCAAATATGTATATATACTCTAAAATCATGAAAAAAAATGGTATAAATCACATATCATGCATACTTGCTCCAAAAATGAAAAGATGAATATGAAATGATAAGGAAACATGAAAATGAAAGAAATATGCTTACTAGTGAAAATGATGAGGTGAAAGTAACAAGGTAAATCCTAAACACTCTTGGTTTTTATTTCAAAACCTTATAAAGAGTATTAACTAGATTGATTAAACACTTGAGAAAATTTTTGGATGATGATCCCCTTTGAGCTAGATGAGAACCGGTTTTGAAGAACACAAAGAAAAGAGAAAACCTTTTGACTAACTTGATTAATTGTAAATGAATGAAATGAAAAGATGGTTGAGTGTATGTATAAATATGTAAGAAGAAAGTCTACCAAATCTAGTGAGTCACCCCCCCAAGACCGGTTTTGGGGGATGAATCACAACAAATATCTTCTTTTTTTTTATTTATTATATACTTGTGTAATATTGTAAATAAAATGTAAGTAAAGGTAAGTAGTAATAACTTGTAAGGTTTTGGTAACTTTTAGATAAAAGAGATTTTAATAGATCAAAGTGGAATGTAATGAGATCATAAAATTGTAAAAATACATTCCTTGTGAAATTTGAGTGATAAAATAATTATCGTATAATTTTTAAGAAAACGACGTAATAATTAAACTTTAACGATTTATGTACCAAATAAATTTGAAACACTAGGAAAACTAAAATATAGTTTTATAAACTAAATGTAAGTTTAAAAATACATCGGGATCATTTTTGAAAGTAACGGATTAAATATACAAAATAATAACTCACGCGATAACGTTTATTTAATATAAAAATTACGCGATAAATGTGAAATGAAATGTCATGAATGAATTATCATGATGCAAATGATGTCAATGAAATGTAGACTAATCTTAGTCCATATGAAATGTACGTGATGTTATGATCATGAATTCGCCGCTAAACCTTCAAGGTTACGCGAATTCGGAACACGTAAACCAAGTTTACGATAAATGTTGAAATAATGAGGCATAAATTGTGTCAAGAAATGACCTGAAAGTACGGGTTGTCACATTCGCCCATCCAAAAAGGAATTCAGTCCCTGAATTCAGTTTGTGTTGGTCTCTCGGGGTTAGGGTTTGATGAGGCAAGCCTTCCCATTCTCGAGCAAAACCCTTAAAAGACTTTTTGGTAACCGATTTTTACTTAATCCCACAACTCATCAAACAAGAACTGTCATACGATTAGGCTAAATCGGTTTAGGTAACAACTTGTTTCTAGCTCGATCTTTGCAACTCATCAAACAAGAAGCATCACGCGGATCAAAGCTGAAACAAGTGGTTTGAAGAAAATCTTTTGAAAATTTGGCTCGATTACGAATTGCTTACACATATAAGCCTACTAATCCCTTCATTGCATGATTCTTCCTGAATTAGACATAGGTGATCAGGCTATGTATAATTTAGGAGTAACTATGCAATGCTTGGACTAATCGACTCATATGATGTTTGGTGTTAAGTCAACCGGTGTAAAAGTTGTGATAGGGAATGACAGGGCATTCTCCACATTGGAGTATGAGGAAAGAATAATGGGATGGGTATTTAAGGGCATCCATGTGGCAATCGATTTGAAATGAAAGTAAATAACTCGAAAAAAATGTACGTATAAATCGTATGCAAAGTGAATATGCACTTGTGATGAAATGATGAGATGCTATGATGATGTAGTTATAGTCTAGGTCAATGATGCAACCTAGTTCTCTATAATCAAGCTCGATGCCAATCTGTCACACCCCAATTTACTGTTTTGCGGTGAATGGAATTCACGGGATTGATTGTCATAGCATCACAATCACAGTTATATTGAGCGACCTAAAGTGTCGTTTGGAAAATACGTCGTTTGATTTAATAAAATAATCGAGTTTACAAAGTAGGTCCCAAATGAAAATCAACTTGTGCGGAAATAAGTTTGTTACAATTCAAACGATGTTTTTAAAGTACGAAACCCAGTGAGGCAGCGTCGTCACCACGACTCCATGATGTGTCCAAATGCATGCCATGAAGTGAATGCCTTAGATACGAGATAAAACATGCTAAAAGTGTCAACACAAAGGTTGAGTGAGTTCATAGAGTTTGAGTTGAAATGTAAAGCCTTTCAAAATCGTTTATGCAAAGAAAGGCATCGTAAATCCACTCGGGCCCAAGTTCCGCCCATACAAAACTTGCAACTGTGTGTTCACAACCCATTGCCAAAATGTGTATAGTTTATGTTCAAGCCCACATCGTCAAATGAATTCACAAAATAGTGCCTAACTTAATGTATCAATAGTTACTTGATATAACAAATATGAGTGTTGATCAAATCGTTCCAAGACCGTTAGTCCATGATTGTACCAAGTCCGTTAGTACATGAATATACCAAGTCCGTTAGCCCAATGTTATACCAAGACCGTTAGCTCAACATTATCCAAGTCCGTTAGATCAATATTATCCAAGTCCGTTAGCTCAATGAATATACCAAGACCATTAGTTCAATGAATATACCAAGACCATTAGCTCAATGAATATGATATGGAAGTTCTAAGTGTGGCAAAACTGTTACTACGCATGACTAAGCATTCAGTTCAGTTAAACATGTAGTTTCAAATAATCATGATAGTTATGAAAATAATTGAGCATGTATCTCCCCCAAAACATTTATGAAAACAAGTAAAAGCAGGGGCTATGAAAACTCACTTGGTGGAATGATGCGAAGACAAAAGTGAGTACACCGAGATGTAATGTGATACGTTAATCTTGACCTATTGTGAAGGATATGACATGTAATGAGTTGCAATGTAATGTTATGATATGCATGCACTACGTATGTCATTTATACCATTTGCGAGTTTTGAAAATATTACTTGTCGTCGAAAAATACTCGTTTGACGTCTTGACCAATCAAAAATCACTTTTCAAGTATTTACGTCAAAATGCCATCCTACAATGGTTTTATAATGATTTTTGGTGAAATTACTACTTTTCGTCGCAAAACAATGTCGTCGGAAAATCATGAAATTAACAAAATGGCTTTGGAAAACTAGCAGTAAAGCGGTGTCGTCGATCGTTAGAGAACGAACTCGACGGTTTTGGAAAGTTTGTATCGATATCTAAAAGTTTCAGTTCAGGAGTTTTCGTCAAAAGGTCTCGATCATAAAGATATCAAGGGCTAAAGATGGTGGTTTTGCTAATTGTGTGCGAAAAATGAGTTTCGCCAAGTTTGAACATCCGTAAATAATTTACCATAACTCCGCTTTACAAACCGCTTTTGTTTTGAAAAATATGGCCGATGAACTTGATTTTACTAGAAGACATTTCGTTCCAAAAGTTTCACAACCTTGTTAAAAGCGCATAAACATGGTCGTTATGACTAATGTAACACTTGTAACGTAAAAATAATATAGTTTTTCGAAAATAATAGTTACGGCAACTTTATGAAAACGTGCATATCTTTGTCGCTTTAAATCCGTTTTCACGTATAATACGTCCTTAGCTTCGTATCAAAGTAAACTAATATATTTTTGATAAGTCGAAATAATTTGTGAAGCTTAAGGCTCGTTTTGACCCAAACAATGTAAAAAAGCAAGTGAATTTTTCGAAAAATATACGTTTCGTCGTCAAACTTTAAAAGTCCATAACTTCTTCGTTATAAGTCCGTTTTATCCGCTCAAAAGGCCACGGATTCGTTTTAAAGTATATTTTCTAAATATCAAGGCCAAAGTTTCGCATCAACAGTAGGTTTTCCGAAATTGAAATAAGGACAGAACATAAATATATAGTTATCGAAAATAGTTTTCTCGGACAAAACCTATTCTAATCCCTTCAAATCAACTCCAAAGCTAATCTAATCCTACCATACACCTTCTTAGGGTGTCATGGGTTCCTAGACATCATCAAGACCAAAGAATACCAAGGGAATATTTATAGGATGACCAAATATGTATATATACTCTAAAATCATGAAAAAATGGTATAAATCACATATCATGCATACTTGCTCCAAAATGAAAAGATGAATATGAAATGATAAGGAAACATGAAAATGAAAGAAATATGCTTACTAGTGAAAATGATGAGGTGAAAGTAACAAGGTAAATCCTAAACACTCTTGGTTTTATTTCAAAACCTTATAAAGAGTATTAACTAGATTGATTAAACACTTGAGAAAATTTTGGATGATGATCCCTTTGAGCTAGATGAGAACCGGTTTGAAGAACACAAAGAAAAGAAAACCTTTGACTAACTTGATTAATTGTAAATGAATGAAATGAAAAGATGGTTGAGTGTATGTATAAATATGTAAGAAGAAAGTCTACCAAATCTAGTGAGTCACCCCCCCAAGACCGGTTTTGGGGGATGAATCACAACAAATATCTTCTTTTTTTTTTTATTTATTATATACTTGTGTAATATTGTAAATAAAATGTAAGTAAAAGGTAAGTAGTAATAACTTGTAAGGTTTTTGGTAACTTTTAGATAAAAGAGATTTTTAATAGATCAAAGTGGAATGTAATGAGATCATAAAAATTGTAAAAATACATTCCTTGTGAAATTTGAGTGATAAAATAATTATCGTATAATTTTTAAGAAAACGACGTAATAATTAAACTTTAACGATTTATGTACCAAATAAATTTGAAACACTAGGAAAACTAAAAATATAGTTTTTATAAACTAAATGTAAGTTTAAAAATACATCGGGATCATTTTTGAAAGTAACGGATTAAATATACAAAATAATAACTCACGCGATAACGTTTATTTAATATAAAAATTACGCGATAAATGTGAAATGAAATGTCATGAATGAATTATCATGATGCAAATGATGTCAATGAAATGTAGACTAATCTTAGTCCATATGAAATGTACGTGATGTTATGATCATGAATTCGCCGCTAAACCTTCAAGGTTACGCGAATTCGGAACACGTAAACCAAGTTTACGATAAATGTTGAAATAATGAGGCATAAATTGTGTCAAGAAATGACCTGAAAGTACGGGTTGTCACAACTTATGTCAATCTATTTGATTGTTTATGTTGGACGTTGATAGATAGATATATAAACGTGTAATGAAAGATAAAGAGTAGAAGCACATCACCACGACACAAGTATTTATAGTGGTTCGCTACAAGGACACCTTCCTTGCCCTACTCCACTCCCGAGTCACCTACTCGAGAGTTCGTAAACACTACACCAACTCCTTATGGCGGAGAAGCCTTCACAACGTCGCTTAACCTTTTTCCGGTACAAAGCTAAATACCGAGTTCTTTCACACCAAGGCGAACCACACCTAACACAACGTCGCCTACCCTTTATACGGTGCTAGGCTAACCACCGAGTTCTTTCACACCTTAGGAGAACTAATCCTTCGCAACGTCGCCTATCCTTTATTAGGTACTAGGCTAAGCACCTATTTCTTTCACACCTTAGGTGAACTACACCTTCACGACACAACACCTAATCTCAAGGAGATCTACTCCTTGTTACAACATCATCAAGGATATCACCATCCTTGTATATAAACAAATACATATATGTATAACGATGCACCTCATCGATTATACGACCTAGACATTCTTCCCAAATGTTACTTGATTTGATTCTTTGGCATCCTTCACTAATGCCTTTGACACAACGCTTGGCACCCTTCACTAATGCCTTTGTCTTGACACCTTTAGCATCCTTCACTAATGCTTTGACACGGATGATGAGCACCTTTCACTAATGCTTTCATCTTGACACTTTCGGAATTCTTCACTAATGCCTTCAACCCAACATCTATGGAGAAAGGAAGAACTATCAACAAGATAACCTTAGTAGTCTTGATGATGACGAAGCATGGCAACTCATGGACTTTGAGCTTGCATGTCTTCAAGAGGTGGTGATCTTTCCTTTAGGAGGAACCTAGTAGATCACACTAAAACAAAAGACAAACTACATAGATCACTTAGATCTGAGGTTAGAGGGTTAGAATACTTTGGGGAAGTATATGTAAAAGCACACATAGAGAGGAAGAAATGGCTCTCTATTTATAGAGGAAATTCTCTTCTGTTTCCCCGGATCCCACGGATCCCTACCACAAGGGATCCGGCTAGCACAAAGCTAGGGATCCGTGGTCCGCTCCTCTTTGCCCATGGGTATTTTTGGTTAAGGGTCATGGGTCATGGGTTATGGGTTGATCCATGGTTTTCTTTCTAGATACAATGTATCTTAAGGATACAATGAACTTGGTTAAGTGGTATATATAAAACCATGGGTTATGGGTCAAAACCATTTGCTAGTATTTACCCATTTAGTATATACTTGTATTTACCCAATTTAGCATACACTTAGTTTTACCCATTTTAGTATACTTAGTTTAAGTATATGTTTAACCCAATATGTAAACACTAGTTGTTGTACATATGTATCTAAATCATAAAATCACTTATACTTGTTTTAGTGTTTTATGTGAAAGCGTAAGTGTGTTAGAAAACTATTAACTCAAACTATTTACGTACTCTATTTGTTTCGTTAAAATGATTTTATATTTGTTATCGACAAAACATTAGAAGATCGTAAAATATAAATAAACGTTTTCACGGCTTATTTGTATTAACAATCTCCCCCTTTTTGTTGATGACAAAACATAAAATTATTTTAAGTAAAAATCTAAAATTCGTAAAAGTTTGAATTTGTAGTTTTTACTTTCTTCTCCCCCTTTTTGTCGAAACAAAAGTGTTAAAAGAAACTAACACAATTTTTATAAGAGAAAAATGTAAAATGTAAAGAGAGCAAGTGGCGGGAATGGTACTCGTCTTAACTCCCCTTGACGAGTCCATCCCTTTGAAAGGCGTCAAGGACATAACGTAAAATAAACTAATTGTGTTTGCAATTAAGTTTGCAAATGGTTCGTCTAAGTGACGAGAACGTGCTCCCCCTTGAATATTGCAATGTTGCAATGGGGTGTCATGAAGTGTAACCCAAAATTGGATTAAGTTTGCAAATGATTTTGCAATGTCGTTTGACACAAAGCTCCCCCTAGCTTTATGGTGTCAATATCTTCATGTGTATTTTGAATAGCTACAAAACAAAGGTTAGAAAACAAGAGTATAGTGCATAATTTCTGCAAAAGAGACTCAAGTTAGTATAAATTTGTGCTCTGTACCACGGATCCCACGGTTCCCTTCAAGGAGGATCCGTCTAGTTATCTGGAAGGGATCCGGCTATCTCATTCAGATTTCTTTGGTGAAGAAATGTCAAGGAATACTATTTGAGGAATGAGATATATGTACAATATAACAAGCACAACACACATAATAATCATAGCATATAAGTATTCATTCAATAAAACAAGAGATACACAACCAAATCTCTAAAAACTAAGAGAATGAACTAGCCAAATAGGTGCCACTAATGCTAATAAGTTTACCCAAGCTTAAGATTCGACTAAAAAGCTTAATGATGATCAAGGATGATAAAGGTTTCCTAAACATTCTCAGTTTGAGCATGTAGGTCATGAATTAATACATCTAGTTCATGTTTCATTCTTTCAACATGTTTGCAATGATCGCACTCTTTGTCATGGTTTTGAGTTTCTTGAAGTGGAGGATCAAGTGAAGTGGGTTGAGGATCTTCAAATGATTGTGTGGTGGGTTTAGTAGAATTATGTGATGAAGTCCTAGTGGAAGCACTCTTCTTGTGAATTAGTTTGATTGGTTTTCTTAGTGTGGGAGAGATCCTAGTTTTGGTGGACTTACCCGAAGGTGATTTGGTTGAGGAAACTTCATGCATGATTCTAGCAAGTTTCTTGGGTGGTTCTTGAGTGGATGAGTTAGCACTAGGAGCCTTAGTCATAGTGATGGTGCTAGTAAGAACTCTTTTAGTTGATGATTTTAAGATGTGATTTGAGAGTGGTACCTTAACTCTAAGGTTGTTTGGTTTATAAAGGGTAATTTGAATTAGGAAATTAAATTCTTGGCCATTTGAAGGGCTAGGCATGCTTTTGAGGTTTTGATAAGTTCTATGAGGATAATCAATGAATGCTAAAGGTGGTTGGAGACCCAAAAGGTGACTTGAATTCAAATATGGAGTGGTTTATGCTCTGCATCTACGGATCCCACGGATCCCTTTCCGTAGGATCCTTTGGTTGAAGACCAGGGATCCGGTTGTCAGACAAGGACTAGGTGAAATTATTATGCTGTTGTAAGGTTAGTTTAATCATGGATAGACTTAATTTTGAAGTCTTTAGCTGTTGGATATCTCAAATCCTTAATCCTAACAAGTAATTGTGCCTAATCATGGTTTTGATTAAGAAAATTTGGCTTTGGGTAGTCTAACTATATGTTTGATGACTAAAGTATTCTTGACAATGTGAGTTATAAAGGGAAGAACTTTGTAATTGCATTTAAGACTTAATCCACTAATGTTCTTGGAAATGTGATGATTGACATGCACAAGGTTGAGATTCAGAGTTTCATTGATCTAGGAACTCATTTAAGATGAGTTGAAGTGTTTGAGTTAGGAAGATGAGTTGAAATGATTGTTTTAGCTATGTTTGGCATAAAGCGTCACCGGATCCCACGGTTCCCTCCTTGAAGGGATCCGGCTAGGCTAATCCTAGGGATCCGGCTCTCAGCAGTTATGACAGGTTTGTAATGAGGTTTCTGGGAGCTAAAGCTTATCTCATTTTGAATGTTTCAGTTCTCCTAAGGGTTTAGGATGAAGGGGTACTTGAATGATTAGAGGTAATAAGTGTTATAGCAAATGATTGCTTTTTATGGAAGAGGGATGGGACAAGAAGACTACCAATGGATGTCCAAGGATAACACTAAAAGTTATGAGGGTGTCAAGTCATAATAAATGATCCTAGTGATCAGGTTTTAGCTTGAGGTGATATTAAGAAAAATTCTTAAAAATTTCAAGAATTGAAAAACTAATTTTGTCTAACCTTGAGATATAAAGACTAGAAGCAATTTCCTAAAATTGTTTAGCTTGCTTTCTTAAAGTGTTTTGAGAGGTGAGAAATAGTTTGTGAGTAGTTGAGCGGAAATATGGTGAGTTTTAGATGTGTTGATAAAATCAGACTAAGATCTTAAGTAAGCCTTTAGTGAGTCTAAGCCTTTCTCATCCTTGAAGTGGACTTAGTTGGGTTCTAAAACATATGCCAAGCTAATGTGATGTTATCTAGAAAGCGGTTTTGATGTCTTTGAATCTTGCATTGTTGATCGATGTCACGGATCCCACGGTTCCTTCAAGGAAGGATCGGCTAGGCTAATCCTAGGGATCCGGCATGCGATCGAACAATCACGAACCTACACGAAAATGATGTGCGATTTTGTACACTATTAAATCTATAAAACAAGCAAATAGGAACAAGCAAGTAATCATAAAACATCACTTACAAGTAAAGTAACAATATCCAAAATACCATAAACCAAAAATACTAAAGAGAAATCATTCAAACATAAAATAAATGAAACTAAGCACATTCCTATTGTCTCTTTCGTCAATTCTTCCTTTTCCTTTTGACGGCTTAGTGAGGTTGTAGGCGAGGTTTTGAATCATGCCTCTTATTTGTTTAAATTCCAGCGGTCTCGTTTGGAATGGTTGGAAGTTGTTCGTGGTATTCAAGGATTTCCAATTTGATGTTGGATACGGGTCGATGTCTTCCTCATCTTCTTCTTCTTCTTCTCCGTCCGAGGAGTCGAGAGAGCTTCGAGTTTCTCTCCATTGACCATGAACCGTTTAGAGGTTGTTTGGTAAGAGGTACCATGGCGTGATCGGAGAGGTAATGATCATCGTTGATAGGGGATGGTTGCAATGCACTAACATACTTACAAAGTCGTGTTAGGAGCATACCATATGGGAGTACCATGTTGGAAGCTTTGAATACCCTGACCATTCTCCTTACCATGTAGTAGGCAAGATTAAATGGCCTTTGGTGGGTAAGACAATAGATCATTTGCACAAGACATGCGTTTGGATGATCTTTGTTTCCAACTAGGCTAATGATGTTTTCCTAAGATTTCTTCCCATTTTCTAAACATGGGATGCATTTGAAAAGTTCCATTTTAAAAGGATCACGGTGAATGAGCTTTTGTTACGATCGTAACAGGATTGGTCGGTCCTAATTTTAAAGATAGTATCACGAATGGTTTCGGGATCGTCGAGAGGAGTGTTATAGAGGCTTGGGATCAAGTGCATGGTTTTGAGAGTTAATTGCCCAATCTTGAGAGTACATACAAATTCCCTCACAAGGAACGCGAAGAATTTGAGCAAAGGTGTTGAGAGGAAAATAAAGTTTTGTTTGTTGATGATGAAGGCGATTGAGATGCTATTGTCGGTGTTTCTAATGATCCTAAAGCTTTTGTAAAATTCAAAATGAAGACCGGACAAATTTGTTCATCTATGTCAAGGAGACAATCAAAATTGATTGTCGAGAAAACTTGACGAATGTCGGTATCTTCAAGGAAACATTCCTTGACTACACGACCTTCGTGGATAAGTCGTTTACAAGGCTTTTGAATATTTTACGGTCGGTTTTGGTCAATCCCTTTTACGATAGTAGTGAGTAAGGTAATGGACGGTGTCATGGTGATCTTGTTGAGTGGCTTTGGGCATGGTTGTTCCTAAAAATACAAATTTTCAATTAAGATAAATTAGTTGGAATGGGTTTATGGTTTTGATTTGTATTAACAATGTTGTGAACACAAAGTGATTTTGTTAACATCCCCTTTTCATGATTAGTTTGAAAAACCTAATTGAGTTAATTGATTAGATATTAAGAAACCATAAACCCTAGGATGAGGATGATGAAAGTTACAACAAGTTAATGTAATTACTTACAATGGTGTTCTAGGAGGGATACTTGAAAGTATGGAAGCCAATGAGGATGAATTTTGTAGCTTGGTCGTTTTGTTTTGTGTGAGTAGAGGAAAAACAATCGGTGGTGAATTTTTGAAAGCGTATAGTGAGTTACATTCCACGGTTCCCCGGATCCTTTATGTTTGGGATCCGCTAGTACAACTAGGGGATCCGCTCTCGTGGACGAGAAAAGGGGTTGTTTGACATTATTTTGTAGTAGACTTATAAATTAGCTTATTAAAAGATAGTTCGGAGGTATTAGATGAAGATTGTTTTTGGATGACGGCTTTTGATGAATCACATATCGAAGGTTCATATGTGATGACGGCGTTAGTTTGTGAATCAAAAGGAGTATTATTCCGATGATGAAAAAGGCGGAAAAGTGACGAAAGAGACTTCTAATGATGTTAGAGATAAATAAGCAAAGAAAACTTATGAAAAATAAATTGAACTCATGTAACCTATCTAATGAAAAGTAAAACATACCTCTATGCTTCTTGGTTTGGCATAATGCCAAAGATACTTCATGAGCTTTTAAAGTAATCCTTTGTACTTGATGTACGTGAGTTGTGATTACCTTTTAGATCCTTCCTTGAATGTTGACTTCATTATTCTTTGAATGAAGATTTTGGAGAGATTCTAGCATGAAGATTTCTTAGGAACAAAAGTTGTTAGAGTCATCTATCAATGTCCAACAAAATGATTTTTAAGAAAAATATGACCCAAAAAAATCCTTCTTTGTAGTTTTCAAACATACACGGATCGTATCAAGTCTTTAAAGTACAACATACTTTAAGAAACTTGGTAACGAAGCTCTGATGCCAATTGTGGAAAACTAGAAGGGGGTTGAATAGTTTTACCAATTTAAAACTTCCTTTTAAATATTTAGATCGACTTATGTCAATCTATTTGATTGTTTATGTTGGACGTTGATAGATAGATATATAAGCGTGTAATGAAAGATAAAGAGTAAGAAGCACATCACCACGACACAAGTATTTATAGTGGTTCGGCTACAAGGACACCTTCCTTGCCTACTCCACTCCCGAGTCACCTACTCGAGAGTTCGTAAACACTACACCAACTCCTTATGGCGGAGAAGCCTTCACAGCGTCGCTTAACCTTTTTCGGTACAAAGCTAAATACCGAGTTCTTTCACACCAAGGCGAACCACACCTAACACAACGTCGCCTACCCTTTATACGGTGCTAGGCTAACCACCGAGTTCTTTCACACCTTAGGAGAACTAATCCTTCACAACGTCGCCTACCCTTTATTAGGTACTAGGCTAAGCACCTAGTTCTTTCACACCTTAGGTGAACTACACCTTCACGACACAACACCTAATCTCAAGGAGATCTACTCCTTGTTACAACACCATCAAGGATATCACCATCCTTGTATATAAACAAATACATATATGTATAACGATGCACCTCATCGATTATACGACCTAGGCATTCTTCCCAAATGCTACTTGATTTGATTCTTTGGCATCCTTCACTAATGCCTTTGACACAATGCTTGGCACCCTTCACTAATGCCTTCGTCTTGACACCTTTAGCATCCTTCACTAATGCTTTGACACGGATGATGAGCACCTTTCACTAATGCTTTCATCTTGACACTTTCGGCATTCTTCACTAATGCCTTCAACCCAACATCTATGGAGAAAGGAAGAACTATCAACAAGATAACCTTAGTAGTCTTGATGATGACGAAGCATGGCAACTCATGGACTTTGAGCTTGCGTCTTCAAGAGGTGGTGATCTTTCCTTTAGGAGGAACCTAGTAGATCACACTAAAACAAAAGACAAACTACATAGATCACTTAGATCCGAGGTTAGAGGTTAGAATACTTTGGGGAAGTATATGTAAAAGCACACATAGAGAGGAAGAAATGGCTCTCTATTTATAGAGGAAATTCTCTTACATTTCCCGGATCCCACGGATCCCTACCACAAGGGATCCGCTAGCACAAAGCTAGGGATCCGTGGTCCGCTCCTCTTTGCCCATGGGTATTTTTGGTTAAGGGTCATGGGTCATGGGTTATGGGTTGATCCATGGTTTTCTTTCTAGATACAATGTATCTTAAGATACAATGAACTTGGTTAAGTGGTATATATAAAACCATGGGTTATGGGTCAAAACCATTTGCTAGTATTTACCCATTTAGTATATACTTGTATTTACCCAATTTAGCATACACTTAGTTTTACCCATTTTAGTATACTTAGTTTAAGTATATGTTTAACCCAATATGTAAACACTAGTTGTTGTACATATGTATCTAAATCATAAAATCACTTATACTTGTTTTAGTGTTTTATGTGAAAGCGTAAGTGTGTTAGAAAACTATTAACTCAAACTATTTATGTACTCTATTTGTTTCGTTAAAATGATTTTATATTTGTTATCGACAAAACATTATAAGATCGTAAAATATAAATAAACGTTTACACGGCTTATTTGTATTAACACATATCAAGATCATCGGGATCAACATCTCTCACTTCTTCTAAGCTAACGAGCTCATAAGATATCTCCTCCATATAGCGGTACTTTGTGGGCTTGAGATATGCACCTTGTCCTTTATCGTCTCCCAATCTTCCTCATCCTCATCATCGAGATGACAAGCCTCATTGAATAGAAAACGCCTTTTAGCTTCTCGCTCTTCGGATAGTAATCTTTCGTTGCGAGCTGCTTGTTCTTCGGCAAGAAGTTCTCCATACGTTTTTTGATGAGACTCGTCTTGGGCACGTTTATTAACCAATCCTTTTAAATCCTCTAATACATCTAGAAGACCTGGGATAAGTTCTTGAGGATTTGGTGGAGAGAAAGTTTGAAACGATGATTGATCATTGAAATGATGACATCTGTGGAGGGTAGTTGAAATTGTTTTGAGGATAATTGAAAGAGTTCGGGTTAGAATCATAAGCGAATGAATTCTCGGCGCAAATCGAACAACATCCATCAATAAGATAGTTTCCACACCACTCGGACATACATTTGTAACAACGAAAACCTTTCGGTAACAAGTCTCCACAACCGTAGCAATACTCTTGATCGAAAGAAGATATCTCGGGTTCGGGAATAGGAATCGAGGGCTCAACATCACATATGGTAGGTAAAGCGGTATTTCCCGAAGTTGAATCTTGACTAAATTCATTTAAGCAATTTTGAATTATGTTCATGAAATCGTCTGAAAAAGGTTTTGAAGATTCCAGGTGGGACAAGTGGTGTGCTCTAGCTAGCAATTTCCACCACTGTTGCCTCCTGTTCTTGCTCTTTTCCTTAACCTTAACCAGAATCGTGAAAGATTTTGATCAAATCTAGACGGTTTAGGATCAGAAACAATAGAACAAATCTCGGGTTGTGGCGGGTGGTCGGAAAAACTTGGAGAATCATCGAGAGAGTTTTTATCGGATAATTCGCACCAATAGCAATATTTGCTTGCACCAGCCCTTCCACATCATTTACATACACATTCATGATTGTGACAGTAATCTTGATCCTTCCATACGGCTTTTGCAATGGAAACAACGACGATAATCGATCGTCTCCATGAGAATTAAACATATAGAGGGTTAAAGAAATAGAATTAAGTGATCGAGAGGATAACGAAGAATAGAATCAAACGGTAAAAGAGGGTAAAAGAAATAGAATCAATGAATAAGAGGAATGAGAAGAATATTTTTTTGGGGTTTTTAAAATGAGTGCACATGCACAAAAAACACAATCAATCAAAACGAGACCGAAGCAAAAACACAAGGAACTTAATCCAATAATCACAAGCGTATTCACGCAAGTGACACAAAGGCAAGTTTTGAATCTTTGGTTTGGGAACTTATTATGATAACACTCAAGTTGAGAAGGGTTATATTGATTGATGTATTCTATTTATTTAAAACAACAAGCAAAATCTTTTTGTATTTTTAATCTTTTACATATATACAAAGAAAAGAAAATTATTTTTGTATTTTTTGTATTTTTCAAAAAGCAATAACTTCACGAGGAAGGTTCTTCAAGTTACTAATCACAAAAACTTCACTATATTGTCGCAACATACCTCCCTGGCAGCGGCGCCAAAATTTGATCCGTTGTTTGTGAGTGTGGTGAATAAACACAATATCAATATATCAAATTAATCGTGAAATTCGACAAATCAACCTTTTAGGAAAAGGGTTAACATGCCGAAGCTCACAAATGTGATAAAAGTGATACCGGGCAAGAGATTTCTCGGGTCGTGTCCCAACGAGGTGTGAAATTGACGGTTTCGTTGAGTTTCGTGATTAGGACTTGAATTGGTTAAACGAATTTTGGAATTTGATTACGTTATTCTACAAAACAAAGAATGGGAATGAAAATTAAGCATGTAAAACTTAATAAAAACTAATTAAACTACTACTAAGCCTAAGAAACAATAAAACGAAGCTAAATTACATCCTAGGGTGGTAAAATGCAAAAACGCGAAAAACCAGGAATGCACCGAGCCCCGAAAGTGAAAAATATGCAATTTAAGTCCTACAAGTGGAAAACTAATTTTACTACATTCTAAATGACTAAAAATAATTTTAGGAAAAAGCCGGGTATTTTTTCGACTTTTATTTTATTTTCTACGAATTAAAAACTACTTTAAACTAATTAATTAATTAAAAATACTAAACTAATTTATAAAAATCTGCAAAAGTTACGAAAAATACTTTACTTTATGGGGGACCTAATAAAAATAAAATGGGGCCAACATCTGATACGGATAAGCTGTTAAAAATAAGCTAAGTCTAATAAGCTACAACTAACAAACGACCTTAAATAATAAATGATGCAAGAAATGACCAAGACAAGACCCAAGGGCGCTGGTTTAGGTGGTATGTGTCGTTCTCCCGAGTGCATGCACCTGTGTTCAATTCTTGGGTTTGGCACTTTTTTTTGCCACTTATTATTATTAATTTTTTCTTTTGGAACTGAACAAGGGACAAGATAAGCTCTTTTTAATGAAAACTACACTTACAAAAACTTGATAATAAGCTGTTAATCAGCAGATATGGCAAAAACAAAACAATTGAAAGTGGCTGCTTGGTTCTTGTTCGGCTTAAAGGGACACAAGGAACATCAAAAAGCTATAAGAAAAACATAATCATAAGCTAAATCCTAATCTAAATTATCTAAAAAAAACTAAAGGGAACATAATAAGCACTAGTTAAGCACTAAGAAGCTAAAAAGGAATGAAAAGGAGGCTGCTGAGATCAACTTGATGTACATGTCTCCAAACAGCCCAACGGGGCAAGTTTGTGCTTAAAAATAAGCACAAATAAGCTAAGGGCAATACTAAACCTAAACTAAGTGAACTAATGGGCATTGAAGAAAACTAAATAAGTTGAAAATGAGGCATAATAAGCACATTAAAAGGGTCCATACATCTGCTGTAACAGTGGACAGAAAACACCCTAAAGGGGCATCTATTAGCTTATAAATAAGCTACTTAGAGTCCTCCAAAAGAGAAGGGAAGCAGGGAACTTTAACTTTACACTACTGGGATTCCAAAAAAGAAAAGTGGAGCAAGGTGGGGTCCCTTGACAGCTTATAAATAAGCTGTCAAGGTGTGTTGTGGGGTTGCTGATGCAGTGTGAAACAGGACAGAAAATGAACAACTATGGACTTTTCAACTTAAAAATAAGCAACTAAGGGGCTACAAAAACACAAAATAAGCAAAGCAATACACTGATCTTACATCTAACTTAATGTAGCAACTAAAATTACCTCCTAAAGCTAATCCTATCCTATTCAAATCTAAGCTAAAAGATGGGAAATGACTGTTGTGACAAGTCAGAACAAAAACAAAATCCTAAAGCTATTGAACAACTAGAAATGGAAGGTATCACTTAAAACAATTTGAGACACTACTTGGGTCAAATTGGGAGTTTGACCCAAGATATTTGCAAAACCAAACACTGCCTTAAGGCAGAAAAACTCAATTTGAAACCAAGTTAAACCACAAGATTTTATGTTTTTATGAAAATAAACTTAGAATAACAAATTCCAAACACTGGATTGTTTTTTAAACCTGAAATTAACAGAAAGCTTCAACACTTTTAAACTTGAAATTTAACAGAAAGCATAAAGAAACTTTAATTCCTTGAATATTAAAAATTACAATTGCAGGAAATTAAACTTTAAATTAAAGCAGTACATAAAAGAATAGACTAGAAGCTAAATTTCTAGACATATTTTTTTTTAATTTCCCTAAGCTTCTATTTATACAAAAATAAGAATCAGTCTTGTGCCTTCTCTTGTCTTCTTTTTTAGTGTTTCTTGTGTGAGACAAAACAACTCAAAATTCATCCTAGTGCTTCCTTCCTTAAATCCCAACCATTAAACAATTAGGTACCACTTTTGAGATAAGCAGAACCATTGGTTAGGTCTTGTGGGTTGAGGATTGCCACAGTGGAAGGGATTCTTGTGACTCTACATTGGGTGATGGAGTGACTGTGTTGGGAATATGGGAAAGTGATGGAGAGAGGGAGAGAGGAGGGGGAAAGTGGGAATTTGGATTTGGCGCCAAGGTGTTTTCTAGGAATGGGTTTGGATTATTTCGGAGTTAGGTGAGTTTGGGGAAGGGAAATAGGAGAAGGGTTTATGTTTTTGTTTAGTTATTTTTTTAAAAAGGTATTTAAAGTTTTGTTTAAAACTAAACAAAAAAGTTTTAGTATTTTAGTATATTTTTTTTTATTTTTTTTTAGAAATTTTTTTTAATAAAAATAATTGTTTTAAAAATAAAAATTGATTTTAAACAAAAATAATTGTTTTTAATGAAAAAATGGGTAAATTAGTAGTTTGGGTTCGGGTTTAGGGTAGAAAGGTAAATTTGGGTTTGTGGTTTGGTTTCGGGTTTGTTTTCTCAATCTCACTCCAAAAACGCGTCCCATGATCCAAAAATGTAGAAAATTCACTCCCGGCTCCGTCCGCAAAGCACGCCCTTTCCATTCCGAGCGGCCTCGCTCGCTTTTGCCTGCTTTCGATTCTTTTGTACCGCAAGACACAAAACACACTCCGAGGATAATTTTAACATATTTTGATCGTATTTTGGTGTTTTTAGTCATTTTATGGTCTTTGGTGGGTAAAACGATGAGTGAATAAGCCTCATCATATATATATATATATATATATATATATATATATATATATATATATATATATATATATATATATATATATATATATATAGGTTTTGTTATTATGAAAAGTTTCTTAGAATGAAAAGAATGAGAAGCCATGGAGGTGACATGTAACTTTTGCCACATCACCATACCCCGCCCCCACCCACGCCCACCCCACCCCCTCAAAAAAATTCGCCAAAAAATATTTTTGTGGCAAAATTTTTTACCGCATCACAATCATGATTTTAGTGCATTAAGGTTATAAATTATTGCATCACAGCTTATAAAGTTATCGCATCACAATCATGATTTTAGTGCATTAAGGTTATAACCTTGATTTTAATGCATCATAGTTGATGCACTTAACTATTAACTATGATACAAGAATTTATAATAAAGATGCACCAAAACTTATTAGTGCGTTAAGGTTAGAAGTTATCACACACAATTATGATTTTAGTGCATTAAGGTTATAAATTATCGCATCACGCTTATAAAGTTATGCATCACAATTATGATTTTAGTGCATTAAGTTTATAACCTTGATTTTAGTGCATCATAATTGATGCACTTAACTATTAACTATGATGCAAGAACTTATAATAAAGTTGCACCAAAACTTATTAGTGCATTAAGGTTATAAGTTATCGCATTACGGTTATAAAGTTATCGATCATAATCATGATTTTAGTGCATTAAGATTATAGTTATCGCATCACAATTATGATTGTGATGCAAGATTTTATAACCGATATGCAGAATAAATTTTGGCAAGAAAATTTTGCCGGAATTTTTTTTTTTTTTTTTTTTATGGGGGTGGGTGGGGTGGGGTAGGGGTGACACATGTCACATGACATGGCATGGTGATGTGGCAAAGGTGACACATGTCACCTCCACATGCCTTCTCATTCTTTTCATTATAAGAAACTTTTCATTTTAACCTACCCTATATATATATATATATATATATATATATATATATATATATATATATATATATATCTACATTATATATAACAGAGGCATGAGACGTAGATTATTCCACAAATATCCACCTCATTGCCATGTAATTGTTTTAGTGCCATGTCACCATAAATTGTCCACCTAAGCAATAACATGCCACCTATCCAATATTTGTTTTCATTTATTAAAATTTTCGGATTTATTTTTTCAAAAATTTTAAGCTTAACAAGAATCGAAATTGGGTCTCTTAGTCCACAAAGAAACATGATAACCACTAGACCAACACATGTTTTGAATTAAATCTTGCAAGTCTTTGATTATATCTTTAAAGTCCAAATTTATAAACCTATCACCATTTTAACGAGATAAATATTTGGTACCATAAATCCATTATTATCAAAAAAAAGCAGACGTATATTTTCCCACTAAAAGAAAAACCCTAATCATTAGAACTCTCTGCATGAAGAAAACTTCATCACGATTTTAGGGTTTTAATGATTTTTAATATGTTTTTATGTAGGTTGTAATTATAACATCTTTTTGTTGTATTAATCTAAGAATTTTATTTGATCTTTTAGATCAGATGGATGGTACAGCACGTGATATATACATCTTGATATTAAGGGGGCTCACGTAACCAGAAAGATCATGCAGTTTTGAGAGACAATAAGTTGGGTCTAAGGAATTTTAACCGGTTGTGCGCAATGTAAGTTGTGATTTAGCTTACAGTTTAGTATAACAAATTATTAAAAATGGTATAATCTATTCTGTCTATGCTCTTGAATTGTGGTTATCAGGCGTACAATTTACATATATGTGCATTCCCCAGCTAATTGACCCGCACCCAATGTATATATTTGTATTAGTATTTGGTACTTTTTTTGGTAGTTACACTATGGCTTTTAGGGATGAAATAAAAGAAATTTAAGAGTATTTTCTCAGCATGGTTTATTATACACTGAACACATACAACTTAAATTTAGTTATTAGTTGTACTCATAGTGTGTGAAACGCATGCGTGCACGGGCATCAAGAGTATTGTATTATTAAAGTTATATAATCTACAATTTTTATTTACATATGATTAAACTTTAGATTAATTTAGATATCAATGTAGCATTATTAGAGTTTGTAACACGACCAGGTTAGGGGGTTGGGGGTCAAAAAGTAGAGTACTGCTTGAAAATTTGAATCAAGTAATGAGTACATGGGTGAGGCCGGCCATTTGTTAAGATGGAAACTAATGAATTTTCAATACTAATTAGATTGTCACAGTTGTGATAAACGTTTCTTAATTTGACTTCAAAAATTAACAGTTTGTAAACTCAAGAAAGAAAAGACACTGAAAGTGTTTCTTCTACAAAACCTTAAATCAAATGTATGTTTTTCTATGATGGTTCTTAAATATATGTATGCTCCTAAATTCTTTATTGATGATTGCTAACGCTTCTGACTTGCATGAAAAAAAATACAAGAATGCCATGGATGGCATAGGTATGGCCGACTCGCATATAGTCAATAAACGGAAAGTGAATGAGGTACAAGTTAATATGGAATTTACGATTTTTAGATTAATGTTAGCCTATAAAAGGTTTGTTTTTGTTCATTAACAAAGTAAACAAATCTTTTACGATAACTCTTAGCCATGTCGGGTAATCCTTTTAACGAACTGTTAAATTGCGATAATGGTAGTGGTCTACTCATTACTCAAACAGCCAATGACTTTTGTGGAAAACTAGAAGGGGGGGTTGAATAGTTTTACCAATTTAAAACTTCCTTTTAAATATTTAGATCGACTTATGTCAATCTATTTGATTGTTTATGTTGGACGTTGATAGATAGATATATAAACGTGTAATGAAAGATAAAGAGTAAGAAGCACACCACCACGACACAAGTATTTATAGTGGTTCGGCCACAAGGACACCTTCCTTGCCCTACTCCACTCCCCCGAGTCACCTACTCGAGAGTTCAGAACACTACACCAACTCCTTATGGCGGAGAAGCCTTCACAACGCCGCTTAACATTTTTCCGATACAAAGCTAAATACCGAGTTCTTTCACACCAAGGCGAACCACACCTAACACAACGCCGCCTACCCTTTATACGGTGCTAGGCTAACCACCGAGTTCTTTCACACCTTAGGAGAACTAATCCTTCACAACGCCGCCTACCCTTTATTAGGTACTAGGCTAAGCACCTAGTTCTTTCACACCTTAGGTGAACTACACCTTCACGACATAACACCTAATCTCAAGGAGATCTACCCTTGTTACAACACCATCAAGGATATCACCATCCTTGTATATAAACAAATACATATATGTATAACGATGCACCTCATCGATTATACGACCTAGGCATTCTTCCTAAATGCTACTTGATTTGATTCTTTGGCATCCTTCACTAATGCCTTTGACACAACGCTTGGCACCCTTCACTAATGCCTTCGCCTTGACACCTTTAGCATCCTTCACTAATGCTTTGACACGGATGATGAGCACCTTTCACTAATGCTTTTATCTTGACACTTTCGCATTCTTCACTAATGCCTTCAACCCAACATCTATGGAGAAAGGAAGAACTATCAACAAGATAACCTTAGTAGTCTTGATGATGACGAAGCATGGCAACTCATGGACTTTGAGCTTGCACGTCTTCAAGAGGTGGTGATCTTTCCTTTAAGAGGAACCTAGTAGATCACACAAAACAAAAGACAAACTACATAGATCACTTAGATCTAAGGTTAGAGGGTTAGAATACTTTGGGAAGTATATGTAAAAGCACCCATAGAGAGGAAGAAATGGCTCTATTTATAGAGGAAATTCTCTTATGTTTCTCGGATCCCACGGATCCCTACCACAAGGGATCCCGCTAGCACAAAGCTAGGGATCCGTGGTCCGCTCCTTTTTGCCCATGGGTATTTTTGGTTATGGGTCATGGGTTGATCCATGGTTTTCTTTCTAGATACAATGTATCTTAAGGATACAATGAACTTGGTTAAGTGGTATATATAAAACCATGGGTTATGGGTCAAAACCATTTGCTAGTATTTACCTATTTAGTATATACTTGTATTTACCCAATTTAGCATACACTTAGTTTGTACCCATTTTAGTATACTTAGTTTAAGTATATGTTTAACCCAATATGTAAACACTAGTTGTTTTATATATGTATCATAAAATCACTTATACTTGTTTTAGTGTTTTATGTGAAAGCGTAAGTGTGTTAGAAAACTATTAACTCAAACTATTTACGTATTTATTAGTTTCGTTAAATGATTTTATATTTGTTATCGACAAAACATTAGAAGATCGTAAAATATAAATAAACGCTTTCACGGCTTATTTGTATTAACAATCTCCCCTTTTGTTGATGACAAAACATAAAATTATTTTAAGGAAAATATAAAATTGTAAAAGTTTGAATTTAGAAGTTTTACTTTCTTTTCCCTTTTGTCGAAACAAAAGTGTTAAAAGAAACTAACACAATTTTATAAGAGGAAGAAAAAATGTAAAAATGTAAAGAGAGTAAGTGACGGAATGGTACTGCCTTAACTCCCTTGACGAGTCCATCCCTTTGAAAGGGCGCCAAGGACATAACGTAAAATAAACTAATTGTGTTTGCAATTAAGTTTGCAAATGGTTCGCTCTAAGTGACGAGAACGTGCTCCCCTTGAATATTGCAATGTTGCAATGGGGTGTCATGAAGTGTGACCCAAAATCGGATTAAGTTTGCAAATGAATTTGTAATGTCGCTTGACACAAAGCTCCCCCTAGCTTTATGGTGTCAATATCTTCATGTGTATTTTGAATAACTACAAAACAAAGGTCGAAAAACAAGAGTATAGTGCATAATTTTCGCAAAAGAAACTCAAGTTAGTGCAATTTTGTGCTTACGTATCACGGTTCCCTTCAAGGAGGGATCCGCCTAGTTATCCGAAGGGATCCGCTATCTGCTATGCTTTCTTCAAGAAATGAAGAAATGTCAAGGAGTGCTATTTGAGGAATGAGATATATGTACACTATAACAAGCACAACGCATATAATAATCATAGCATATAAGTATTCATTCAATAAAACAAGAGATACACAACCAAATCTCTAAAAACTAAGAGAATGAACTAGCCAAATAGGTGCCACTAATGCTAATAAGTTAACCCAAACTTAAGATTCGACTAAAAGCTTGATGATGATCAAGGATGAGAAAGGTTTCTAAATGTTCTAAGTTTGAGCTTTTGAATATGATGCTCATTGTAGTTTAGGCTTGTTAACCTCTTCAAACGTTCGAGGAGGTGATAAAACATGAAACGTTGCTCTTCACGTAGTTCATGTATCAACTTTTCAACATGTTTACAATGATAGCAATCCTTGTCATGGTTTTGGGTTTCTTGAGGTGAAAGTTCAAGTGAATTGGGTTGAGGATCTTCAAATGAAGGAGGATTTGGTGGAGGCTCATTAAGTGGTGGCTCTACAATGTTTGAGGGTAGAGGTAAAGAAGCATCAACTTCCATTTGATCGGGTGGTTGCCTTTGATATCTTCTCATAATCCAAAATGGACTATTGGGAGGAATAATAGAGTTTGCTTTTGGATCAAGTGTTGATTCAACACTTTGATTTTGTTGCTTAATCTTTTCAAGTGAATTAGTTGGTAATGGTGAAAGATGAGATGGCCAAGAAGGTAAATCTTCTACATTGTGAGAGTGTGGAGATGATTGGGAGGTGGCTCTAGGTATTAATGAAATAGGTTGAGTTGTGGAGGATATGTTTGGTATAGTAGAATTTGGTGATGAAATCTTAGTGAGAACACTCTTCTTGGGGATTAGTTTGATTGGTTTCCTTGGTGTAGGAGAAATCCTAGCATAGTTGGACTTAACCGGAGATGATTCGGTTGAGGAAACTTCGTGTATGATTCTAGCAAGTTTCTTAGGTGGTTTTTGAGTGGATGAGTAAGCACTAGGAGCTTTTCTCATGATGAGATGACTAAGGAGGATGGTTGCAATTGCTGATAATTATGTTTGTGTTTGATGACTAAAGTGTTCTTGGCAATGTGGGTTATAAAGGAAAGAACTTTGCAATTGCATTTAAGACTTAATCCACTAATGTTCTTGGAAATGTGATGATTGACATGCACAAGTTTGAGATTCAGAGTTTCACTGATCTAGGAACTCATTTAAGATGAGATGAAGTGTTTGAGTTAGGAAGATGAGTTGAAATGATTGTTTTAGCTATGTTTGACATAAACTGTCACCTGGATCCTACGGTTCCCTCTTTGAAGGGATCCGGCTAGGCTAATCCTAGGGATCCGGCTCTCAGCAATTATGACAGGTTTGATATGAGGTTTCTAGGAGCTAAAGCCTATCTCATTTTGAATGTTTCAGTTCTCCTAATGGTTTAGGATGAAAGGGTACTTGAATGATTAGAGGTAATAAGTGTTATAGCAAATGATTGCTTTTTATGGAAGAGGGATGGGACAAGAAGACTACCAATGGATGTCCAAGGATAACACTAAGAGTTATGAGGGAGTCAAGTCATAATAAATGATCCTATTGATCAGGTTTTAGCTTGAGGTGATATATAAAAAAAATTCTTAAAACTTCCAAGAATTGAAAAGCTAATTTTTGTCTTACCTTGAGATATAAAAGACTAGAAGCAATTTCCTAAAATTGTTTAGTTTGTTTTCTTAGGTGTTTTGAGAGGTGAGAAATAGTTTGTGAGTAGTTGAAGCGGAAATATGGTGAGTTTAGATGTGTTGATAAAATCAGACTAAGATCTTAAGTAAGCCTTTAGTGAGTCTAAGCCTTTCTCATCCTTGAAGTGAACTTAGTTGGGTTCTAAAATCATATGCCAAGCTAATGTGATGTTTTCTAGAGAGCACTTTTGATGTGATGAATGCTTTATTGCTGATCTGATGTCACGGATCCCACGGTTCCTTCAAGGGAAGGATCCGACTAGGCTAATCCTAGGGATCCGGCGTCTGCAGATCAGAACCAACACAGAACCAAAAAAAATGATGTGCAGATTATGTATACTATTAAATCTATAAAACAAGCAATAGGAACAAGCAAGTTATCATAAAACATCACTTACAAGATAAAGTAACAATATCCAAAATACCATAAACCAAAAGAAAGAGAGATCATTCAAACATAAAGTAAAAGAAACTAAGCACATTCCTATTGTCTCTTTCGTCAATACTTCCTTTTCCTTTTTGACGGCTTAGTGAGGTTGTAGGCGAGGTTTTAAATCATGCCTCTTATTTGTTTAAATTCCGCGGTCTCGTTTGGAATGGTTGGAAGTTGTTCGTGGTATTCAAGGATTTCCAATTTGATGTTGGATACGGGGTCGATGTCTTCCTCATCTTCTTCTTCTTCTTCTCCGGCCGAGGAGTTCGAGAGAGCTTCGTGTTTCTCCATTGACCATGAACCATTTAGAGGGTTGTTTGGTAAGAGGTACCATGACGTGATCGGAGAGGTAATGATCATCGTTGATGGGGATGGTTGCAATGCACTAACATACTTACAAAGTCGTGTTAGGAGCATACCATATGGGAGTACCATGTTGAAGCTTTGAATACCCCACCATTCTCCTTACCATGTAGTAGGTAAGATTAAATGGCCTTTGGTGGGTAAGACAATAGATCATTTGCACAAGACATGCGTTTGGATGATCTTTGTTTCCAACTAGGCTAATTATGTTTTCCCTAAGGATTTCTTCCCATTTTCTAAACATGGGATGCATTTCGAAAAGTTCCATTTTAAAGGGATCACGGTGAATGAGCTTTTTGTTACGATCGTAACGGGATTGGTTGGTCCTAATTTTAAAGATAGTATCATGAATGGTTTCGGGATCGTCGAGAGGAGTGTTATAGAGAGGCTTGGGATCAAGTGCATGGTTTTGAGAGTTAATTGCCCAATCTTGAGAGTACATACAAATTCTCTCACAAGGAATGCGAAGAATTTGAGCAAAGCTGTTGAGAGGAAAATAAAGTTTTGTTTGTTGATGATGAAGGCGATTGAGATGCTATTGTCGGTGTTTCTAATGATCCTAAAGCTTTTGTAAAAGTCAAAATGAAGACCGGACAAATTTGTTCATCTATGTCAAGGAGACAATCAAAATTGATTGTCGAGAAAACTTGACGAATGTCGGTATCTTCAAGGAAACTTTCCTTGACTACACGACCTTCGTGGATAAGTCGTTTTACAAAGCTTTTGAATATTTTACGGTCGGTTTTGGTCAATCCCCATTTACGATAGTAGTGAGTAAGGTAATGGACGGTGTCATGGTGATCTTGTTGAGTGGCTTTGGGCATGGTTGTTCCTAAAAATACAAATTTTCAATTAAGATAAATTAGTTGGAATGGGTTTATGGTTTTGATTTGTATTAACAATGTTGTGAACACAAAGTGATTTTGTTAAAATCCCCCTTTTCATGATTAGTTTGAAAAACCCTAATTGAGTTAATTGATTAGAAATTAAGAAACCATAAACCCTAGGATGAGGATGATGAAAGTTATAATAAGTTAATGTAATTACTTACAATGGTGTTCTAGGAGGAAAACAATCGGTGGTGAATTTTTGAAAGCGATAGTCGAGTTCTGCTCCACGGTTCCCCGGATCCTTTATGTTTGGGATCCGCTAGTACAACTAGGGGATCCGGATATCGTGGACAAAAAAGTTGTTTGACATTATTTTTGTAGTAGGCTTATAAATTAGCTTACTAAAAGATAGTTCGGAGGTATTAGATGAAGATTGTTTTGGATGATTGCTTTTGATGAATCACATATCGAAGGTTCATATGTGATGACGGCGTTAGTTTGACTTAATCAAAGGAGTATTATTTCCGATGATGAGAAAGACGGAAAAGTGACGAAAGAGACTTCTAATTATGTTAGAGATAAATAAGCAAAGAAAACTTATGAAAAATAAATTGAACTCATGTAACCTATCTAATGAAAAGTAAAACATACCTCTATGCTTCTTGGTTTGGCATAATGCCAAAGATACTTCATGAGCTTTTAAAGTAATCCTTTGTACTTGATGTACGTGAGTTGTGATTACTTTTTAGATCCTTCCTTGAATGTTGACTTCATTATTCTTTGAATGAAGATTTTGGAGAGATTCTAGCATGAAGATTTCTTAGGAACAAAAGTTGTTAGAGTCATCTATCAATGTCCAACAAAATGATTTTTAAGAAAATATGACCCAAAAGAATCCTTCTTTGTAGTTTTCAAACATACACGGATCGTATCAAGTCTTTAAAGTACAACATACTTTAAGAAACTTGTAACTAAGCTCGATGCCAATTGTGGAAAACTAGAAGGGGGTTGAATAGTTTTACCAATTTAAAACTTCCTTTTAAATATTTAGATCGACTTATGTCAATCTATTTGATTGTTTATGTTGGACGTTGATAGATAGATATATAAACGTGTAATGAAAGATAAAGAGTAAGAAGCACATCACCACGACACAAGATAAAGATAGATATATAAACGTGTAATGGACGTTGATACATAGATCACTTAGATCTAAGGTTAGAGGGTTAGAATACTTTGGGAAGTATATGTAAAAGCACCCATGAGAGGAAGAAATGGCTCTCTATTTATAGAGGAAATTCTCTTGCTTCCCGGATCCCACGGATCCCTACCACAAGGGATCCGGCTAGCACAAAGCTATGGATCCGTGGTCCGCTCCTCTTTGCCCATGGGTATTTTTGGTTATGGGTCATGGGTCATGGTTTATGGGTTGATCCATGGTTTTCTTTCTAGATACAATGTATCTTAAGGATACAATGAACTTGGTTAAGTGGTATATATAAAACCATGGGTTATGGGTCAAAACCATTTGCTAGTATTTACCTATTTAGTATATACTTGTATTTACCCAATTTAGCATACACTTAGTGTTTACCCATTTTAGTATACTTAGTTTAAGTATATGTTTAACCCAATATGTAAACACTAGTTGTTTTACATATGTATCATAAAATCACTTATACTTGTTTTAGTGTTTTATGTGAAAGCGTAAGTGTGTTAGAAAACTATTAACTCAAACTATTTACGTACTCTATTAGTTTCGTTAAATGATTTTATATTTGTTATCGATTAGGATCTTAAATATTGTGTTGATGATTCGGGTGGCCTTGGTTGGTGATGAATCAAGTATGCCATGGTTTAGAGAGAGAAAGAGATGAGAGGGTGTTCTTGTTAGAGAGTTGTAATACAAAATGCAAGGTTAGATTAATGAGAAGCACCACCCTTCCAAGGATGGAAGAGGTATTTATACTTACAAATACTACGACCTCCTATCGGACGTGGATCGTGCATACATGGGTAAAGACCGTCCTTCCTCCACGGTGTTACACTAAACTAATCTACGCTACAAACTAACTAATAAACTACTAAATAACGAACAAACGACATGTCTATGAGCTAACTTATGCTAGACCATAATTGGGGTGACCGACACTTTAACATGGAATTTCTAATTCCTAACAATCTCCCCAAGGAGGTCACCCCATGAAATACATTTTGCATCCTAGCATTCTATCTTTGTCTTTAGCCTTGAGCTCGTAGACTTCAATTCTTCAAGTTCGCAATCTTTGTGCTTTAGTAGCGATTCTTCAAAGTCTCGATTGATTTGTACTTTTAGTGAAGGCCTTTAATCGATCCACATCTTTGATGATCTTCGAGCTATCTTTGAGATCATCACCCATGAAATCTCTGGATCACCCTTTGTAGTGTTACCTTCATGTGATGTTGTGACATACGGACCGACATGCTCACACTTTTGAATCATGACATCTTTTCATCGAGTAGCGGAAGCTTTTATCGTTCATGATATTTGCGGCAGCGTAGCGTAAACATAGTATAAAAATATCGAGCCAAAGTTATGTAGATAGGCACAAGTCATGATTTCTTCAATTAAGTGTGGATGTTGTGAGCATGCGACTTTGGATTGACTTCTCAATTCGATCACCGCAACCGTCCAAATGTACCGCAAACAACAGTTAGCAATAAACACACGAAAGTGTCTTTGATCACTTTCGTTGAATTGAGGTACACGCCCACGGTTCCCGTTGATCAAGACAAGCATCGCCGTGATCGTAGGATCCTAAGAATCTCCTTGACATGGTTTCACAGCTTGTTCTATTTGTTCTCAAACGGAACGTCTCAAAGAAGATAACACGGAGTGAGTGAACCAAATAATTGAGATTCACCGAATGATGAAAATTGATTTGAAAACAATCGCGTATTGCTTGAAGAAAGAGTTTTGCAATATGACGAAGGTTTTATGAGAAAGATCAATTCTCAATCAAAATACATTTTGTATTTGAAAAGAGTACACATTCGATGTGCTAGAGAAAAGAATTAATTTGCACATCGAACGGTTTTTCCAAAAGTATTTTTCAATCGAGATACTTTTGAGTTTGAAATATGAATACACATTCGATGTGCTAGAGAAAAGAAGATTTTCACATCGAACGTTTTTCCAAAAGTATTCACAATTCATTTCTGGACCAAGGTTGATTCAAGAGTGAATCGCCCCATCGCTTTCTATCTTGTTGTCACATGGTTGATCTATTGGATAGATCTCACATGTCACCCACCAAGAGCTTGTTTGATGTTGGCTCTAGAAGGCTTTCCATCTTCATTGTGAATATGTTAGTATATCACTCGGATGTTACGCAATACCACAAGGATAATGCGAGGACTCTTAATATATTCTTATTTTCCACATTGTATGAAACAACAAGTCTTCATTAATTTAGTGTCCTAATGAGATATTGTGGATGATCTCTTGGCTATAGACTCAATTGTGCACATTTGGTTCCTATGCCGGAGACTAGGGAGAGGGTCTCCTTCTTCAATATCAACAATCTCTAATAGAAAGTCGATAGATTATGTAGGTTCCCCGTGAGAATGAAACAAGTCCTTTTAAGAGGAACTTGAGTAGCTTGGGAAGTTGTAGTGCAAAGGCATCACCGGGTCTATGATGTCTTGTCTTCAATACGGTGTTGCCTTAGTAACCACCAAGAATATATGAATTGAAGTTACGCCCTAAGGTTGAATTAATAGAGGGCTATTTCTTTTCACCCTTTTCACATTCAATTTTTTCATTCTTCAATCCTTCATTGCTTACCGAGACTTGATTACTAGATACTTGTTGGGTTTGTTCAGTTCTAACTCTATCTCATCCGCACTCTTCCCATTTCTCATTTTTCTCCTTTTTCATCATACCTAAGGACTCTACACTATCTAGTGGATTGTCTCGGTAGATCCCTCCGGCTCAAGCGGATCGTGGGAACGAATACCTAACCTAACCATCCTTATAACACCATGAATAAAGTAAATTGGTCGGTCTTTTGGTATTGTTGTTTCCTTCTTGAAACCAATTGAAAAATCATTTGGAAAAACAATCAAGGTACATGTGATACGAGATCAAAGCATTTTGTACCTTAATAGTTTTGATCATTTAGAAATGCTCCCCCTCAACATGTGCTCATATGATTTTGAAATTGTTTAGCGCATGGAGGCAAGTGTTCTTTGAAGTAATTTCTTGATCATAATTTCCTTAGAAAAAGTCTTTTAATTTTCTTGGTAAATTCTCCCCCTCAATAAGTGCGTTGGTTGTTTGAAATGTTTTAACACATAGAGGCAGGAGTTCTTTGAAGTACTTTCACGATCACCAATAGAAACCATTCGCTCCCCCAATATGTGCATCGATATACGAAAGAGTTTAGCACATATTAGAGAGAACTTGCACTCTGAATCAAAACGATCATCATCTTTTATCAAATTTCATATTAAATCACAAATTCTCCCCCGATCAAAAATATCAAACCCTTTGAGATTTTGGATCTCAAGTGATTTAATCAGGTTTAGAAAACATGGGAGAATATGTGGCCTTGATTTAAATACTCATCTAGGTTTTGGATAAATGCTCCTCCACAATCATGTGCATTATGTATTTCAAAATCGTTTGGTACATGGAGGGAGTGCTTTTGAAACAATCATCCTTTAAAACCGATTTGAGATTTAAATCACGATCTCTCCCCGATCAAAATTTCAAACCAATTGAGATTTTGATCCCGATTGATTTAAACCATTTGGAATATTTTGAGGAAAGACGTGGCAAGATTTAATTTTGAAAAATGATAGATAAGGATCAATATAAAATTAAAGATTGTTAGTGTCGTATGATAGTTTTAAAAGATCTTTAAGTAAAATAAAACAATTTCACAATCAAACAAGAATGTAAAAATTTCATTTTGAAAGATCTTTGAGTTTTAAAGAAAATCATACCATGACATAACATTAAATCTTTAGATCACCACTTTAATTACAAATCGGACTTGAAAGATGAAATATCGTTTGAAAATATTTTATTTTAAATCACTCTCCTCTCAATCGATAACCGTAGTCGATGATTGAGTGACTTAGGTTTTGATAAAATGAAGTCCGTGATTTCCAAGATTAAGTCCA
This sequence comes from Chrysanthemum lavandulifolium, assembly GCA_022545495.1. Classification (NCBI taxonomy): domain Eukaryota; kingdom Viridiplantae; phylum Streptophyta; class Magnoliopsida; order Asterales; family Asteraceae; genus Chrysanthemum; species Chrysanthemum lavandulifolium. Next base: position 139,518,354 of record CM040243.1, read on the forward strand.
ATTAATTTTCAAAACCAATATTTTTCCATTTGTCAAAACAATATTTTCAAAATTGTTTAAAAATGGTATCATTCACTACTATCTTGCACAAAGATATGTTAGGTGGTTCAAGCTTCGTTGTTGTTGTTGAAGAAAACCGTCCGATGATGTTGTGAGACTTCGACGTTGCATTTGTCATGCCAACTCTTCCTAGAGGAATTAAGCTCGTTTCTTCATTTGATGATGAAGAAAACCATCTCACGATGCGGTGAGACCTCTTACGTTGCATTTTTTCATGCCAACTTTCCATAGAAGTCAAATTAAGCTCCGTTTCTTCATTTGTCAACCCAAGATATAGTTACTCTTTCCTTTCGGCATCCAATCATCATCATTTGTGGGATCCGGACCGAGAACATTCTTTTATACAAATATACCTGCATACGTTAGAATACACAAACAGATATATGGTGGTCGACATCACCCAAACAGCAATCGACTAATTAAAGTCAATCCAACATATCAATCAGTTCATATAAGGCATGGGATTTATGTGTTCATCAAACTCTAATCATCTAATCCTAACAATCATATCCTAGGCACCTAGTCCTTCAACGTAGGTTAACATCATTTTTCAGTTAAGCATTTAGGATAATTAGATAAGCCCGATAGATGATATAAATTTGAAAACATTCTCCCCCTCAATCAATGACTCTTTCTATGAAAAGTTTTTAAATAAGCCGAAGCCATTGATTGGGTTTTGCAAATTTTATAAAAACTCTGAATTTGATTGATTTACAAGCAACTCATTTTACCACCATTTTTTGAAAACAACAAATACTTTTCTGAAGAATTTATAGAAGGAAAAATATTTGTGTAGGAACAGCAGTCCATCGACATACTTTCCTCAATTTGTTTTAGGATAAGTGCATGAAATTTTAGAAAATTGGTTTAGCGCAACACTTTCCTTCCTTGAAAAGCGGGTTGCTATCGGAAATAATAGCAAGCCATGGTTTAAGCACGGTTCTGATCAAATAACTGCAAGCCATTTTATGAAGCGGGTTACAATCAAATAATCGCAAGCCATAGTATTAGACATGTTTTGAAAAGAATATTTACACCTCCGCTTCGAACTTCATCTATGGTCCCGTGCCATTATTGAATGAAATTTCTAAGACCGCAGATGTTATCGATACCGGAAGACATGTGTTAGGAATTAGAAATTCCGTGTATTAAAGAGTCGGTCACCTCAAGTATATGTAATCATTAGAAAGCTCGTAGTCGTAGTTATTTTAAGTTAAGTAGTATTTAATTAAGTAACACCGTGGAGGACGGATGGGTCTTTACCCATCTGTATGCCCGATCCACACCCGATGTGTGGCGATTTATGTAAGACTATAAATACTCTACCTTCCAAGGTAGAGTTGGAGCTCATAATAATATCTTTCACTTTCTCTCACTAAGTTCCCTAAACCTCTAACTTTCTCTCTAGAATTCCATCTATATGCTACTTTGTGTTATGGTTTGATGTGTATGTGAAAAGTTATATCCTACAATTGGTATCAAGAGCCATGGTTGGATCATATCTTGCACATCTTTGGATTTCTAGTGGTTTTTAGGTGGTTTTGAGTTTGAAAATGTTTAGTGGTTTTGCATCATTTGGTTGATTTCTTGTGTTAAAGTTTGAATTTTGTTAGTACTTTTATGTTTAGAATCATCACAAGTGTTTAGGTTTTCATTTGGTAAGCTTGAATCATCTTGGTTGGGTTGTTTTGGATTGAAAAGTGATGTTTATATGGTTTTTCAAGCTAGCGACTTAGCTCACGGACTATTCTCTTCATAGCGACTTGCTTTACAAATTTGTAGCGAGTTACGCCTTTAGACCCAGCGAGTTAGATCTAGCGAGTTAAAGTACAAGTAGTGGACTCTCCACTACGAGTAGCGACTGGTGGTAGCGACTTGGTCTCAGAGCGAGTTGCTCTTTAGCGACTTGTATCTTTAGCGACTTGAGTAGCGAATCATCGCCAAAATTTTGCTAGCGACTGAGGCTTAGCGAGTTACTACTTAGCGACTTGCATTTGTCTAGCGACTTGGGACTCTAGCGACTTAGTGCATTATCTTCTAGCTTAGTGCATTATCTTCTAGCGACTTAGTGCATTATCTTCTAGCGACTTAGTGCATTATCTTCTAGCGACTTAGTGCATTATCTTTGAGTGATTGTTTACGGTTTTCTCTTGATTTAGTAAAATCCGTGAAAGAATCTATTTCCGCTTAATCATAGAGTTATAAAATCCCGTATAACTGTTAACATGTCTACCAACGTCCCTACTGTAATCTCCATCGCTGTCGAGGATGTTCAAGCGGTGGCTCGATACACGCCCACCCATGCTTGATGAATCGACTACGATTCTTGGGCTCAACGAATCGATCAGATTGCCTTGGAAAGGAAAATGGTGTCAACATTCTCAAATCCATTGATGAAGGACCATATCGAGTTGAGACGACTAGAGACATACTTGATACTAATGAAGATGGTACTCTGCTACGGAATGGATGACCTAAGATGTATGATGAGCTTGATGATAAGGATAAAAGAGATTTGATGCGATATCGTGGCTTCAAACATTGTTCTTCAAGGTCTTCCTAAAGACATCTACAAGTCGATCAATCATAACACCGATGCTAAGGCGGTTTGGGATAATGTTAAGATGCTTCTCTCGTGTTCGAATTAACTATGGAAGACAGAGAATCCCAACTCTATGACTAATTTGAGCACTTCAAGATGAAACCGATGAGAATGTCTATGAGTACTATGTGAGATTTCATAAGTTAGTTAATGACATGAGGAACATCGAATGACTATGCCTAACATTCGCTTGAACTCAAAATTTGTGAACAACATGAATCCCGAATGGCACAAGTTTGTTACCTGTGAAGCTTACTAAAGGATTGAAGAATACAAACTATGAGCAACTCTATGCCTTCCTCCTTCGTAATGAGAGACATGCTATGTTTGAAAAATTGATTCTCAATCGCTCAAAACCAACCCGGAGAGACAAGCTCGCCTAATGATTCAACCGCCTTCTACTCAAACATCGGAATCACAACCAAAGCTTCACAAGTCATACCCTTGGGTAATGGTAATCACAAACTCATTCCCGATCCTATGTACAAACAAGTCGATGTCGATGCACACGTGGAAACTTCATTAATCAACTAGCTCTTCCGATTAGCCAAAACATGAATTCTCTCCACAAACCAACAACAACCTCGTAACAAAGATCTAACCCACACAATCAAGCTCTTGTTAAAGATGGAAGGATCGTGGTGCAACCAGCTCAGAAAGACAAGATGATCGGGGAAGAGGTGGTCTTTGGTAGAGGTTATGTGGGCAATCGAATCGAGGAAGGAATGGTAACCAAGGTCAAGCTAAGCCGATCAAATGCTATAACCGTGGTGGTGAGGATACATTGCAAGGAACCGCACATCTCCAAAGCGCCCATGCACGCCGATTACTTCAGAGATAAGATCTGCTGGCACAAGCTCGTGACAATGGGGTCGCTTTGAATGAAGAGGAATTGTTGTTTTTGCCGAGGGCAATGCCAAGACCTATGATGCAGATGTGGATGAGCAATTTATTCAGAGATAGGTCACAATCATCGAATGCCTTTCAAGTCGCCGACCGTGATGCATACGACTGATGTGGATGATGGACCCACGCACACACAATCTTTATGGCTAGCATTTCTCCAATGGTTTCTCCCAAGGTCTCCTCTTCACCACTAGTGGGCCATCCCATGACAAGCTCATCTCGAGGTATTAAAACTATACGATGATGTCGATGTGCAACAGATGCATGACAAAGTACAATCAATCGAAACTATTGAATCAAATATTGAAAATATGGGTAATATCGATATTGTCCCATATGATCAATATGTGAAACAAAGTGAAAGTGAAGTTGTACCAAGTGATGCATCTTCGCATCAACAATGACTATGTTTTGATGAATACACCGCATGTGCCCTCGATGATTCAAGAATTTCGAACTAAATGCCTATAAAGAACGTGTTGCTATTTATGAACAACGTGCAAAATTTGAGTTGACCACTCGTGAGCGTGAAATGGATGACCAAGTAAGTACAAGAATTAGAAAAGTAAGTTTAGAAGAAGTATTGAAACAAGAATTAAATTCCTTGCAAGAAAAACTTTCTAAAACAACTAAACAAAACAAGAACTTCAAGAAAATGTGAAAATGCTTACAAGAATTTAATGCAAAGGAATCAAAACTCTTGAGAGATTTTTCTAATCAAAACTTTGAAAACAAACTTGAAAACAAGTTTTACATACAAGGAAACACCATTAAGATCGCTCACATGGTCACTAACCATCTAGTCTTAAGCGATAAGCATAGCATTCCCTTGTTGAGGAACCAAATCCAGATAATTAAAAAGGCTAGAAATGCTCATAAGGTGCTTTATGATGGTAATGAAATCCTTAAGCCTAGGCGTAAACCTAGTTGCGTTGAGTGCACCGAGGAAGATAAGAAATCAAATGAAATCACTAGGAAAAGATGAATAAGAAACAAAATGATCCCAAATGCAAAGAGAAAAACATAATTATCACTCCTCACGATTACAAGAAGGAAAACTGGATTTCCTTGAACAAGTTTAAGCCTCAGACATTGTTGACTCCCGAACAAGTCTTCCGGAAAAGGATTTAGATAAGGTAAAGCGGAAAATATTGTTGAAACAAACCTCCCTTTAGAAAATGCCTAGAGCGATCGTGTATCCTCCTAATACACCAATGCATCTTGTACCTAAAACAATTGCCACTAAAAGCAAGACATTAATTAGCCAATACGTTATATTTCAACTATTTGTTGATTTTGAGAAAACTTACAAGAAAAGGATCACACCCACCGGTATAATCAAGGAGAAAGGGTTTTGAACAAATGAAAGAATGTTATTTAATCGAGGTCATGCCCTTCTTTAAACTTCTAAAAGATCACTTTGAGAGTCTTAAAAGGGATAGAAACCGATATTAAGGGAATGGAAAAGGAATTTGATGCAATGGTTGTTGAAGTTAGTGACTATGAGCGTGCAATGAAATATAATGAGATTGAAAGAAAGAACTTGCATACATTAAATGAGAATCTTATTACCGAATGTGTTGCTCAAGATGTGTTTTTCATCGCTTCAAATTGCTCTATTAATGCTTCCAAATTTCATGAACTATCTGGCCCCGAAAGTCTCCCATGATCGTGTCATTGAGCTTGAAAAACTAATTCTAAACTAAACGAGAAAATTGAATCGATGATCACGACAATTTCGTTAAACATTTTTCTAAACTAGAAGTTGAACATTTTAATTTACAACTAAAATATCAACATCTTAAAGAAAATGTCAAAACTTCAAATGTCAAGACATCTTCGATGCTCCGTAGTTTGATGCGCTTTTCAAATTAACAAACGTGATGAATGATTCAAGCTCAAGCTCCCAAATGCCTCCTCCTTTAGATTCTCGAATTCTCAAACGTTTCATCTTCAAAACCTAGTAAATGCTTTACAAAAGGAAAACGAAAGTTTTCTAGAAGAAAATGAAAAGGTTAAACGTCATTTCAATGAGTTATTTGAATCAATTAAAGTCACTCAGTAACAAAACAACGAACAAATAGCTTCATTGCAAAAGGAAATTGAGAATCTGAAGAGTCAGGTAAAAGGGAAAATGCCAATGATCAATGGGGAGAATGGTGTATCAAAGGTTCACTCTTGTAATAAATATGCTTTGTCTATGACATATGTCCCTCCTCATCTAAGAAACAACAAACTAGCTATTCAAACATACTTTTCATCTCTTAAGGATTGCTTAGAATGCCTGCGTGAGATTGTTGAAGAGGATAAGCTAGAGAAACCTCATGATAATGCAATTGGACATGCATGCTTATATGCCAAACGATCTCAAGAAATCTTAGAATGCTTGATCACAATATGCCCAAAGACATTAGGTGAGAGAGTTAACCCTTTGATTCCATGCTCGATGCCTAATGCCAAATATGATATGCACTCGATTCCCAACGTTTTGAATGTGAACCGTAGTGTACCCTTGAGTAGTTCAGATTCTAGATCTGTCAATGCTAAGAGAGAGAACTCAAAGATGCCTTCTAGGAGTACTAATCTCGCACTCTAGTTTTAAGAAAGTGAACCTTAGTGCACCGCATGTAGTTCAGATCCAAAGACATCTAAACAGTGGTGCAAAGAGTAGTAAAACAAACTAATGTTCCCATTCCTCTACAGAGTAATCGGTGACATTAAAGGGAGCAGTCAAAGTCTCAAGACAATACAAGGAATGATAGGACCTCTCAAGCTAAGAATGTGCACCGAAAGAGTAGAAGAACAATCTAGGAACTTTAAGCTTGAATTGAATAAAACGAATCGTGTTGATTCTAGTATTAGCCATAGGCGCATCAGAATTAATTCAATTCGATACTATTTGCAAACCTTGTACCGATGTCCGCTTGAATTCGCCTCTAATCATGAATGTGGTGTTAATGTTCGCCTAATGATGTTAATTGTCCATTAATATTGTTAATGCTAAAATTCATGCTAAGAAGGCTAAAAGGCAAAACGAAAGAAAGTTAGAAAAAAAGTGGAAACCCCGGGAAGAACATTCGGTAAAATAGGCTTTTATTGGACACCGTTGGTCTTAAGACTAATCGATAATGCCCACTAGAAAATGGATGCCTTGGTAGAACTATTCCTTAAGAAGTGATCACACCGTGAATGTGGCTAATATCGACACTAGTCCGCATCTATTCACAACGATTCCATTGCCTCACTTTCTCGATATGAATGCTTCTATTTCGATGTGGGTGTTCCAAACATTGTTACTAACCAAATGGAACCCATTCTTGCATGGGGATCCCAATTATCCGCTTATCCATTCTTGTCTCGTGTTCAACCGCAGATCGCTCAAATCGTTATGTGGTACCGGACTCAGTCGTTCCAAGCATATGACCGAGACCGGTCGCGCTCATGAACTTCGTGAGCAAATTCATCGGATGTTAGATTTGGTAATGATCATTTCGGTGCTATTATGGGTTATGGAGATTATGTTGTTGGTGATAGTGTCATCTCTAGAGTATATTATGTGGAAGGTTTAGGTCATAACATTCTCGTTGGTCAATTTCGTGATTACGATCTAGAAGTAGCCTTGTAAAACATACCGCTTTGTTAGAGATCTTAATGGTAAGGAACTGTTAAAAGGAACTCGTGGCTCAAATCTTTACACCATCTCTATCGATGACATGATGAGGGCCTCTCCAATCTGCTTGTTATCAAAGGCTTCTAAAACAAAGTCATGGTTATGGCATCGCTGTCTCAATCACTTGAACTTGGCACCATCAACGATCTTTCCGAAAGGACTTAGTTGTAGGTTTACCTAGACTAAAGTATGAAAAGGATCATCTTTGTTCAAGATGTCAATTGGGAAAAGCAAGAAGTATGCCCATAAACCCAAACCTACTAACTCATCACGAAGTTCTTCATATGATTCATATGGATTTATGGACCAATGAGGGTGCGAATATCTTTGGGAAGAAATATGTGTTAGTTGTGGTTGATGATTACTCTAGATTCACCGGGTCAAGTTCTTGAGGACAAAGGATGAAACTCGATATCATCATCAAACTCATCAAACAAATTGCAGTTCGACTAAACAAAACGGTCGAATTATCGAGCAGACAATGGAACCGAGTTTGTCAACAAACAACTTAGTGAATTCTATGAAAGCGTTGGAATCACCCATCAAAGAAGTGTTCCACGAACCCTCAGTAACGGTGTAGTTGAAAGACATAATCGTACTCTTGTTGAAGCCGCTAGAACAATGCCGATCTACTCAAAGGTTCCAATGTTTCTCGGGTCAAGCAATTGCCACTGCATGCTACACACAAAATCGTTCCCTAATTCACACTATTCATGGAAAAACTCCATATGAACTTGTCCACAACAGAAAACCTAATCTATCTTTCCTTCGTGTGTTTGGTGCCTTGTGCTATCCAACTAATGAGGGTCAAGACTTGGGCAAACTTAGGGCTAAAGCTGACATTGGAGTATTTGTTGGATATGCACCAAACAAAAAGGGATACCGAATCTACAACAAAAGAACCCGAAATATCATGGAAACAATTCACGTTACGTTTGATGAGCTGACCGGTCAAATGGCTCTGGACACTCCACTCAGACCCGCACTTCAAAACAGTCCCTATTGGTTCATCCCTTATTCCAAACTCCTCTCAAGAAACTCCATATGTACCCCATCCGAAGATGATGTAAAGAAATTGTTTGATCCTATGTTTGATGAACTGTATGATTCAATTACTAATGAGGTGTTGATTCCTACAACAGAGGATGCTTATATTCTGTGAATGAAGTCAATCCTCAAGATCAATATCTTTAAGTCAAGAAGCACCGTGGCGATCCTTCGCCTCATCAACAAATCATCATTCTTCAAATGTACATCATGGAAATGTTTCGCATCAATGATGAAGTTAATCCCTTTGCGACTCTCAAGATGCTCCATTTGAAAACATATTTGCTACTCCCGAATCATCATCGAACCATCTTCTTCAGAGACATCGACTCACCTACCTCGGTTCCTCAACAACCGCCACATGAACACCTCGGAAAATGGACTCACGATCACCCCTTAGACAACATCATTGGAAATCCTCTCATCCTATATCAACCCGAAACAACTCGCAACCGATGCCTTATGGTGCTTCTTCAACTCCGTACTATCTAAGATCGAACCAAAAGATGTTAAACCGCCATGAATGAAGATAGGCGGTTCAATGCCATGCAAGATGAAATTCATGAGTTTGATCGTCTTGATGTATGGGAGTTAGTACCGCTCCAGATTGTGCTATGATTATAGCTCTCAAATGGATCTTCAAAGTAAAACTTGATGAGCATGGTGATGTGTTGAAGAACAAGGCTCGATTAGTTGCTAAAGGATATCGTCAAGAGGAGGGTATAGACTTTGAAGAATCTTTTGCTCCAGCTTGCTCGAATCGAGGCAATCGTAATCTTTCGCTAATGCCGCTAGTAAGAACATGGTAGTATATCCGATGGATGTAAAGACGACATTTCGAACGGAGATCTTAAAGAAGTAGTCTACGCCACCAACTGAAGGATTTGTGAATCAAGAGCATCCTACTCACGCTTATCGTTTGAAGAAGGCTCTTTACGGTTTAAAGCAAGCTCCAAGGGCATGGTATGATACATCGTCAAAGTTTCTTCTATCAACCGGATTCATCAAAGGAGCGATTGATCCTACATTGTTCACCGAAGTCGTGCAAACATTTAATTCATGTTCAAATTTATGTTGATGATATTATTTTGCCTCGATGCACCCAATGGAATGTGATCATTTTACAAATGAAATGAGTTCAAAGTTTCAAATGTCAATGATGGGACAAATGTCATTTTCTTGGGATTACAAATTTCACAAAGTCCGGAGGCATTTTCATAAATCAATCTAAATATGCAATGAGATTTTAAAGAAATTTGGATTTGATTCATGTGACCATGTTGACACCCCATGATTGACCGAACCAAACTAGATGAGGACCTCTCGGGGATCATGATTGACCAAACGAAATATCGGAGTATGATTGGATCCACGATGTATCTCACCGCTAGTAGACCGAGACATCTTGTTCATTGTTTGCATGTGTGCTAGATACCGTGCTAATCCTACTAAAAAGCACCTTGAAGCGCTTAAACGGGTCTTCGGTATTCCAAGGAACCATCAATATGGGTCTTTGGCACCAAGGACACCGTATGTCACTAACGGCCTATGCAGATGCTTGATCATGCAGTTGTCAAGATACACGTCAAGTACATCGAGGAGGTGCTCGATTTTTGGGTGATAAGCTTGTGAGTGGTCTTCAAAGAAGCAAATGAGTACTTCTATTTCCTCTATAGAGGTGAATACATAGCCATGTCATCTTGTTGTGCTCAAATCTTGGCTTTGAATTCAACAAAATCCTCTGTCATTGTGATAATAAAGTGCTATTGCTCTCTCATGCAACAACGCTCAACACTCAAGAGCAAAGCATATCGACATTCGACATCATTTCATCAGGAACAAGTGGAAAAAGGTGTGGTGGAACTATATTTTGTGAGGTCCGAATATCGCTAGCGTACATCTTCACCAAAGCTCTTCCAAGAGAACGTTTTGAGTTTATTCTTCCACGACTTGGCTTGAAAAGCCTTCAACCAGAAACTCTCAAACGTCTTCAGGAGGAAGACGAGGAGTAAAGGTCTATCTTCATCTATCTCTTGTATATATCTATTCGAAAAACAAAATACAAAATTATAAAACCTTCAAAAATCAAATAGAAAAATATAAAACTTTCAAAATCCATAAAAATTTGAAAAATTCGAAAAATCTTCAAAAAATATTGTCATTTTGTCATGTTTCTCTCGATTCGATAATATCTACGGTCTTGATGTTGTCATTCAAAGAATGACACGGGTCTTTAGATGTTGTTCGAATTTTATTAAAAAAAATAAAAAAAAAAAAAATAAATAAAAATTGGGAGAAAGAGAAACAATGGTTTATTGTCATTTTCAGCAATAACCGGTTTTAAAAGAAAGAACAGAGCCATGTTTTATCATGTTTTCAAAATTCCATGCTCGATTCCATAAACATTTATCTCATTGAAAACTAAATGCTTTGAAAAATAACTCGATCTCTATTTTTGATAATCATCGGACTTATTTGTCAAAATCTCTATCTTTCAATCAACAACCTATGTCATTGATTGAGGGGAGAATGATTTCAATTAAATTAAAAGTTATTTGGCATTAAATTGTTTTCAAAAGATGTACATGCATGTTTTATCAATGGAGTCGATCCTTATCAAGACAAACGCTTTCATAATCAAGTCACAATTCTCCTTAAAGCTTTCAAAATCAATTTAAATCTATAAGAGATCACAAATCTCAAATGATTTGATAATTGTGATCGGGGAGAATGTGTGATTTAAATTGGTTTTAAACCGATAATTCGGTAAATGGTTTATAAGGATGTACATGCTGTCCTTCCCACATGTGTCAAACGATTTCAATTTTCAATGCACATGTTGAGGGGAGCATCTATCTTAAACCTATGATTTGAAATGTGATCAACTTATCTCATGTGCGGGTTCCTCTAGTATGTGCAAACTCTCTTCAAACCCCGAGGCACATATTGAGGGGAGCAAATTTATGGAAACCTCATCCTTCCGGAAATACTCTATCTACTTGACTTGATGTGGGAAGTGATGTTGATATCTTTAGAAAATGGTAATCAAAGAAGTTAATTCTTTCTCTTGCCTCCGAGTGCAAAACTTTTCAAATACTTGATGCACATGTTGAGGGGAGTTCTCGTTCTAAAATTATCAAAACAATTCAGTACAAAATGCTTTGATAATATATCCCAAGTATCCGAATTGATTTTTCAAATGGTTTTCTATTGGACCCAATGGCGGATGAACGATACCAAATTGACCGACCAACTTTACTTTATGTACGGTGAAATAAGGATGATAAGGTTAGGTATTGGTTCCCATGATCCGCCGTAACCGGAGGGATCTACCAGTGGACAATCCACTAGTTAGTGTAGAAGTCCTTAGGAATGATGATAAAAGGAGAAAAGTGAGATATGGGAAGAGTGCGGACCGAGACAGAGCAAGTACTAGAACAAACCCAACAAGGTTCTTGCTATGAAGTCTCGGTAAGCATCAAGGGTTGAAGAATTAAAAGAATTGAATGAGAAAAGGGTGAAAACAAATAGCCCTCCAATTTATTCAACCTTAGGCGTAAACCGGTTCAATTCATATGCTACCGATGGTAACATTGGTATTGAAGACAAGACGTCATGGACCCAAAGGACGCACCGCACTTCAACTTTCCAAACCACTCAAGTTCCTCTTAAAAGGACTTGTTTCATTCTCACGGGAACCGACATTATCTATCGACTTTCTCTTAGAGATGGTTGATATTGAAGAAGGAGACCTCTCCCTAGTCTCCCAGACAGATCCAAATATGCACAAATTGAGTCTAGAGCTACGAGATCATCAATAAATCTCATTAGGACACTTTCAATGAAGACTCTGTTTCACACAATGTGGAAAGAGATTATATCTTGAGTCCCACGATTATCCTTGTGGTATTGCGTAACATCCGAGTGATGTGTATACATATTCACAATGAAGATGGAAAGCCTTCGAGCCAACATCAAACAAGCTCCTAGTAGGTGGCATGTGAGATCTATTATATGGATCAATCATGTGACAACCGAATGAAACAATGGGGCGATTCAATCTCTTGAATCAATCTCGGTTCAAAGTTATGGATTGACGGATACCTTTGAAAACCGGTCTTTGTACATAAAACTCTTTTCTTTTGCACATCGACCGTGTACTCATTTTTCAAACCAAAAGGTGTTTTTATGATTGATAATTGATTTTCAACAAAACCTTCGTTGTATTGCAAAAACAATTTCTATTGAGCAATACACGATTGTTTTCAAATCTCTTTTCATCAATCGGTGGACTTAAAATTATTGGTTCACTCACTCCGTGTTGTCTTCTTTGAGATGTTCCGGTTTGAGAACAACTAGAGCAATTGCGAAACCCGTCAAGGAAATTCTTGAATTATACCGATCACAGCAAGACTTGTAATCGATCAACTGGGAACCGTGGGCGTGTACCTCAATTCAACGAAGTGATCAAAGACACTTTCGTGTGATTTATTGCTAATCGTTGTATGCGTGTACACCCGACGTTTGCGGTGATCGTAATGAAGCGGTCAATCCATAGCCGCATGCTCACTTAACACATTCATCTAAAAGGAAATCATGATTAGTGCATCATTGACTCTAATATTTTCACTCCATGCTTCGCACGATGTCGCCAATATCATGACTCAACAAAAGCTTCCGCTACTCGATGAGAAAATTTCATGATCCGTAATGTGAGCATGTCGGTCCTAAAGTCACTACCAACACCACAAAGGATGTGTCGAGATTTTGATAGATGATGATCTCAAAAGATGGCTCTAAATTATTATCACGTGGATCAATAAAGACCTCCACTGAAGTAACCAATCATGCAATGAGAAGAATCAATGACTACGAGCTTAGGAGCAAAGGACTACATCAAGAATGCAAGATCAATTGTTAATGTAATATCTATTTGTATTCAATGTAATTTTGGTACATGATTGAGGTGACCTCCTTGGGGAGATTGTTAGAATTAGAAATTCCTGTATTAAAGAGTCGGTCACCTCAAGTATATGTAATCGTTAGAAAGCTCGTAGTCGTAGTTCTTTTAAGTTAAGTAGTATTTAATTAAGTAACACCGTGGAGGACGGACGGGTCTTTACCCACTGTATGCCTGATCCACAGCCCGATGTGTGGCGATTTATGTAAGACTATAAATACTCTCTACCTCCCAAGGTAGAGAGTTGGAGCTCATAATAATATCTTTCACTTTCTCTCACTAAGTTCCCTAACTCATAATAATATCTTTCACTTTCTCTCACTAAGTTCCCTAAACCTCTAACTTTCTCTCTCTAGAATTCCATCTATATGCTACTTTGTGTTATGGTTTGATGTGTATGTGAAAAGTTATATCTTACAACATGTCTTGAAAAACAATATTTTTGGTATTTTCAAATTTTCTGATTTTTATGGGTTTTTATTGGTTTTATATTTTTCTATTTCCTTTTAGTTGGTTTTATAATTTTGTATTTTGCTTTTTGTTAAATATATACACAGATAGAGTAGATGATATAGTTTAAAAGATGATGATACAGTCTTGAGATAAGGATATCAAACAAAGACGTCAGAAGATAGAATTAAGTCATCTCTTAAACTTCCACCACCAAAGCTTCGAGGCTCTAGAATAGAGCGATAGAACATGAGCCTTGAGAAAGAGAGACTTTGGCGACTCCCCCAAACCGAAAATCCATTAGATGAGCGATTCGAGGCTCTATTTCAAGCTTGCTTTAGCCAGTGCACAAGGAAGCACACCATTATCATAAATCCACCGCTCCTTTTAAGAACGATTGTCGAGATTCTTCGTTCGGGTTATATCATCAATAAGAACAACAACGTATCATCCCACTCTTTAAATTTCTTCTCATATTTCATTACCATCAAGTCCGAATCGATGCATCCCAAAAGGTGTCAAGAGACCACTTCCCCAAGTAGATGAATTGATGCGATCGGTCTCTTAGACTAGAGCTCACGAACCCGAATACACATATGCACCAAGACGGAGAAACTTATACCATCAAGTAGCGATAAAGTCCGATATCCAAAGAATAACCCCGATGTATACTTTTCTCTCTCGATGATAGTGTATGAAGCTCAAGAACCCGGCACCGAATGCCCAAAGAGAGAATAACCGATAATATTGAATAAGCATGCCGAATCATCGATTATCTCTGCGGATGACAATCTCTGCGGATGTCAACTCGAATAAGTGATTATATCTACGAATCAACGATTAAGCACTCAAGTGAAACGGTGGCGTCCCCAATGTACACAATCTCTCCCCGATGATTGCGATAACATCAAAATCGTCACACACTTGTGTACCTCTTTTATCTTCGAAACTAACTCTTCCATCTCTTCCCCACATAGTTGGAATAAGAACACTAAACGCCATGAGTCAAACCTTGAGTTTTTGCGGTAATGACATTAGTCTTCCCGGATATCTTCAATCACTTAGAAGTATTAAGTTCATCAATGTTTACTCGCTTAGACGCTGTCTCCTTCCCCCATCGATTTTGATGCTTGTAATCAAGAACACATAATAAGCCCGTATACTAGAAATCATTGAGAAGAACACTTGAACTCTTATGAGAATCAACTTGCTGAAGAATATGAGCAAGTCTAATTGGAGATTAACTTTGGCTTTTCACTCTCCCCCAGTTATTGCTCTCCCCTAAACCGACAATCTTTATGATGAATGCTTGAATTAAGAAGAAGTATTTAGATCGTTAAATGCAACACGTCTTTAGTCTTCTAACATGTACCAGAAAATGTAGAACCGACTGTAGACTCGACCTTCTTCAAGATTGTCCAATTGGGGAATATAAAGTCAACATATTCAACTCACTAAATGCATTCCAATTAACTTACATCTTGCAAATCTCATTAACTAAAATCCCTCCCAATCAAACAAGAACAGAAAAATGTCCATCAAGGAAATCAACAATCAGCCCGCAACGAACACTTGAAATGGTAACACCAAATAAACAATCACGTCAAACAAGAACAGAAGGTTGCCTGGAATCATCACGTCGATGTGTACGTGAAGCATTAACTGGAAGTACTTTGTCGTTAAACTCATATCAGCTTGTGAGAAGATGTCAACCAACGGCTCATAGAAGAAACTCCATGTAAGGATGACCTGATAAGAAGAAGCTCGGTTCTTACATGAGTTAGGAGCTGTATGACCATATATTCTCATATGTCAACCAACCATGCAGAATTATCACACTTCTTCTCCCCCTCAAGAATTGCATACGGAGATGTCATTCTTGATTAAGCAAGTGAATATCTTCATAATGTAGCTCTTCACACTTCTCCTCTTCAAAGGTAGCATATGATGTCGCCATCGTCATTATGATTGAGCAAGTGGAATAAGAAGACAATCAACAGTAGTTCGGTTCACTTGATGACTGAAGTGCTTGGAAAAAGCATGAAGCATGATGATGAGAATGGTCATTAATAAGAAGATTTCTATTCTTCAGAAGATAAAGCGCACTGACACGTACACTTTTCTTTTCTTTTCTTTGAGGAACGAGGCTTGAACTGTTGTGTTCAAATGTCATAATCTCTCTCTTTTCATCATCTCTTTGCAAAACTTGTAATCACCCCATTATCATTCAAGAGGCTCTTTGTTGTGACGGTGATGGAGAAAACCCAATATGATGAATTTGACCACAAGTAAACTAACCCGAACTCGTGACTTAAACTTGCACATATGTAACAAAGAGCGGTCGAGACTTCATCCTCCATTGAATCTCTAAGTACTCTATACTCTTCATCCAACCAACCATCCAATTATAAGACGACATCACCTCTTGAAAATCCACAATTGAATGTGACACGAGAACTACAACGTAACTCCTTAAAGTGATAGTTATTTTGTGGTGGTAAGAGCCCAATTCCCCCAAGTGGTAAAAGAAAAGGAAAAAGTCACCCAACAATAACTAGATTTCCAAGTCTTCATTTTTGATAATAAGCTCGAACAAGGATCTTGAAGAATCTTCATCCATCCATCCCCGATACCTTCAGATACTAAGTACACTCGCCCGTGATAATTCACTTCAACCTCAAATAAATAATAGTGAATTAACTCTGTTGTCACATCTTCTGGTTAAAAGCTCAAATCTAGCCTACTTTGACGTTTTAAGTGAACTATGATAATGGTTTTCATCCCGACCATGGTTAAAAGCACATAACCCCGTAAAACCATGTGATAACCAAACTGCCATTACGAATATCCAAACGCACATCCAATTCATGAAGTACACCCTTTTATCTCTTCTTCGAAACAGAAACCGTAGCACCAACATCAAATAAGATCCCGAAATACACTTTCCTTTCTCCAGGATGGTTCCATCATTACGGGATTTTACAACTCTATGGTTTAAACCGAGAAATAGTTTCTTTCGCGGGATTTTACAAAACCAAGAATAAACCGTAAGATAGATCCGGAAATGCACTTTACAATTACCAGGATGTTTCCATTGTCATGGGATTTTACAAGTCTATGATTTAAACCGAGAAATAGATTCTTTCACGGGATTTTACTAAATCAAGAGAAAACCGTAAACAATTTGACATTCTCAATCGAGTGAGACCTTCAAGTGATAGCTACATTGTGGGTTAAGCTTGAAAGAATCACAAACGTAACTAAATAGCCAAGTCTTTATCACCTCTATAAATGCCCAAACAAGTCATCTTCGCGGAAGGGTAGAAAGAAAGAAGACGAAATAAGTAAACGCGCCCGGAAGATCTCACTTCACATCCTAATGAGAAAATTTCGTAAAAACAACCCCGTAGTCAATCTAGTTCCAGTATCAATTCAAGCCGTGGCAAAATATTCTTCATGAAAATGTATACACCAAAGTATCAAACCTCATCACACATCAAATCTCATCATCATATCTAATCTCTTTATCACAATCTCATAACCAACCAAATCTCTTTGACAAATCTCTTCCACAAGTTTCATCATCAAAACTCATTATCAAAGTACATTTATCCGATTCAATTAAGAGAAACCCATCAATCCATCATCCAAGTCCAAGCCATTACCCAACATACTCAAGCATGGTCCAAACCTCTTGTTACATAAACCCATGGCATAATGTTCAAAAGAAATTGGATATCAATCATATAATCTCGTTATAATAAATTAGTATCACATAAACACCCGCTAGATTTTTTCATATAAACCCCAAAGCCTAAAGTGTTTATCTCACGACAAGTTCATCTGTATAAGCAAATCCAAGTAATAACTGGCCCACAGAAGATTATTTCAGCCCATTTCAAATCCAAGAATAACTCACACGTTCATCAAAAACAGAGGCCCATCTTAACTTCTCGTACACAAGTGTTCATGCCCGGTAATAAACACGATTGTACACCTAAAAATTCGGGTATATAAACATGCTTATATCACACCACTCCTAACCCTAATAATACTCACTTGTGCGTATAAATGACACTTTGCCAAACCCTAAAAGTTTTCTAATAATCGCCACATCCCCTAAAATCTTAACAACCAAATGCGATCAACACTCAACCATTCATTCTCACATAACAACCTTCAATCTTCATATGCACAACGTGATTAGAATGGTCTCACCACAGGATGGTTCGAGCCATCGCCACGGTGGATGGTAATGGGAGACGATACGTGATTCGACTTAGCTACTGGATGGTTAAAGGTAGGTATCGATCTTGGTCTTTAGAATTTAAACGAATCAAGAAACATGTATTAGCATTCTTGTAGTCTTCTTTCTGAATCGCTTATTATCACATACTTTGTTTTGATCTTTTAACGTATAACGAATCACGGATTTGATTCAACAATTTTGTTGCAATCATTTCTGTAAATTCGGAAATTATCAAAAGTATTAGATCAATGATGGAATTTTCACTTTCGTGTGATGGCCATCAAATGTCTCGATAAGAGCAAGAATGTCACGAAAGAGATGGAAAGACTGAGATCAATGAACTCTTGTACCATTTACGATTCTTGTATCAAAAGTATTATATCAATGAACTCTAGAACCCGGAATAATTTTGTTGTTGTTGATGTTTTGATATGGATTAGAGTTTATGAGGTTGAGATTGACCCTTGTTCATGGTCTTTTCAAGAATAATTGATGTTGTACCGATGATGTTTTGAAACCGAGGTCGAGTTGTATATGGTATATGGTATTATTGTAGAGGTCGGGTCAATGGTCAACATCTTCTTCTTCCTTTCTCTTTTTTTCACCAAGTCGCTTATATGCTATAATAGTCAAGTCGCTACTAATGAGTGACACAAATCGCTACTTGTTAAATAACAAGTCGCTAGGTCAAGTCGCTAGGTCATTTTCATCACAAAACGCTAACTTGTAAAGACAAGTCGCTAGCTGGATATTTGACTTTTTCCGTTGAGTTTTCCGACTACTTTTCCGACCACCTTCATAATGAACCCAGAAACTGCATATGGATATGTTTTATTTTGCCCGCTTGGCCAAGAAAATGACCAGCCATATAAAACCCATTTGACCGCAGTTGGACCATAAAATCGACCATATAAGACCACATATATTTCAATCGACTAGATTGGAACAAGAAGATAGTCGTAAAAGCACTGTTTGGACAAAACATTGACACAAACAGTGTTGAAACCAGCTTTAGACCAAGACTCATCGACCAAAGAAGAATACCAAAACATGTTAAAAATAGCTACCAAAAAATTATTTCGACCACACAAATGCACAAAACTCGATTCAACAAGTATCAAAACCACTAGAAAATCATCAAAAACACAATAACCATGGCTCTGTACCAATTGTTAGTATCTTAATATTATTGTGTTGATGATTCCGGTGGTCTTCGATGATGAAAATACATGTTAGCCATTTAGAGAGAGAAAGATAAGAGAGGGTGTTTTTGGTAGAGACTTGCTTTAGAAAATGCAAGGTTAGATTATGAAGCACCACCCTTCCAAGGATGGAAGGGGTATTTATAGTTACAAATACTACGCCCTCCCATCTGATCGCTGGATCGGCATACATGGGTAAAGACTGTCCTTCCTCCACGGTGTTACACTAAACTATTCTACGCTACTAACTAACTAATTAAGTACTAAATAACGTAAATAACGATATGTCTACGAGCTAACTTATGCTAGATAATATTTGGGAAGCACTCGATACTTCACTATGGAATTTCTAATTCCTAACAATTAGGTTTTTGTAACCTCCTCTAGTATATAAAAGAGGGTAGGCCTAGGTTACAAGCATCCCTTTCATTTATATTCATAGTAAAACTCTTCAATAAGAGTCTAGACACACGATTATGCGCGTATGTACATTAGTATTAGTAGTTTCTTTGTTTCAATTAATAAAGAAAACCTTATTAGTAATATTGATTGTGTTATTATCATTCCGCTATGCATCAATCAATCAATATTATTCATACCCTAGTTGAGTCCGGATCTTGGTTTCAACATTGGTATCGTAGCCTCAATGCTCTTGATCTAGGGTTTATAAGGTTTTCATGTATTTAGGGTTTATACCCTAATTCATCTATGGTGTAGCAGATGGGAGAAAGAGGAAGCGAGGCGCTTTTGATTATGGTATCACTGTTGAAGATAGCCTACAATTAATGGGTAATTGATTCTTACCGTTATTTTATAGAATTGAAATAATTATGAGTGGGTAATGAATGAATTAATTATTGTTGATGTGGGCTTGATTAATGGTTCAATAATCTGGGCATGAATTGTTTTATTGGTCATGTACTATCACGTGGGAAACAATTTGATCAATTCGAGTGATCGGGTAAGTTTTGATTTCATGTGGTCGTGTGGGTCCCTCAGACGTTGCAATGGTTTCCACCTATTTGATTGGTCACGACATTTATATTTAGAATTGATTGATTGGTTCACGCCGAGTATAGGTTTAGTAGTTGTAATGTTTTCAAATTGAGAATCACGTGACTTGGTTGGATCTACATGTCATGGCGCCACTTTTGCTTCTCGATCTCATATAATACTACACGATACGGGTAAAACGCTTTGTATCGATCTCAATTTTGTTCATTGATTGATACTCATGGTGGACGAAACATTATAATAATCACATGTGGGCCTCTACTAGTACTAATTGGTCCATCGTATCCGTGATATTATACGGTAGATCATATGGGTTTCAATGTTCACGCATAAATTAATTTGATGCGGGCTCACCGTTGTTCTCACACGGATCGAGAAATTGATGCGTTTCTTGTTAGTATCGGTCTATTCATGGTTTATACCGTGCGCGGGAACTTAATTCGGTCGCCTAAATTTTATATTGTTCATGATCGGTTGTTGTATATGTTAATTTCGATCTTGAGCTTGGCCGGTCTTCTAATGTTTTACTAGTCTTGGTAAGTTGAATTTTATTCAACGATGAACCCTAGTAATTAACATATTTTGACTTTGATTTGGTGTTCCCTCTTTGGTCGCGATATTTTGATCCGTTCACTGGTAGTATCTCTGGCCGATTGGTTCCTACCGATATTGGTTTCTCACGATCGCTTACATACCGGTTGATATGGAGTTCTAATCGGTTGATCAAAGTGTCTTATCATATCTCAAAGTGAGCAGGAACACTTTTGAGGTAACTTGTTCGACATTAATGGTGTGACAAATACTTGATAAATCTAGCGGCGGGTGAGATTTACGATTAAAGGTACTTAATGCGCATATTTGCTGACACTTTAAGGAGTTACGTTGTAGTGCTCATGTTAGTGAAGGGTGTGATCTAAAGAAGGTACTTAATGCTCACATTTGCTATCACTTTGAGTCACGTTGTTGTGCTCGTTGTCTCATATTACTTGAGGGTTTATCAAGATTCGAGTCAAATGGATAGTGTAAGATATAAGACGCCACGCTGATGTTTCTACCGGTTCTCCGCTCCTAATGGTAGACTATTTTGATGTCAGTGCCGATTTGATTTTTCCGTCATTGCTTTATTTCTATTTTTATTTTGTAGTAAAAAGGTGTTTCTATCGATCGTCACGATAGCATAGTTTCACGATCGGTTGTCATTGGGTTGGTTTCTCACGATATAGTATTTTAGGTCCTAAGACGCCTCTTGGATTTTGAACAATGATGATGTGTATGGTTTGTTTTGGAGATTCAAGTGTATGATATAATTCTTGATTGGAACAGATACATATCTTTTACAAATATTTTGGGGGGGCATATGATACCATAATTCATGATATGATTATTGAGGAAAAGAATAATCATAAGCATTGAGTGGTTTCTGTTGATCCGTCTCGAGCTCACTAAGACTATCGGCCTCCCTTTAGTAATAATGAGAGTCTAGACACACGATTATAAGCGTGTGTACATTAGTAGTAGTAGTTTCTTTGTTTCAATTAATAAAGAAAACCTTATTAGTAATATTGATTATGTTATTATCATTCTACTGCATCAATCACCAATATTATTCATACCCTAGGTGAGTCCGGATCTTGGTTTCAATAGCTAGGAAGTTATGTATACACATGGAAACGTGTATATATATTATATAATTTGGATTTTAGTTTTAACCAATAATGTTTATGTAGTACGAATGCAATGTAAACGATAATCAACGTGGATCACACAAGTTTTACTAGCACAAGCATTGTGCTTGCGCTATTATGTCATTATGTTTGCTTAACGTAGGAAGGTATTTTTGAAGCTCATTGAGATCCAATTTATAGTTTCAATCAATATGTCAATTACTCATGAGCTCATAATTGCTTATGTTTTTTTATTTATGTATGTTTTTATTTTTTATTATTATTATTTTTTTGTGCAAACAGAATTTATACGCAGATATTCGAGAAGCTTTGGATTTGCTAGCCAGTAGTTATTATATTGAGTTGGCTGCTAAGTCTCAGTGGTTATCATCATATACTACGAAACTTTTATACTATGTCTTCGACGTTTTAATCGCGGTATATATTCTATCTATTTATTTATTTTCTTTGGCTTTTTAGCAATATCTTTTATAACGATTCTTTTGTTACTGAGCATGATGAAACCGTTTCACGAGCTCTTAAAAACATTGTATCTTTGTTTGAGCGAGTGGTGATTTACATGAGAATGGTTTGGCGCTCAAAAGCCACCACAACCATCTCAATAGTCGGTCAATCCACAATCAACTCCAAACTAACACGATCGATCGTGTTTTTGCTAAAGATTATGATTTTATAGTGGAAGAGGGGGAAAGCGTCAAAAAGCTCGAAGAGACGGTTTCTAATATCACCATTAAGGTATGACCACTAGTCCACTACCATTCTCAGATACTTTTTAGAGGTGTTCTAACCTGTCTAAGTACTTGTGATTCTTACACTAAGACAAAATTATCAACCATGGTCTCACAAAATTCTCAAGCATGATCCATTTGACCAGTTGGATTTTTGATCTTTTTTTCTCACACACCTACCTTGGGACTACTTCAATGTTATAGTGCATGTACTTTATGCTTAAATTAGTGGTGCATTGTGAAATGAGTTGAAAGGAATATATTAATAAGAGTTGCAAATATATGGTTGATTAAGAACTAAATGGTGATGACTAAGTATGATTTTGATATGTTGTTTAGAACCTTCCGAGATGTTGGAAGAAGATTCAAAGTTTGTTCCTTTAACTCCCCGATGCTTCTTCATTCGCCCACCAAAGAAGTTGTGGTTAGTTCTTTACAAATTATGATCGGTAGTATTTGTTTCAAATCCCAGCTTATTGTTTTGCTTATCAATAGACTACATCCGATTCACTAATGATAACCAAC
The DNA here is from genome assembly GCA_022545495.1 of Chrysanthemum lavandulifolium. Lineage (NCBI taxonomy): Eukaryota > Viridiplantae > Streptophyta > Magnoliopsida > Asterales > Asteraceae > Chrysanthemum > Chrysanthemum lavandulifolium. Next base: position 139,541,452 of record CM040243.1, read on the forward strand.
ATAAAATGTGGTTTAAAGTTACATGTTATGATTGGATCATGTAGAATAAGGAATGTAAATGTTAAATTTGGGTGCTTTGTTATTGATTGGTTTTCAAGCTCACGAGGTTGTGAAGGTAACTTTCATTGATTTAGTTTGTGTTGAAAAGGCGACAAATTGATTTTCTTACCAAAAGTTTCCATCTTTAGTTAACAAAGACATTATTATGTAAAGGTTCACTTATTTTTCATTCTCTTACGGTGATGCTAAAGCTTAAAGGTTTCGTAGCCTTTTTCTTGTCATATTGTGGGTCACATTTCCTTGGTGCGAAATAAATGGATTGAACAAGACGCAAGAAACAATTGTAACCTGATGACACATTTCATCACAGTGTATATGAAGTTCCCGAAAGAGTTGGAAGGTGAATTCTAGAGGTATCATATCATGTCATAGTTTTAGAATTTGAAGCTTCAACAGCATTAAATGGAGCAATTGTGTGTGACCCCATTTCGCATTATATTCCTTTAACTCCAAGAAAAAGGGTATGTTTTACTTCAAATTTTAACCTAATCGTAAATTTTCATCAACATTGATAAATGACACTCAAATTTTCACCAGCCAAGAAAGTTTTCATCCTTTTAGAAAATATGGTCGAATGTCAGACCCTAGTTTTGGGACAGATAGTACGGATAATTATTTGTTTAATAACATGATTGGGTTTGATGGTTTTGCAGGGCCTTCTCATACTGGCGCTGGATGTTTTTTCAGAAGACGAGCGTTGTATGGTTGTCCATCGTCACATACTACTAAAATTGGATTTTGTGAGATAGGTAGTGTCCCATATTACTTTTACGATTTGTTTTAAATATAGACACTCAGAGGTGTGGTGAAGCACCTAAAAAACTCAAGAATAAGTATGATATCGTTGTCATAATTTAAGGAACCTTGAATCATGATGGCATTTGTTGAGCATTTTAATAAAAAAGTTTGAGTTATTAAACCTCGATATGTAAATGGTAGCTTAGGAAGATTGTGTAAGTAATCGATATGAGTAAGTTGAATTTGCACTATCGGGTTGTATTACTATTATGTGATTGTTGGTTTCTATGGATACAGAGCGAGTTTATAGCTGAATGTTATATACGAAGGGTGTACATATCGTGTTTCATCGTAGTGTTGAACCGCAGCTTGTTCCAAGACACAAGGCTACTTTTTGGACAGATGGACAATATTTTCTCCAAGTTTATCTAATGTTTCAAGTTTATCAAATTACATGTCATTGCGATGTTCTCGGTTTACCATCTTAATATATGTCTGTTGGAATCACTCCTAAACAAGATTTCAAGTATTTATATTTCATATGTAATAGGTAGCTTTGTTATGGCCTTTATGTTTGTTTAAGGTCAAGCTTATGTAGAAGGCCCATAAGCTTGATCCAAGCTCAATAAGGAATAGGAAGGAGAGGAGTGTTGCCCTAGCTCCTTGCCTATAAATACATTGTAATAACCTTCATTTGAAGGTTGGTTGTTCAAGTTATTCTTTCACTCACCCACGCAGTAACCAAGTTACAATATTGTGTGTGTGTGCTTGTTTACTTGTTCAATTGCCTTATCTCTTCTATTATAAGCTTGTGTTGTAAAACTAGTGACCTAACAAAGGGTATCAATCGCCAAATAGTTGGGTGTACTCGCTTGTTTTGAAGTTTTGTTCTGGGTCTTACGCGTAAAGATAACACAATCTTTGGTTCGCCAAAAATCGATTTTTTACACTTTTGAATCCAAGATTCTTGTACTTTCAACGTTATTAGGTGTTAAACTATTGGTTTTTGGCAAAAGTTTGGAACTTTACGTGTTTTTCCTTGTTTTTAAGCTTGTTTTTGACGCAAGTGTTATCCTACGCAGAATCGCTTTTAAGTGCTTGGATCATCAAGTTTCACACTTTTGTGTTATTTTGTGTTATTGAAGCTATTTCAACACACAAAACCGGTTTAGAAACACATTGGATAGAATCAAAGTTACGAGTAATCTTACGCGTAACAAAACCCTAAAATTACGCTGTAAGACTTTCCTTGGTTTGATCTTCAATTTTCGGTTTATTCCGTGTTTTCTTACTTGGATAAGTCCTAAAATACGTCGACTTTGGATATCTTTCAGACCGTGAAGTGTAAAAGATCACTTGGGATAAAACCTCAATCTCACGCTTAAGCATAAATCTTACGCCAGAAAATCTTACGCTTAAGATTCATCTTACGCGAGACTTAGTCCCACGATAAGGTAATCCCACGCCTAACTTTCACGCCTAACTTCATCGCTTCGGCGTAACTTTAGTCTTTTTCCCGCCACGCGTAGCTAAATCCTACGGCGAACTATTCTTGTTACGCGTGAACTTTTGGTGTTTTACGCATAAGTGCTACTTGGTTCTTGTCATTTCTACGCCTAAGGATACTTCATCAACAAAGGTTCATTCGACTACAAAGATCCATTATTACTACACAAGTTTATCATCATGTCTCAACCACCATACTCTAACTACTTCCTCACACTTATAATCATCAACAACAACAACAATTAACTCCACAACATCAACAATGGAATCAACAACAAGCCATTTATCAACAACAATTTAATCAAAGAATATACTCCACAACTTGGTGCAATTCCACAACCACAAATGGTTCAACCACAACCAAGCATTCAAGTTCAACCTACACAACCGATTTCAATCAACATCCATCACGGACAACTATGAAGGAACCCACTTGGTTTGCTAAGATGTGTGAAGCTTTAAGCGCCCAACAATCAATTCATGAAGTCGATCACTTGATAGACCTCCAATGCTCACTCCAGAAACTACGATCAATGGGTGATAAGGTTCTTAGGTTCGTGATCCAAGAAGCCACATGGAAAGTTCTTAAAGAAGGTTATCTTAGAAGGTCCATTTGAGATGCCACGGCCATTGTACCCGGAGATCCAAACGCTGCTCCACCAAGAGATGAACAAACCAACATTGCTACTCAAGGTGATTTAAATCCTACTTCTACACTATAGTCGATGAACTTGCAATGGAATACATCCTTTTAGGATTACCAAACCCAATTCTTCGTAGTGTTGATGCTCAAAAGACTGCACAAAAATATGGGATCATATTCGCCTTCTTATGGAAGGATTCAGACTAATCGGGAGGATTTGGAATCCAAAATTTACTTGGCTTATGAACACTTCATGATTGAACCTCGAGAGACACTTGAGTCATATCATCACCGATTTTCGACATCATCAATGATTTGGATAAACACAACATCATCATGCCAAGAATTGCAAAATGAATACTAAGTTCCCGAGTAGTCTTGGTCCGTAATGGAGAAGTATGTCATTTTCTCCGTTGCTAAGAATATGCATCATTCTACTTATGGATTGTTGTACGATTACTTGAAGCCTCATGAAAAGGAAGTTGATCGAAAGGATTCTCCGTGCTCAAATTACTAACAATCACAACCGGACAATCAACAACTTGCCTTGTATGCTCAACCGTAATTATCCTCTAAACCAAAGAACTCAACCAACTGCTTCCAACACACCTTCACAAAGAACAACCTCAACCTCAACAAAATCAATTGGTCCCATACAAAGAACAATGCTCAAGCATATGTCGTTGAAACCACCGAGGAAATCGATCCATTCAAGCATTGCAACAAGGATTTGTGATGATTGCTAATGCTTTTGGCGTTACACCAACAAATCCAACAATCGATTCGTTCCTCATCTAACACACGGACTCAAGTCACAGAACAATGGTCGGTTGAAGTTCAAAATCGTGATTATGGTCGCCGATGGGCGGTGGTCAAGGGTTTAATGTCGTGGGTAGGAATAACAATGAGCTCAAGTGGTGGAACAGGGAAATGCTCAGTAATCGGTTAAATGGTCTTAGATGCTACAACCGAATGAGAAGGGACACTGCCAATGCATGCCCAAAGCCAAGGACTCGAGGCAAGGCTTATTTCAAAGAGGCCTTACTTTTGGCTCTTAAGGATGAAGCCGGTGGATCTCTCAAACAAAGAATGTAGCTTTATGGCGTATGCGTGACTGATGATGATATGGAGGACTTGGCAGTTAATGCACCAAGTTATGTTGATGGCTAATATGCATGAGTCGCACATGAGTGATACAGGCCAGCAAGATGACATCGATGGCTTGTCTGTGTAACCGAACAAACCATCATCATATCCCGACTAATATCTCCGCTTAATATCTCGAATCCAAGACGATCAAACTGCTCAAAATGAGTCTTACATCCTCGCTCGATGATTTTCGTTAACCTCAGTAGTTACATTTGACGATCAAGACGACCTTATGGTCCCCTTTGATAACCAAATTGACTCCGTGGTCGCATTTCGAGGATCTAAAGAATGATCATGTTGAGACTCAAGTTGAACAAGATGATCTGCTGCTTCATCCGGATTTTGCTCGGTTAATTCAAGACCATAAAATCAAAATGGAGGAATGTTATGCATTAAATCACCCTAAAAAGTAAAATGCACTGTTAACCAAGGATTTTGAATGTCTACAAATGCAACTCAACTTTTTCAAAACTCAAGAAAACAGTGAAAAGGTTTTGAAGCCGCTTTGCAAAAATCTCATCAAAACGAAAAATATTTAGAGAGATGATCGTGATCTAGCCTCGAAGAATGCTTTGTTGTCCGAATTAGAACAACTCAAACATGAATATAAAAAGCAACTTAACGCCCTCACCTTGGAAAATCAAAAGCTAAAGGTCGAAGTTGTTAAATTGTCAAAAATAGTTCTCCGATACAAAAAGCATTCAACGAATCGGTAGATGACCTTCTTGTAAACTCGTCGGTTTGCAAAACAAAATTAAAGAGTTTAAAACGGTTGTTTACAAACATGGTGAATCAAGAATGACTATTGAAAAGTTTACCTTAAAACCCAATCCAAATGGATATGGAAAAATCTAGCCGATTACAAACCTAAGCTTTCACTAAAACATTCAAACCAACTCCTCGAAGTTTCCAGGCACAATACAAAATTGATAATATCACATGAGTGTTGTTGAATACCATCACAAGAGGAATTAGATGCGTAAGACGAGAGTCGATCTAAATTAAAAATGTTGTTTACAACAAACCTTTAATTATAAAACTCGGTCACTTTCGTCACACCAACGGATTCTCCTAACACACCAAGGATTATCATCAAAACACCCGAGTCTTCTAGTGTTAATCCCAAAACGGCTTTGCACAAACTTATGGTCCTTTACCTTCCATTAGCTAAGTAAACTCACAACCCGAAAATCGAAAAATTCTTCGATATTTTGACATTTTCATGGCCGACCTCAAAATTTTACAACATGAGATAGAATATCGATCGAAATCAAAGTTGAACATTTTCAATTACTCTCCGCGCGAGAACAAAGAGACATTTTTCGGAAAAATCTTTTACCTAATGTTAAAAACTTGAAAAGTTGTGCAATTGCTCGAAAAGGATTTTCATAAGGAACTGGGTAATGAAAACGTTGAGAAAATAAAACATCTATTACTAACACAAAACGGAAAAGAAACTGTTGAGAAAAGATGTTGATCGACTCTTGGAAGATGTTATCTCGCCGATATCCATAATGTTGTGCTATTCTATTCATGCCATATGCATCCGATCATATCTCCACCGATATTGTTGAAACTGTTAGTTATCGTTGAAAACACCGATAATGCGCTTCGATCGAGTCTTTAAAAGCGTAAAATAAACGACACACACGAAATTCACAATGCAAACGTCGTCTTTCATTGGTGTGAAAAGATATTCACAACCATCAACTCCGTTTTAAAAGAAAATCGCTCAATTGAGTGCTAAATCTTCCGATCCTAAAATTGAGCAATCGATGATCAAAACGTGTCTTTGAAAAGTCAAATCTCAAAATATGAACAAGAACTTTTAAAAGTTAAACAAGAATATGGTGTCATATTTGATTTACTCAAAAGACTCGAGATGAAGCATCAAACGAACTTGATCACCGGGCTTGCTCACACTAGAGAAGTCATGAATTTTGCCGGTAATCTTCGCTCCGAAATCAAGATCGATTCACACCATCTCTAAGTTACGGAAATGTTAGGAAAGTATGAACAACTCCCCGCCATCGTGATTAAGAGATTAGCACCACCACACTTAGTAATCGTGAACCTAGAATTCCCACCGCCAAATCACAAGTTGCTAATGTGTTTCCTCATCAAACAGAATAGTTGCATCTTTTCCAAACGTCCGCACTTCACGCCTCAGAGCACTCAATCGAAGAATAGGAAGTTGCGACTCAAGAAAAGATCAATAAGGAATGCTAAAGTAGAAGAACACCCTAGGAATCAATAAAACTCGTTACTTCCTCATCGATGTTGCGTCGGCAAATGTAATAGAAATAGTGATGTAACTAATGCTAAACCGTTAAGTACCCTTTGATATTCGGGCCCCGATGCACCTTGTGATATTTGTCAAAAGAGTATGAATTCGATTGTCATGACAAATGTGTTGCTAAAGCTATAATCTCTAGATTACGGAATCCTAAGAATCGGAATACCTCTAAGCCCACTAATCATTCTAAGTCCTGTGCTTGGTAAACCACCTTCTTTAGATTCTAGGCAACCATTGCTATCACAAAGAGTTCCCACTACACCTCCTAAGAATGTAGTATCATCTAGTGCTTTCACTAAGACTAAAGCAAAGAGTAGTTATAGATGGCGTAAATGGATATATAACACACCAGATTTAAATGGATGCCTAAAATTATAAATGTGCCAGAGTTCACATATACGCTTGGAACCCTCACATTTCGGTTCCACATCTACTTCTATTCCATCTGTGTCGTCATGTGGTGTCAAGTGATACGCATCATTCTCTCGATTGTTGATACGGATGTTCCCGACACATGACAGCAACCTTAAAGTCATATCAAACTTTATTGCAAAGTTCATTGGCACCGCCGATTCGGGACGATCACTGCACCACCATCATGGGCTACGGAGATTATGTTAATGGGAACATCAAATCGCCAGGGTTTACTATGTGGAAGGCCTCGGTCACAACTGCTTTTAGTAGGTCAATTTTGTGATGGAGATTTGAGGTTGCTTTCGGTGGAGAAAACTTGTTTCATTCGTGATCTACAAGGAAACGATCTTATGTCCGGCTCGTAATTCCGCCTCTACACTATCTCTATGCAAGACATGGTTGCTTCCTCTCCCATCTCGCTACTTTCAAAGGCAACATCTACAAAATCCTCGGCTATGGCAACTCGTTGCCTCACATCTAAACTTTCAAACCATCACCAATCTTGCTCGACACAAACTAGTCAAGGACTCCCACGATTCCTAGATTCAAAAGATCACCTTTGCTCAAGATGTGAACAAGGGAAAAGCACTCGTGCTCATTTTCCTTCAAAGGTGGAACACGCCTCAAAGATGTGCTTCATCTTCTTCACATGGATTTGTGTGCGCCCGATGCGTGTACAAACGATCAACGCACGCTACATCTTAGTAATTGTTGATGACTACTCACGATGGACTTGGGTCTATTTTCTTCGTAGCAAAGACCAAGCTCCACAAATGATCATCACCTTTCTACACAAATACAAGGTTCATCCGCAACACCGCCGTGATTATTCGGACGCACAAAGGAACCGAATTTGTTAACAAAACCTTCGTGAATTTTATGAGAAAGTGAATTCAAAGATCAAACATCTATCGCACGGACATCGAACAAAACGGAGTTGTTGAAAGACTAAAACCGAACGCTAGTGGAAGTCGCAAGAACAATGTTAATCAATGCTAAACTTCCAGACACTTATGGGCGTGTCGATCTACTACATGCTATACTCAAAACCGCTCCATGATCACAAAACCACAACAAAACACCTTTTGAGCTTGTCCACAACTATAAACCGAACCTCAAACACTTTCATGTATTTGGATCCCTCTGCTATCCAAATAATGATCGCGGATGATTTTGGAAAGCTAAAAGCCAAAGCGATATTGGAGTCTTTATCGATAATCGCGACAATTCTAAAGGTTTCAACTGGAATCGTCGAACTAAGAGAGGTTATGGAAACGATTCATGCTCATTTCGATGAACTCACGAAATGGCTTACGAGTATAATACCTAGAACCGGTCACAACCGCTTAAACTTCCTCAAACCTCATCATCACCAAGAAAGCCCTCGTACTAACTCACAACAAATGGAAAGGTTATTTGCTCCTCCGCTCGCGACGATATTGATGAACGATGCTCCTCGTGTATCCACTGCTCGGGCCGCACAACCCGGCATAATATTCCTATACCGATACACTGCTACAACAACTATCTTGAAGATGCACCTACACCAATTGACTCCACACACAAACATCTTGAGATGCTCCGTAGTTTGATCACGGTTTTCAAATTAACAAACGTGATGAGCGATTCAAGCTCGGTGCAACACGATCAAAAAGTTGAAAGCCCAAATCTCCGATTAAAGGGTCAAATGAACAATATGACAGGCTCCCAAATGCCTCCTCCTTTAGATTCTCGAGAATTCTCAAGCGTTTCATCTTCAAAACCTAGTAAATGCTTTACAAAGGAAAGCGAAAGTTTTCTAGAAGAAAATGAAAAGGTTAAGCGTCATTTCAATGAGTTATTTGAATCAATTAAAGTCACTAATAACAAAACAACGAACAAATAGCTTCATTGCAAAGGAAATTGAGAATCAAGAGTCGGGTAAAAGGGAAAATGCCAATGATCAATGGGGAGAATGGTGTATCAAAGGTTCCTCTTGTAATAAATATGCTTTGTCTATGACATATGTCCCTCCTCATCTAAGAAACAAACTAGCTATTCAAACATACTTTTCATCTCTTAAGGATTGCTTAGAATGCTGCGTGAGATTGTTGAAGGGATAAGCTAGAAACCTCATGATAATGCAATTGGACATGCATGCTTATATACAAACGATCTCAAGAAATCTTAGAATGCTTGATCACAATATGCCCAAAGACATTAGGTGAGAGAGTTAACCCTTTGATTCCATGCTCGATGCCTAATGCCAAATATGATATACACTCGATTCCCAATGTTTTGAATGTGAACCGTAGTGTACCCTTGAGTAGTTGATTCTAGATCCGTCGATGCTAAGAGAGAACTCGAAAGATGCCTTCTAGGGTACTAATCTCGGTACCTCTAGTTTTAAGAAAGTGAACCTTAGTGCACTGCATGTAGTTCGGATCGGCGCATCTAAGCGGTGGTGCAAAGAGTAGTAAAACAAACTAATGTTCCCATTCCTACGGAGTGTCGGTGACATTAAAGGGAGCGGTCAAAGTCTCGAAGACAATACAAGGAATGATAGGACCTCTCAATCTAAGAATGTGCCTTGGAAGAGTAGAAGAACAATCTAGGAACTTTAAGCTTGAATTGAATAAAATGAATCGTGTTGATTCTAGTATTAGCCATAAGCGTCTTGTAATTAATTAATTCGATACTACTTGCAAACCTTGTCGATGTACTGCTTGAATTCGTCTCTAAATCATGAATGTGGTGTTAATGTTACGCTAATGATGTTAATTGTCCGATTAATATTGTTAATGCTAAAATTCATACTAAGAAGGCTAAAAGGCAAAAGCGAAAGAAAGTTAAAACGGTGGAAACCCAGGGAAGAACATTCGATAAAATAGGCTTTTATTGGACACTGTTGGTCTTAAGACTAATCGAGATAATGCCACTAGAAAATGGATGCCTCTTGGTGAACTATTCCTTAAGTGATCACTGCCGTGAGCAGGCTAATCGACACTAATCTTGCATCTATTCACAACGATTCCATTACTCACTAGAGTATGAATGCTTCTATTTTTACGATGTGGGTGTTCCAAACATTGTTACTAACCAAATGGAACCCATTCTTGCATAGGGATCCCAATTATCCGATTATCCATTCTTGTGCATGTTCAGCTGAGATCGTTCAAATCGATTACGTGGTACGGACTCATTTGTTCCAAGCATATAATGGAGACGGTCTTCGGCTCATGAACTTCGTGAGCAAATTCATCGAGACTGTCGGTTTGGTAATGATCATTTGATTGCTATTATGGGTTATGGAGATTATGTTGTTGGTGATAGTGTCATCTCTAGAGTGTATTATGTGGAAGGTTTGGGTCATAATCACATTCTCTGTTGGTCGATTCAGTGATTCTAATCTAAGTAGCCTTGAGAAAACATACACCTTTGTTAGAGATCTTAATGGTAAGAGCCATTAAAAGGAACTCGTGGCTCAAATCTTTACCATCTCTATCGATGACATGATGAGGCCTCTCCAATGCACTTGTTATCAAAGGCTTCTAAAACAAAGTCATGGTTATGGCATCGTCGTCTCAATCACTTGAACTTGGCACCATCAACGATCTTTCGAAGGACTTAGTTGTGGGTTTACCTAGACTAAAGTATGAAAAGGATCATCTTTGTTCGACATGTCAATTGGGAAAAAGCAAGTATGCCCATAAACCCAAACCTACTAACTACATCACGAAGTTCTTCATATGATTCATATGGATTTATGTGGACCAATGAGGGTGCGAGAATATCTTTGGGAAGAAATATGTGTTAGTTGTGGTTGATGATTACTCTAGATTCACACAGGTCAAGTTCTTAAGGACAAAGGATGAAACTCCGATATCATCATCAAACTCATCAAAGCAGTTGCGAGTTCGACTAAACAAAGCGGTCGAATTATCGAGCAGACAATGGGCGGGTTTGTCGACAAACAACTTAGTGAATTCTATGAAAGCGTTGGAATCGACCATCAAAAGTGTTCCACGAACCCCTCAGCGAGCGGTGTAGTTGAAAGGCAATCGTACTCTTGTTGAAGCCGCTAGAACAATCTTGATCTACTCAAAGGTTCCAATGTTTCTGCGAGGTGAAACTTGCCGCGCATGCTACACAAAATCGTTCCCTAATTCACACTGTTCATGGAAAAACTCCATATGAAATTGTCCACAACAGAAACCTAATCTATCTTCCTTCGTGTGTTTGGTGCCTTGTGCTATCCAACTAATGAGGGTCAAGACTTGGGCAAACTTAGGGCTAAAGCGACATTGGAGTATTTGGATATGCACCAAACAAAAAGGGATACGAATCTACAACAAAGAACACGAAATATCATGGAAACAATTCACGTTCGTTTGATGAGTGACGGTCAAATGGCTCCTGGACACTCCATTTCAGGGACCCGCAAAACAGTCCCATTGGTTCATCCCTTGTTCCAAACTCCTCTCAAGAAACTCCATATGTACCCCATTCGAAGATGATGTAAAGAAATTGTTTGATCCTATGTTTGATGAATCTGTATGATTCAATTACTAATGAGGTGTTGATTCCTACAACAGAGGATGCTTATATTCCTGTGAATGAAGTCAATCCCTCGATTATCAATATCTTTAAGTCAAGCTTTTCTGCTGCTGATCCTTGATCTCATCAACAAATCATCATTCTTGAAATGTACATCATGGAAATGATTACGGCATCAATGATGAAGTTAATCCCTTGCGACTCACGAAGATGCTCCATTTGAAAACATATTTGCTACTCTGTATCATCATGGAACCATCTTCTTCGGAGACATCACTCACTACCTTAGTTCCTCAACAACGCTTACATGAACACCTCGGAAAATGGACTCACGATCACCCTTAGACAATATCATTGAAATCCCTCTCGTCTGTATCAACCCGGAAACAACTCGCAACCGATGCCTTATGGTGCTTCTTCAACTCCGTACTATCTAAGATCGAACAAAAGATGTTAAAAGCGCCATGAATGAAGATATTTGGTTCAATGCCATGCAAGATGAAATTCATGAGTTTGATCGTCTTGATGTATGGGAGTTAGTACACTCGAGACTTTGCTATGATCATAGCTCTCAAATGGATCTTCAAAGTAAAACTTGATGAGCATGGTGATGTGTTGAAGAACAAGGCTCGATTAGTTGCTAAAGGATATCGTCAAGAGGAGGGTATAGACTTTGAAGAATCTTTTGCTCCGGTTGCTCGAATCGAGGCAATCAGAATCTTTACGGCTAATCTTGCTAGTAAGAACATGATAGTATATCGGATGGATGTAAAGCGGCATTTACGAGCGGAGATCTTAAAGAAGTCGTCTCGTCGACCAACTTTGAAGGATTTGTGAATCAAGAGCATCCTACTCACGTTTATCGTTTGAAGAAGGCTCTTTACGGTTTAAAGCAAGCTCGAGGGCATGGTATGATACAGCATCAAAGTTTCTTCTATCAAGCGGATTCATCAAAGGCGATTGATCCTACATTGTTCACCGGAAGTCGGCCGAAACATTTAATTCATGTTCAAATTTATGTTGATGATATTATTTTGCCTCGGATGACCCAATGGAATGTGATCGTTTTCAAATGAGATGAGTTCAAAGTTTCAAATGTCAATGATGGGACAAATGTCATTTTCTTGGGATTACAAATTTCACAAAGTCCGGAGGCATTTTCATAAATCAATCTAAATATGCACCGGAGATTTTAAAGAAATTTGGATTTGATTCATGTGACCTGTTGACACCCCCATGATTAATGAACCAAACTAGATGAGGACCTCTGGGGATCATGATTGACCAAACAAAATATCGGAGTATGATTGGATCCGATGTATCTCACTTGCTAGTAGACGGACATCTTGTTCATTTGTTTGCATGTGTGCTAGATACGAGTTAAGCCTACTAAAAGCACCTTGAAGCGATTAAACGGGTCTTCGGTATCTCAAGGAACCATCAATATGGGTCTTTGGTACTGAAGGACACCGGTATGTCACTAACGGCCTATCAGGATCTTGATCATGCGAGTTGTCAAGATACACGTCCGAATGCGTAGGAGGTGCTCGGATTTTTGGGTGATAAACATGTGGTGGTCTTCAAAGAAGCAAATGAGTACTTCTATTTCCTCTACGAGGTGAATACATAGCCATGTCATCTTGTTGTGCTCAAATCTTATGGATGAGATCTCAATTATCGACTATGGCTTTGAATTCAACAAAATCCCTACTGTCTTGTGATAATAAAAGTACTATTGCTCTCATGCAACAACGTTCAACACTCAAGAGCAAAGCATATCGACATTCGACATCATTTCATCAGGGAACAAGTGGAAAAGGTGTGGTGGAACTATATTTTGTGAGGTGCGAATATCGGTTAGCGGACATCTTCACAGCTCTTCCAAGAGAACGTTTGAGTTTATTCTTCCACGACTTGGCTTGAAAAGCCTTCAACTGAGAAACTCTCAAGCGTCTTGAGGAGGAAGGCGAGGAGTAAAGGTCTATCTTCATCTATCTCTTGTATATATCTATTCGAAAAACAAAATACAAAATTATAAAACCTTCAAAAATCAAATAGAAAAATATAAAACTTTCAAAATCCATAAAAATTTGAAAAATTAGAAAAATCTTCAAAAATATTGTCATTTTGTCATGTTTCTCTCGATTCGATAATATCTGGTCTTGATGTTGTCATTCAAAGAATGACACGGGTCTTTAGATGTTGTTGAATTTTTATAAAAAAAAAAATAAAAAAAAAATAAATAAAAATAAAATTTTGAGAGAAAAGAAACAATGGTTTATTGTCATTTTCGAGCAATAACCGGTTTTAAAGAAAGAACAGAGCCATGTTTTATCATGTTTTCAAATTTCCATGCTACGATTCTATAAACATTTATCTGCTTGAAAACTAAATGCTTTGAAAAATAACTTTCGATCTCCATTTTGATAATCATCGGGACTTATTTGTCAAAATCTCTATCTCTCGATCAACAACCTATGTCATTGATTGAGGGGAGAATGATTTCAATTAAATTAAAAGTTATTTGGCATTAAATTGTTTTCAAAAGATATACATGCATGTTTTATCAATGGAGTTTAAAGTCTTAAAATCCGATCCTTATCGAGTTAAAACAATTTCATAATCAAGTCACAATTCCCCTTAAAAGCTTTCAAAATCAATTTAAATCTATAAGAGATCACAAATCTCAAATGATTTGATAATTGTGATCGGGGAGAATGTGTGATTTAAATTGGATTTAAACGATAATTCGATAAATGGTTTTATAAGGATGTACATGCTATCCCCGCCCACATGTGACAAACGATTTCAATTTTCCATGCACATGTTGAGGGAGCATCTATCTTAAACCTATGATTTGAAATGTGATCAACTTATCTCAATATGCGGGTTCCTCTAGTATGTGCAAACTCTCTTCAAACCCCAGAGGCACATATTGAGGGGAGCAAATTTATGGAAACCTCATCCTTCCCAAATACTCTATCTACTTGACTTGATGTGGGAAGTGATGTTGATATCTTTAGAAAATGGTAATCAAAAAGTTAATTCTTTCTCTTGCCTCCGTGTGCAAAACATTTTCAAATACTTGATGCACATGTTGAGGGGAGTTCTCGTTCTAAAATATCAAAACAATTCGAATACAAAATGCTTTGATAATATATCACAAGTACACAATTGACTTTCAAATGGTTTTCAATTGGTTCCAATGACGGATGAACAATACCAAATAGACCGACCAACTCTACTTTATGCGGTGATATAAGGATGATAAGGTTAGGTATGTGTTCCATGATCCGCTGAGCCGGAGGGATCTACCGAGGACAATCCACTAGTTAGTGTAGAAGTCCCTAGGTATGATGACAAAAGGAGAAAAATGAGATATGGGAAGAGTGCGGACTAAGGCGAGCTAGTCTTGGAATAAACCCAACAAGGTTCTAGCTATGAAGTCTCGGTAAGCTTGGAGGGTTGAAGAATTAAAAGAATTGAATGAGAAAAGGGTGAAAACAAATAGCCTCCATTTATTCAACCTTAGGCGTAAACGGGTTCAATTCATATGCTCTTGATGGTAACATCGGTATTGAAGACAAAAGCGTCATGGACCCAGGTGGCCTTGCTTCAACTTTCCAAACCACTCAAGTTCCTCTTAAAGGACTTGTTTCATTCTCACGGGAACCGACATTATCTATCGACTTTCTCTTAGAGATGGTTGATATTGAAGAAGAGACCTCTCTCCTAGTCTCCAAGCGGGATCCAAATATGCACAAATTGAGTCTAGAGCCACGAGATCATCAATAAATCTCATTAGGACACTTTCAATGAAGACTCTACATTTCACACAATGTGGAAAGAGATTATATCTTGAGTCCTACATTATCCTTGTGGTATTGCGGAACATCCGAGTGATGTGTATACATATTCACAATGAAGATGGAAAGCCTTCGAGCCAACATCAAACAAGCTCCGGTAGGTGGCATGTGAGATCTATTCTATAGATTAACCATCGACAAGCGAGCAGAAACAATGGGCGATTCAATCTCTTGAATCAATCTCGGTTGAGGTTATGGATTGCGGATACCTTTGAAAAACCGGTCATTGTGCTTAAAAACTCTTTTCTTTAGCACATCGACCGTGTACTAATTTTTCAAACCAAAAGGTGTTTTTATGATTGATAATTGATTTTCAATAAAACCTTCGTTGTATTGCAAAAACAATTTCTATTAAACAATACACGATTGTTTTCAAATCTCTTTCATCAATCGGTGGACTTAAAATTATTGGTTCACTCACTCCGTGTTGTCTTCTTTGAGATGTTCGGTTTGAGAACAATGACATTCGCGAAACCTGTCAAGGAGATTCTTAGGAATCCTACCGATCACGGGCAAGACTTGTATCGATCAGCAGAGGGCAAGTGGGCGTGTACCTCGATTCAACGAAGTGATCAAAGACACTTTCATGCGATTTATGCTAGCTGTTGTCATGGTACACCCGACGTTTGCGGTGATCGAATGAAGCGGTCAATCCATAGCCGCATGCTCACACTACACATTCATCTCAAAAGAAATCATGATAAGTGCATCAATGACTCGATATTTTCACTCCATGCTTACGCACGCTGCTGCCAATATCATGATTCAACAAATGCTTCCGCTACTTTCGATGAGAAGATATCATGATCCGAATGTGAGCATGTCGGTCCTAAAGTCACAACATCACATAATACCAACACCACAAAGGATGTGTCGAGATTGTTGATAGTCGATGATGTCAAATGATGGCTCAAATTATTATCACGTGGATCAAGAAAAGACCTCCACTTGAAGTAACCAAACATGCAATGTGAAGAATCAATGACTACGAGCTTAGAGCAAAGGACTACATCAAGAATGCAAGATCAATTGTTAATGTATAATCTGGTTTGTATTCAATGTATTTTGGTACATGATTGAGGTGACCTCCATAGGGAGATTGTTAGAATTAGAAATTCCGGTATTAAAGAGTCGGTCACCTCAAGTATATGTAATCATTAAGCTCGTAGTCGTAGTTATTTTAAGTTAAGTAGTATTTAGTTAAGTAACACCGTGGAGGACGGACGGTATTTACCCACTTGTATGCCCGATCCACGACCCGATGTGGCGATTTATGTAAGACTATAAATACTCTACCTTCCAAGGTAGAGAGTTGGAGCTCATAATAATATCTTTTACTTTCTCTCACTAAGTTCCCTAAACCTCTAACTTTCTCTCTCTAGAATTCCATCTATATGCTACTTTGTGTTATGGTTTGATGTGTATGTGAAAAGTAATATCCTACAGATCTTGATGCTCCTTTTAAGAATAATCACCGTGATTCTTCGTTCGAGGTTATATCATCCACAAGAAGAACAGCAACGTGTCATCCCACGCTTAAATAACTCTTCTTAAATTCCTTTTCCACTAAAGTCTGAAGCGGTCCATTCCAAAGGTGTCAAGAGAACACTTCCCCAGTAGATGAATTAGCGCGATCGATCTCTTAGACTAGAGCTCACGAACCGGATACACATATACAGAAGACGGAGAAACTTATACCATTGAAGTAGCAGATTAAGTCCGATAGCCAAAGAATAACCCATGTATACTTTTCTCTCCCACGAAGAAAGTGTATGAAGCTCACGAACCGAAGTACCCGAATGCCCAAGAGAATAAGCAGATAACATTGAAGAAGCGGGGCCGAATCATCGATTATCTGCGGAGGACAACTCGGGAATAAGTGAGTATATCTACGAATCAGCGATTAAGCACTCAAGTGAAGCAGTGGCGTCCCCAATGTATACAATCTCTCTCACGATGATTCGATAGCATGAAATCATCACACACTATATACCTCTTTTATCACGAAACTAACTCTTCCATCTCTTCCCCACATAGTTGGAATAAGAACACTAAGCGCCATGAGTCAAATCTTGAGTTTCTGCTGGTAATGACAATAGTCTTCCGGGATTTCTTCAATCACTTAAGTATTAAGCTCATCAAGTTTACTCGCGTTTAGATGCTTGTCTCCTTCCCCTTCTTTGGTTTTGACACTTGAATCGACAACTCATTATAAGCCAGATACTTGAAATCTTATGAGAAGAACACTTGAAGACTTGTGAGAATCAACTTCTTTGAAGAATATGAGCAAGTCTAATTGGGGATTAAATTCAACATTTCACTCTCCCCCAATTAGTGCTCTCCCCTAAACCGACAATCTGTTTGATAAATGCTTGAATTAAGAAGAAGTCTTTAGATTGTTAAATGCAACTCGTCTTTAGTCTTCTAACATGTACCAGAAAATGTAGAATCATTGTAGACTCGACCTTCTTCAAGATTGTCCAATTGGGGAAGAAAGTCAACATCTTCAACTCACCAAATGCATTCTGTTAACATACAAATAGCAAATCCCTTAACTCAAATCCTCCCAATCAAACAAAACGAAGATGTTCATTAAAAATCGGCTCCATAGCTGGAAGCACTTTGTCATTAATCAAGTCGGCCCGTGTGAAGATGTTAACCAGCGACTCTTAGAAGAAAACTCCATGTGAAGATGACCCGATAAGAAGAAGCTCGGTTCTTACATGAGTTTGGAGCCGTTTGACCATTTATTCTCGAGAAATTAATCAACCATGCAGAATTATCACTTCTTCTCCCCTCAAAATTGCATATGGAGTTGTCATTCTTGATTAAGCAAGTGAATATCTTGATGTAATGTAGTCTCTTACACTTCTCCCTTCAAAGGTAACATATGATGTCGCCATCGTCATTATGATTGAGCAAGTGGAATAAGAAGACAATCATGATGAGTTCGGTTCACTTGATGTTTGAAAGCGCATGGAAAAAGCATGAAGCATGTTGATGAGAATGGTCATAAATGAGAAGATTTCTCTTCTTCAGAAGATAAAGCGCACTGACACGTACACTTTTCTTTTCTTTAGGGAACAAGGTTTGAACTGAAGTATTCAAGTGTCATTATGATGAAGTACGAGGCCTGAACTGATGTGAACCGACGTCATTATCTCTCTCTTTTCATCATCTCTTGGCAAAACATGTAATCATCACCATTATCATTCAGTAGGCTCTTTGTCGTGACAGCTGATGGAGAAAACCCAATATGATGAATTTGACCCTGATGTAAAACAACCTGAACTCGTGACTTAGAGTTGCACACATGTAACAAAGAAGCGGTGCGAGACTTCATCCTCCATTGAATCTCTAAGTACTCTATACTCTTCATCAACCAACCATCAAGTACAAGGCGTACATCACCTCTTGAAAATCCACAATTGAATGTGACCTTTGAGCACTAGCGTAACTCCTTAAAGTGATAGTTATTTTGTGGTGGTAGAGCCCAATTCCCCAGTGGTAAAGAACATGTAAAAGACACCCAACAATAACTAGATTTCCAAGTCTTCATTTTTTATAATAAGCTAGAACAAGGATCATGAAGAATCTTCATCCAACCATCCCCGATACCTTCAGATACTAAGTATACTCGCCCGTGATATTTCACTTCAACCTCAAATAAATAATAGTGAATTAACTCCGTTGTCACATCTTGTTAGAAGCACAAATCTAGCCTCCTTTGATCTTAAAGTGAACTTTGATAATGGTTTCTTCCGACCATGGTTAAAAGCACATAACCCGTAAAACCATGTAATAACCAAGCGCCATGACGAATAATCAAACACATCCAATTCATAAAGTACACCCTTTTATCCCTCCTTGAAGTAGAATCCGTAGCTTTGACATCAGGAAAAGATCCGAAATACACATTCCTAACTCGGGATGGTTCTATCATTATGGGATTTTACAACTCTATGGTTTAAACAGAAATAGTTTCTTTCGCGGATTTTACAAAACCAAGAATAAACCATAAGATAGATCCGAATGCACTTTACAATTACGGGATGTTTCCATTGTCACGGATTTTACAAGTCTATGATTTAAACCGATAAATAGATTCTTTCAAGCGAGTTTACAAAATCAAGACAAAGCCGTAAACAATGTCGACTTGAATTTGTTATGACAATTTTGGTGTCGATGAATATCTATTTTAGGGAACATCACGGTTCATCGGTTTATTATCCAACATCAATAATATCATCAACCATCCAATAAACTATTTGGTAAGCACATCATTCACGCGTTAAGCCATTAATTTTGTGACCACGGAGAAGTAAACCCGATATACCAAACTTGATCATGAAGTAAAATTCCCAGTTTGTTACTTAAACTTGTACTAATTCTTGTGAAGAAGAAATGGTGTACCCAATGTACAAAACCTCTTGACATTCTCAATTGGTGAGACCTTTGAAGTGATAGCTACATTGTGGGTTAAGCTTGAAAGAATCACAAGCGTAACTAAATAGCCAAGTCTTTATCACCTCTATAAATGCCCAAACAAGTCATCTTGGCGGAAGGGTAGAAAGAAAGAAGGCGAAATAAATGGCAGCGGGAAGATCTCACTTCACATCCTAATGAGAAAATTTCGTAAAAACAACCCGTAGTCAATCTAGTTCGATGTCAATTCAAGCCGTGGCAAAATATTCTTCATGAAAATGTATACACCAAAGTATCAAACCTCATCACATCAAATCTCATCATCATATCTAATCTCTTTATCACAATCTCATAACCAACCAAATCTCTTTGACAAATCTCTTCCACAAGTTTCATCATCAAAACTCATTATCAAAGTACATTTATCCGATTCAATTAAGAGAAACCCATCAATCCATCATCAAGTCCAAGCCATTACCCAACATACTCAAGCATGGTCCAAACCTCTTGTTACATAAACTCCATGGCATAATGTTCAAAAGAAATTGGATATCAATCACATATAATCCTGTTATAATAAATTAGTATCACATAAACACCCGTTGTGATTTTTCATATAAACCCCAAAGCCTAAAGTGTTTATCTCACGCACAAGTTCATCATATAAGCAAATCCAAGTAATAAGCGGCCGGAAGATTATTTAGCCCATTTCAAATCCAAGAATAACTCACACGTTCATCAAAAGCAGAGGCCCATCTTAACTTCTAGTACACAAGTGTTCATGCCGGTATTAAACACGATTGTACACCTAAAAATTCGGATATATAAACATGCTTATATCACACCACTCCTAACCTAATAATACTCACTTATGCGGATAAATGACACTTTGCCAAACCCTAAAGTTTTCTCTAATAAGCGCCTCGCATCCCTAAAATCTTAACAACCAAATCGATCAACACTCGACCATTCATTCTCACATAACAACCTTCAATCTTCATATGCTGGCGTGATTAGAATGGTCTCACCACGAGGATGGTTCGACCCTTTGCCACGGGGATGGTACGGGAGGCGATCGTGATTCGACTTAGCCACGGGGATGGTTAAAGGTAGAGTGCTTGATCTTGGTCTTTAGAATTTAAGCGAATCAAGAAACATGTATTAGCATTCTTGTGAGTCTTCTTTCTTGAATCGTTTATTATCACATACTTTGTTTTGATCTTTTAGCATTATAACGAATCACGGATTTGATTCAACAATATTGTTGCAATCATTTCTGTAAATTCAGAGATTATCAAAAGTATTAGATCAATGATGGAATTTTCACTTTTGTTTGATGGCCTTCAAATGTCTCGATAAGAGCAAGAATGTCATGAAAGAGATGGAAAGACTGAGATCAGTGAACTATTGTACCATTTACAATTCTTGTATCAAAAGTATTATATCAATGAACTCTAGAACTGGAATAATTTTGTTGTTGTTGATGTTTTGATATGGATTAGAGTTTGTGAGGCTGAGATTGACCCTTGTTCATGGTCTTTTTCAGTAATAATTGATGTTGTACCGATGATGTTTTGAAACTGAGGTCGAGTTGTATATGGTATATGGTATTATTGTAGAGGTCGTGGTCAATGGTCAACATCTTCTTCTTCCTTTCTCTCTTTTTTCGATCAAGTAAACATATGCTATAATAGTCAAGTCGCTACTAATGGTGACACAAATCGCTACTTGTTAAATAACAAATCGCTAGGTCAATCGCTAGGTCATTTTCATCACAAGCTAACTTGTAAAGACAAATCGCTATTGGATATTTGACTTTTTCAGTTGAGTTTCCGACTACTTTTCGAGCCACCTTGTAATGAACCCGAAGCGCATATGGATATGTTTTATTTTGCCCGTTTGGCCAAGAAAATGACGATTACATAAAACCCATTTGTTGCGGTTTGGACCATAAAATCGACCATATAAGACCACATATATTTCCTTTGGACTAGATTGGAACAAGAAGATAGTCGCAAAAATCTGTTTGGACAAAACATTGACACAAGCAGTGTTGAAACCGATTTAGACCAAGACTCATTGACCAAAAGAAGAATACCAAAACATGTTAAAAACAGTTTACCAAAAAAATTATTTCGACCACACAAATGCACAAAACTGATTCAAACAAGTATCAAAACCACTAGAAAAATCATCAAAAACACAATAACCATGGCTCTGGTACCAATTGTTAGTATCTTAATATTATTGTGTTGATGATTCGGGTGGTCTTGGATGATGAAAATACATGTTAGCCATTTAGAGAGAGAAAGATAAGAGAGGGTGTTTCTTGGTAGAGACTTGCTTTAGAAAAATGCAAGGTTAGATTATGAGAAGCACCACCCCTTCCAAGGATGGAAGGGGTATTTATAATTACAAATACTACGTCCTCTATCGGTTGTGGATCGAGGCATCTGATGGGTAAAGACTCGTCCTTCCTCCCGGTGTTACACTAAACTATTCTGCTACTAACTAACTAATTAAGTACTAAATAGCGTAAATAACGATATGTCTGAGCTAACTTATGCTAGATAATATTTGGGGTGACCGATACTTCACTATGGAATTTCTAATTCCTAACAATTAGGGTTTTTGTAACCTCCCTCTAGTATATAAAGAGGGTAGGCGTCTAGGTTACAAGCATCCCTTTCATTTATATTCATAGTAAAACTCTTCAATAAGAGTCTAGACACACGATTATAGCGTGTGTACATTAGTATTAGTAGTTTCTTTGTTTCAATTAATAAAGAAAACCTTATTAGTAATATTGATTGTGTTATTATCATTCTGCTATGCATCAATCAATCAATATTATTCATACCCTAGTTGAGTCCGGATCTTGGTTTCAACAATTGGTATCAGAGCCTCGTGGCTCTTGATCTAGGGTTTATAAGGTTTTCATGTATTTAGGGTTTATACCCTAATTCATCTATGGTGTAGCAGATGGGAGAAAAGAGAAGCGAGGCGGTTTTGATTGCGGTATCAACTTTGTTGAAGATAGCCTACAATTAATGGGTAATTGATTCTTACCTCGTTATTTTTATAGAATTGAAATAATTATAAGTGGGTAATGAATGAATTAATTATTGTTGATGTGGGGCTTGATTAATGGTTCGAATAATACTGGGCATGAATTGTTTTTATTGGTCATGTACTATCACGTGGGAAACAATTTGATCAATTCGAGTGACTGGGTAAGTTTTGATTTCATGTGGTCTCGTGTGGGTCCCTCGTATCAGCAGCAATGGTTTCCACCTATTTGATTGGTCACGACATTTATATTTAGAATTGATTGATTGGTTCACGTGAGTATAGGTTTAGTAGTTGTAATGTTTTCAAATTGAGAATCACGTGACTTGGTTGGATCTACATGTCGGTGGCGTCACTTTTTTGCGGATCTCATATAATACTACACGCATGGGTAAAACGTTTGTACTGATCTCAATTTTTGTTCATTGATTGATACTCATGGTGGACGAAAACATTATAATAATCACATGTGGGGCTCTACTAGTACTAATTTGGTCCATCGTACCTGTATATTATACGGTAGATCATATGGGTTTCGAATGTTCACGCATAAATTAATTTGATGTGGGGCTCACTGTTGTTCTCACACGGATCAGAAATTGATGCGTTTCTTGTTAGTACTGGTCGATTCATGGTTTATCTTGGCAGCGTGGGAACTTAATTCTGGTCGTCTAAATTTTATATTGTTCATGATCGGTTGTTGTATATATTAATTACGATCTTGACGGTTTGTCTTGGTCTTCAATGTTTTACTAGTCTTGGTAAGTTGAATTTTTATTCAACGATGAACCCTAATAATTAACATATTTTCGACTTGATTTGGTGTTCCCTCTTTTGCATATTTTGATCTGTTCTATTTGGTAGTATCGGTTCTTCTTGATTGGTTCCTCTTGATATTGGTTTCTGCGATCGGTTACTCTTGGTTGATATGGAGTTCTAACTGGTTGATCAGGTGTGTGTCTTATCATATCTCAAAGTGAGCAGGAACACTTTTGAGGTAACTTGTTCGTACATTAATGGTGTGACAAATACTTGATAAATCTAGCGAAGGGGTGAGATTTACAGATTAAAGGTACTTAATGCGCATATTTGCTGACACTTTAAGGAGTTACGTTGTAGTGCTCAGTGTTAGTGAAGGGGTGTGATCTAAAGAAGGTACTTAATGCTCACATTTGCTATCACTTTAAGGAGTCACGTTGTTGTGCTCAGTGTCTCATATTACTTGAGGGTTTATCAAGATTTGGAGTCAAATGGATAGTGCAAGATATAAGACGCCTACGTTGATGTTTCTACTGGTTCTCCGTTCCTAATGGTAGACTATTTTGATGCTGCTGCTGATTTGATTTTTCTGCTGTTGCGCTTTATTTCTTTTATTTTGTAGTAAAAAAAAGGTGTTTCTACTGATCAGTTTCTGCTGATAGCATAGTTTCATTGATCGGTTCTTTGCGGGTTGGTTCTGGCGATATAGTATTTTAGGTGCGAAGGCGCCCTTGGATTTTGAACAATGATGATGTGTATGGTTTGTTTTGGAGATTGATGCATGATATAATTCTTGATTGGAACAGTTACACGCTCTTTACAAATATTTTGGGGGGCATATGATACCATACAATTCATGATATGATTATTGAGGAAAAAGAATAATCATAAGCATTGAGTGGTTTCTGGTTGATCCGTCTGAGCTCACTAAGACTATCGGCCTCCCTTTAGTAATAATGAGAGTCTAGACACACGATTATAGCGTGTGTACATTAGTAGTAGTAGTTTCTTTGTTTCAATTAATAAAGAAAACCTTATTAGTAATATTGATTATGTTATTATCATTCCGCTGTGCATCAATCAGTCAATATTATTCATACCCTAGGTGAGTCCGGATCTTGGTTTCAACAGTTGGTGAGTTATGTATACACATGGAAACGTGTATATATATATTATATAATTTGGATTTTAGTTTTAACCAATAATGTTTATGTAGTACGAATGCAATGTAAGCGACAATCAACGTGGATCATTCGTTTCTACTAGCACAAGCATTGTGCTTGCGCTCGATATGTCATTATGTCTTTGCTAAGCGTAGGAAGGTATTTCTTGAAGCTCATTGAGATCCAATTTATAGTTTCTTGAATATGTCAATTACTCATGAGCTCATAATTGCTTATGTTTTTATTTATGTATGTTTTATTTTTATTATTATTATTTTTTGTGCAAAACGAATTTATCTGTGAGATATTCGAGAAGCTTTGGATTTGCTAGCGATGGTTATTATATTGAGTTGGTGCTAAGTCTCGATGGTTATCATCATATACTACGAAACTTTTATACTATGTCTTGACGTTTAATCGCGGTATATATTCTATCTATTTATTTATTTTCTTTGGCTTTTTAGCAATATCTTTTATAACGATTCTTTTTGTTACGGGAGCATGATGAAAGCATTCACGAGCTCTTAAAAACATTGTATCTTTGTTTGAGCGAAGTGGTGACGACATGAGAATGGTTTGGCAGTTCAAAAGCCACCACAACCATCTCAATAGTCGGTCAATCCACAATCAACTCCAAACTAACACGATCGACTGTGTTTTTGCTAAAGATTATGATTTTATAGTGGAAGAGGGGGAAAGCGTCAAAAAGCTCGAAGAGACGGTTTCTAATATCACCATTAAGGTATGACCACTAGTCCACTACCATTCTGTATACTTTTTTTAGAGGTGTGTCTAACCTGTCTAAGTACTTGTGATTCTTACACTAAGACAAAATTATCAACCATGGTCTCACAAAATTCTCAAGCATGATCCATTTGACCAGTTGGATTTTTGATCTTTTTTTCTCACACACCTACCTTGGGACTACTTCAATGTTATAGTGCATGTACTTTATGCTTAAATTAGTGGTGCATTGTGAAATGAGTTGAAAGGAATATATTAATAAGAGTTGCAAATATATGGTTGATTAAGAACTAAATGGTGATGACTAAGTATGATTTTGATATGTTGTTTAGAACCTACGAGATGTTGGAAGAAGATTCAAAGTTTGTTCCTTTAACTCTGATGCTTCTTCATTCGACCCACCGATAAGTTGTGGTTAGTTCTTTACAAATTATGATCGATGTAGTATTTGTTTCAAATCCAGTTATTGTTTTGCTTATCAATAGACTACATACGAATTCACTAATGATAACCAACATAAAATGTGGTTTAAAGTTACATGTTATGATTGGATCATGTAGAATAAGGAATGTGTAAATGTTAAATTTGCAGGCTTTGTTATTGATTGGTTTTCAAGCTCACGAGGTTGTGAAGGTAACTTTCATTGATTTAGTTTGTGTTGAAAAAGGCGACAAATTGATTTTCTTACCAAAAAGTTTCCATCTTTAGTTAACAAAGACATTATTATGTAAAGGTTCACTTATTTTTCATTCTCTTACGGTGATGCTAAAGCTTAAAGGTTTCGTAGCCTTTTTCTTGTCATATTGTGGGTCACATTTCCTTGGTGCGAAATAAATGTGGATTGAACAAGACGGGCGTAAAACAATTGTAACCCGATGACACATTTCAACATTGCGGATCTGAAGTTCTGAAAGAGTTGGAAGGTGAATTCCTAGAGGTATCATATCATGTCATAGTTTTAGAATTTGAAGCTTCAGCATTAAATGGAGCAATTGTGTGTGATGTTGGAATCACTCCTAAGCAGTATTTCAAGTATTTATATTTCATATGTAATAGGTAGCTTTGTTATGGCCTTTATGTTTGTTTAAGGTCAAGCTTATGTAGAAGGCCCATAAGCAGATCCAAGCCCAATAAGGAATAGGGAAGGAGAGGAGTGTTGCCTAGCTCCTTGCCTATAAATACATTGTAATAACCTTCATTTGAAGGTTGGTTGTTCAAGTTATTCTTTCACTCACCTCCTACGCGTAACGGTTACAATATTGTGTGTGTGTGTGCTTGTTTACTTGTTCAATCGCCTTATCTCTTCTCTTATAAGCTTGTGTTGTAAAACTAGTGACCTAACGGTGGTATCAATCGCCAAATAGTTGGGTGTACTCGTTTGTTTTGAAGTTTTGGTTTTGGGTCTTCTGGCGTAAAGATAACACAATCTTTGGTGCGCTTAAAACTAATTTTTACACTTTTGAATCCAAGATTCTTGTACTTTCAACGTTATTAGGTGTTAAACTATTGGTTTTGGCAAAAGTTTGGAACTTTCGTGTTTTCCTTGTTTTTAAGCTTGTTTTTGTCATGAAGTGTTATCCTACAGCGTAATCGTTTTAAGTGCTTTGGATCATCAAGTTTCACACTTTTGTGTTATTTTGGTGTTATTGAAGCTATTTCAACACACAAAAGCGGTTTAGAAACACATTTGGATAGAATCAAAGTTACGAGTAATCTTCGCGTAACAAAACCCTAAAATTACGCGTAAGACTTTCCTTGGTTTGATCTTCAATTTTACGGTTTATTCCGTGTTTTCTTACTTGGATAAGTGCGAAAATCGTCGACTTTGGATATCTTTTGCCTTTGTGAAGTGTAAAGATCACTTGAGATAAAACCCTAATCTTACGGCAAGCATAAAGCTTACAGCGTGAAAATCTTCACGCTTAAGATTCATCTTACGCGTAGACTTAGTCCTCGCATAAGGTAATCCTCGCCTAACTTTCTCGCCTAACTTCTCATTTACGCGTAACTTTAGTCTTTTTCACCTTACGCGTAAGCTAAATCCTCTGCGTAACTATTCTTGTTACGGCGTAACTTTTGGTGTTTTTACGCATAAGTGCTACTTGGTTCTTGTCATTTCTCGCCTAAGGATACTTCATCAACAAAGGTTCATTCGACTACAAAGATCCATTCTTACTACACAAGTTTATCATCATGTCTCAACCACCATACTCTAACTACTTCCTCACACTTATAATCATCAACAACAACAACAATTAACTCCACAACATCAACAATGGAATCAACAACAAGCAATTTATCAACAACAATTTAATCGACAACATACTCCACAACTTGGTGCAATTCCACAACCACAAATGGTTCAACCACCACCAAGTCTTCAAACTCTACCCTACAAGCGATTTCAATCAACATCCATCACGAAGCACTATGAAGGAACCCACTTGGTTTGCAAAGATGTGTGAAGCTTTAAGCGACCAACAATCAATTCATGAAAGTGGATCACTTGATAGACCTCCAATGCTCACTCCGAAACTACGATCAATGGGTGATAAGGTTCTTTAGGTTACGTGATGCGAAGAAGCCACATGGAAAGTTCTTAAAGAAGGTTATCTTGGAAGGTCCATTTGAGATGCCTACCGTCATTGTGCAGGAGATCCAGCTGCTTTGTTCCACAAGAGATGAACAAACCAACATTGCTCTCATTGCGGACTTAAATCTCTGAACTTCTACACTATGAAGGTGATGAACTTGCAATGGAATACATCCTCTTAGGATTACCAAACCCAATTCTTCGTAGTGTTGATGCTCAAAAAGCGCACAAAAATGTGGGATCATATTAGTCTTCTTATGGAAGGATCATACTCAATCGGGAGGATTTGGAATCCAAAATTTACTTGGCTTATGAACACTTCATGATTGAACACGGAGAGACACTTGAGTCATATCATCACCGATTTTCGAGACATCATCAATGATTTGGATAAACACAACATCATCATGCCAAGAATTGCGGTGAATACTAAGTTCTGAGTAGTCTTGGTCGAGAATGGGAGAAGTATGTCATTTTCTCCGTCAAGCGAAGAACATGCATCATTCTACTTATGGATTGTTGTACGATTACTTGAAGCCTCATGAAAAGGAAGTTGATCGGGAAAGGATTCTCCGTGCTCAAATTGCTAAGCGATCATAACCGGACAATCAACAACTTGCCTTGTATGCTCAGCGAATTATCCTCTCAACCGACAACTCAACCAGCTGCTTCCAACACACCTTCACGGCAACAACCTCAACCTCAACAAAATCAATTGGTCCCATACGGCAACAATGCTCAAGCATATGTCGGTGAAACTCTTGAAATCGATCCATTGAAGCATTGCAACAAGGATTTGTGATGATTGCTAATGCTTTTGGCGTTACACCAACAAATCCAACAATCGTATTCGTTCCTCATCTAACACACGGACTCAAGTGTTGTGAACAATGGGCGTGTTGAAGTTGAGAATCGTGATTATGGTCGTCGGATGAGCGGTGGTCAAGGGTTTAATCTTGTGGGTAGGAATAACAATGAGCTCAAGTGGTGGAGCAGAAATGCTCGAGAATCGGTTAAATGGTCTTAGATGCTACAAGCGCAATGAGAAGGGACACTGGCTAATGCATGCCCAAAGCCAAGGACTCGGCGGTGCTTATTTCAAAGAGGCCTTACTTTTGGCTCTTAAGGATGAAGCGGTGGATCTCTCACAAACAAAACGAGCTTTATGGCGGATCTGAGACTCGAGATGATGATATGGAGGACTTGCGAGGCTAATCATTTATTATGTTGATGGCTAATATGCATGAGCTACACATGAGTGATTCGGGCCCGTGTATGACAGCGATGGCTTGTCTCAGTGCCGAACAAACCATCATCATATACGAACTAATATCTCCGCCAATATACGAATCAAGCGCGGATCGGGCTATTCAAAATGAGTCTTCTACATCTTCTTCGATGATTTTCAAGTTAACCACAGTAGTTACATTTGACGATCAAGGCGACCTTATGGTCCCCTTTGATAATCAAATTGACTCGTGGTCGTGCTTGAGGATCTAAAGAATGATCATGTTGAGACTCACGTTGAACAAGATGATCTGTTGCCTCATCCGGATTTTGCTCGGTTAATTCAAGACCATAAAATCAAAATGGAGGAATGTTATGCATTAAATCAATCCCTAAAAAGTAAAAATGCCTTTGTTAACCAAGGATTTTGAATGTTTACAAATGCAACTCAACTTTTCAAAACTCAAGAAAACCGTGAAAAAGGTTTTGAAGCCGCTTTACAAAATCTCATCAAAGCGAAAAATATTTAGAGACGGATCGTGATCTAGCCGCCTCGAAGAATGCTTTGTTGTCCGAATTAGAACAAGCGAAACATGAACATAAAAAGCAAATTAACGCTCTCACCTTGGAAAATCAAAAAGCTAAAGGTGAGTTGTTAAATTGTCAAAAGCAGTTCTCCGCATACAAAAGCATTGACGAATCGGGTAGATGACCTTCTTGAAGAAATCATCGACTTGCAAAACAAACTTAAAGAGTTTAAAGCTGTTGTTTACAAACATGGTGAATCCATATGACTATTGAAAAGTTTACCTTAAAACCCAATCAAGCGGTTTGGAAAAATCTAGGCGATTACAAACCTAAGCTTTCACTAAAACATTCAAACCAACTCACGAAGTTTCGGTCACACATACAAAATTGATAATACTATCATGAGTGTTGTTGAATACCATCGTCAAGAGGAATTAGATGCGAAGGCGAGTCGATCAAAATTAAAAATGTTGTTTACAACAAACCTTTTAATTATAAAAGCGGTCACTTCGTCACACCAGCGGATTCTTCTAACACACCAAGGGTTATCATCAAAACACCGAGTCCTCTATTGTTAATTCCAAAGCAGTCTTTGCACAAACTTACGGTCCTTTACCTTCCATTAGTGAAGTAAACTCAAAACACGAAAATAGAAAAATCCTTGATATTTTGACATTTTCATGGTGACCTCAAAATTTTACAACATGAGATAGAATATCGATCCGAAATCAAAGTTGAACATTTTCAATCGCCTCTGGCGCGAGAACAACGAGACATTTTCGGAAAAATCTTTTACCTAATGTTAAAAACTTGAAAAGTTGTGCAATTGCACAGGAAAAGGATTTTCATAAGGAACTTGGGGTAATGAAAAGCGTTTTCGAGAAAGCGAAACATCTATTACTAACACAAAGCGGAAAAAAGCTGTTGAGAAAAGATGTTGATCGACTCTTGGAAGATGTTATCGTCTTGATATCCATAATGTTGTGCTACTCTATTCGTTGCCATATGCATCGATCATATCTCTGCGATATTGTTGAAGCTGTTACAAGCTGTTGAGAACACCGATAATGTGCTTCGGATCGAGTCGTTAAAAGCGAAAATAAGCGATTACACGAAATTAACAATGCAAAGCGTCGTCTTCATTGGTGTGAAAAGATATTCACAACCATCAACTCGGTTTTCAAAGAAAATCGCTCAATTGAGTGCTAAATCTTGATCCTAAAATTGAGCAAGCTGGATGATCAAAGCGTGTCTTTGAAAAGTCAAATCTCAAAATATGAACAAGAACTTTTAAAAGTTAAGCAGAATATGGTGTCATATTTGATTTACTCAAAAGACTCGAGATGAAGCATCAAGCGAACTTGATCACTATCTTGCTCACACTAGAGAAGTCATGAATTTTCTTTGGTAATATTAGTTACGAAAATCAAAATCGATTCACACCATCTCTAAGTTACGGAAATGTTAGGAAAGTATGAACAACTTCCGCCTCTTGTGATTAAGAGATTAGCACCAGTCACACTTAGTAATCGTGAACCTAGAATTCCCACTTGCCAAATCACAAGTTGCTAATGTGTTTCCCTCTCTTGAAGCAGGAATAGTTGCATCTTTTCCAAGCGTCCGCACTTCACGCCTAGGAGCACTCAAGCGAAGAATAGGAAGTTGCGACCTAAGAAAAGATCAATAAGGAATGCTAAAGTAGAAGAACACCTAGGAATCGAATAAAACTCATGTTACTTCCACTATAGATGTTGCGTCGGCAAATGTAATAGAAATAGTGATGTAACGAATGCTAAACCGTTAAGTACCTTTGATATTGATCGATGCACCTTGTGATATTTGTCAAAAGAGTATGAATTCGATTGTCATGACAAATGTGTTGCTAAAGCTATAATCTCTAGATTACGGAATCCTAAGAATCGGAATACCTCTAGGCCCACTAATCATTCTAAGTACGTGCTTGGTAAACCACCTTCTTTAGATTCTAAGGCAACCATTGCTATCACGGTAGCTCGCTACACCTCCTAAGAATCTGATAACACCTAGTGTTTTCACTAAGACTAAAGCAAAGAGTAGTTATAGATGGCGAAATGGATATATAACACACTTGGATTTAAATGGATGCCTAAACTTATCAATGTGTGTATGTCTAATGTACCTTGGAACCCTCTAACATTTGGGTTCCACATCTACTTCTATTCCATACGTGTAAATGCATGTGTAATGCGGTGATCTGAGATCATTCTGGATTGTTGATAGCGGATGTTCCCGACACATGACGAGCAATCTTAAGCGTTATCAAACTTTATTGCAAAGTTCATTGCTTTGTCGATTCGGGAGCGATCACTCGCGACCATCATGGGCTACGGAGATTATGTTAATGGGAACATCGAAATCGGCGGGGTTTACTATGTGGAAGGCCTCGGTCTGTCTGTTTCGATGGGTCAATTTTGTGATGGAGATTTGGAGGTTGCTTTCGGGAGAAAACTTGTTTCATTCGTGATCTACAAGGAAGCGATCTTATATCGGCTCGCGTAATTCCGGTCTCTACACTATCTCTATGCAAGACATGGTTGCTTCCTCTCCCATCGCTTACTTTCAAAGGCAACATCTACAAAATCACGGCTATGGCACCGTCGTCTCTCACATCTAAACTTTCAAACCATCACCAATCTTGCTCGACACAAACTAGTTGAAGGACTCCCGATTCCGGTATTCAAAGATCACCTTTGCTCGACTGTGAACAAGGGAAAAGCACTCGTGCTCATTTTCCTTCAAAGGTGGAACCTGACTCTCGACATGTGCTTCATCTTCTTCACATGGATTTGTGTGGCCCCATGCGCGTGCAAGCGATAAATGGCAAGCGCTACATCTTAGTAATCGTTGATGACTACTCTCGATGGACTTGGGTCTACTTTCTTCGTAGTAAAGACCAAGCTCCACAAATGATCATCACCTTTCTCACAAAGATCTGAGGTTCGACTCGCAACACCGTCGGAATCATCGAGCAGACAAAGGCCGAATTTGTTAACAAAACCCTTCGTGAATTTTATGAGAAAGTGGGAATTACGCATCAAACATCTATTGCGGACACACGAACAAAGCGGAGTTGTTGAAAAGCGAAACCGAGCGTTAGTGGGCTGCAGAACAATGTTAATCAATGCTAAACTTCAGTTACTTATGGGGGCGGTGTATCTCTGCATGCTATACTCAAAACCGTTCCATGATCACAAAGCATACAACAAAACACCTTTTGAGCTTGTCACAACTATAAACCGAACCTCAAACACTTTCATGTATTTGGATCCTTTGCTATCAAATAATGATCGTGATGATTTTGGAAAGCTAAAGCCAAAGGCGATATTGGGTCTTTATTGGATCTTGTGACAATTCTAAAGGTTTCGAATGCGGAATCGTCGAACTAAGGAGGTTATGGAAGCGATTCATGCTCATTTCGATGAACTCACGGAAATGGCTTACGAGTATATGACTTAGAACCGGTCACAACCGTTTAAACTTCCTCAACCCCATCATCGGTGAAGAAAGCCCTCATTAACTCGTCAACAAATGGAAGGTTATTTGCTCCTACGTTACGTGGCGATATTGATGAGCGTGCTCTGGTGTATCCATTGTTTCCATTGCACAACGATAATATTCCTATACGATACACTGCTACAACAACTCTTGTTGAAGATGCACCTACACCAATTGACTCCAACACAGCGATTGAACACACCGCTTCCAACAATGATGAACGGTGATGATATTACGAATGAAGTACCCCACTGCATGATTTTGATCCAAATCGTTCTTGACCCGTTTGCCAATGAGGCTGCGCACGGATGTCGCGGAATCTTCAACAAACCATTTGAATCCTCGAATCGCACAATGTATACCAACATCAACCCTCTACACATAGATGGACAAAAGACCATCCTCGGCTAACATTATTGGCAACCGAATCAACCGGTCATTACGAGACAACGTCTTCACTCGGATGGTGAACACTTGCATTTATGCACTCGCATCGCCAATCGAACCTAAAAACATTAAGGATGCAATGACAAAGACAAGCTGGATTGAATCCATGCAAGAAGAACTCAATCAATTCAAGCGTCTTGAAGTATGGGGGCGGTTGAAAGACCAGCGAGGGTCTCGTCATTGGTCTAAAATGGATTTGGAAAAACAAATTGGATCTTTGAAGGAATGTAATCCGAAACAAGTCACGGCTAGTTGCTAAGGGTTATCGTCGGGAAGAAGGATAGACTTTGAAGAATCTTTTGCTCCAGTTGCTCGTCTTGAGGTTGTTCGGATATTTCTCGCGTTCGCGGCTCATATGAACATGACGGTCTATCGGATGGATGTCAAAGCGGCGTTTCTAAATGGACAACAAAAGCGGTCTATGTCGACCAACGGATGGATTCGTTGATCACGAGTTCCCGAACCATGTCTACAAAGCGAACAAAGCTCTTTATGGTCTCAAACAAGCCCCTCGGGCATGGTGCGATAAGCTATCATCTTTCCTCATTGCCAATAATTTCACCAAAGGCTCGGTTGACCCAACTCTTTTATACAATATCACGGGCACACATCTTAATTGTTCAAATTCGTGGATGACATCATTTTGGGTCAACACATAAAAGTTTTCAATCGCTTTTGCAAAACTCATGAAGAAAAATTTTGAAATGTCCATGATGGGTGAACTTACGTTCTTTCTAGGGCTGCAAGTTCATCAATCACCCGTGGTATTTTCTTGAGTCGGTCAAATATGCCCTTGAATTGTTAAACAAATTTGGAATGAATACGTGATACTTATGCCACACCAATGGCTCATACCAAGAAATTAGATCTTTGATTTACATGGGAAATTGGTTGACCCTACCAAATACCGAAGTATTATTGGGTCTCTCATGTATCTAACGACTAGCGAGACGACATTGTCTTTGCCGTTTATCTATGCTCCGTTATCGATCGCGACCAAGCTGAAACCCACCTCTACGAGGCTAAAGAATCCTCCGATACATCAAGGGAACCATTAATTTGGGGATCGGTATCAGAAGGATTACGGTTTTGAACTAATCGCTTTTGAGGGCGATCACGCGGGATGCCTAGACTCGAGGAAAAGTACTTGAGAGCACTACAATTTCTCGGTGATAAGCGGTGTCTTGGCAATCAAAAAGCGGATTGTACATCACATGTCATCAAGCGAAGCGAATATGTAGCCATGTCGCGTGTTGTGCTCAAGTCATTTGGATGAGAACACAACTCAAAGACTATGGTTATGTATTTGTGAGAATCGATGTCTTTGCGACAATCGGTGCCATTGCAATCTCGTGCAACTCGATTCGACACTTTCGAAATCAAAGCACATCGATCTACGCTATCATTTCATCAAGGATCATGTGGAGCAGTGCCGTTGAATTATACTTTGTGGTCTTGAATACCAATTGGCGGATCGCTCACCAAAGCCTTGCCTCCGCTAGGTTTAATGAGTTGGTCCACGAATTGGTATGAGGTGTTGACTCAAGAAGGCTGGATGACCTCTTAAAACCGTCTTAAAACACATCAAACACCAAAACATCTTTTGTAAATAAATAAAATCTTTCAAAACAAAATACAAAATATAAAACACGATAAAACACCAAAAATATTCTCCTCATCTATTTTCTTTAAACATGGCAAGTACATTTCTTCCGTCAACACTTTTATCTTTCAAAATTCGGTATTTTTCGATCAAGTGTTGAGGGAGAAAATAATCCATTGCGCGCTTCAAAACATCGTGTACTTGCATGTTATCATATCTCGGTTGTTTCGTTTTACAAATGGTGGTACATTTCACGGCTCAAAGACACTCCTCGGACTTTAATTAACAACCTTTCATTATTTTCTCAAGTCGAGGGGAGTGTCGTCAAGGTTCTTTCTAAAATCTTCATTTGGTAACAAAATGGAAGTTAAAAGCTTTGGATGAAAATGGAAAAGGTGGAGGGACCGAAGCGCCAAAAGCACAAAGTCATTTTGATAAAACACCTTCACCTTACTTTAACTTTTCACATTCATTACACTCATTTCAAATCCTCGCCTAATATTCAAGATTCAAATCCGTGTTTTTGATCATCATATTGTAAGTGTTTTCATAATCTAAGCGTAATTACAAGCAATGGTTTTGATTTTCATGTAAATCAACGGTTAAAACAAAAGATATGAATGATTATGTGCTCTCTGGCGTATGCGTATGAACACCAATCGGTGTGAGTGTGTTTGTGGTGAAATGGTTAGTGTCAAAGCGTTCTTAATACATCATTGATTCCATTTTAACCATCAAAATCCACCCAGAAACACGAAAAATATGAATTTGAAAAACTAGGGTTTATGAGTCGAATTGGGTATTTTCAAATGAGAAGTGTTGTGGTCTAAAAGATTGTTGGGTTATGTTTATTTCTTGTTGAATTAATCATTTCCATTGTTGAAAACCACCCAGAAACACGAATTGATCATCAATTCGAAACTAGGGTTTAAAGCTTATAAACTTTGGGTATTTTGATTCACAACAATTTTGATGTTATAACTTGGCCTAAAGACTCTACTAACACTCTTGAACTACGAGAATTAATTTGGTGCAAATCCTATGGTTAGAAAACTTACGCGTAATTCATAACCCTTAGGGTTTTGACTTCAGCGATATGACTTTCTACGCTTAGCGCATATGAATGATTCATACCATGCTTTGTTGATAAAATGAATGATATGTGTTTAACTTTGATGATATGATGATTTATTTCGGGCCTTTGCTACGCTTAAACACTCGAGAATCAAGGTCATAAGACTCTACGCATAAGGATTACCCTACGGCGTAGTCATGTTATCGTAAAATAAAACCTCGCATAACTATTACAGCGTAAGGTTCTACGGTGGGACTACGGCGTATCACATGAAGGATATGCGTGGCGATGACCTCTCGCATAAGGTCTACTCTTACGAGTAAGCCTTACGCGTAAGGTTCTTATCGCCTCTGGCGTAAGCTCTACGCGTAAGGTCCCTTTTTCCTCGCGTAACATTTCTTACGCATAAGAAAGGATCCTACGCATAAGCTTTAGCCTCTGGCGTATGTCACATTGTTCTGGCGTAACTTTGTCAATCCTACGCTTAAGCCATTTTGACCTTCATTATGAATTGTTACGTGTACAAAACTTGTTAATAAACTTATCATAACGTCACGAATCCAATAATGTCACTAATAAACCAAAGCGTTTGATATGTTGTGAACAATAAGTGATAACATAAGCTTTAAAACTTAAAGTTAACTAACTCACGAAACATTTCACGGCGTCATTAGACTATTGGACATACAAGTGACTTAGGACTCGTAACAATCATTGACGTTGTACATTAAATAACTAGACAATAAGACCTTACATTGACTAACATTATGTCTTCGATATGTTGGTTCTTTTGGCTAATATTATTTGAGATCACGACATGGTTGCTCAACCAAACATGGATGCACCAAATGTTCTCTCCATTCTTGACATCTACCCTAATGGCTACCCAATGAAGATTGGAAAGAATAATCTCGAGTTGACTTGACACTCTCACTTGCTCACGAGTCTTCATGCTTAATCGCTATTGACATTACGAGGACTCATCCATATCGAACATGCTCGCACATTACGCAGCAGTTCACGAGATCTATATCCAGCAGTTACGGAACACCATGGAAAGGGTCAAAGGAAGGGCTGCGGTGTGATGACTACGAATCACAAAGAATCACCATCACACTGCGGACTTAAGGGATGTTCTCTTAATTCTGAAGTCGAACCGGACAAACTTTATGCCACACCTCTTGAAGAGCTCACTCTCCAATTCTTAATCGATATCGGTTATGATGAGGCTACGGGAGTAATCACCAAGCACTCTCACGTAGAGCTTAGAGTATTCCTCAACCATGGAGAACACTCTACATGATCATCACCAAGTCATTTACGGTCGTGATAGCGGCTATGAGCATCCTAAGCTCATAGAGCGCAAATATTTTGGGCATTTGTCAACATGAAACACATCGCTATTGAAGCTCGATTTGGGATGACATGATGTCATTTCTCAACAAACTTGGCTCAAAGATTCCTACATCGGATATACCAAATTGTTGATCGAGAGCACTTGGAATACATTACGATATTCCCAAGAGGCTCAATGACCACGACAATCACGACATGTTGGTGAACCTATTCGACCATCGAATGAAGGAATCGTCTACAAAAAGCAGTAGCGGTGTTGCAGTTACACGCTGGCGAAGATGTCGAGCTCGAAGCATTACAGCGGTGTCTGGAAGCGGTAAGACAAGGCAAGGTTGGTCACCTCGATGAAAGATCTTACGGTACACCTACTGGGAGAACTAGAAGAGGAAGTCTTTGGAAGTGTTACAAGTTCGAGTCACAAAGGAAGTTTCCCAAGCGAAACCCTCAGAAAGCGGTTTGTTCCGTCTGAAGCTACTCCCATTCCTAAACCCGAACTGAGGCGAAACAACGACTTGAGGGCGTAAGTTACGAAGATACGAGATCTGAGATGAGGAGGTTCTCTTCTGCGAAGCGACAAAGGATGTGTCAGACACTCCAAAATCTGAAACCTCCAAGTCCTCAAGATGATAAGGGTAAAGGAAAGACTCGGTACTTGTACCTTATGATCTTGGCTTCGAGAAAGTGAAGGAGAACCACTTGGAGCGACTTCTGAGAAAGAAATTGCATCAACTTAGACATGAACACAAAGTGAAAAATTTGCTAATGAGCAAATGGGTGGACCGGAGGAACTAGTGGTCTTTGCTCCTCCGAACCATCTCGATGCGGTTAATCAACCCGATCGGGGCTGGTACCACCACCCTTTGCAACAAAACGACTGTGAAAGACACTATTGAGTTTGATAATCTAGGCGAGAAGGAGAAGAAGGATAGAGAGTCGACTATGGCGATTTTCTTACGGATAGTCCGACACACATACGGATGGAAGCGTCGAACCGTAGAAGGACCCGAGTCTCCTCGCATCTCCTCTTCATCCGATTCTTCTTCACATTCATCTCAACCACCATCAACGAAATCAACAAAATCCTCATCCAAATCCGTGAAGAAACCAAAATCTTGGGTTTCTCAAGCTCATGAACAGTTCAAAAAGGCATCAAGGAAGTCGAAGAAAAACGCTCTTAACAAGAAGTTGAATTTCTTTCTTGATCACATCTGACATATATATAGAGAGCGAAAAGAGGAACAAGGAAAGGAAGTTTGTGCGAGAATTCATGAAGAGTCATCGCCGTGAGCAACTAAGCGAAATGATTGAAGGTTACACAAACGGTACCTTCGTGACAACGTTCCTAGACTTACGGAGATGTTTACGGACAACTCTATCCAAACACATTGCACTGGCCAAGCAGGCGATGAAGTCAACACCGATGTATGTCGACATCAATCTGTTGATCCCACAATCTTCTCGACTGAATTAGTTGATCGGTGGTCGCGCTGTTGTCTAAGCGTTCATGATGCTTGCCTCTCATGAAAGCAAGCTGTTAGAAGCATTGCGGCATTCCAACAATTACGCATGCGAGAAGAAGGCGAGAGGCCTAAGCGTCATAGAGGCGATGATGATCGGGATCGGGATAAGGCAGCGAGGCTAAGCGTCAAAAGATGTCGGTGAATCCTCCTCGATGCCACCTCCTCCAAAACCAATTCTGCACAACAAAAGTCTTCTCCACCACGGTCTTCCAGCGATAAACCTCGGGACGATTCGAGTTACCACCCTTGACTCGAGCGGTGATCACTTTGAGTATACGGGTGGTGGCGATGAAGAGGTCCTTGAGCTAACAACAACCCTCCTCTCCCAAACAAGTGAAGAAACCGAATCATCATCAAGGCCTTCTAAAAGCAAGAAAAAGGCGACTCGACCGGATGTCGTATCATGGCTAGATGACGATACAACCGCGAGAATTTGAATGGTTCTCCACACTTGTTAACAACACTCCTACCACGAAGAAGGTCAAGAATTGGTGAGCGGTAGTACTTTGGAGCATGCAAAATCTTGCAAAACGATTCCGTGTGAAGAAGATGGCGAAATCCGAGTTGAGCGCATCAAGAATGGCGCATTCATACATTGAAAACAGCTCGGAAAGTGCAATCGAGGTTGAATATCACCTTGAAAACATTGCTCGAGCCATGTCTAACAACATGGATTGGCTCGACCGAAGCAAACATCGACTTCACTAAGCGGAACAACCCTCCATACTACCTTGTTGGACCAAACCTCTACCAACAATCGGCCAACGGATGAACCAAGGATTCCCTTGGATATTTTTCAACACGGACACGGAATTTCTTCTCCATGGTGGCGATGGTTCACGAAAATCGCTACATCATTGACTCTTCCATTCCAGTGACTTGTTACTCAAGCGCATAGCTATCGAGGCGTGCAACTCACTTGTTTTCGACAGCGTGCAAGCATCGACCAAGATGCATTGTATGGGATTCATCATTGGCACGAGAGCGAAGAATCTACTACGGTGCACTGGTTCAAAGTCTCAACATGAAGTGTATAGCTCAAAGGACATCGTGGCCATCAAACACATTGATCTCAAGTCTAAGTGGGACTACACATTCTTGAAGAATATCATAGTCAAGCGACAAGATGAGCAGGACTATAAATTCTCGGAGGTGACTTTGAGAACTTGTCCTCAACGACATCGAAGACTTGTACCTTGCCAAAATCTGGTCGTATCGACAATTCTCAGCGAAGTTCAGCGTGAGTTTATCAAGTCGGTTCTCATCTTCATTAGGCGCATTGTGATCAAAGAGCGTGTCGAAGATATCCGGATGGTTGTTGAATCATATCGAAGCGTGTAAACCTCACTCCACCACGGCTAGATCTTCGACATCAACCGGCTCACACAACTTACGCTCATCGACAAACCTTTCGGCATTGTTTGCAAGTGAACTTGACGCTTAATGGCGTGTAGTGAGCTCCACAAAGTCGGGATCATACCTTGAAAATGGTTAGGGATGGATTGGCGTCAGATTGAAGGATATCTGTTGAAGGTTGGAAATCTAGCTGGAACTCTCGGGACGGGAGGAATGTGAGGCGTATCATCACTATGATTGATGAGCGGTTGTTCGAAGGATCGATTCGAGCGCTTGGAGAGCTATGTTGGTGGTAGACCGGGATAAACATCACCGGCTTTCAGCATACATGCGCACTCACAGGAACATCCTTGCACTTCACGGTACCCCTTGAATTGTTTCCTTCATATGATTTTGGATGAATGTTTATATATGTGAATGGCTTGTGCACACATAACGATGTACAACCCGTAAGTGTCAAGAAAGGACCACGTAGTGCGCCTCGGTGCCACAATCCTTATAAAAGGGCGTAAGCTTCTTATTTTTGAGTAAAACCTATCAAACCTTTCATTTTCAAGGTTTTGCTCAAAAGACAAGTACTTCCCATAAGATTTTCAAAACCTCAACCGTTTATATCACTAATTGAGGGGAGTATTTGAATTAAAACTTTGTTCACAAATTGTTCACGATGGTCACTCTTCCCACAACACTCAAAATGGTCATATTTATTCTCAACCGTTCAAAAATAACATTTTTATATGCCATTTTGAGGGAGAAAATTGTGTGATAAGAAATATGTTGTCTTTGAATGCAAATGAATCAGTGTACCTCGGACTTAACCAGCGAATTGCGGTACTAAGCTGTTTGTAACTCGAAAAGACTTGTCTGGACGGGTAATAATTTCAAGCTAGTTCGCTAGTGATGTAAGCGTGTCTCGCAAAGGACTCGTCTTAGTAGAAGGTACCATTCGAGAAGCTCTTGATAGACATGAACTCGGCGGGTATGACAACCTTTCGAGGTTTGTCTACACCTTCAAGGTAGTTATTAGAGCTAGTTGTCACCTAAAAGCGACAATGTAACTCTTTAACTATTCAGCGTAACCGTGTCTCGCGGAGATTGTCTATCTTTAGTGGATCAATTCATAAAGTCGCGCTCTTTCCTCTTGTGCGTTTAACCATCAAAACTATTAAGCACATGTGGAGGAGTATTTATGCAAAACTTATCTCTCTTTGTGGTTCAAACATGTCTTTCATTTACAAACTCTTTGAGAGATATTTTAACTTCGATGGTTATAATGGCAAACATAGGTTAGTCATGGGTTATAAGGTGACTAAGGTTAGGAATAACCGTCCTATGATCCCTTGAGCCGGAGGATCTACCCAAGGACACTACCATTAGTTAGTGTTAGAAGTCCTTAGGAAAGATTGTAAAAGGAGAAAATGAGAATCGGAGAAAGAAGGAGTTGAAGAATCAAAAGAAATGTAAAGAAAGGGTGAAAAGAAATAGCCCTCAGTTATTCAACTTAGAGGCGGACAGGGTTCAATTCATATACTCTTGGTTGTCACTTAGTGACACCGGTATTGAAGATTAAAAGTCGTCATGGACCCGGTGGCGCATGCACTAAACCTTCTTAGCCACTCAAGTTTCTCTCAGCGAAGCTTGTTTCATTCTCACGGGAACCCTACATAAACTATTGGCTTTCTCTTGAGATCGTTGGTATTGAAGAAGGAGACCCTCTCCTAGTCTCCGCTCGGGAAAACCAAAGCGCCTTTGTTGAGTCTAGAGCCACGAGATTCATCAAAGATCTCTTAGGAACACTTGACATTTAATCACTTGTTGATCAACAATAAGGTCTTGATGATTGATGGTTCATATCGAGTCCTTCACGGATCTTAGCAATCATCGAGAACATTTATGAGAGGTTCACATCGTGATCCTCGGTGATTGAATGGAAACTCTGCCGGGGTCAACATCAACACCACGGCGGCGGTCGCTTCGGTAACTCCCGTGGATTACGGGTGTGTCTCAAGCGGTCTCTGATCGTGAGGTGATGCTTGGTGTACCTCGGTGACTCATCGAGCTGTAGATGTACTTGGTACATCGCGTTATCTCACTTGTGGGACTCCGGTTCGAGAGCGGCCTTTGTAAAATTAGAGTTGTGTTTTCACACTATCTTGTTAACACTCTCGAAGTTCAAACTTGTAAGTCTTGGAAACCGCTTATTTCTAACCGTTTGCAATGTTTTCTTCTTATGGAAGCTACGGGCGGAATGATCGTCTTGATTCTTCTCATGCTCACGCCAACATCATCACTAATGGAAGTTCTATTCAAAAGCAACACAACCGTCGAATGATTCTTCGTCTAACCAAAGAGTCTACAAAGTTAAAGACTTAAAGAACTTCATCGATATTGATTTCCAACGTCAAAAGCGTGTGAGCATGTTGAAGAATGGCGTGGAGACATTGGAGCGTGAAAGCGGACACGAAGCGGTGATGCGAGACAACAACATACTA
The DNA here is from genome assembly GCA_022545495.1 of Chrysanthemum lavandulifolium. Lineage (NCBI taxonomy): Eukaryota > Viridiplantae > Streptophyta > Magnoliopsida > Asterales > Asteraceae > Chrysanthemum > Chrysanthemum lavandulifolium. The sequence continues at coordinate 139,584,551 of CM040243.1, forward strand.
TCACTTTCACCACAAAGAACAAATGATCAAAGAACAAAGTTAAAGATGGCGTCGAAGCTTAACCGTTCAAAGATAACTATCTCTCTACCTTTGGGAGATTGTTTGAATCAAGGCAATTCCTCTCACAAGAAAGAAGAATGCGGAAGGCGTCACGACTACTATTACATCAACGCCTTCACCGTTTACATTCATATATACTTGAGGGAGATTGTTGGAATCACTCCTAAACGATATTTCAAGTATTTATATTTCATATGTAATAGGTAGCTTTGTTATAGCCTTTATGTTTGTTTAAGGTCAAGCTTATGTAGAAGGCCCATAAGCTTGATCCAAGCCCAATAAGGAATAGGGAAGGAGAGGAGTGTTGCCTAGCTCCTTGCCTATAAATACATGTAATAACCTTCATTTGAAGGTTGGTTGTTCAAGTTATTCTTTCACTCACCTCCTACGCGTAACCGGTTACAATATTGTGTGTGTGTGTGCTTGTTTACTTGTTCAATCGCCTTATCTCTTCTCTTATAAGCTTGTGTTGTAAAACTAGTGACCTAACATTAGCTTCTTTAATCAATTTTATAGAACTTATTAGCTTATTTTGTTGAGTCATCACATTATATATTGTCACTTGATCATATGTTCAGGATGTATATCTTGGACTACCAGGTGTTTATCTTCGTCCAATTAATATTGTTTATATGAATTGTATGTAAGAAAAGTTAGAAACTGGACAAAAAGTGTTTTCATGTCAACCCATTCTGACGAGACGTATATCAAAATATGACCCATGTCCACCTGAACACATGTTAACCTGTTACTTAATGTACTCATCTTGCCATCTATAATATCCAATATAGATACTCATAATGGCATAAATCTCAAAAATATCTGACCAAAAAAGTATTATATTATGTTATAGATATGCTCAAATACTCCAACTGCTCAAGTAACTTTACTATTTAAATTAATACTCGCCTAATAGCTTCTTTAATCAATTTTATAGAACTTATTAGCTTATTTTGTTGAGTCGTCACATTATATATTGTCACTTGATCATATGTTCAGGATGTATATCTTGGACTACCAGGTGTTTATCTTCGTCCAAATAATATTGTTTATAGTATCTTTAATCTAGGGATGAGCATTTCGAACCGAATCCCGAACCGAACCGGAACCGTGCCGGTGCCGTGCAAAGCAGTACCGATTCTTGAAATGATGCAGTGCGGGACTACGAAATAAGGTGAAAAAATCGGGACCACTAATTGATGCGGGACCGGTACCAAATCGGAAATTCACGAAAAAAGCGGGAAAACCCGATTTCCGGTGACGATGTCGGTACGAATCTGGTACCGGTATCCGAATCCGTTCGATGCGGTGCGGTACCGCGATTTATGCTCGGGAAAAATCGGTACCACTAATTGCATCGGATCGATGCGGGACGTGCCGTGCTCATCCTTACTTTAATCTATATTCTAATCATACATTTTATAACAAATGGGATTCGGGTGTAACACCAGTCATATTGGATTTTTGGAGTGGACTCATACACAGGGATACCGAACCTTCTTTGATCCATGCAGAATGCTCCATAGAAAACCAGCTTCACAGACACGTTGTTGAGGATCCTCATACTGCTTTAGTTGTCCTCAGGCATACACAACAACAAAGAGCCTAAAACGACCGGTGAGTTGAAGATAATGTGTTATCCATATTTATTCTTGCACATTCTGCACTCAAGGTTTTACATTAGGTTTGTATTTTTATTGCGAGTGCGGTTAGGGGACACGCCACCCAAATGCTTCTAAAAACACGAGGAACCGACATGCATATGAAACTCATAAAGGAGGTTCATAGAAATGCGCATGTGGTTTCGATTACTATGCCAAGTCATTGTCAAATTGTTTGTCACTTCGGCCGACATATTCTTGATCCTTTTATGCTCAGATAATTGCGGGCATGTACGATTGAGTGGGAGTTCCACAACTGACTGTGGAGCAACAACCACACCATCAACATTGCGCAAACGTAAGTGGCCTACTGCTATTTTATTCTAACTCCTGTACATATAGTTTAACCTGCTTCACTTAAATTGCATACTTAGTCATCAAATCAGAGAGTCATGGCAAGACACTACTTTTTTTAAGACCTATGTAAACTACAGACGCAAGATGTTTCACAAATCTTTGGATTTGTTTTTATTTCTCATAACGTTTATGGTTCAGCCTTTTCCAAAGTTTTACTTGACAGTGGTGAATCATGTTTTTTTTATAGATTTGTAATATAACTTCTAGACAGTTGAACTCCGATAAACATTAGCTGCACATATAGCCTGCCACATAAGTATGTTCTTAATTACCTTTCCACTAAACATGTTATCTCATTCATATTATAGGTGAATCGAAGTTGCACCACAAATGAGAGCAAATGTGGTGAGCCCAATAGGACCACAAATGGCGACTCCACATTTCTTACGAGACTTTCACTTTGAATTGTATGATAAGCAATTAGATTTAACCAATTTTAGTTAATTTTTTATTACTTTTAGACTTTTAGTAGACCCATTGAATTACATGTACTTATTTGGGTCATATGGTGTTATCTTACCACTAATAGTGGTGTTACTCTATCGAGTCCTTTCGGTTAGATGCTCATTGTCAATACAGGCTCATTCGGATAAGGAATTGGCATGATTATTTCTCATCAATTACGCTATAAAGCACGAGCAAGCGGTGAGGAAATGGTGTCCCAGAGGAGGATTTCACAATTTAGGTTTTCCGGCTACTAGGGAGTATAGTTATGGATGTATTCACATCCAATGAGTCCACATTTTGTATAGCTTCATGTACCTGAGCTCCAGGAAAGTGATATATTTTCAAGGATGTTTTAAACGTGTTTTGTGATCTAAATTTGACCGTATGTGTGTTTTTCGTAGTTTTTATATTACTCAAATGTGGCAATTTCTACCCATATACTTCAAATAGTCAACTGGGGTTAAGTTTTATTTCTGACATGTCAAAGTAGTAATTTAGAGAATAAAAATCTTCAAGGAAACAATCAAATTGGTTGAATGGGTTAAACGCGTCAAAAACCGCCCATTCTGTTTATTAATGCATAAACCTCATAAACCATAGTAAAGACCATGGAGGTTGTTATCTCTTTTTAAGAGATTGATACCTTTTTATCTAGCGGATCCACCCGGTCAGTTGTTCGAGTCTCTAGAGATTGGCATTCATTTAGTATGTTTTGTACACTATTGTCATGAAGTATAATTCGTGTGCGTTACTTTTTTAATCTTTAATCACCTGTCAGCATCAAAATGGAAAAAAAGACTTCATTTTTACAATACTTTTTTGTTCATATATTTTTTGTGCAGGACCAATCTTTTAAAAGTTGCCCGAAAGATGATCAAAGTGTTGAATTCTCATGAAGCTCACGCAATCAAAATATACAAAGTCATGGTTACATTATATAACTATAAACTGATATAATATTGGATTTTATTTAATATTTTAAGTTGATGTTGATAAAAACTAGATGGGATTCCATCATAGGCATGTAGGCCACATGTAGAGGACGCTCCAATATTTTATCCGATTGCAGAGATAACAAGCTTACATATTTATATCATAATTTCATTTTTTATTAGGAAGTTAAAATAACCGGTTTTATATTTCTTTAAGAGTTTGAAGATACACTTGGTTATCTATCAAAATCGACCAATGGCGTAATCGTATGGTAATTAACAAAAGTCAAGGACAAACATTAACACAAGTAGGATTGTTTCTACAACGGCGGTTTTCTCACGGGCAATCAGATGCGTAGCCGTATCAAGGGTGAAAAGCGAAAAGGATTAAAGATTTTATGTTGTGATGAAGGCGGAAATACACAAAATCAACAACAAATGTTGTCTACAAAGAAGCTTTGTTTAGAATTTAAATTAACTGTTATATCACTTTAAAACATTTTCATTATCTACAACTTTACAAACATACAAAAAATTCATAATGTTGTAATAATTATATATGTTGTGTTATTAACCATCCACGCAAACCATACAATTATTTATAATTCTTAACAAAAAAATGTTTTATAATATTGTTTGACAATTCTAAAAAATGTATTTCAGTTAACAAAAAACAAAAAACAAATAATTATAAGTCATACCGCCCATTGGGGGGCAACAGTATATATATATATATATATATATATATATATATATATATATATATATATATATATATATATATATATATATATATAACTAGTTATATTACGACCTAAAAAGTATAAAATAAACGTTTTACAAATAATTATAATTTCTAAGCGATAATTTTACGAACATCGATAATTAAAGAAACCATTTCGAATATATATATATAAATACGGTTTTCTAAGATGTAAATAACTTAAATAATATGTGAAATATTTTGTTTTTGAACTTTAAGCATTTTCACGCAAGTAGAAACGATACAAGTAACTCACAACTAAACCATTTTTCAAACTTTACCTATTAAGGTCGTAAACGGAACATATCGTCCGAAACTTGCCATATGATATTTAGGTTTTGTGTTGAAGCCTTTTCCACTACATACTTGATATTATCATACCATACCTACTGTATCACCAAGGTGAGTTCATAATCGTCTGGAGAATGGAAGGCACGGAGCGCGTAAGGCTATAAAATGTTTTGTTTGTAAAATGGTTATAGTTTATATCACAATTAGACCCGTTTATCTATAACTATAGCTCTGATACCAATCTATTAGTTCGAGATTACACCCAGTCCATTAAATCACATAGTTTGTACCACGTACATGAAATCATCTCATTTTTGGTACATTAACCCTGGTAGAGGGCCACCAAATGTGTTTTTCTTTGTATGGGTTACGTTGTTATACACCAAAATCGTTAAAAAATAGTTATTGTGTAAGCTACGATGTATTACACCCCAAATGTTGAAAATTGTTTGTTATTGCACTATCCTTATGAAAACCAAAATGTAAATCTCGTGTTAATAGAAATTGGAATAATTGTTGCTATCATAGCCTAGTAGGTAATCTGCTGTTATATCCAGTGTTCTCAAATGTTTGTTGCATTTGTTTGCTCTAACTGAGTCAACTTAATGGTTACATTAATCCCAATAGATTTAACCATAGTATTCGTGCTTACTACGCATAGTGCTTAATGGTCCATGATCTAGAAACTCTAAGTATGGCAATATTGTTACTTAGTATAAATATACATTCAGTTCAGATAAACATATAGTTGGCAAATAATCGTGATTGTTATTAAGAGCATGTATCTCCCCCAAAGAGTTTACAAAATAGTTAAACGATAGAAAATGGGGCCATGAAACTCACCGTGAGTTTGAGAATGTTTAGTATTAAACGGATATGATGGATAAGCCGAGAAAACTCTACGCGCAACCTAGAGTATGATAAAATGTTTATGTTTTAAATTAATATTAACGTGAAATTTTCGAGTTATTACATAGTCGCATTCAAATAAATATAAATAACAAATTAACAAAAAATATTTATTCAGTGTTATGATCACATTAATCAGTTTCACATAGATATGTTTAGTAAGGGTGCGTTTGGTATGCTGCCATGAATGACAATAGGTATGAGTTTGATAGTAGTGGTGGGTCCCTCACCTATGAAAGATTCATACCTAGCTCACTCAGTGTATATGGAGTATGGATTATATCTATCATTCATTACCATGGTGGTGGGGCCCTTTATCTTAAATAAACACCTTTAATCACTTTTATAGTTATAGTTTCATTCCCATAGTGGGATACCAAACGCACCCTAAATAATTACATTATGAGCAAAATAAGTCGTGTAGTGCAATAATATAATCATTACATGTACAATTAATTGGATATTTAGACAAAAGTTTTCATGTGTATTGTACATTGTTCAGTTCAGTTAATCGCGAATATTTAAAAATAATAATTGATGCCAAACATGATAAGCGGGATTTTTTGGTTTCGGTTTTTTTCAATTGTAGGTTTTTTTTTTCGAATTAATCATATTCGCTCGATTTCTCGATTTCTTTAGTTTTTGAACACCCTAGTAGAATGTTATGTATCGACTTGGTCTAACTTTACACTTGGATGACCTTAAACAACTTACATTAAGAGTTAGGATTATGAAAAGAATAAAAATGAGAGTAAAATGTAAAATATATTTATGTGGTTTGATAAATTTCACAATTTACATTCTTGTCAAAAAATTTAAGACATCTACATCATTTCGTTAATAAAAGATAGAAAATATACATCTTTAAAGACGAACGATGCAAAAACATTTCCGTTATCACTAACGTGGGTCTAATATGAAAGGTATTTTTGTCTTTTTAGTTATAACAAGGATGTATTTTGTTGTTTACTTTAATTATTTTTTTTTTAGTTTTTATTATTATTAGGGTTAGTATTAATGTTATTTTATTTTAGTTATTATTTTTATTAATATTATTATTATTCTTACAATTTTAAAAAAAATCTAAATGGGTTCGTCGTCGTCGTTTTTTATAATTATTATTATTTAAATTATGATTAGTATTTATTAAAGCTCACTTCCCATTCTTTTTAACATAAACATCTTCATCTTTTTTAAATCAAAAACACGTACAAATCTCTTTTTAACAAAATCATCTTTATCCCACCCAAAATCATATATGTTGATGAGTTGAATGGGATAATGATGATGTTTTTAAAAGGGGTTTTGCATGTATTTTTGGTTTGAAGAAGATAAAAAATGAAGGCATAAGTTGAAAAAGATAGGAAGTGAGTGTTTAATAATAATACTAATATAATAATTAATAATAAAAATTTTAAAATAATAATATTAATAAATAATAAAATATAAATAAAGAATTATATATAAAAAGTAATAAAAAACATCTAAATATAATAATGATATTACTAAAAATAAAATAAAATGATAATAACCATAAAACTAATAATAATAAAAATAAATTAAAGAAATAACAATAAGAGTAAACTGCAAAATACATCTATGTTACAAGCTAAAAAACAAAAATACCCCTCATGTTAGACCCACATTAGATAATAGAAAAACGTTTATGTCGTTCGTCCATGGGATGTATATTCTTAACGTTTATTGACGGATGGTGTAGATTCACCAACTTTTCCGGCGGGGATGTAAGCGTGAAATTTGGCAAACCACATAAATTTATTTTGAGTTCACTCTAAGGCGTCGGGTGTGGTAACGCTAGAACGACACCATTTACCGTGAGCAGGCCAACCCTCCCCACCCTTTCCCGCATCAGCGCCATTCACGGCGTGTGTAAGGCGGCACAATGCAAATTGCATTTTTCAAAAAAAAAAAAAAAAAAAAGAAAAGTTCAACGGTTATAAATGACCACCTTTTCAAATTCTTTATTAAACTAAAACACAACCATTTTTCAAACACTATATAAAACCCCTATATACAACCATTTTTACATATAATTACTTTCATTTCTTTACACGAACTAATATTTACTTCCATTTTCATTTTCAAAAAAATGTCTCAACAAACTAACGATCTGTTTTTCAACAATCTTTTCGGTATGTCGCAACAATCATCCTATTCAAACCTTCCTACACCTTCGTCCGGACACTCAATATCTTCCTCACAACATCCTAGTTTTCCACCGTTAGGTGGCCAATACTTTATGCCGTCATACACCTCGAACAACTATTTCGTCAACAACAACTATTTCAACAACAACAAATACTTAACCAACAATTTCAAAATCTTCAACAAAATCCACCACAATTCCAACCATCAAAACAAACACAATTGATGCCACCACCGCAGAAAACCCGCGAAGAAAGGACACGAAGAAAAGGAAAAAGAGCCGCAAATGTACCACATCGACATACCCGACAAAATCGATGAACCGACACGACCTCAAAGTCGTTGGACGCCGAAGGAGGAAACGTTATTAGCCGAGTGTTAATTTGGCGTTTCTGGGGATAACATACTCGGAAATGACCAAAAGGACGAATCATTTTGGTACAAGGTTCTTCACGAGTTCAACGAAACTTCCCACCACAAACGTAGCAAGGATATGTTGATGGGGAAGTGGGCAATGTTGAATGCTAATTGCCAAAAGTTCAACGCGATCTTCAAACGTTTAAAACGTTTGAGTAGAAGTGGGGAAAACAAGGTTGATCGTATGACCCGTGTTAGGCAAGCATCTGAGGAGTTAATAAATGGGAAAAGCGTTTTTACAAGACGGGGCGTGGAAAATATTGAGACAACACGTTAAGTGGGATTTTGTCGACCGCGCTCATCCAGTTGATCTCACCGGACATGCCGAACTATTCGACGATGATGCGAGACCACGTCCCCCGACAAACTGCGTCCCTCGAAAAAAACAAATCGGAAACTATGTCAAGCATCGGGGGAAGTAACCCGTCGGATTTTGGGGATACTTTACAAAATGAGTTTAGACACAAACGGGAAGTCGCTTCATCAGCGTACAAGGTGGCGAAGGATAAAGACAAGACAATAATGCGGTTGGAAGAAATGAGGTTTACGGGCAACTACTTACGAAGGATGTCGGATGAGGATGCCTACATGATCAACATGTTAAAAGAAGAAATCCACGAAAATATAGAATGAGCGCAATTAGTCGTCTTCATCAATTTTTTTCGTATTTTTTACTTTTGTATTTTTTTTTATTTTTTATTTTTATAATTTCGTACTATAATTTGTATTTTATTTGAATGAATGAAAACTTTGTTGGTTTGAAAAATAGAAAAGAATATAAAACAAAAGGTTCTAAAAAGATTAAATGGCTTGAGTTATCACTGAAATGATATTTTGATGTGTGAATGTGAAAAGTAAAATGTTGAGATGACGATAAAATGGCGAAACGGCTCAAGCCACTCTACCCTTGCTCTAACATGATTTTAGAACAAGATATATAAATTCATAACGTGTCCACATACTATAAAATCATTTAGATCTATTTTCTAAGATTTCTACGCTCCTTATCTTCATACATATGCATGCATAGTATATTAGTATTTCATATTCGTAATTAGGAGTGTTGATCGGTTTGGTTATCGGTTTGATCGGTTTGTTCGGTTCGGTTAATTCGGTTAAAAAATTTTTTAGGTCAACCCGAGAACCAAACCGAACCAAATTCAAATTCGGTTTTCGGTTTGGTTCAGTTGAATTTTAATTCGATTCGGTTCTTGGGTTGACCCGAATTACCCGAATTACTCGAATTTCACTATTTTTCAAGAAAAAAATTAATAATTACATAAATATTTAGCAAAAATATATATTTCAAGCATAAAAAGTATTTTATTATATTATGATAAACTTTTAATAGTATTTATTTATATATAAATATACATAAAAATATATATAAATATATAAAAAATATATATATTTATATGAATTCGGTTTCGGTCAAAATTATCAAACCCATAACCAACCTGATAACCGAATTAGTAGTTTGGTTCGGTTTGGTTATTAGTTCGGTTCGATTATTTTTGATTCGGTTTGGTTTCGATTTTCGGTTTATTTGGTCTTTTCGGTTTTTTCGCTCACTCCTATTCGTAATTACAAAAAATAGCGGGTCGTAGTCGCTAGTCACAAAAATCTCAAAATTGTGTGAACAAAAGAAAAGAAAGAGAAATGGATATATTTTCTGGAGTTAGCCGTTAGGCCTTCCCCAAGACCCCAACTATATGTGAATAACGGGCCAGGCTTTTATATTAATCCAAATACAATGTTGAAGAGAAGGATTAGTCTAAGTCTAGCAAATTGTTTAAGGGCAGGCTTTAGAATATGCTAGCTAGTCAAAGTGAGTTGAAGAATAAGATGAATTGGTCATTGATCAATTATATTCCAAGAAAATATTTGAAACGTGAAGTTTAACATGACCTAAAAAGTTATGTGGCATTGCTGCTCTGCGATTAAAATCTGGTATAATAATTTTAAAGATTATCTTTATTAAGAATGGCGATTCTGCGTAGAACTAAAAATAACTCTTTTAGGCATTAAAGTTGGCGTTTTGTTTTCTTTAAGTATTATGACCATATTATGACCATTTTACCCTTGAAAAATATTTCAAAAAAAATCGAAAAAAAAATTCAAATTTAAAAAGAAAGTTTTCGAAAAAAAATTCAAAAAATATTTTGGAAAAAATTTCCGAAAAAAGTATTTTGAAAAAAATTTAGAAAGGGTAAAATGGTCATAATATGGTCATAATCTTAAAGAAAGACAAAAACGTCAACTTTAATGTCTAAATGAGTTATTTTTTTATTCGCAGAATCGCTTATTCTTAACAATATAGTCTTTAAAAGGTTATTATGCAATATAATGGAGTAGAGGACGACTGGACGAGTGATATATTACTTGGTTTTTAGATCCCGGTGAAAGTTGTTTATGATGTAATTGGCGTTTTCAATTTGTATCGTTTAGGTGGTGGGTTGTACGTTGCACTTCAAGTCATTTCGGACGGCGAGTGTCATGTTAGCTGTGGTGTTTTCAACTTTCAAGGGTATAGTATTGGCCTATTGAGTGTTCATTTTTGGAATGTCATTGTTCTAGCTCAATGTGTGTTCCTTCAGTATATAACTCTTGGTAATTTCTAAGTACTCAGCAATCTTTCTTAAACATTTTATCTAGCTCTTAAAAAATGTGTTATTCAACTGCAACAAATCAAATCATGCACATAGACGACACTTTCAAGTCGTTCGTTTAACATATGATAAACACAAAGGGCAATTGGCCGGAGTCGTGCGTATCATAGTACTAAATGTGCATGCTAGTTATTTTTCATTCAAGTGTACACGATGTTGATCATTATAAAACCTATGACATAAGTAAGACGACAGAACAGAAACTTTATATAACACGTAAACACCAATGTAAAACGAAATTAAAAGAAGTGCATAACAACATTCATTCATTGATCATGGAGTCACTACAAGATATAATGCAACTTTTGTGACTGATAATTTTCTTACTTCTAGAACATTAAAAGTGAAACTAGTCTTATGCTTAGGGATTAGGAGGTGGAAACTGATAATTATAGTATGGTGGGGGTGGTGGCTGCTGATAGTAATACGGTTTTGGTGGTGGTGGTGGCGATTGTTGTGAAGTTGGTCCTGGAGGAGGTTGTTGGCCACAATCTGGTGGTGATGAGGTTGGGGTTGGTGGAGTTCCCCAAGAAAAAGGAGGTGGTGGTGGTGGAGTTTGATCCTGAGATGGTGGTGAATGTGGGCTTGTTGGTGGATTCCTTCTAGTTGGTGTTGGTGGTGAATGTGGGCTTGATGGTGGTGTGAAGGATGATGGTGGTGGTGAGATAGTAGGTGTTGGTGGTGGACATTTGATAGGAGGTGGTGAATGTGGGCTTGATAGTGGTGGTGAGATAGTAGGTGTTGGTGGTGGACATTTGATAGGAGGTGGTGAATGTGGGCTTGATGGTGGTGGTGAGATAGTAGGTGTTGGTGGTGGACATTTGATAGGAGGTGGTGAATGTGGGCTTGATGGTGGTGTGAAGGATGGAGGTGGTGGTGAGATAGTAGGTGCTGGTGATGGACATTTGATAGGAGGTGGTGAATGTGGGCTTGATGGTGGTGTGAAGGATGGAGGTGGTGGTGAGAGAGTAGGTGTTGGTGGTGGACTTTTGATAGGAGGTGGTGAATGTGGGCTTGATGGTGGTGGTGAGATAGTAGGCGTTGGTGGTGGACTTTTGATAGGAGGTGGTGAATGTGGGCTTGATGGTGGTGTGAAGGATGGAGGTGGTGGTGAGATAGTAGGTGTTGGTGGTGGACATTTGATAGGAGGTGGTGAATGTGGGCTTGATGGTGGTGTGAAGGATGGAGGTGGTGGTGAGATAGTAGGTGTTGGTGGTGGACTTTTGATAGGAGGTGGTGAATGTGGGCTTGATGGTGGTGTGAAGGATGGAGGTGGTGGTGTGAAGGATGATGGTGGTGGTGAGATAGTAGGTGTTGGTGGTGAATGTGGGCTTGGTGGAGTGTATCCAGAAATGGTGGTGGATGTCCCGTAGTTGGTGGTGGTGGTGAATGTGGGCTTGTTGGTGGATTCCTTCTAGTTGGTGTTCGTGGTGAATGTGGGCTTGATGGTGGTGGTGAGATAGTAGGTGTTGGTGGTGGACATTTGATAGGAGGTGGTGAATGTGGGCTTGTTGGTGGATACCTTCTAGTTGGTGGTGTGAAGGATGGAGGTGGTGAATGTGGGCTTATTGGTGGAGATTGTCCATGGTATGGAGGTCGTGAATGGCGTGGGCTTCTTGGTGGACTTTGCTCATGAGAAGGAGGTGGATAGTGGGACCTTGGAGTGGGTGAGCAATCATGAAAAGGTGGTGGGGGTGGATGCCCTTGTGGTGGTGGATAATGTGGCAAAGGGGTGGTTGGTTGCCATGAGAAGGTGGTGGTTGATGGCTTTGAGAAGGTGGTGGCGGTGGTGGTTTATGGTCTTCAAAGGTGGTGGTGGTGGCTGATGGCCTTGGGATGGTGGTACTGGACTACAATGACATATTGGTGGTTGAGGGGTTTGAGATGGTGGTGGATAGCCATATTGATCTGCCCGTGCTCGAAACCAGGGAGGAGCAGAAACTCCTATGGCTATGATGATGAAGAGCAAGAGTTGATGTTGAAGCTCCATTCTTGATACGTTAGAAAAGCTTCTTGCATGCAAGGATTTATATAGAAATATATGCACGTGATATGCACATGCACGGTTTGGTATAATTTGAAATGATAATTTATTAATTTCGCGTATAGGACTTTTACAAGGTTTTCAACTTCATGTAATTGAACGTTGCTACTTATTCATAATGTTCAATTATTTTACTTTGATTTACAGCAATAAATAAACTTTTCTATCTTAACTCATATCTTATGGTTACCAAATGGTTTGTACCATATAATATATGGGAAAATCAAATGGTTGTAGGTTCAAAACATGTTTATGATATATAAGATAGATTTGTTGTGTACATATTGTACAAATAGTTTATTACATACTAATCTTACAGTATGCAAACATGTGTAAATGGCTCGATGGTATTGCAATTCCTTTGCAAGTTTTGTTAAAATAAGATCACTTGCATATAAGAAGAAACTCCCTTACAAACTATGATACTTGACCTATCATATAAATTACACTAATATTTAATGAGTAAATATATTCTCCTAATCAGCTTAAAAGAATATTGATGTATCTTCATCTGCAAATCATGTCTGCAGAAGAAAAGATATGTCTAAAGTCTTCCTCTGCAAATAAGAAAACCTCTGCAAATAAGAAAATCTTTTTGTGTTTGTGCTTTTGAAAGAAAAGAATGAAAGAGAAAAGATAGGTTTTGTGTTATATAAGTAAGAAGAAGTAAAAGTTTATGTCTAATTTTCAAAATAGTGAGAATTGAAAAGAAACATTTACGTCTGCAAAAAAACAAACAAATACCTTTGCGCGTTCACAGACAAAAAAAGTAAAAAGAAGGAAAAAGTGGTACTTTTAAGGGTGTGTTTGTTAAAAATAGCAATGAGGAGTGGCGTACTACTAAAACTCAAATGCTCATTGTTCACCGCTCACTCCCAAAAAGCTCCGCACCGCTTCGCGCCAAACACACCCAAAAGATGGTTTCACCAGTGCTCAGAAATTGGTTCTTTCTATAATCATGTCAATAGTCCTATACGATTGTTATTGGTCACAACAACTAACAATCTAAATAATTTAAATGCAACTTTGTCATAGCTACATCAAAAGAATCTCATAAATTCATAAATCACTAAAAATCCTACTGGATTTATGAATTCTAATGATTCCCATGAGCAAATACCTCTAAATAACGCGCTATACAAACTTTATTATGGCCCTATAAAGTATAAAACTATAAATGCAAGTACACTTACAGTTATAAATTGACCAAGGTAGTTTTTTCCTTGCCTATAAAAGAATTGATAATAAAGAGGGTAGTTGGGTGCTTTGGCAGAGCATCATTTACAAGCTTTCTGAAATGCTATTACAGTAACATTTACCACCTCATTATCACATACACATCAAATATTAGCACTGTTCTTAAAACCATTCTGCAAAATCAAACACCCCATCTTCAGTAAAATATTTATGAAACCATCTTTTTATCTAACCAACCAGTCAAAAGAGTCAAAACAGTCAAGTGCCAGAACCAGAAACACGGATGTGGAATTAACACACATACTGGAGATTAGAATTTAGAACATCACATAACAAGTGCCACACAATCTTAGTCAATCATAACGTAAGAAAAAGATGGTCAATTTTGAGATCAGATACACTACAGCGTCAATGCGATTTACAAAACCAAATGTATTTACAGTGTCATCATAAATCGCACGCCAATAGATTAGAATCAAGATTTTTTAAACAACAATAATAAAATAAAAATAAAAAACTAGCAGGCCATCATCACCAACGTCCAAGGCATCCTTCAATACTTAAAACATCAATAGAAGATACTAATGTCCTATCTTCATGGATGTTTCATGCCTTTGTCATAGCCATTTAACTCTTCAACTTTCTATAATAGAGAATTCAGAATCAGTCAAAAACAACCAAAAAAAATTATTAAAAAAATAATACAAAAATATCCAACTCTGATTAACTAAGCAAGTGCATTTTTAAAATATACAAGCATGCAATGTTTTGAAAACCAGGTCTGTCATCCTGGTCAAGTCACCGGGTCACTGGTTCAACAGCTGAGTCAGCCCGGTTTTTGTTAACAGCAAGCAATTTTGAGATGGATTGCTAATCCAAACTGCTTATCTGCCCTATTTGAGTGAAGTAAGATATTTTGAATAAGCAGCTTGGAGTTGGTTGTTCCAAAAGGCTCATTTCAAAAAGCAGTAACCAAGCAATCGCAAACAGACTAGTGGTCCATTACACAGAAATTTGGACTAGTTGTTCGTGTTGTCAAATTATCAATCAATAGCCAATTATTGTTCTTTTCCCATTAATGAAATAGAATATCTACACAATGACCAAGTTTTATTTATCTTAATACAATAACAAATATCTTTTAAAAAAAATACAGAACTTCACTTAATTTACTTCTCTGTTGACAGAAAATAGCTAAACATATATCTTTGTTATCATAATCTTGCTTGAGGGTTTAATGAGCTATTACTATATGAACTTGTACTATTTGTATGCAGAAAATTTGTTAACTTCTATTCAGTGATGTGTTAGCTATAAACTAGACATAAATATCATACCGCCCTATATATAAGACTGAACAAGTTATATAAAAATCATTCCATTCCTAGAGATCAACCAAAAATGATACGAGGTGATCAATTACATCCCCTTACAAATTAATTTACCCCAACCAACACATAGCAAGGGAAAAACTGCAATACAGCAGTCACACAAATACACACATTTTATGGTGGTTACATTGACACCTTCAAACCTCACCGTTCATCAGTTATATTCTGTGCCAGGGTAAAAAATATTGATACTGACCTTAAAATTGTAGGTCACCAATCGAGCACTAATCATGTCTTGGTGGTGTCATAGAAATCTAGGTTTTCTGTCAGCTGGTTTCAAAATTTGAAAAGAGCACATTAAGCTTTCATCAACGCTCATCATCGTACCAGCATTATCAAATTCACCACAATAATTAGGGGCAGAGAAGATAGTAACAAGCTGTCTATCAGCAAAGAATTCATATCCATCTTCTACAACCTACACAACCAAACATTTATATTACCTTACAGAAACATAATCAGATCCCTTCGAGTGGCAATATCAGCCCATTTATTCATGTATAGGTCAATGTGGGTCATGATTTATCTCTAATGAGTCTAACGTGTAAAAAACTAAAAAAAAAATAATAATAATAGCTTAAAAGAAAACAGGTCAAACAGGTAGAAAGTCACCCAAGATTTGACATAATTATTTACATAAAAAGAGATTTAGACAAAAGTGTTCCAGGTAAACTTAAGCCACCCTGATTCAACCTGTGAATGAAATACCCATTTTGAACAGTTACTCGACACTCCATTTTTAACATCATTCGAACTATAAAAAATCAACTAACCTGATGGGCACGACAAACAAGATCCATATCATGTTGCATTAAGAACTCAGCCACCTTATCAGCCCCAAAAGTGTAAGAGACTCCCCTATCATTCATCCCCCAGCCCTTCACCTCGCGACTAGGATCTGACCAAAGTAAATCACAAAGCAAACCAGAATCTGGAACATCGGTTGGACGGGGCAAGTTCCTTATCTGATCTAAGTTAGTAAGATCAGGAGAAAGACCCCCATGCATGCATAGTATCTTGTCATCTATAAGAGCAGCCACAGGAAGACAATTGAAACATTCAGTAAAAGTTTTCCAAAGACGAACATTGAAACGGCGTTTACATTCATCATAAAATCCATATATCCGGTTGATAGATGCACATTCATGGTTTCCTCTTAGAAGGAAGAAGTTTTCAGGGTATTTGATTTTGTAGGCGAGTAAAAGGCATATGGTTTCCAGACTCTGCTTGCCACGGTCCACATAATCACCTAAGAATAAATAATTTGACTCTGGAGGAAATCCCCCGTATTCAAATAGCCTTAAGAGATCTCCATATTGCCCATGAATGTCACCTGCAATTCAAAACAGATACGTGTCATACTACTCAGCTTCACAACTGCGTCCAACGTGCCTAGCAGGATATACAGAATATCAACTAAACACAACCAGCAACTGGAGGTAAAACATTTAGTAGTTCAAAAGTCAAATCACATGAGTAACCAAGAAGAAACCATTATAAATTATATATAACTAATAGAGCTAATATGTACTAAGCTGACCAAGTACTGTTATAGCTATTAAGCACGTTTCAATATACAGTTGTCTTTCTACCCCAAATGTCCTCCTAAACAGCTACATATTAGTCTGCTAGGAATCACTGAACCAGGGTATGATTTCCACCTAACTTCAATCTCCACCTTCAACTGAGACGAAAGAAAATACTCCCTTCATTTTTAGATGTGTCTTTTCTTCCAAAGATCAAGATTTATGAGCTGAGGTGCACTTTTGTATTACATAACTTCTATTTCAATATTTTCTGATCAATGTAAAGAAGCATATAGACTATAATACCGGACTGTTGTGGCCACATAAGAATCATTATTATTGATTATAAGTGCTATAAGAGTGAAAAACCTTCGCTAACAAACACTGCCTAATTGCCCACAGCGGAACAAGTTGTCACTACTGATGTGTTCAAAGGTCTATACATTGTAGATCATATTACTTTAATTCTTCATTAAATGTCAACCCAATATGCAGCTACTTGATTAAAACCCATGTATACAAAGGAGTGTATGGATTTCCATGATGTCAGTTGCCAATAAAGTAGGATGATGACACTATCAAATTAAGAAAATATAAATAAACTGCTAACATGAGAGTCATACACTAATGGTAACATGGTAAACACATCCATATGACAATATTTATCCGCATCACTAACAAACTTACGATATACAATGTTGATGTTAAACACCTACCCAAGTATAAAATCCTATCGTGTCGATGTGCCAGAAACAGTCACTCTGTGTACTACAAAACACACACACACACACACAAAGGAATGGGAACAGAATGAAGCCTGTCTATTTTACATGCTTATACTAAAAATACAAGACAATATCAAGTTGATAACATTTAGAAACTGAAGAGATCTACTACATCCCTAAGAATTAAATTTAAACTGTCTTATGGCAATATGCTGTATCTCTCAAATTCAGCAAATTGTCACCAGATATGGTGATATTGCATTAGTGGATCTAAAATTCTAAAGTACTAAAACAAACACATTTGCTGAAGGATCTAAACTACTAAAACGAAGACGAGTAGTAAGGTATATACAGCTAATCCATGCCTATAAAAAATGATTATTTCATTTTGAAATTAATTATTTCACATTCATCATTCTCATTTTTGAAATACCACCTTCTTTTGTAAGATTTATGGTGGGTAGAACCTTAAAACTACTAGAAGGCACTTTCAATAATCCAACCTAAAATAGTCATCCACAATATGAAATGCTATAAGCCTATACATATAATTTAGCCACAGGATGAATGGCTAGAGGTAAAAAGAAGTTAAGAATTCATCAGCATACATTAATCATCTTCATCAGGTTTCAACACAAACCCCTCAATCCACATCTACTATCAGCTTCTATTAAGAAAATATGTGATTCAAATCGAATCCTCAATAATAGAAAACTTCTATGGTATCTGAACTACTACAAATAGTTACAAGCGACAGCACAAAGTTGAGATTTCAACCGCTAATCCAAGTTCCGTTAGCCAATCAAGTCTTATTTACAATAGCATGATCAATTCAATCAGCTTGTTGAGCAAATAAGGAGCAAAAGAAATCTTTATAATGGAAGATGCGTAAATTTTAAAGCAATACATAGATAATTTAATGAAACTCATTCATGTATGCAAAGAGGCGTCAACCCGCATCTCCAACAAGCATCTAACTTCCTTTGATATCATATACCAGAACCCAACAATGGGAGTCTAGTTTATCATAGGAGTATTGGATAATTGATTTCTACAGCCATACCAACAGCAGCTTGTCTCATCATGACCTTCTATTTTTATTTTCACTTATTTTTTGGAGCTGCTAATCAAGGTCTTCTATTGAATTCTTAAAACACCAAGAGTGACTATTCCTTCAACGTGTTCTAACAAGATAAGATTTCCTCAAAACAAATTATGATATTCAACAATACCTGTTAAGCACCCACCTAATTACCAAATATGTTGTCAATATGTCAGAAATGTGGTCACTCTATGTGTTTTTAGCAAACACAGGAGGAGCAATGGGAACGTAAATCTGTCTAACACGCCTCTGCTAAAACTCCAAATCGATGTCAAGTTGACACATAACAGAACTAAAAGATTTTACATTTACCCTCATAACTTATATTAATCTGTCTTAGGGCAATAACCTCGGAGGACTTAATTCACAGCTTCTATCTCATAAACTCAGCTAACACGCACTTGCCACAGAAATATCAGACAATAAATCTTTAATCTGAATTTGTTATAACATATGTAAACGGCTTGCTAACACGATAAAATAAATTGCAGATGAAAAATCACATGCCACAAAAAATTATTGAGAAGGGCATATACAGCCAATGTTTGCTTGCTAATCATGTTAAGCCATTTCTGTCATACGATACATAAACTTCACATTCATCATTTCCATTCTCAAATTACAACTTTCTACAGCTTTGTGCATGAATTATGGTGACTAGAATCTTAAACTATGGGCATCTAAATAGTTCGACATACAATAGTCCACTACAATATAAAAAAACTAAAAATATAGCTTACCGTTTTAAGCCAATATCTAATATCAACGTATACAGTGAACGGTCATTCTTGCTTCTGCTTTAAAACATGTGCTTCAAGTTGACTCCTCAATAAATAAATAAAAACTTATATGATATATCCATAAATAGTTGTCAACGAGAGCACAAATGTCAACTACACTAATGGTAATCCAAATTACATATACTTATTCATGTCCTACAGAACACGTCCATAAAAGTTTGGTAGCAAAAAACCTAACATAACAAAAGCCGAAAAAAACTGAATCTCCTAAACACGATATATAAGAAAAACCTCAATACCAACAAACTCTTTTAATTCAACACAACATAAAACCTATAGAATGTAAAAATTAGCAAATTTGAAAACTTAACTTCATACTTGTATTCAAAATAGCAATTGCAATGCAACATGCCAGATAATCTATAATCAATCCCAAGTATATCCTAAAATGTGAATCAATCCCAACCCATAAACTTGTTTTTCTTTATATAAGAATCACACAATTTATGCAATAAGCAACCCGTGGATTAGTCAGCCAAAAGGTCAGAAACCATGGGTATTCTAAAAATCGCGAAAAACCAGATAAACGAACCTAACAAACAATCCATAAACTTTTCTACAAAAAATTTTATCAATATATAACAAACAAACAAGAAAACCAAAAAAAGGTGTGATTTTTATACCGCAGATCTTGATAGGGGCTTCGAGTTCGAGAAGATTAGGCTGCTGGAGGAAAATCTCACGAGAACAAGTACAAAGCAAACGGATCTCAGCTTCGGAAAGCTGCACCTGTCTTGCTGTCCTGGCTTGACGAAACTCCAACAACCTGTTTATTATATCATCCAATAAAGCCCCATTCATAGTCATGTTCCCCCCAGTCCCACCCTGCTGCTGTTGATTTTGCCCCCCTCCGTTTTGTGTCGCCATTAATATTTTTTTATAAAATTCAAACCCTAGATCTTGTAAAATGTGATGTGATACCCCACCCGCCCCTTCCGTAATTCACAATGAATCTTTTTTGGCGATATTTGTATCTTTTAGTTAATTAATTGAATTGATTGGGGATGGGATTGGAAGGGTGGGGGTATATTATGCGCATGGGCAAGTGGTGATAGCGATTTATTAGTTTTTATAAAAATTGGTACTCTATCTTTTATAAAAAAAGATAAAGAGAGAAATGGGAGAAAAGGGGCTGCAACTCCGATGGGGCGGAGATGACAGAGTGAATTGTTTCTTGTTGTTTTGGGGATTCAAATCGGAGGATGCTTAATTTATGTGGTCATTATTGTTAATCACATGATGTATCTATTTGTGATTAAACTTGTTTTATTTGTCAAAAAGACATTAAATAGTACTGTAATAAGAAAAGTGATTAGAAACTTAGAAAACTAATAAGGGTTAAATTAAAATTTTATTTTAAGGTATTGAATTTAGAAACTTATGTTACTAAACTTTTTAATAAATTACGTTTAAGGTATTGAATTTTTGTTTTGTTCATTCGTTTTACTGAACTTATAAGAAACATATTTTTCTATAATTTCAGTGTTAATCGGAGTGACTTGAACGTGTGTTTTTGGATAAGTTAAGTAACAAAAGTTCTTGGTCTGTGAAGATACGTTGTTAGGTGCTCCATTTTATTTTTCCATTGAGGCGAACCTAAACGTGCTCGAGAGATAATTGTTAAATACACGATAAGGGATGTATGGATTACCGAGAGAGAGGAGCCATGGTGGTCGCTTGGGATCCCACGAGTGAATCGAAAGTTGCTCCTCTCTACCGAGAATCCATACATCCTTATCGATGTATTAACACTATCTCGAGCATAGGTTTAGGTTCGACTCAATGGGAAAATAAAATGGGCGCTAACAACGATCTTCACGCACCAAGAACTCTGAATCACCCTTTCATTCGGGTGGCGGAGGATCATACCATTCGAGCTTATTTTTTCATGCTTTTCCTCGAGGTCTGGAGAAAGCCGAAATCAAATGGGATGTGTCTATTTATTTATCTCTTGACTCGAAATGGGAGCAGGTTTGAAAAAGAATCTTAGAGTGTCTAGGGTTGGGCCAGGAAGGTCTCTTAACACCTTCTTTTTTCTTCTCATTATCTAATGAATGGGGAGTCTGCTTTAAAATTGAAAATCGTCCGCCCTGCACGCATTGTCGTGTTTTTACAAGTTTAGTGATGTTTACGTATATTTTTATAAGAGTTCAGTGACCTTAAAATGTCAGGTTTCATAAGTTCAGTAACTTAAGTGAATAAAATGAAAGTTCGGTACGTTAGACGCATTTTTTTGAAAAATTTAGTAACATTTTGTATATTAACCCTGCTAATGCACATGAGATGTGGGTTTTCGTACAAAGTTAGTCACAAAATTAATGTTTACTTTGACAATGCATAATTTTTAAGAAATTTTCTAACTACGTTTTTCATTAATAAAATATTATCTTCATCAACTAAAATCTCGTTTGATTTGTTGAAATAGAAAATTTCAGTTCTTTTAATTGTTTGATACTTTTTTATTTAATTATAAAGTATGATATATATATACTCTGTTTTGTTTTAAATAGGAATTGAACTTCCAATCTCTTAATTTGGGACATAATCATCTTACGAATACTGCTAGATCAATGGCTTGTTGAAATCGTTTCTCAATATATGATTGTCACCTAATATGATTGTACTTATTCTGTATACCGCGTACTTCCAAACTATATAGAACAAAAAGAAAGATATTGTGATATGTAGCAAAGCCAAATTACAAATATTTTAACTGAAAACAATAATGAAAATAGTGTTTTTTAATTGCCGGTAGTCGGCAAGTTACGTAGCCTAACATCAATACATATATTGCAACTTGTATTAGAAATAAAGACTTAATGTGCATGTATGTATTTGCTTAATCTGAGTTTGCTGCTCTAATCATTAACAAACTAAAAGAGCTGGAAATCATGGTGCAGACGTCACGCTAAGCCTACGTGACTTGTGTTAGACTGTTATGGCGCCGGTGGGTGTTTACGCCATCAACGGCATCATGCCCTTGGCGTGCGCCAAATTGATTTTGTTTGAAAAAATGGATTGTTGGCCATTTTCAACGGATACTTTTTTATTTTTATTTTATCTTTTTTATAAAAATATATATTCATATTATATAATATCTTTTACACCACCATTTTTACCATACAACATAAACTTTCACTTCCAATCCTACATTCATTTTTTTACTATATCACAAAAACAGTCCCTCAAATAATGTTTTTTTTTTTTGTAAAGGCTTTCGGCGTGAAATATATTACTCTAAAAAGCAATTAAGATCAATGGAATGTGGTTTGAAATCTGGCATTAACCTCAAGCAACCGTTTAAACAACCACTAAATCATTCATGACCGGCTATAAATGATCCAAATAGCTACACACAACTAGAAAACCAAAACAAATCCAAGCATAAACTAAGATAAATCAACCTTTATGCTAATCAAAGGAAAACAACTTAACCAAGTATAATTTCATGGATGACAACAGCCTTTAGTTAGGCGCAGTTAAACCAGAATCATCAAAGTAATCATTAAAGTAATCATTATCATAATCATTGTAGTCACATGTACCATCTTTCCATTGCTCCAAAAGACTCATGTCAATGTCTCCACTACCAAAATAATTAGTCGCGTTATGATAATCCATAACTTCATCGTTGTCACTATCAGTAACAACCATATTACCCACCTTGGAGAATGGATTACCCACCTTGGTTGAAGAAAAATCAACTTTTTAAGAGGTTTACCATCGTCATCCACAAGAGTGGCTTTCCCCTCAACAATTAGCTTTTCAAGCTTCCCAATTTTATCAACATGGGTTGAAAAAGATTATGATGAATTATGTGGAAAACTAGAAGGGGGGGTTGAATAGTTTTACCAATTAAAACTTCCTTTTAAACTATTTAGATCGACTTATGTCAATCTATTTGGTTGTGTGTGTTGGATGTTGATAAACAAGCATAT
The DNA here is from genome assembly GCA_022545495.1 of Chrysanthemum lavandulifolium. NCBI lineage: Eukaryota > Viridiplantae > Streptophyta > Magnoliopsida > Asterales > Asteraceae > Chrysanthemum > Chrysanthemum lavandulifolium. Next base: position 139,607,946 of record CM040243.1, read on the forward strand.
AAAGATATGTAATGAAAAGATAAGAGTAAGAAGCACAAAACCACAACGCGAGTATTTATAGTGGTTCGGCTACAAGGACACCTTCCTTGCCTACTCCACTCCCGAGTCACCTACTCGAGAGTTTGTAAACACTACACCAATCTCCTTATGGCGGAGAAGCCTTCACAACGTCACTTAACCTTTTTAGTACAAAGCTAAATACCGAGTTCTTTCACACCAAGGCGAACCACACCTAACACAACGTCGCCTACCCTTTATACTGCTAGGCTAACCACGAGTTCTTTCACACCTTAGGAGAAATAATCCTTCACAAGCGTCGCCTACCCTTTATTGGGTACTAGGCTAAGCACCTAGTTCCATTGCAATGGAGGAACTACTACCACACTACACCAACGACTAATCCCAATGGAGATCTACTCCTTTACAACATCATCAGGACATCAATATCCTTGGATCTAATGCTAGTCTATCTACTACATCAAAACACACCATATCGAATGTACATCTAAGGCACCTTTCACTAATGCCTTTGACTAGATCTACAAGACACCTTTCACTAATGTCTTGTGTCTTCACTTCTAAGCACCTTTCACTAATGCTTCAAGTCTTGACTTCAAGTACCTTTCACTAATGCTTCTTGTCTTGATTTCTAAGCACCTACCACAAGTGCTTATCCTATGAGCGATAGATACCCTTCACTAATATCTTCGTCTTGACACTTGAGACATTTTTCACTAATGTCTTCAACACTATACTTCTTTGAAGAAAGAAGAGATCATCAACAAGAGGACTTCAATAGCCTTGATGATGAGGAAGCATGGCAACTCATGGACTTGAGTTTGCTCGACTTCAAAGGTGGTGATCTTGCCTTTAAGAGGAACCTAGAAGATCACACAAAAAACAAAACTACAAACATAGATCTCTTGAATCTAAGGTTAGTGAGATTTAACTCAGGGGAGAAAGTATATTGAAAGGGGGTGAGAAATAATGAAGACATGGCTCACTATTTATAGAGGAAAAATTCTACTGTTCCCCGGATCCCACGGATCCCTACCACAAGGGATCCGACTAGCACAAAGACAGGGATCCGTGGTACGCTCCTCTTTGCCCATGGGTATTTGATCCGGTGCAAAACCGTCAAGTTTTCTCACACAAACCGGCCACTTGTGAATGGCCGACCGTAAGAAACTTAAAACAGTTTAAGCACCAATGCAATGAAGATCAGGAGAGTATAGTGTTTCCCAGTCGTTAAGTCCCAACGTGCGTGCGAGAATAGCCAAACGTGTAGTGATCGAGAGATTTGAGCGGAAAGAGATTTGAATATGATTATAACTAAGGAAAAGCCCATAAACTACAGGGGCTTAAATGCAAATTAAAGAAAATTAAAAGATAAAAATATTAAATAAACGCTATCACTATTTTTACAATGATGTTTTGGTTTTATGTTTTATAAAAGCGAATTAAAAACTACGTAGCGTCTAAAAATAAAAGTGAAACTTACACAATATTAATCCTAAAAATATGAAAATGATATTTTTACAATCCTAATGATAAAAGAAAATTTTAGAAAAAGAAAATTATTTTATAACTATTTATCTAATTATTATTAATTAAAAACTATTTTTAACTATTTAATAATTACTTAAAATACAAGAAAATAGGAAATAAACCTAGAAAAATAAAATTATGACTTGGAAAAATCTAAAATAACAAAAAAGAATTTTCAAAACTATTTTGTATTTTTACGATTATTTTTCTATTTTTATGGATTTTAAACTATTAAAAACTAATTAAATTACTAAAAATTACAAAATAAACTATGAAAAATCTGGAAAATTACTTTTTACTTTTTATATTTATCTAAACTTAATAAAATGAAATATTAGTTTTTGGACTTTTCCGATTTAATTGTATTAAAAGCTATTTAAAAGTGCTAAAAATTAAATTAAATCAAGAAAATACTAAACAAGATCTTGGAAAAATCTGAAAAATTCAAGAAAACTCTAAAATTATATTAGGAATCTAGGAAAAATAGAAAAACAGGTGCTTGTGTGAAGGATATTGGGACTGCAGTTGAAATTGCTTATAAATAAGCACTTTGAGATAAGCAAATGAGAACCAAAAAGCACCAACTGTCTACAGAAGCCAAAATATGCTAAAAGAAGCTAAATGCAACAGATTACAACTACCTTAGACATCTAAATTGCAACTTGATCAGATTTGAAGATTAGAGCTTAAGTCTAAAAACAGATTTAGGTGCCAAGTTTAAGCAGAGGAATAAGCACTCAAATAAGCTGGAAACAGAAAACCAACAATGGGGATCTATACTAGACCTGGCTGAGAGCTTGCAAACCAAAAACCAAGCTTAGACAAGCTCTTGTGACCTCTGTCGAGTGGTCGCTAGATCTGTGTAAAATGCATGCGGATCGATTGCCCGCTGCAGCACTTAAGCCCATAATGATAAGCCGGTTTGATGCTTAAACCAAATTGGTAAAATTTAACAAAATGCTAATCATAAAATAGACCATTGAAGTTTTAAAAGCCACAAGTTATCTTGAAATTGGCCAAGAGATGAGCTCATGAAAATTCCTTCTAGATGGGCTCAAAGCAGGTTTTCAAGCTTTTGACTTTTGCGAAATGAAAATTGACTTTTGTGAACTTAACAACTAATTTAAAGGACTGAATATGATCTTAATAGATGAAATAAGACTCTCGCACTCTACTCCTATGTATTTTAAACACAAAATGAGCCTTTGGCTTTCAAAATTCAACAAGTGAAGCATTGAGACGGATTAAATATAAATTTTGACTTAGAGTGTTTGCAAATGCAAAATGAAGACAGAGATGAATGCAAGCTGAGTTAGACAAACCTAAAGCAACAATAATCTATTCTTGAATGAACCTACATCACGACAAGCGACTTATCCAAACACACCTTTAATGATTTGATAAGCAATTAAAACTACTTAGGCTTGAGCGGCTTATACCAATGATCAAACTAAGCTCAAGTACTATAATGATCACTAAATAAACAAACTTAAACCATTTCTAACCACTAATGCAAAACCAACACAAGCGTAAACCGAGATGAAAATGTAAATGGGACATATGCTTACAAATGTCCGACTTTTGTTCAGAGCTAAAACCGAACCCAAATTGTAATATTCTATATCAAACCCATCCAATCACCTCTGCATCAACCCATGTTCAATTCTTTCTCCATATAGGCCTAGTTTGACTTTTGTTGACCATGATCCAAAATTGCTTAAAACTTGAGTGCAAGCTTATAAAAAGCTATGATAAGCTTATATAAGATTGTTTGAGCTTGGAAATAAGCAACTAAGAGCTTATACATAAGAAATTGATACTAAAATTTGTAACAGTAACATGAAACTTAGAACTTGTATGAAAACTTGAGATTTATACTTGAAAGTGAATTACAATGATACAAAGGTTTGAGTTTAACACATTTGAAGCTTAAAATTACATTTCAGAACATTAATTAAGATAACTAAAAAAAACGACATACAAAGAAAAATAAAAAACTAGCTACTACTTTATTCTTGTTTCTTCTTCCTTCTTTTATACCCAAATGGTTTACTCTCTCTCTTCTGAGCACATCCCACCTCACTTGAGAGCCAATAGATGAGTTTTGTGGGTTTTGGCCATTTTATGTGTTTTGGCGGGAAATCTATTTTTGACCTGTGTTGACTTTTAGACTGCAACTAAGGGGGGTGGCTAGGTATGATGATGAGGGGGTGAGAGTGGAAGGGATAAGGTGCAGTGATGGGAGGGTGTTGGGAGAAGGAGTTGCAGAGCGAGCAGTGGAAGAAAACCATATGGGAGGAAAGGGTAGAGTTTGACTCTGGTTTGACTTGGGGTTCAAAAGGGTTTTGGCGGGGGTCAAAATAGGTATTGGCGGGGATCAAAGCAGAAAGGGTCATAAGCAAGGTTTGTATTAATGACAAGGACTTTTGTGCAATTTACGAAATCTTGAGGACCAATCACGTAATTTTCCAAAGTTGTCACAAGGATCACTTTTGCCAAGTTCCAATAGTACAAGGACCGGTTTGACATTTTAATTTTCCAGGACCAAACTTGACATTTTATGAAAATTCAGGACCTTTTTCGCCATTTAACAAAAGATTTATTCAAGGACCATTTTGACAATTTAGAATATTTCAGGGACCTTGAATAACATTTTCTTTATTTTGTTTTACGTGGATTGTTTTTGACAACTTTTGAAACTTGGGGACTAAAGCGCCAATTATGCAAACTTTATCGTTTTCACCGATTTTGATATTTTGCATTTAAAACACATAAAACACTTATTTGTGATATTTTTATCATTTTGATGCATTTAAAGTGTTTTCGGATGTTTTGCAGTTTAATTTGTACAAAATGATGAGTATTACACACTCATCAATCCCCACACTAAGATATTGCTAGTCCCTAGCAATGTTTTGAGAAAAATTAATGGATTTCAATCTCTTTTCCAAAAGCCATTACTTCGGAGTAGTCAAATGTTTCGGTTCAAGTAAGAACCTTGGTACACCGATAACGAATGATTTTGAGCAAATCACCGACTTTCAACGGATTTGATTTGTTTTACGAAGCCGTTTGCTTACGGACTAGCCAACTCTTAGATAAATTATCAATATTATCTTTGGTGAGTGATTACCAATTATGGTTTTTCCACGCCTTTACCACAAGCCATAAACTTGCGGGCTAGCCAACTCTTCACTAATTAAAGATATGGTGAGTGAATACCATACAATTTTGGGCAAATTGCAAGTCGTCAACGGATTTGAGATATCTTTACCAAGAGCCGTTTGCTCTGGATTAGCCAATCCTTATGTGGGTTAGACATGGTGGTGATTACCATTTGTTGTGTTTAGTACATAGTACTTCCACACAAAAAAATTTAAAATTTGGCCATTTTGGGGAAAAGGGACTAAAGGGTACATTTACGATCAAAATTAGCGAATTTCCCCACACTTAGAAATGAATATTGTCCTCAATATTCAAAGTACCTACTGTAATGCGAAACTTAGAACGTAAAAGATAACATTACTAGCTAAGTGTAGAAACACAACAATTATTCTCTTTTTTTAATATATATAATTTTCATTCATTTTTAGATCTATATACAATATGTGGGCATCTCCCCACACTAGGGTGGTACACACGGTGAAAACCCATGTTTAACTCTTGTTTTTGATTACCGAGTCGCTAGCTTGACTCGACCAATTAATTTGTTCATGGGAAGTAAGTGGAAGAGACAATCTCCATCGGACTTTCATTCAAGATGTTTGGACAAACATTTGAAGCACGTGAAAGTTCCACACCGATGAGATATACATAGAACCGGCTCAAAATGATAAATGAAAATGCGGGATCAAAATAGTGTCCTCATTCACGAAGGAGAAAAGGGAACGAGAAACCACACCATTTGTGAAAATGGAATAAAGATGTGCATCACAATGCAATCCCATTCTTCATTAGTGAGGAGCAAATCACCATTTGTTAGATTTTTAAGCTTAGACTTGAAGCTTGTATGGTGATTGGCAACAAAATTTCCGGGAGGAGAGTGGAAACGGTTCTTTAATCATGATTTTCAAGAAAGAGGATGTCTCCTCCGAATCAAAGTAAGTATTGTCAATCCTGTTGGAATTGACTCATCACTAAGAAAAGCATCGACCTCCTTCCAAAGTTATCATCTTCCTCATCCGGAGTGAGAGAAGGAATGGAAGAGTCGGAAATGGGACAAGAAATGAGTGGATGATCATTATATAGGAGATTTCTAGTTTCTCCAAGATCGGCCTCGAAATCAAAGAGATCATCGTCACTTTCGATGAAAGTGGATGATGTGAGTGAGTTCATTGGTGAACTCCTCAAGAAGATGATCGACATCGGGCGTGGGAGTGATGCCTCAACATACTCGATGTCTCCATAAGAAGCACAATCGTCGCTAAGATCGGAGAAGGTATCAAAATGATCTTTTGAACACTCGAGAGGAAAAGGGATATCACATATGATCGAAGTTCCTGTGACTCTCTCGGGATTGGGACAAGGTTCTCAACACTAGACTTTATGAATTCGTCCGATTCCTTTTCGGGGACGGTGTCAAGATGCTCGTCCCCATGCTCGTAGAGTGAGTGGGAGCTTGGTGTGATAGCGTTGTTTGAGATGGAATCTCAACCTTTGGGATATCAACCGACCGAGGGAGTTTAGAAGGACTAGCATACATATGTTTTATACTTTCCATTTGTTCTTACGCTAGTAATTCCATCATAGTCTTTTCTCCACGATTTTTCATGGAAGGAATTTCAAGCGATGAACTTGATGAATCGTACAAAGTTGACTAATATCAAGGGTAACTTCATCATCATCGTCATCGGGAATGAAGCGGAATCGAGAGCTAGATTTGGTGCTTTTCTTTTGCAATTGATTCCCTAATAGATTTTTCAAAGGCAATCTGGGAATCTAATTTAGCGATCCGTTCTTGACTAACAAAACTTCCATGGATTTACGATTTGGATTATCTTGGGGATGTTTACATTCCTTCAAATCTTCACTAAATCCAAAAGATCAAGGAGAAGATTTTGAGGAAGTGGCTCGGTGAGGTAGTGCTGATTCACTTGGTATTGTGGAGGTTGGTTATGATCTGAAGAGTCGTAATTGTTACAAGGAAATGGATTCCTCGTTTGACAATCGAGCTAGAGTGAGGACCTCCACAATACATAACATAAAAAAGCGATGTGGTACATGAGTTATATGTGTGGTAGTCATAATTGTTATCGAACACGCTTCATAGACAAGCGTGTTTCCGATTGACAATCAGGCGGAGTGTGAACCACCACAATACTACAACAAGAAGCTTCTTGAGTCTCACGGTGTGGTGGTCGATGGAATAAATCGGTTGTGTTATGGTAGGAATAGGGATCACGGTTATAGATGCAGACCCGTTTCACGATTCCACCATGCTACAACCGGGGCAATTGCCACCATTATAAGGACCACCACACCATTGACATCCAAGAGGGTGAGGATAAGACATAGAAAGAATCAAAGGTTTGAGAGGGTGAAATGAAGAATCAAAAGGGTAAGAGGGTAAAGAGGAATATTTTTGGTATTTTTGAAAACACGATGTAGAAACAAAGAATGAAAATCTTTTGGTTTTTGATTTTATAAGAAAATATAAATACATACGAGATGGTATAAACAAGGAGTGAATATTCAAATCACTAATCGCTAAGCGTAAGACTATTAGCATTGCTCCCGGCGTGGCGTAAAATTTGATCCGGTCAAAACCGTCAAGTTTTCTCGACAAACCGACCGACTTGTGAATGGCCGACCGTAAGAAACTTAAAAGCAGTTTAAGCACCAATGCAATGAAGATCGGGGAGTATAGTGTTTCCCAGTCGTTAAGTCCCAACGAAATGTGCGAGAATAGCCAAACGTGTAGTGATCGAGAGATTTGAGCGGGAAAAGAGATTTGAATATGATTATAACTAAGGAAAAGCCCATAAACTACAGGGCTTAAATGCAAATTAAAGAAAATTAAAAGATAAAAATATTAAATAAATGCTATCACTATTTTTACAATGATGTTTTGGTTTTATGTTTTTATAAAAGCGAATTAAAACTACGTAGCGTCTGAAAATAAAAAGTGAAACTTACACAATATTAATCCTAAAATATGAAAATGATATTTTACAATCCTAATGATAAAAGAAAATTTTTAGAAAAAGAAAATTATTTTATAACTATTTATCTAATTATTATTAATTAAAAACTATTTTTAACTATTTAATAATTACTTAAAATACAAGAAAATAGGAAATAAACCTAGAAAAATAAAATTATGACTTGGAAAAATCTAAAATAACAAAAAGAATTTTCAAAACTATTTTGTATTTTTTCGATTATTTTCTATTTTTATGGATTTTAAACTATTAAAACTAATTAAATTACTAAAAATTACAAAATAAACTATGAAAAATCTGGAAAATTACTTTTTTTACTTTTTATATTTATCTAAACTTAATAAAAATGAAATATTAGTTTTTTGGACTTTTTCTGATTTAATTGTATTAAAAGCTATTTAAAAAGTGCTAAAAATTAAATTAAATCAAGAAAAATACTAAACAGTACTGGAAAAATCTGAAAAATTCAAGAAAACTCTAAAATTATATTAGGAATCTAGGAAAAATAGAAAACAGGTGCTTGTGTGAAGGATATTGGGATTATGAGTTGAAATTGCTTATAAATAAGCACCTCGAGATAAGCAAATGAGAACCAAAAGCACCAAGCGTCTCTGAAGCCAAAATATGCTAAAAGAAGCTAAATGCAACAGATTACAACTACCTTAGACATCTAAATTGCAACTTGATCGATTTGAAGATTAGAGCTTAAGTCTAAAAGCATTTGGGTGCCAAGTTTAAGTAGAGGAATAAGCAATCGAAATAAAGTGGAAGCGAGAAACCAACAATGGGGATCTATACTAGACTGGCTGAGAGCTTGCAAACCAAAAACCAAGCTTAGACAAGCTCTTGTGACCTCTGTGCAAGGGCTGCTAGATCTGCACAAAATCTGTGCAGATCAGTGCCCTGCACAGGGCACTTAAGCCCATAATGATAAGCCAGTTTGATGCTTAAACCAAATTGGTAAAATTTAACAAAAATGCTAATCATAAAATAGACCAGCTGAAGTTTTAAAAGCCACAAGTTATACTGAAATTGGCCAAGAGATGAGCTCATGAAAATTCCTTCTAGATGGGCTCAAAACAGGTTTTCAAGCTTTTTGACTTTTTGACAGAAATGGAAATTGACTTTTGTGAACTTAACAACTAATTTAAAGGACTGGATATGATCTTAATAGATGAAATAAGACTACTGCACTCTACTCCTATGTATTTTAAACACAAAATGAGCCTTTGGCTTTCAAAAATTCCAACAGTGAAGCATTGAGACGGATTAAATATAAATTTTGACTTAGAGTGTTTGCAAATGCAAAATGAAGACAGAGATGAATGCAACTGAGTTAGACAAACCTAAAGCAACAATAATCTATTCTTGAATGAACCTACATCACGACAAGCGACATCCAAACACACCTTTAATGATTTGATAAGCAATTAAAACTACTTAGGCTACTGAACTGGCTTATACCAATGATCAAACTAAGCTCAAGTACTATAATGATCACTAAATAAACAAACTTAAACCATTTCTAACCACTAATGCAAAAACCAACACAAACTGCAAACTGAGATGAAAATGTAAATGGGACATATGCTTACAAATGTCCAGCTTTTGTTGCAGGCTAAAACCAGAACCCAAATTGTAATATTCTATATCAAACCCATCCAAATCACCCTCTGCATCAACCCATGTTCAATTCTTTCTCCATATAGGCCTAGTTTGACTTTTGTTGACCATGATCCAAAATTGCTTAAAACTTGAGTGCAAGCTTATAAAAAGCTATGATAAGCTTATATAAGATTGTTTGAGCTTGGAAATAAGCAACTAAGAGCTTATACATAAGAAATTGATACTAAAATTTATATGATAACATGAAACTTAGAACTTGTATGAAAACTTGAGATTTATACTTGAAAGTGAATTACAATGATACAAAGGTTTGAGTTTAACACATTTGAAGCTTAAAATTACATTTGAACATTAATTAAGATAACTAAAAAACGACATACAAGAAAAATAAAAACTAGCTACTACTTTATTCTTGTTTCTTCTTCCTTCTTTATACCCAAATGGTTTACTCTCTCTCGAGCACATCCCACCTCACTGAGAGCCAATAGATGAGTTTTGTGGGTTTGGCCATTTTATGTGTTTTATGAAATCTATTTTTGACCTGTGTTGACTTTTAGACTGCAACTAAGGGGGGTGGCTAGGTATGATGATGAGGGGGTGAGAGTGGAAGGGATAAGGGTCTGAGTGATGGGAGAGGTGTTGGGAGAAGGAGTTGCAGAGCAGGCAAGTGGAAGAAAACCATATGGGAGGGAAAGGGTAGAGTTTGACTCTGGTTTGACTTGGGGTTCAAAAAGGGTTTTGGCAGGGGGGTCAAAATAGGTATTGGCAGGGGATCAAAACAGGAAAGGGTCAATGGCAAGGTTTGTATTAATGACAAGGACTTTTTGTGCAATTTCTGAAATCTTGAGGGACCAATCCTGTAATTTTCCAAAGTTGTCACAAGGATCACTTTTGCCAAGTTCCAATAGTACAAGGACCAGTTTTGACATTTTAATTTTCCAGGACCAAACTTGACATTTTATGAAAGTTCGAGGACCTTTTCGCCATTAACAAAGATTTATTCAAGGACCATTTTGACAATTTAGAATATTTCAGGGACCTTGAATAACATTTTCTTTATTTTGTTTTACGAGGGGTTGTTTTGACAACTTTTGAAACTTGGGGACTAAAGCGCCAATTATGCAAACTTTATCGTTTTCACCGATTTTGATATTTTGCATTTAAAACACATAAAACACTTATTTTGATATTTTTATCATTTTGATGCATTTACGAGTGTTTTCGGATGTTTTGCAGATTTAATTTATACAAAATGATGAGTATTTACACACTCATCAGTATTTTTGGTAATGGGTCATGTGTCATGGGTTATGGTTGATCCATGGTTTTCTTTCTAGATTCAATGAACTTGGTTAAGTGGTATATATAAAACCATGGGTTGTGGGTCAAAACCATTTGCTAGTATTTACCCATTTAGTATATACTTGTATTTACCTATTTTAGCATATACTTAGTTTTTACCCATTTTAGTATACTTAGTTTAAGTATTTGTTTAACCCAATATGTAAACACTAGTTGTTGTACATATGTATCTAAGTCATAAAATCACTTATACTTGTTTTAGTGTTTTATGTGAAAGCGTAAGTGTGTTAGAAAACTATTAGTCGAAACCATTTACGTGTTTTATTTGTTTCGTTAAAATGATTTTACGTTTGTTATCGACAAAACATTAGAAGATCGTAAAATATAAATAAACGTTTTTACGGCTTATTTGTATTAACAATCTCCCCCTTTTTGTTGATGACAAAACATAAAATTATTTTAAGGAAAAGCTAAAATTGTAAAGTTTGAATTTGTAGTTTTACTTTCTTCTCCCCTTTTGTCGAAACAAAAGTGTTTGAAGAAGGCAACACATTGTTTTAAGAAAAACATGTGAAAGAAAAAGTAAAAGAAATAGAGAGCAAATAACGGAAAGGATCTCGTCTTTTACTCCCCTTGACGAGTCCATCCCATGTAAGGCGTCAAGTAAATGATACTAATCTAGTTTGTTTGCAAATAAGTTTGCAAAAGATATCGTCTATGAGACGAATGTGCTCCCCTTGATTATTGCAAAGGGATGTCATGAAATGTAAACCTAGTATTGCAAGTAATTTGCAATGTATTGCTTTGACATAAAGCTCCCCTAGCTTTAGGATGTCAAAGTCTTCATATGTAAATTGAATAACTACAAAACAAAGGTTAGAAATCAAGTGTAATTCACAATTTCACGCAAATGTGATTCAAGTTAGTAGAAAGAAAGCTTTACATCTCACGGATCCCACGGTTCCCTCTAGTAGGGATCCGTCTAGGCAATCTGAGGATCCGTCGGGTGATGAATAAAGTCAACAAAGATTGGTATAACAAGAAATGTTAATACCGAAAAGAGATATCGATTATATAGTATACTCATATACTCAGAAATATAGCAAGTAGCATGTAATTCCATTTAATAAACAAGAGTTATGATATACATGACTTGAAAAACAAGAAAATAGACAATACATGACTAGGAATTTCAAGATCACCTAACGCTTGAAGCTAAGACACCACTATAATCTTCTAGCTCAGGTTTTGTTTAGGTTTAATCTCGTCGAAACGTTCGAGGAGATGATAGAACATGAAACGTTGGTCTTCTCGTACTTCATGTATCAAACTTTCAACATGTTGACAATGATAGCAATCCTTGTCATGGCTAGGTAGTGGTGGTGGATGAAATGAAATAGCTTGATTCAAAGGATCAAGTGAGCGGCTTGTGGAGCTTCAAGCGATGGAGGATTGGTGGAGGTGCATTTAAGAATGGCTCAACCAAGAATGATGATGGTGGTGGTAGAAGTGTCAACTTCCATATGGTCGGTGGTTGACTTTGATGATTTGTCATAATCGAATGGGATTATATGATGAAAGCGTCGAGAAGGAAGCGGAGCAAGTGTTGACTCAACACCTTGATTTTGAACCACTATTCCTCTAATGAGGAGAATGTTGTCGTGAAGCGGATGAGGCGGCCTAGGAGGCAAGTCCTCTAAATTGTAGAGGTATGGTGATGATAGTGGGGATGTAAATGAAATAGCTCTAGGAACCAATGGTGATGGTTTGGTGGAGATGATATTGTTTGGCCTAGGAGGTATGGTGGTGTTTGGCAAAGGTAGTTTTGTGGGTGCTATCCTTTTAGGAATTGATTTGATTGGATGATGAAGGATTCTATCATTTGTTGGCTTAATAGGAGATGATTCGGTTGAAGAAATTTCGTGTATAACACGAGCTCTTTTCATGGGTGGTTCTTTGGTGGATAAGTTACTACTTGGGGTTTTCCTCATGATGGGATGATTTCAAGAGGTTGCAAGACTTGAAGTTTAAGATGAGAGTGATGACTATGGAGGTCCTAACAAGGTGGTTTATAAACTAAGAGATTTGGCAAGTGCATTTAAGCTTTAAGCCACTAGATTCATTGGAATGTGATGATTGACATGCACAAGAGTCAACTTGAGGTTGCTATGATCTAGGAACTCATTTAAGATGAGATGGAGTGTTTGAGTTAGGAAGATGAGTTGAAATGATTGTTTTAGCAAGATTTGACCTATCATCATCCGGATCCACGGTTCCCTCCTCGAGAGGGATCCGTCTAAGCTAATCCTAGGGATCCGTCTCTCGTGACTATGAAGAGTGGAAATGATGTTTCTAAGATCTAAGACCTATATCATCTTGAGTGTTTGATCCTCTAAGTGTTTTAAATGAAGGGATGCTTGATTACTTGAAAGTAATGGGTGATGTAGCTAATGATTGTCATTTATGGAAGGATTTGGAACTTTCAAGAGTACCAATGGATGAGCAAGGATGACACTAAAGATTTGGAGTGTCAATTGAAGCTAAATGATCCTAGAGATCAGGTTGTGTCTTAGGATTGTGTTTTGGAAAATATCCTAATGGATTTGAGATGTGAAAACTAGGATTTGATCAACTTTGATCAATTTTGAGGTGAGGTTGATTTATGATCAATTTTGTCATAAAAGATTTCTTAACCTAGATGTGAGGGGTCAAAATAAAAAATGAAGTGTGAGTTTTGAGAGCGGAAGAGTGATGGATTAAAACAAAGTGATAGATTTATGAATATCTTAGAGTGTGATCTATGTGAGTTGGAATGAGTAGGAAAGATCAACCTATCTTGATAAGGACTTTATCTATCTTAAGACACTATGTTTAGCTTAGTGTGAGGTGTTCTAAAGATGTGTTTGACATACAATGCTTGCAATTGCATTTTACATTTGCGGATCCCACGGTTCCCTAGGTGTAGGGATCCGTTTAGTACAACATTTGGGATCCGTCTATCCGCTAGACAGTAACCTTTACTAAAGGTATGCAATGATCTTGACAATGCATTATATTCCAAGTTTTGTTTAAAGGAGTTCTAAAACTAATATATCAAATGTAAGAAGTTTTATTTCATGAAAGAAATAGGATTACATTGATAAATCACAGTAGAGTAGAATTGATCCTATTTGACTACTACTAGGTTCCTTGAGTGTCTTCGCTAGGAGGATCATTATGTGATTGATGGGTATTGGTGGAATCAAGAATGAAGAAAGTCTTCATGAGAGATATGTTTAGCGGTTCCATCATCTTGTTCACAAGTACGCATACAACGGACTTTGAAATTGAGGATGGAAGTGCATAACATTGTGATGATAGGCGTGTCAAGAACATTCCATAAGGGATGAGTTTATTCTTGGAGCCTTGAAGATTTGCAATTCGCCTTGCGAAGAAGTAGGCGAGATTGTATGGTTGTTGTGTTAGCAAGCGATACAACATGTGAGCACAACAAGCGGGAAGAATATCTCGATTTCTAAGACTCAAACATTTTCACGTAGAATGAGAGCAAGAGGCTTGTACTCTTCTCGGATATCCGATGTATGTATAATGTTTGGATTGGAGTAATATGGTCGAGGTTTGCATATTATGCGATTTAAATCTTAGGAGGGTATGTGTGAACAATATGGACTATTTTCTTCACGAAAGTTGAAGAGAGAATCAAGAGACCAATCTTGGTGAAGGCACATTGTCCATGATTTGGAACCCGGAGGATGTGAGCAAAATGCCCAAGGGTTAAAGTGAACTTTTGGTTTTGATATAAAACCAAAGAGATAAAGCGATCCTCGTTACGAGCGAGTTCAACTTGCGGAAGAATTCCATTATGAACCTTGGACATATCTTCTCGTTGATTTCAAGAAGACATTCTAGTCCTATGGCTCGGAAGGAGGTATTGATACCTTCTTCAAATTGTGAGAGGTGTCTGTCAATACGTCCTTCATGGAAGTGACGGTTTTAGATTATTGAACCACGGACATGATTGCGGTGTGTTGGGCTCAAGAGAGATGTTCGGAGTGTAGACGCTAGTGAGTGAAAACTCAAACTCATATTCATGCGTCATAATTAAACCTATGGAAATGATAAGTTAAAGAAAGAACATGTTTGTGATCAACCTATTATAATCTAATGTTTTTACTAGATTTTATTAACAATGGTATTTAATACTTAACTAACTCATGGTTTTGAAATTCTTAGTGGATTATTACTTTTAGTAAGATAGTGGTTTTTAATCTTGCATGAAAACTGTTTTCCAGTAGGACGGATCCCACGGTTCCTTTACAAAAGGGATCCGGCTAGTATATCTTCCGGATCCGTGGATGCAGTAGTAATGAACGCATTTGATAAGAACAAAGGTTTTCGGTTTTATACCACGAAATATGTTTTATCCTACATTTTCTTTTAGCATGCATACATGACTTCTAATGTATCATGAAAGAATATAAAACATATAAATCAAAAGAGATGATAAACACATTATAACAATAATAACTTAGATAAACTAGATTATTAATAATATTGCATTTCAATACTAAGGATGATACAAAGGATTGGGTATATGACTCCAATATAGATTAACAACACAAAGTAAATGTCTTCGTATGTGAACTTCATCATAGGGAACACAAGTGCGATGAGTGTTAGGGCGATGAGCACGAGTGCGATGTAAACCATGTTGATGACGGATCTTCTTGGTTTCGGTTGAGATGAAATGAGGAGGAAGATGAAGTTTTTGAAAGAGAGGAAATTTTGAAATTGGAAGATTTGAAAAGTGAGGGTTTGATAAAATGGTCGACGGTGGGAGTTTTTATGGGAAGGAGAAATTTTGAAATTGTGTTTTGTTTTATTGGATTAAAAGAAACAAAATATAAGTTTCATATACCACGACTTTATACGAGAAATAAAACACGTATGTGAGAAAAGGCTTCTAATGAAGCTTCATGTAAAACATGTAATTTGCAAAAGATAATCATATAAATACCTAACTAGGTATACTTAATTATCAAGCAAAGTAAAAGAAAATCATACCTTTAGCGCACTTAGGAATGTCTTTACAAATGACACACTTAGACTATTCCCGCTCCTTTGCGTTTAAGATACCTTCTTAAGAAAGGTTTTCTTGTTACCAAGCGACTCCTAAAGCTTGGTGGGTATGAGCTTTGACTAATCAACATGACAAGGAAGATTAGTGCAAATAAAAATAAATAAATAAGAGAAATGTTGTTTATCAAATCAACATCCAAACATATAGTTTTAAAAGACATGGTGTTTGTTTTTATGAAAAACCTTCTTTGTAGTTTTCAATTAACCATGGATCGTATCAAGTTTTTAAAGTACAATATACTTCAAGAAACTTGGTAACGAAGCTCTGATGCCAATTTGTGGAAAACTAGAAGGGTGGGGTTGAATAGTTTTACCAATTAAAACTTCCTTTTAAACTATTTAGATCGACTTATGTCAATCTATTTGGTTGTGTGTGTTGGATGTTGATAAACAAGCATATAAAGATATGTAATGAAAGATAAGAGTAAGAAGCACAAAACCACAACGCGAGTATTTATAGTGGTTGGCTACAAGGACACCTTCCTTGCCCTACTCCACTCCCGAGTCACCTACTCGAGAGTTTGTAAACACTACACCAATATCCTTATGGCGGAGAAGCCTCACAACGTTGCTTAACCTTTTTCGGTACAAAGCTAAATACCGAGTTCTTTCACACCAAGGTGAACCACACCTAACACAACGTCGCCTACCCTTTATACGGTGCTAGGCTAACCACCGAGTTCTTTCACACCTTAGGAGAACTAATCCTTCACAACGTCGCCTACCCTTTATTAGGTACTAGGCTAAGCACCTAGTTCCATTGCAATGGAGGAACTACTACCACACTACACCAACGACTAATCCCAATGGAGATCTACTCCTTTACAACATCATCAAGGACATCAATATCCTTGGATCTAATGCTAGTCTATCTAGTACATCGAAACACACCATATCGAATGTACATCTAAGGCACCTTTCACTAATGCCTTTAACTAGATCTACAAGACACCTTTCACTAATGTCTTGTGTCTTCACTTCTAAGCACCTTTCATTAATGCTTCAGGTCTTGACTTCTAAGCACCTTTCACTAATGCTTCTTGTCTTGATTTCTAAGCACCTACCACAAGTGCTTATCCTATAGACGATAGATACCCTTCACTAATATCTTCGTCTTGACACTTGAGACATTTTTCACTAATGTCTTCAACACTACACTTCTTTGAAGAAAGAAAGAGATCATCAACAAGAGGACTTCAATAGCCTTGATGATGAGGAAGCATGGCAACTCATGGACTTGAGCTTGCTCGACTTCAAAGGTGGTGATCTTGCCTTTAAGAGGAACCTAGAAGATCACACAAAAACAAAACTACAAACATAGATCTCTTAGATCTAAGGTTAGTGAGATTTAACTCTGGGAGAAAGTATATTGAAAGGGTGAGAAATAATGAAGACATGGCTCACTATTTATAGATGAAAATTCTCACTGTTCCCGGATCCCACGGATCCCTACCACAAGGATCCGGCTAGCACAAAGCCGAGGGATCCGTGGTACGCTCCTCTTTGCCCATGGGTATTTTTGGTAATGGGTCATGGGTTATGGGTTGATCCATGGTTTTCTTTCTAGATTCAATGAACTTGGTTAAGTGGTATATATAAAACCATGGGTTGTGGGTCAAAACCATTTGCTAGTATTTACCCATTTAGTATATACTTGTATTTACCTATTTTAGCATATACTTAGTTTTTACCCATTTTAGTATACTTAGTTTAAGTATTTGTTTAACCCAATATGTAAACACTAGTTGTTGTACATATGTATCTAAGTCATAAAATCACTTATACTTGTTTTAGTGTTTTATGTGAAAGCGTAAGTGTGTTAGAAAACTATTAGTCCAAACCATTTACGTATTTTATTTGTTTCGTTAAAATGATTTTACGTTTGTTATCGACAAAACATTAGAAGATCGTAAAATATAAATAAACGTTTTTACGGCTTATTTGTATTAACAAATTCCAAAGGTTTCTTTTTCTTTAAATTTGATACATTAAATGGATTAGAAGCTGTTTTGGAAGGTGGTCCGTGGATGATACGCAAATCTCCAATAATCCTTAATAAATGGTCTATGGATACTTGTTTGCATAAGGAAGAATTGACTCGTGTTTCGGTATGGGTTAAATTGCATGATGTTCCTCTTCAAGTGTTTGAAGAGGATGGTATTAGTTTGATTGCTACGTTTATTGGAAAACCTATTATGCTTGATTCTTATACGAGCTCTATGTGTAAGGATGCGTGGGGAAGAAGTAGCTTTGCTAGGTGTCTTATTGAGATAAACTCTTATGTTGATCTTGTGGATGTTGTTACTATTGGTTTTCCTTCACTTTCTGGGGAGGGTTTTATTAAAGCTACTATTCGTGTTGAGTATGAATGGAGACCTCCTAGGTGTAATGTATGCATGATTTTTGGTCACACTCATGATCAATGTCCTCAAAAAGTGGTGAGTCCTCCTGTTGTTTCTAGTCCACATGTTAATCCAAGTGTGGTGCTGGATAAAGACGGTTTCCAAATGGCGTGTAAGAATAAGAAGAAGGATAAAACCAAGTCTACTAATGGTAATCGGTTTGTTGGTCCTTCGGTTAAACAAAATGTCATATATGTCCCAAAGGCAACAACGAGCGAACCTAAGAAGGGTAATACTTCTATGGGTAAAGCTTCTAATTCGTCGTCTATCTTGAAGTCTGCTGGCACTACCTCAAAGGAAGGTAATATTACTACATCTAATCCGTATGCTGCATTGGTGATGGATGACGAAGATGATGAAGAACTTGTTGAAAATGCGTATGATGAATCGGCTAACTTATTTGATAATCTACACACCGGTGAAACTTCATCTTTCACGGTAGCTGCTGGTTAGCTTGTTTCAGTTGATTGATTTGTTTTAGGTGCATCTTTTGTTCCTAGAGTTGTAAGTGCTTATGGCATGTCATAAGAACGAGTATTAGATGTTTATCGAGCTGTTTAGCTTGAGGTAAATATGGTATCTCAGCCATATTCTATTTGTACTTAAATTTTTTGGTTTTAATGTTATTTACCAGGGTAACCCTTTACCCAAAAAAACTCTTCTTCCCACCACCTCCATTTTCACCCTTAGAAGAACTAGCAATAGTAGGTATACCATATGCTAAACAACTAGCCATATCGTTATTGCAATCAAGAACCTCATCATCACTTTCTTCTTCAGCCACCTTAGTTTCCTTATTACTACCAAATTCCAAATCAACCCAACCTTAGGAGGAACACTTGTTGCACTTGCACAAGGAATACCATTATCATCTGTATTGGCCATACCAAGGGCATCAAATGGGTTCGATGTAGCAATATTCGTCCCACTCGTACTTGCCTCTTTAGTGATTTTCTCCTTAGTAGCAAGCTCCACACTAATCATCTCCCTCAAATGATGTTTTTTTTTTACTATAACCTTCTTGAAATGTCGCAAGCTCCACACTAATCATCTTCGTCAAATCCGCTACACCTTCATCCGCAAATTCTATATATTCGTCACAACGCCAAATTTGCTCCTTTTGGAAGCCAATATACTATGCCACAATATACACCCGGACAATGTGAACTTTACCAACGTAATTTTCTTCAAAACAACAACTGCTTCAACAACTTCAACAACAACCACAACAATTCTTTTCACAACTACAAACACAACAACCACAAACCACCACAAGAAACCCAAGAAACCGAAAGGTGGCAAAGAAAATGCAAAAAACCCGCCAAACCCATTAAAAACAACCACAACCGAGGCATCCTCAAAGACATCCACTCGTTGGAAGCAAGATGAGGAAACCTTTTTGGTCGAAAGTTATGTTGCTATTTGTGAGGATAACACTATCAGAAATAACCAAGATGACCTATCATTTTAGTACCGGATTCTAGTGGAGTTCAATAAGTGACCCAACACAACATCACAATGATATGTTAACGGGGGTGCCAACGTTGAACTCTAATTTTCAAAAGTTCAATTTTTATTTTTTTATTTTTGTAATGTAATTTCAATTTTTTTATTTTAGTGAATGAAAAATTAGTTGGTTTAAAAAATAGAAAAATTAAAATGATGGGTCCTAAAATGAGTGTTTTGGCTTGAGTTATGAGAAATGATAATTTTATTGGTATGAGTGATGTTGGTGTAAAATCTTATGTGACATGACGTGGACGCAAAAAAGAGGGTTTGACATGTTATGTCACCTGGTGTTCTCAGACCTATTTTGCTTTGTAATTCGTGTTCATACGCATATGTGCATTCAACCGTTAAGGTGCTCCAACTTTTTACTTTTTATAGGAAGCGCCTTTAACCGAAAAGTGCTAGTTAACTTGAAGACGAGTGGACAACCACAAGAATAATTTGTATCAACTATGTAGATTAAAAGAAAGAAAGATGACAATTCAGATGTGATTCGCTTTTACAATATTTTTCGTCTTACTTTGAAAAGAATTTGTTTGACTTGTTACCAGTTATGAAGGTATTTGTGTGATTGCGTCGACATAAACTTGTAAGAAACGAGTATATGTTTTGTAATATGATAAATTCATCACGACTACATTTTTAGGGCTTGCATCTATTTTAAATGAAACTATGTAAGTTTTTTACGATGGGTTATCAACACACAGTAGGGGCTTAGCCTTGTATTGTCAAGTGCAAAAAACCCACCAAACCCACTAAAAACAATCACAACCGAGGCATTCTCAAAGACATCCACTCGTTGGAAGCAAGATGAGGAAACCTTTTTGGTCAAAAGTTATGTTGCTTTTTGCGAGGATAACACCATCGAAAATGACCAAAATGACCTATCATTTTAGTACCGAATTCTAGTGGAGTTCAATAAGTGACCCAACACAACATAACAATGATATGTTAACGGGGAAGTGGCCAACGTTGAACTCTAATTTTAAAAGTTCAAGTTTTTATTTTTAATTTTTAATTTTGTAATGTAATTTCATATTTTTTTATTTTAATGAATGAAATAATAGTTGGTTTGAAAAATAGAAAAAATTAAAATGATGGGTCCTAAAATGAGGGTTTTGGCTTGAGTTATGAGAAAGGGCAATTTTATTGGTATGAGTGATGTTGGTGTAAAATCTTATGTGGCATGACGTGGCCTCAAAAAGGAGGGTTTGACATGTTATGTCACCTGGTGTTCTGAGAAATATTTTGCTTTGTAATTCGTATTCACACGTATATGTGCATTCAACCGTTAAAGTGCTCCAACTTTTTACTTTTTATAGGAAATGCCCTTAACCGAAAAGTGCTAGTTAACTTGAAGACGAGCGGACAACCACAAGTATAATTTGTATCAACTATGTAGATTAAAAGAAAGAAAGATGACAATTCATATGTGATTCGCTTTTACAAGATTTCTCGTCTTACTTTGAAAAGATTTTTTTTGCTTGTTACCGATTATGAAGGTATTTGTGCGATTGTGTCGACATAAACTTGTAAGAAACGAGTATATGTTTTGTAACATGATAAATCCATCACGACTACATATTTAAGGCTTGAATCTATTAAAATGAAACTATGTAGGTTTTTTACGGCAGATTATCAACACAGAGTAGGGGCTTAGCCTTGTATCGTCAAGTGCATGACAATTCATTTTTGTTATGAACTATCAATGCTTCGCTCTAACATCATAACTATTATGAGTACTCTACTATTCGATTTAAGGAGTGTTTAATATGTAAAACATACACATGACTATTTATGGTCCGTTTGGTTTATGGATGAGTTTAGGATTAGGATTTGAATTTAGATTTAGGGTCCGTTTAGTTTGTATGTGGGTTTAAAATTCGGATTCAGATTTGAATTTAATGTAAGAGAGATAAAATGTATTACATATTATTATTGGATAAATAATAGGAAAAAATTATAAATATTTAAACATGTGAGGATAAAAGTAAAATACATAAAAATGTGATTTATGCTTTAAATGTGAGATGTGAGTCATTTTAGTGAGATTAAAAGAGAAACTCACCCATTTTATTATTGTGATTCACAAATTTTGTACCAAACAATTAAATTAAGGAACGAATCCATTTTTTCAAATCTACATCCGACACCAAACAGCCTCTTAGATTTAGAGTTGGATTTGGATTTAGTATAAGTTTTAAATTAAATGAAAAAAGATAAAATAACTTATTAATAAGTTTATTTTATAAATTTGTTTGAAATAAAAAATAAAAAATAATAAAAGGAATGAATGATATGTGGCTGAAAAAAGCCTAAATAATAATAATAATAATAATAATAATAATAATAATAATAATAAATAAAACTTTTGTTTGGTCACACTTTTTAAAACTTGGAAACCTAATTCTCGATAATATTTGGTTAGTATAATTAATAAATGTGTAAAAGTAGTGACAAAATCTTTATGATGGATTCAAATAGGCGTGTTGACGGGTTCACACATCTTAATTTTAACCCGGCTCATTTAATTGATTTTTAGAAACTCAACCCATCACTTTATTAAAAATATGTTAGTCATGTCAGTTCATTGCTTGACCTATTATCAAAAAAGCATACCATAACAATTAGAACATGAAAGTTGAATTATTATGAAGATACATAGAATATCAAAATCAAAATATATAAGGATACAAGCATATACGATAGTGAAATACTTTGAAGAGGTTAAGGATCGAATGAAATAATAATAAGATGAGAAGAATGAGAAGAATAATAACCGACATTTCGGACCTTTCTGATAAAATACGAACTCACATGAATTTCTTTATTCATTTGAAATGTGTACAAGACTATTTCTCATTTTTTTATTATATTTTCTTCTCACTAGATATCACCCATATGTCCTAACCTTTTATTTACTAAAGACTTAGCGTCGGTTTCAAATAAAACAGTTATCCATGTTAAACATCAATAACCAACAAATCATCAACCTTAATCAGTTTCTTATAACTAATGAGCTTAACTTATTCTCAAAAGTCAAAATTACAAAATTCATAAAAAATCCTTCAAATCTTAAAAATGTATAACTTTATTAAATGTGTTATTTCGTCCTCCAAATTTTGTGTATTCCTCCAAATTCGCCACAATCTTTAAACCAAAGGGGGTATATTGCAAATGTTGGTAAGATGCTGTTCAACTAAAGACAGCTTAATGCAGCTAAAAATCTTTGCTTTTAATAGTTTCCTTAATCATCATTAATATAAGACCAATCAAATGATCAAAACCAAATGGTCACAATCAGAAGCTTTAAATTTGAATTCTTTCGTTGTTCTCATATGAGAATTACATATCCATAGCCAAGTTTTCATCAAGGTTTATTCATTTCCATTTTCATCAAGGTTCATTCATTTCTAATTTCATCATTAGATCATAATATAATGTAAGTCAACCACATTTTATCACCATCATTACATATTTACATGATGTTTATTTGATCCATCTAGTAATTTTAACCTTAGTATCTTCTAACGCGTATTTGCTGATATCGTTTATAATTATCGAGCCCATTTTTATGAGCAAAAAACTGCATTTTTTTGTGATATAATTAGCTTTGAGTTGTTTCAGTTGTTGTATAACAGTGTTTTTATATGCTTATTGCTTAGATATAAATGGAACTGAATATGGATAATTTGATGTGTTATACACGTCTAAACAAAGTGGTAGATGTTTACTAGTGCTTCAACTGCCGAAAGTGTTTGTAACTGATTCCTAAAGTGAATTACTGGTGGATCTCTTATATCTTCGGCTGTTCACACTCGATAAACACAAAATGTGTCTTAAGTATAAAAAATCTTAGAATTGAAGAAGGAAACAATATTATTTAGTTACCATAACTTACTAATGCAGATGGAACATCATCATGAAGTCGAGATGCCAAAAGCCAATCGAGGAACCGATGTTCAGTCTAAGATGCCAAAAGTGTCTTGTGGTTGTTTCTTCGAGCAAGATCATAGTGTTGCTGATGCTGAGCAACGGTCCAAAGCTACAGCTAAGCTTTGTGGACTCGTGATCTTTTATTTAATCGTCATGGCAGTTGAGGTTGTAGGAGGCTTTAAAGCCAATAGTCTAGCGATTCTTACTGATGCAGCGATTTACTCACTGATATTGGTGGATTTTCGATTTCTCTGTTTACCGTGTGGGCGTCTGGATGGAAGGCCACTCCACATCAGTCTTTTGGATTTAATCGAATAGAGGTTTTGGGTGCTCTTTTATCTGTACAACTGATATGGATTGTTTCGGGGTACTTGTTCTTTGAGGCATTTGAAAGAATCCTTCATAAACAATCAGAAGTGAATGGTGGACTAATGTTTCCCATCGCTGCTTTTGGTTTTGTAATTAACGTCATCATGGTCATGTGGCTTGGTCATGGTCATAGCCACGGTCACGGTCATGGTCACAGTCACAGTCATGGGCATGAGCATTCTCATGATACGTGTGTTCAGAAACATCATGATATTGATGAAGAAGAGGGTACAAAATTGGTCATGTCACTTGGTCATAATCACAGCAATAGTCATGATCATGCTGATGGTACATGCATCGTGAAACATCATGACATTGATGAAGAAGAGGGTATAAGTTTGGCTGTGTCAACTTCTAAAGACAAGAGCGGGCGGATGAACATAAACATTGAAGGAGCCTACTTGCATGTAATGGCGGATATGATTCAGTCGATTGGTGTGATGATTGCTGGACTAGTGATATGGGTAAAACCCGAATGGTTGATTGTTGATCTGGTTTGTACTCTGATCTTTTCCATATTGGCTCTATGTACAACTCTACCGATGCTTAGAAATATATTTTCTATTTTAATGGAAAGCACACCAAGTGAAGTTGATGTTGTTCGCTTGAAAATGGCTCTGAATAGCATCAAAGGATTGCTCGACGTTCATGATCTACATGTATGGGCAATAACACAAGGGAAATACGTATTATCCTGTCATATATTAGCTGATCCAAATGTAGATTCAAACGAAATACTTCACAAAGTAAGAGATTTATGTGAAGGTACATATGGCATTCATCATGTAACCGTGCAGATCGAAATTTCATGTCTATAACCTTATAAAAAAACATTCTTTTTCAACTTTCCTTGTGTTTCTTTTATGTAAGACCATTCTACAACCTCTAATGGAGGTTCTATTCATTTAGTAAAAAAACAGCGAAGAACCGAATTCGCAAAATAAACAAGACCTAAACATATATGATTATTACTGAAACTTTACTTCAACTCAAGATGAACAGCAACTTGTTGTGTTCGCAGATGAATCACCAATATTAATGGTGGTGCCCTTCCCAGGTAATCCGTTAGGACCCAATGCTTCTTGGGTTGCCAATGCTTTCTTGCTAATGATGTGATATATCTCTGTCAAAATGGTTTGAAATGCTTTCTCAATGTTAACTGCTTCAAGTGCTGATGTTTCAAGAAACGAAAGCCCTTCCTTTTCAGCCAATGATTGGCCATCTTCCGCAGTCACAGCTCTGAGATGGTCCAGATCGGACTTGTTTCCAGCCATTAGGACGACAATATTGGAGTCTGCATTGGCTCTTAGCTCACGCAACCATCTCTGGACATTATCAAACGTTGGTCTTTTGGTTATGTCGTACACGAGAAGAGCCCCAACTGCACCTCTATAGTAAGCACTGGTAATAGCTCTGTACCTCTCTTGCCCTGCAGTGTCCCATATTTGAGCCTTTATTGTTTTTCCTTCAACCTGTTTAATTCATTGGCCGAATATTACTTAGATAATGTATTATTTCATCAAATTATATTAAAATGCTAATGCGACATCAGAGCTAGTAACAGGTCTACACTTTGACAGAATCTGAAGTGTTAATACAAGTAGCAGCAGTAATTTGCTCTCTTATTCCCAAATAAAATCACAAGATTTTATATTGAGATTGTCAAAGATAGAGATCCTTGAAGATCCCGCATTGTATATATTGCTTTCAAAATTATCAGCTACATTCCAAAGGGAGTCACAAAAGTTTCACCTCTCAGCTATGGTTCATAATCGTTGTATTATCATCAATGCAAAAAAAATGATGATATTTGTGTTGTCAAGACTTCTATTACATATGTTCTGATCAGAGGTTACCATACACAGTTCTTAAATTACACTTTTTATACATTTGAAAATAGTAGAAACACTTTTTTTCATAAGTATGTGTCCAACCAAAAAGATACAGGGTTATAAGAAAGTGATGCACCATCATAGCATGGGTTATTAGTACACATCATACAACATTTTCGTCTATGGGTGGATGCTGCAAAACAACTTAGACTTATTTCACTTCCAAAAATCCAGTTCTAACAAGGCTCTACTTTTAAAGACTTGGCTGAATGACAGCCTAAAGTAACACCAGTAACACTCAATCTCTCCAATTAACTCACAATAACTAAACGCAATGAATGCAACAACTTACACACCATATTAGCTGCTGGAATCGAGCCTGATTTGAATTAAAACCGATCCACGATTCAATCGATACAATTAGAAACGATACAGAAAACAAATTTAGGAGATGTTTGGCATTGCTTATTTTAAACTGCTTATCTGCTTACAAAATAAACTCTGCTTATTTAAGTGTCTACTGACACTTTAATAAGTAAAGAAACAATTTTACCCAAACCCTCAAAACTGCTTATTTGCTTATAAAGAATCACACAACAGTTAATCAAATCTAAAAATGCTCACTTTTCATTTAATTTTATTTTTGTGTCAGTGATAACAGATCTGCATATGTAACAAGCTAAAACACAAATGCATGACATATAAACACCAACATTAGCACAAACAATCCAACTAACAAAACTAGTTCAGTATAAAATCCAAATCAGTATAAAAAGATACAAACCTGAAGAGTCCTAGTAGCAAATTCAACACCAATGGTAGCTTTAGACTCCAAATAAAACTCATTCCTTGTAAATCTAGACAAAATGTTAGATTTCCCTACACCAGAATCACCAATCAACACAATCTTCAGTAAATAATCATAATCTTGATCAATCTTACTACCCATTATTCTCCTTCTTTTAATCCCTCACAAACCTACACAATCAAAATTTATCATGATCACTAAAACAAATAAAGATCCAGCTAGATCCAAAACAAACTAGCAACCTTATAGAACTTACAGCAACATGCACATATATTAATATTAATGTTAAGTACACCTAGTTGGAATGTGAATGTGTGTTAGAACTGAAAAGGGTGTTACCTGTGGCAGAGAGATGAAGAAGAAAAAGTGAGCAGAAAATTTAGTAAAAAATGTATGGGAGAAAATAAATGGTTGGAAACAGCCGACATTAATATCTAGTTAAGTGGGTATGAAAACGATGTAAGTCCAACTTGTATGTGTCTGAATGTGTAGTACAAGTTAATTAATGTTTTACTATAACTTATTTTGATGAAGCAAATGAAAAGTTGGTGTAATAAAAAGGTGTTTAATTATTTTAGTTTAATGACATTTATGTTCACTTTTGTTTAATTTTGTTTTGATTATGGGCGAATGCAATGAGTGAATGATTTGCTTGAGTCATAATATTTTTACTGAAAATGATAAATGGCCCAAATAAAGGATTTAAAGATGACCTAACGATAAATCATCAGACAACAACTACTTTACATATTATTTATGCATTAGATCACCTTTTAAGTTTCTTTAGTTAAGTCTCTATATAAAAGTTCTACTTTTTATTTTAGTTTAAAAACATCACTACATTTTGACCAAATGTAATGGTAGCAAATGCAACGCTTGCTCATCCAAACTAGACACGTCGTCCCCCACTAAACCCACATCCCACGACACGTCGATTTGGTATGTTTGATAACTCGGTCGTGGTCACGACCATGTTGTGGAGAAATGGTGTCTGTGTAATTGGGGGTATATATGTGTTTAAGTTGAGTATGTTTAGGTGGTGAATGTGGTGGTCTTATTACATCGGTTTAGTGGTGGAGTCGGTTGTGGCGATAGAAGTTGATGTGACGCGGAGTTGACGGTAATGAACGCGATCATTATTGCACCCAATTTTAGAGGTGTTCATGGTAACCATTTGTTGTTGTTTAGTTACAAAACTAAGATGATGTTTGTTCAAAGAATTTGAAATAAAAGTGATTTGAAGTTTGTGTTTGGTATGTCAAATGAAAGTATTAAAAATATCATAAATTGACAGAAAGGGAATTATCATGCTTTCAAAAAGCGATAGATTTCAATTTACTTCAAACATGAGATTTGTAAAGGACCAGATTTGACCAAAACACCTTTTTCAAATTGTTATAACCCATTTTCTCATAATTTCATCAATCTTTTCTCCTATCCTTTTCCCATCCATACATGTAATTACCGATTTTCGTAAAGTTAGACCTTAAAATACCGAAATTTCGCCAACAAAAACTTCACAATGTTTTAAATTATGGAATTCTAATTTCTTCAGGAATTGAACTTTTGAAAAATTTGAAATTCCAGAATTTTGAATTCACGAACCATAACACATTTTTTTTTATTCAAATAGGATTGTGAGATGGCAAATTATTTTTTGTGAAGTGAACAATGACTGATGCTAAAAGACATCCGA
This sequence comes from Chrysanthemum lavandulifolium, assembly GCA_022545495.1. NCBI lineage: Eukaryota > Viridiplantae > Streptophyta > Magnoliopsida > Asterales > Asteraceae > Chrysanthemum > Chrysanthemum lavandulifolium. The sequence goes on from CM040243.1 coordinate 139,636,274, forward strand.
AATTGAGATATTTTCACCAAATCACACTTTTTGTAGATAAAGATATAAACTTAAGCAGATACGAAGAATCAATATGGAAGTAGACCCTAGTCCATTTTATTATTAAGGAAATGATATTACTTATGCTACATGGTCTAGCAATATATAACAAATATTAATTTTGTTTCACTAAAATAAATTAGTAATAAAGTTAGGAAAATAGCAATCACATTATTATTTTTAGTTTCTCGGTTAACAGTCATCGCTAAAAGCGATGGGTATCGTGACAAATTGTTTCGCCGAATTTGATGTAGCATCACATTCGGCGTCACCGAGCTAATACCATACCGCCAACCTCTTCGAGTGGGAAATCGCCAATTTCCCGACGCGAATAAGACAAATGATCTAGCCGTTTATTACCGTTTGAGTTTGAATTTATATATTTTTTTATTATTTTTATTTTAAACAAACTCATTAAACACTATAAATACTACTCTATTTTAACCAAATTTTACACAAATTACTCTATTAAAACACTTCATCTTTACAAAAAAAACACACGAGTGATTCATCCTATTCCGGTACGTCCGATATCTAAATGACATCAAGATGATTATGCAAGCTATGCAGTATGAGCAATCGTTACAAGAACAAGAAGCCCAAAGTTCCCGCCGTAATCATATCTATCATGAACGTGATGTTGCTGAAGCACGTTTGGTGATGATCCAAAATTTCCGAATTACTATTTTAGACGTCGCTATCGTATGAACTGTAAACTATTTTTAGAAATAGTCCAAAGTATTGAAACTTATAGTCAAATTGTTCATCCTCTTCTCGATCATTTTAAATTCTTTGTAGTACGACACGATGCTACGGGTCAAATGAGTTTTGTGCTATTATGAAATGCACATCCGCCATACGTCAATTGGCATACGACGTAACACCTTATGCATTTGATGAGTATTTACAAATGGGGAACATTACACACGATTGTCTAGATAATTTTACTATGTGCATTATCGAATTGTATATGCCCGAGTTTTTAGGCCCATTCTTTGAAAGGCTCGCTCAAAACCGCACTTGAGCTCCGCCTCATACGACTCCTCTAGGGATGGAGGTAGGCCCAGCCCAGGCTTGTGCTGTTAAGGTTGTTGTAAAAGAAAACCTGACTCGAATGACATTCAAAATTTATACAACGCACATAACACGGTTCATGGATTTCTAGAAATGCTTGAAAGCATTGATTGTATGCATTGAAAATTGACTAATTGTCCGACATAATGGCATGGGCAATTTGAGAGAGGAATACTTGAAGCCGTTGCGTCATACGATTTGTGAATTTGACATGCATATTTTGGGGTAGCTGGTGAGAATAACAATCGAGAATTTTAAACCCACGTATGGGTGTGGTTGGTGGCATACGTGACCCTCGAGGACCAAGGGTCCGAGTCGAGTCGTTAATGGTAGCTGGTGGGTTGATGTTGTTGGTGTTTGGATGAGACGCGGAGCCAAAAGCTTCTAGAGCTTGTTTGGTTCACGCCGTCTCAACTGCGGACGTGTCATGACCATTAGGGTCATAACATTGGTTTGGTGTATTTTTGGTTGGTTGATTGGTCATGGATTGATTTGGGTTGATTTGAGATTGAATTGCGCTATTATGACTTTTATTTGGACTTATTATATAAATTGTCAACTTTGAGCAACGTCGGTGTTACTTTGACTTTTTAGTCAATAGTTGACCCCGACAACGCCGTGAATATGGACTTTAGTATATTTTGGACTTTTGATTGATTAAAAGCCGAAGTCATGACTCGTGCTTGTGGACTCAAACGAACAACGATAACGAAACTAATATTGAAATTGACGAAGATATATATATGAAAATGCTAATAAACTATGAAACATAAATAATAAAAAGGCTTTTATACAAAAATTATCGATAATAAGACTTGTCTTGTTATTTACTATTTTAAATAGAAACTAACGACTAAAATGGAAAGGTTTTCTAATAAATAAGTATATAATGTTTCGAAAGCACGTTTATCGAAATATGCCAAGTATGGGCATTTAATACTAGTTTCAAGTATTTATTTACTTACGTTGTGTGCATGGGTTACGGATGACCTAACATTAATAGCGCCGATCCACGTGGGTAATGGACTTATTAAGTTGACTAATCTAATAAGAGACCGCTAGGCACGTAGGATAACGTTATTAATGGGTGAATTATCCTTATGACTCGTTAGGATGCGACCGCTTATGGGATAATAAGTTTACACTAATAAATAATTGAGTTTATCGAGTTGACGAATTCGATAAGGTCTACTATTTATTCCAAAACTTATTGGACTATGGAGCTTATGGCTTAGATGTCTCGTTCTGTTGTATTGAGTCACATATTGGTTGTTTGAGTGCATTCATGGCATCATATTGAGTCGATACACCCACATGAGGATACCAAACGCTAGGACAAAATGGTGAAACAAGACATTTTTGGAGATAAAGAAAAGGAATACATTGGGGTAGATAACCTTTATTTTGGGAAATATATATTAAAATTGGTTTACATTAATAGGTTGTGTCGAGTCAATAGTTGTTGTGCCGTGATTAACTGTTATCTTCGCTAGTGTTTATTTGTGCGTTGCTTGCTTGAAAGTAGTTTTATAGTCCCACTTTTATCTATGTTTTAACTAATTGGGGTGAGAATCATGCTACTATTTTTGGACCTTCTAAACTATTTTGATTTGCTTATGTGCTTGATTGATTAGATAGATATGTGGTAGTTGTTGCCTTAGTCTAGGGTAGCAATCCTAATTGCTATAACACTTGCCTAGCTAAGTATAGACTTCTACCTCGACCTAGTCCAGGGTTAGCAATCGCTCTAGACTTTGTTACTGTTGTCTTGGCTAGTGTCGCTAGGGGCCCAATATGATATCGAATATGATATTTGTTTGTGATTGATGTTTATCTATCTTAGGTCTCGTGATAGCAAATTAACTCCTACAGTCCACTACTTTACTTGAATTTAAACCTATGAACCGACCAACGTTAATGACCTTTTAGCATGTTTTCTCGTGTAATCGAGTGATGTGTGAGTACGTGTTCGTGGAAGCTTGGCAAGGAGGCATGGTCAAGGATCATAATCGACTGATAATTTATGGGACCTATTTTATTAAATCATGTTTGGGCCTAATATTTACACTTTGGGATTAATGTTTTGAATATTTAAATTGGGATTGGTTTTGAATGTCAAATGACTATCTTGTTTGCTATACTTGTGTGAGATACTAATCCAATTGTAACGCCCAAAAACTTGATTAAGTCTTCCGCTTACCGAGATTTGGGGTGTTACAAACCACTAAGACTACGAGCTTAATGCTTACAAATACTGAGGTGGCCGAGTCTTTAACTTACGGATTTACTAAATCATAACAATCTCCCTAAGGGAGGTCACCTCAATTACATATAGATAATACATTTTTGAACTCTAGCATTCTATTACACTTTCTTTATTTCTGTAGCTCGTAGCCTTTGATTCTTCAAAGTCTGCATACGTTGTATTTTTAGTGGAGGTCTTTATCTGATCCATAACTTGGTGATCTTTGAGCTTTCTTCGAGATCATCAGCCACGGTAAACCTCTGAATCATCCTTTATTGTATCACCTCCATGTGATATTTGTGACTTTCTGGACCAACATGCTCACACTTTGTTGGATCATAATATTCTGCGTCAGAGTAGCGGAAGCATTGCTTAATGGTATCAGAGTTTATCATGATTTCTTTAAATGTGAGTGTGATGTGTGAGCATGTGGTTATGGATTGACTTCTCAATTTCGATCAGCTGCAACCGTCAGACATTCCTACAAACAACAATTAGCAATAAAACACACGAAAGTGTCTTTGTTCACTTTCTTTTGGTCGAACATATCCTGAAACTTTAGGTCAAATCCATTTCTGGATCACTTTTTTTGGGGTTAATACGACCTTCTTTCCCATGCATTTCTTAGGGCTTTCGGGTATGCCACGCCGTTGAATAGGGTTGCAAGAACCACGGTTCCCGCTGATCAAGATAACATCGCTGTGATCGTGTAGAATTCTAAGAATTTCCTTGATGGGGTTTCGCAGCCTTGATCTAGTCGTTCTCAAACCGGAGCGTCCCAAATTAGACAAAGACGGAGTGAGTGAACCATCGAATTGAGATTCACCGATTGATGAAAAAATTGATTTGAAAAACAATCGCGTATTGCTGAAGAGAGAGATTTTTCAATACGACGAAAGTTTTATGAGAAAAATCAAGGTTCAATCATAAATACTTTTTGTTTGAAAATTATAAGGTCAGTCGATGTGCTAGAGAAAAGAATTGTAGAGCACATCGAAAGGTTTTTCAAAAGCATTCGTCAATCCATTTCCTGGAACAAGTTTGATTCAAAAGTGAATCGCCCCATTGTTTCTTTCCAGTTGTCACAAGTTTGATTCTTGAAGAATCTCACATGTCACCCACCAAGAGCTTGTTTGATGTTGGCTCTAGAAGGATTTCCATCTTCATCATGAATACTTTAAGTATCACTCGGATGTTATGGCAGTACCACGAGGATAATGCGAAGGACTCTCAATATATAATCTCACTTTCCACATTGTGTGAAATAGTAAGTCTTCATGAAATTGTGTCCTAATGAGATTTATTGGATGATCTCTTGGCTCTAGACTCGATAGTGCATTTTGGTTTCCTATGCGGAGACTAGAGAGAGGGTATCCTTCTTCAATATCAACTATCTCTAAGAGAAAGTCGATAGATTATCTAGATTCCCCGTGAGAATTAAACAAGTCCTTTTAAGAGAACTTGAGTAGCTTGGTAAGTTTGGTGCAGTGCGTCACTGGGTCCATGACGTCTTGTCTTCAATACTGGCGTTACCTTAGTAACAATCAATAACATATGTGTGGAAAACTAGAAGGGGGGTTGAATAGTTTACCGATTAAAAACTTTGTTTTGAAACTTATTGAAAGATCAATTGATATTGATCTTAGATATGTTAGTGAATAATAATCAATATGCAAGCAATATATATAAAGAGTAAATAAGGAAAGAAACAATCAAACCACGACAAGTTGTTTATAGTGGTTCGGTCTACAAGGACTCTTTTTCCTTGCCCTACTCCACTCCCCGAGTCTCACACTCGAGAGTTCAACTTCACTAGTCAACAAGCTCCTTTCACCGGCGGAGAAACCTTTACACTTCACTTACACACTATTTCGACACTAAGCTAGATGTCAAGTTCTTTTCAAGGTATAACCACTCCCTGCACACAATGTATTTTAAGGACTAAAATACTAACCACCACACTCACAAGTTTATGATGGTTTATACAACAATGATGTATGAATCAAGACTAGATCATACAACAATAAACAAACAAGACTTCCAACTATTTGTTGAAGTCAATATGCCTTAATCTTCTTTGCTACAAAAGAGGATCACTATAATGATATGAAACCGAGTTAAAATGTTAGAGAGAAGGAATGTATGTGATTATACTAGAAAGGGATGAGAAAACAACTTGGTTTGGCTTTGCTATTTATAGCCAAAATGATCGTGAGCACCGGACCACGGAACCCATAAAGGGTTCCGCTGTATATTTTTGTGTCACGGGTCCGACAAAGAAGATCACCAAAATCTTACCAAAGTCAACCAAATCTATCCAAGATTGTGTAAGATATGTAGAGTCTAAATCTACATTAAAATATCTAGTGAAATCCTCTAGAGATTTCAATGATGCACCACATGATGTCATATGTGGTTTTCTATTTTTAGAAATATGTTAAATGTAAATGCATATGTAAACTTATGCTTGATCTAAAAATATCAACATACATTATGGTTTTGAAGCATATCAATAATATGATTAATCAAAATGTAAATGCTTGAGTGATGAAGATATTATTTGATGAAAAGCTTGTTTTAATATCTATTAAACTTGACAAGCTTTAAGCTTTATAAAAATTAAATTTACTTTTGTCGTTAACAAAACTTAGGTAAAGATCATAAAATATAAATAACGTTTAATGACGATATTTGTATTAACAATCTTCCCCTTTTTGTTGAGGACGAAACATAAATTTTATTTTTATAAAAGGTGTAAAGTTTGTACAAGAGTTATAAAAATATGAAATTAATTTTAGAACTTGAAAGATTTAGATAAAGATAATAATACTAGTTTGTCCAATTTAGATATGGTGTTGACTTTTCAAAAGTCAGTATGCGCTGACTTTATAGAAAGTCAAAGTCTTCATTAGTCAGTGTGATGTTGACTTTAAAAAGTCAAGGTATGCGCTGACTTTTATAGAAAGTCAAAGTCCAAGTTCTATAATATTTCTCCACCTTTTTGTCAAAACAAAAGGAAGAGGCGAGGCGGAATATGTAATGAGCCCGGGCCGTTATCTCCCGCTTGGCCAATGCTCCCCCTAAATTGGGTGCCAAGAGAAAGATACATGGATTGTGAAAAAGCTATAAAAAAGATGTTAGTAATAAGCATCATCACAAGCATTTCCAATCACCATGTAACAATTAACAACAATATAAGAAACACCATTCACTTGTTAAAATTTTCATGATGTAAAAATCATGAAATGGAACACAATGATGTGTTAATACATAAAGAAAATCCCAGAGAAAAAAATAATCCTAGAAAATAAAAAAAATCCTAGAAAAATAAAAATACTTAAAAGATAAACTAGGGACCCCTATTGAGGTGGTGGATGAGCAAGAGCATTAATGCGCTTTAGGATGTGGTTGAGGATGAACCTCATTTCATCTTGAAGCTCATGGACCATCACCCAGTCCGCTCGTAATGTGGGCGGTCCGCCACATTTGAGCAACTGTGTCTAGGAAGGTAATATGGTTCATGATTTGGTGGTGGTGGAATGGTGGAGTTGTTGGTGTTGGTAGTTGGAGTGGTGATTATGGAGGCTAGCAAAGCACTTTGCATTTGCATGGTGTCACTAAGGTGAGAGTCCATCATATTTGAGAATTTGTGGAGGTGGTGTAGCTCGGCTTCTATCTCCTCTTTAGTTGGGTGATCATCCCACATGGATTCCTCAATGTCTTCTATATGAGGAGACATGGATGTTGGAGGTAGTGGATGATCCCCATACAAAGGGCCATGAATTTCCTTGTGAATAGGATGGAAAAGAAGAGGTTGAGGTCCTAACGGGGCGTTTGGGTCAAAGGATGGACATGGAGACTCATGAGCTATTCGCTCAATAGTACCAAAGGATGGTAGTGGTGGTGGATGATTGGGCCTAGGAGGCAAGTCCTCTAAGTCCTTCCGATGACGCATCTCCGATCAGTCGAAGGACCCCTTCGGCCTCACCGAATTTGCATTCGAAGACCCAATTCTTTCTTCATATGTCATTGGTGGAGTAAAACCATTCATCATTGACATGGTTACCATTGGGATTCGCCACCAAGGCCTATGCCCTTCGGTGTCTTCTCTGAAGATGCCAAGACAAAGAAGAACCTTGACTTGGTCTTCCCCACCTTCCCACTATTTCCTTAGCTTCCCGCCAAGTCCGAGATAGTGGGGATGAAGCCCTAGCGGTTACCACAAATCGTGGGACGCCCCATGATCTCCTAAACGTGTGCTAACACTCTCCAAGCTATTTTCATCACCTATAAATAGGTTGGACGAGTCATTTCAATGGTATGTTCATTCAACACAGATTTCACATACTCCATATTATTTACAAACATATCACATACTTACTCTCACCGGAGGTGGTTCATGAGGCCCAACCCCGCGTAATCACTTAACGGTGTCTACTATTTCTTATTGCGATTGGCTACAAGTTTACGCAAGCATATCATTCCTCATACTCTTCGATCACCATCAAGGCCCGGTCGCATTTAATTATTGTACAATCGGTGGCGCCATCCGTGGGATCCACTACTATTGGTCTCGTTATTCCAAACTTACACCCACCAATCACTCCCACTAGTTTCACGGCATGAATCAAGGAAGAGAGGATACACCCTCCAAGTTTCGACCTGACACCAATCCTACCAATGATCCTAACAACCTTCCTAATATAACCGCATCCAACTTTACCACACGATCTCACCCCAAATAACTCCCAACAACCATGCTTCAACCTCGGCTAACCACGAACCGTAATCGGTCAAGCGTTTGTCAAGCTAACATCAAGCATTAGAATATTTATCGAGGGCTCAAGGAGGCAAGCTCGAAATGTGGAGATGCGCAGGGAGTTAGAATACTGCCGATGAGTATGACGAAGAGTTCGAAATGGAGGCCGTGCCTTGGCTCCGGCTACACGCTCGATGCTAAGGATAGGGTCTCCGAGCGTCAAGGCCGAGTGGAAGGTCGGTTGTCTTTGAAGATGTTCGGAGAGGCCCCGACTAGAAGGAAGGCACGATAGAAGGCTCTAATGGAAGGAGTCACAGAAGGGATACTACGAAGGTTAATTTGTGATAACGCCACACGCCGCTCGGGTCAAAGGAACTTTCTTTCGTCGAGCAAGTTTTTCAACACCCTAGGCAAAGGAACCTAATCGTTGTAGTGTAGTATTAGGGTAAGCCACGTGTATTGATATCGCTCTCTAGGGAATAGGAATGCTAGTGAGAAGTTACTACGCTAAGGTTGTGGTCGAGGAAGATTATTTTTTTATCTTTTATATTTTTAAGGAAAGGAAAGGTACGAATCTCGTGGTTTGAATTTGGGGTTGGTATTGCTACCGATTACTCTACTTATCTAATTATCTAATCTAAGGTGTATGTAGTCTATGTCTAATTAATGTGTGCTCGTATGATAGTTTAAAGATGTGTTTACTTAGGTTTTACTACTCCTTAATTATCTCCTATTGGTGGTTGAATTGTCACGCCCTTATTCCTAGTTGCGCTGTGTGTCTAAGGTTGTAGGGTATGCGTTTCTCCCTAACTCTTTGAACTTACCAAAGGGTCTCATCTACAAAACCCACTAGGATAATAAACTCTTACTCTAAGGCACTCTTTGGATGGTTTAGCTTACAACCACTCAAGGAGTCATATTCTAAGGTTCACAAAGATTTAATCAAGCATTAAGTACACAACGAATGACCTATCACATTACTAGATCATTAACCAACTAAGATAAGAAACAACCAATCAATATTCAATAGTTAAGTTTCATATTCCTAAGCAAACACACAAGTAAATTAGCTGGGACATGGAAAACATGCAAGCATACACACAAATAATCAAAGACATAATTGTATTAATGAAGTAAAACACTTATCTTGGTGTAAGATAGGGTTTGAACCCTAAAATACCGTACAAGACAACCTTGGTTCTGGTTTAGGTTTTTACTCCAAAAGACTACACACTAAATATCTTGAAAAATTCGATTCTATATATAATATTACACATGCGGCATTACTTTATGTTTTGTGACGCCGTGTCGTCCATCATTAGGGTTTCGTCTGGCCACGTTAGACTTGGCGACGGCCACCTTATGCTTGCGACGCCGTCTTCTCTTCTTTCCGACGCCGCCTCGATTACATCTAGGCCGCCCGAGCGACGGCTCGCTTTTATAACTTGACGCCGCCACTTGAAAATGGGAGTTTTGCTTACGTCCGTCATTAAAATCCTCGACGGCCACACGTAACACCGACGCCATCACCTTATGTTTTCAGCAGACTTTGAGTGTCTCGATTCGACTTTGGCCATTTTCTTCAGATAATCGCGCCTTTTCGTCCAAATAAGTGCCATTCCAAAGATTTTGCCTTCAAGAGACCTAAAAGTGAAAAGGAACGATATTAAGCAATAACGGATACAAAAGTGATCAAATAAGGGCTTAAACGACCCTCAAAAAGGTACCTTTTAAAACCTTATCAATTTGCCACCACTTTTGGCGGCTCACCGGGAAGAACTGAGGCAAGGGTTCATGGTACCTTCTCACGCATCCCGCGAGAAGGCAATCCATCACAAATGAATGGAGGAGGAAATCTTCCTCCTCATGGTATGTACCTCCTTTCGTGTTCAATCTTACCCTCGCGGGTCTATCCCACCTAATGGGCGTGCTAGCAACCCCGCTTTACTCAACCATATGGAAGCATGCCCTACGGCACCTATGGTACATCCTTCAGACTCGCCTAAGTCACCCACCTTATATACCTATTGCTTACCCTCAATATGATAACCAAACCCCGTTGGAATACCTCCAAATCATAACCCGCATAATGTTGCCCCTACCTACATGCCACCTTATAACTACCTCTATTCGAGCCCATGGGCTCCACAACACCCTTCAGAAGATGGATGAAGACTACCCTTTGCACGATGGGTTGAAAATGCCCGCACATATTGGTACTTATGATGGGAAGGGGACCCGGATAACTTCTTACACTTGTTCAAGGGGCTATCGTAATGCGTGGGTTATGCCCGTTGCTTGCCACATGTTTACATATACCCTACGAGACTCGTCAGATATGGTGGAACGGCAAAACCAGTAGCATTGTGAATTTGGATGATCTCAAGGCCAAGTTCGGATCACATTTCACCAATGTAAAAGTTTACAAGAACGCACCTAACAAAGGCACAACATCAAGCGAAGGAAAATGAGAGCACTGTGGCTTTCATTACGTGATACACCGATGACACCTTACAGATAATGGGCTTGCACGAAGACCAACGATCTCGTGTTTTGTGCATGGCCTACGAATGTAAGTTTGGTTGAATTCTCCACCGATCTTCCCGCAACCTATAAGGGTTTGGTGGAGAAGGCTTACACCGGATCAAGCAAAAGAAGTGTCTACCAACGGGCTCCGGCCGAAAATAAAGAAAGTCACAACAAAGTCCCAAGCATCCTTCGTGGGAAGGGTCAAAGAACGTACACAAAGGAAGAGACAGTTTACACCATACCATAAAAACATCAACCACGGTCTCTTGGCTAATCTGTCCAAATCTCAAGGGAGATACTAGCTACGGAAAAGGTCACAAGACCTTTGATCCTCCTCCTCGCTTGGCAAACAGAGGAAGGCCCGTAGATACTTCCAAATTTCGCTACTTCCATGACGATAACGGACACGACACCAATAATTGCAGAGAGCTCAAGAACAGATAGAAGAGGCCGTGAAGTCCGCCAATTGGGACATTTGGTGAAGGGTATAAAGAAAGGTAAAGAAAAGGTCTCCGACACACGGTTGGGAAAGATACCACACTGCTCTGAGCACCCATCCTAATGGTGTACAAGAATGACTCGGTTTAAAGAGAAAGAAGCGGAGGAAGCATTATGCGGAGTAGGAGATGTCACTTTTCCTTCAATCATTGTGGAAAGTTCTTTCAAATGACCCGTGGTCATCAAGGTCTTGATCTCCAACAGAAGTAAACAGGCCTACCTAGGCGTGGTAGCTCCCCGTGAAGTAATATCTAACGCTATTTTCTAAAGCTCAAGCCTTCGATAAGGTTGAGAGAGTAGATTCAAAGGTACCCTTAGTAGGGTTCTCGTGGGAACACTCATGGCACTTGGGAGAAGTCCTCTAGAGGTTACGATTGGAGAAGGAAGGCTAAAAGAACAGTAAACTCGGTTTTCAAGATCAGAAGGTCCGAATCTCCTATAACCTATTGATAGGGAGAACGGCAATGCTGTAAGATGGGCATCGTTGTCTCCACCATACATGCCGCGATCAAATTCCAAACACCCTTCGGCATTGGAACGGTTTTCTCCGGCTATAACGCGAAGAAGCCTACCAAGTAGGCAAAAGGATCAAACAGTGCTCAAGAGCCTCAAGGATGTTCTCGGTTGTCAACCGACGTCAAGAACGATTGTAGTAAATGATCTCTATCTTGATCGACGGTGGTAATCGGAAAGCAGCCCCAACCTCCTTTAAAGCGTAATTGGAAAAGGTACTACGTGCTAATGCGAGATGTCTTCGCATGGACCTTTCTCGACATGACGGGGTCCCAGTAACTCTCACCATAGACGGAAAGCCCTTCAAGATCGAACACAAGCTCAATGAGTTCAAACATATTGAACCCATCAAACAAAAGCGTGAAGCCTAGCTCCCGAAAGAAGTGCCGCCGCATGCAAAGAAGTGGACGAGCTTGTAGCAGCAGCATACTCGTAGAGGTGAAGTATCAAACTTGGTGGCCAATCCGGTGATGGTCAAGAAGCACGATGGAGGATGGCGAATGTGCGCGACTTCACGATATTAACAAAGCTTGCCCGAAGATCGCTATCCTCCGCCGGAAATTGATTGGAAAGTAGAACTCGTCGTGGTTTCGACTAAAATGTTTTCGGACGCTTATAAGGGTTACCATCGATACAAATGGCGGAAGAGGACGAAGAGAAGACAACCTTTTCACAAGAAAAGGCGTTTATTGTTACAAAAGATGCCTTTGGTTTGAAAATGTGCCACCTACCAACGTTTAGTGGACAAAGCCTTCCACAAGATAGGTAGGAATGGAGGCGTATGTAGACGATATGGTCATAAAGAGTAGAACGGAGGAGGACATGCTCTCCGACATCAAGGAAACTTCACCGCCTTCGCGCCATCAACATGAAGTTAAATCCCAAGAAATGTTCCTTGATTGTAGAAGAAGGACAATTTTGGGGCATCTAATCACCAAGCAAGGTATTAAGGCCAATACTTCAAGGTTAAGGACATCACGGATTTGTACCTCCTAAGTTCCTAAAGGAAGTGCAAAGTCCGAACGGAAAGCTAGCAACCCTCGTGCAGTTCTTATCGAAGGGTGCAGACACATCTTTGCCGCTCTTCAAAACACTCAAAGGATGCACGGACAAAAAGACGTCCGGTGGAGTACATATGCGAGCGGCCTTCCAAAAGCTCAAGGATTTCATGGCTATTCTACCTACACTTACGCCCCAATCAAAGGTGAAGTGTTGTTTATGTATATCGCAGCCTCCTTTGAAAGCATCACCGTGTTATTGGCGAAAGGAGAAGAAGCAATCCCTATCTACTTCGTTAGGTGGTTCTCTGTGGAGTCGAGCTAAATTATCCAAAGATTGGAGAAGCTAATTTGGCCTTGGTCCATGCCGCAAGACGCTCGAAGGTACTTCCAAGCTCACCCCATAACCGTATTTCATCGACAAACCAATTAAGCGGATACTTTCAAACCGAGAAACTGAAGGATAGCTAAATGGGCTATCGAATGGAGAGCACGAAATTGAATACAAGGTAGAAATTCGGTCAAAGGGCAAATATTGGCAGACTTCTTAGCAGAAACACCCTCCGAACCAAAGCATGACACAAAGGTTGTTGAAAAGAAGCCTGATAAGGCGGTCGAAGGGTGGAAACTTTATACTGACGGAGCCTCTAGCTCTGACGGTTCTGGCGCAGGTCTCATGCTTGTTGACCCCAAAGGGAAGGAGTACACTTATGCACTCCGCTTTGAATTCGACGCTACGAACAATGAAGCGGAGTACGAAGCCTTGCTAGCAGGCCTCCGATTGGCCAAAGACATAAAGGTAGAAGACTTGGCTATTTTCGTTGACTCACAACTGGTGGCCAACCAGATAAAAGGCTCCTACGAGGCAAGACAACATGTGATCAAACAATACCTGGATAAGGCTAAGGAAATACTCGAAGGGTTCGCATCCTACAACATAGAGCATGTTCGGAGAAACCAAAACAAGAAGGCAGACGCCCTTAGCAAATTGGAGTCAATGGCATTTGCTCATTTAACTAAAGAAGTTCTGGTCGAGGTGTTGGCAGATAGGTCCATCATCCGAAAGGAGGTGTCTGACGTAATACAGGAGGACGACTCGAATTGGATGACTCCGATTAGAGAATATCTAATAAATGGTATACTACCTAAGATCGGTTAGCTCGAAGGTCCGCATCAAAGCACCACCGTACGTAATCATGGGAAATTATCTATACAGAAGATCCTTTCTGTCCCCATGGCTTCGTTGTGTTGGACCTAGGCAAGCTGCCAACATCATTCAAGAAGTGCATGAAGGATCCTGCGGACTTCACGTAGGACCCCGCTCCGATGTTTCCAAAATCATGAGGGTTGGATATTACTGGCCTTTGATGCACAGGGACGCTGTTGAAATCATTCAGAAGTGTGAAGCTTGTCAAGTTCACTCAAGGGTCCCAAGGCTACCAAAACAAGATATGACTTCCGTGACGTCCGCATGGCCCTTCAGCCAATGGGGGATAGACATCGTAGGTCCCCTACCAATTGCTCATGGAGGAGTAAAATTCTTGGTTGTAGCCATCGATTACTTCACTAAATGGGTGGAAGCGAAGCCTTTGGCATCCATCACAGGAAGAAACATGGAAAAGTTTGTGTAGGAGCATATTATCGCTTGCTCGAGTACCTCACATCATCATTTCGAGATAATGGGAAGCGATTCGCGAAGGGTATTCCAGTGTTTTGCGAGGCCCGAATATCAAACAATCCTTCACTTCCGTCTACCATCCTCAAGGTAACGGACAAGTGGAAGTTACTAACAGGATATCATACAAGGAATAGAACGAAGGTGGGATACAACACCATGGTTGGGTAGATGAACTACCTCAAGTACTTTGGGCTCACGTAACGCATACAAAGTCAAGTCACGGAGAGACACCTTTAGCTTGACATATGGCACTAAGTCGCCATCCCCTAAGTAAGCGCCGAACCGAAGGGTCATGAACTTCAAGCGCAGACAACGAAGAAAGACTCCGTAGTAACTCGGACCTACTCAAGAACGAAGGAAATAGCCTCAATCGTAGAAGCTATCCATAAGCAAAAGATTGAAAGGTACTACAATGGGTTCGGGTTCGGCCTTCGACCTTCAAACTGTGGGAATACGCCTCCGACTCAACAACGCAAGTAAAGCCGAGTACTGTGGTAAACTAGGACCCATACGGGAAGGGCCCTACGTGATTAAGGAAGCATATGGCAACGGAGCCTACAAGTCGGAAACCTTGGATGGAGACGCTATTGCTAGAACTTGAATGGCACTACCCTTCGTAAGTTCTACGATGAAACTTACAATGTCCGAGGACATTTTTTATTTTGCTTTCAATCAATGTATTTGCATTCTTCTCACTTGGGGAAAGAAGCATTAATGGTAGGCGTCTAGTATTCATTTCTTAAAATGATGTAATCGTCCCTACCCACTTAATGATATAACGCATTTCCCTCAAATCTCTTATTTCGTTCAATACAACAAAGATTTGCCCACCAAGTCGATTTATAAGTTTCAATGTCGAAGGGATGTACAAAGACTAACAACATGTCTTGCTCATATGCATAACATCCATCTCAACTTCACATTAACTTTCCTATATAGCCTTAAGGTATTTTAAGCCTTTCACGCCCAAAGGATTAAGATGGAGTGGGTCGTGACCCTCATCGTGATCAAATTATACGATTGCTAATATTCTTGGTGAAGTAACTACACACAATGAGGCTATGCATCTACCATACCTTAGGTTGTAAAATTTTTTACGCAAGTAAAATAAAAGAGAAGAATCACACATGGCAAAATACAAGCCCTAGTGGCTTTTATGTAGATTAATGACTAGTTTAACTAGTCTAAACAGCCATAGCCTTAACGATCCAACAAAACAAAACATTGTCTTAGTCGTAGCCTACATCACACATACCAAATGTTAATTGTTTCATCAGCACGAAGCCCGGAAAGGAACATGCATAAATTGTTTTAAACAGGTACATACCACTGGGATCAAATTACAACCACATGGTTGCCTTCATCAAACTTTAGAATGAGTGGGATCACCAACACGGGAGGAGCTTTAGGTGACGGAGTCTTCTTAGGAGACTGAGGTCGGACTTTCCTCGCTTTGGCCGCCAGGTCCTCAATAGAGGCCGGGTCCTTCGTCACATCTGTAAGGAAAAGGAACTCTAAAGCGCTTAGGTGATTGATTACCTGCATCATCATACTCTTTCTCATGAGTTGCCCTGTAGTAATGAACTTCCTCCAGCTTCACCGGTTCCTCCGTCGCAGCTCTCTCCTCCAAAGTGGTACACTTGCCATGGAATATGGCCGCATTCACCAGGTTCCCAGTTGCAATCCCCACATCATCGCTATGGTAAAGTTCCATAGAAACATAGGGGATCACCTTGGTTACCAAGTCCACCCTATCCTTCTTCAAAGATCTTCGATCAAGGTTTAACCCATCTACCTTTTCTTTGAGTTTGATCTCTTGGTCCAACAACCGCCTCTCTTGTTCGAGGCCTCCACACTTGGATGAAAGAATGATATCCGCTTTATAGCCTACGACCATTGAGCCTTCGACAGTTATCCCTCTTTGATTCACCTCGCCGCTGCCGAGTTGACCTTTGAGCTTTTCATTTTCACCGAGATCTTGCACCAAGGGTTCTTGTCAAAATCCTCCAAGGCATCCTCACACTTCTTCTCCGTGTCCGCATACTCGATCCATAGCCTTCTCCTTCTCAAAGATAACATCCATTTCTTATCGAGCTTTGGTGACAAAGACGGAGCGCTCCCATGTCCTAGCATTGAGTTGGTTGTCTAGCATGCATCGCCGGACATAACTTTTGTCATGAAGGCCGCAGAGCCTTTCTATGGACATGTTATCCATCACCCCTTCCACTGGGTAGATTACATTGCTCACGAGTTGGTGACAAGCTAGGGAGAGGAAGTTCTTTCGATCGTGAAGTCTGCAAGATATATAAATGTGTTAACATATTATTACCGGTACCTAATTTTGTTACAGCAAGAAACATTACCATGGATATCATCACCACCGGGCCCTTCGATGGTCGGAAACACCACAACCTTACCCCGACACTCTTTTCACGGTAGTTCGAGAGGTGGAATAGGTAGGATAAGCTTCCTCTTCAAGCGGACTTCACGACTTTTGCACCGGTACTTTTCACGCTTCGACCCTCTCACCAATACCGGAGGGTCCTATGATGACCAATCGTCCTTCGAGACCGGTTCATCGTAGTCATGATTCGCAAGAACCGTCAAGTCAAACAGACTTAAACCGCTCGACACAAATGCAATGAAGTCCAGAGAATATAGGGATTCCGGTCGTTATGTCCCACGGAGACTCAATGGTGTGTTAAACAGATTCGAGACGATAGAATGATCACTAATGATAGCGATCGAAAGGATTAGGATCGAATATTACACTCTTGAAAAGGTTAGAAACAAAAGCGACTTAAATGCAAATTAAGAAAATTAAAAGATAAAAATATTAAATAAACGCTATCACTATTTTTAAAGTGATGAACGTTTAAAACTTAAAACGAAAAACTTACGTTTAAATACAAATAACGAAACGCACAAATAAAACGTGAAACTTATACAATATAAATCCTAAAAATATGAAAATACATTTTACAATCCTAATGATAAAAGAAAATTTATAGAAAAAGAAAATTATTTTTACAACTATTTATCTAATTATTATTAATTAAAAACTATTTTTAACTATTTAATAATACTCTAAAATAAAAGAAAATATGAAATAAGACTAGAAAAATAAACTTAAGACTTAGAAAATCTAAAATGTGATAAAACTAATTTTAAAACTGAAAATATATTTTTAGACTTTTATATATTTATTACTAATTTAAAACTATTTAAAACTAATTTAAATTATTAAAATACCAAATAAAAGGAGAAAATATGGAAAAATACTTTTAAGCTTTTATATTTATCTAAACTTAAGAAAAATGAAAAATTATTTTTTTGAACCTTTTCTTAATTTTTTGTATTAAAAGCTATTTAAAAATGATTAAAAACTAATTTAAATTAAGAAAAATAGCAAATGAACTTGGAAAAATATGAAAATTTCAGGAAAAGTCCTAAATAATATGAGGAAGCAAGGAAAATTAGAAAAACAGGGGCTTGTGTGGAGGATTATGGGACTGATGTGTCAAGTGCTTGAAAATAAGCACTTGAATAAGCTAGATAAGGACCAACAAGCACCAACTGAAAACAGGGACTATAATAAGCTAAAAGGACCAAAATGAAATGAGAAACTACAAGCTAAACCTTACGATACAACAAGCTCAACAGATTTCAAGCTAAGAGCTTTTGGCTAAAAGCGATTCTGGGCAACTTAGGGCTTAAGCACCACTTGAAAATAAGCTAAAAAGGAAAACAGAATGGGACTTTATACTAGAACGGCCAACTACTTATGCACCAAATTATAGCTACGGGCAAGCTCAATTGACCTCTCAGGCACAAGTGCAAGAAGCTGACAAACACATCGCAGCTCAATGCACGGTGTGCTGGGAAATGCAACCAACTTGATGGCATTTTGACCCTTGTAAAAAATTGTAAAATTGAACAAAATGGTAACAAGAAATGATACCAGTTGAAGTTTTTAGATCAACAAATTTCACAGAATAAAACCCAAAAATGAGCTTAAGAAAATTGCTTGTAGTTGGCTGAAAAACAGCTTATGTCAAATTTGACTTTTTGAAGAAATGTGGGAAGTTGACTTTGGTGAACTTCACCACTGATTTTAAGCACTGATATGGATGTTATAAGGTGTAACAAGTGTATTGCAAACAATATTGATGATATCTTAACACAAAATAGTAATCTGCTAAGCTAAATTCTCAAAGTTGATCGGTGGTGATAGCTTAAGGTGAAAATTTGACTTTATGGGTTTGCAGACCAAGACTATGACTCAAATGAGTTTAATTAGAGCTAATACACCGAACCAACAGACTTCTAGCATCGAGCAAGCCTCAAGGCAATTTAAACTACAAATCCAAACACCCCTTAACTAAGCTGTTGTGTAATTAAAATAAGCTAAACACTTAAACAAACTTGTAAGAATGACCCAACTAAGTCCAAATAACCTAAATACAACTATCTAAACACATCAAACACGGTTGTAGACCATTGTACATACACAAGCAAATAATTCAAATCGCTTGAAATATGAGAAGTGAAATGTAACTAACCAATCGCTTCCAATTTTAAGGCCAAAACCGAGCAGATTCTACATTAACCTAACTTATTTTAAGCCCCAATCCACCTCTCGCATCAACCATTTACCATTTCGGTGCTCAGTTTGACTTTTATCGAACCTTAGTGAAAATGCTTTAAAGCATTTACAAAGCTTTTCAAAAGCTAAAATAGCTTACCTAAACCCATTTGAGTTTAAACATGAGCCATTGAAGCTTGGAAACAAGGTTTTGAAATTTGATTTTGCAACAATTGAAATATGAAAATCAAATTTGAATGAAACTTGGAATTAGGACTAGACTTGATTATAAAGACCGAAATAGCTTAAATTCAATACATTGAAACTGAGAAATTACATTTTAAGATTAAAACTAAGTTATTTCTAATGAAACAACATACAAAGAAAAACTTGAAAAACTAACTACTGCCCTATCTTCTCTTTTTTCTTTCCTTTATAGGCCAATCCTCTTTTTCTTTGACTTCTCAGCATATCCCACCAATAATATTAGCATTTGGATGACTTGGAGCATTTCTAGCCGTTTGATCATTTTGGCGCCAAAGTGGGTTTTAACATGGAGGGTTGAGTGAAATGGAAAGGACTGCATTTAATGGTTCTTGTATTTGTGTTGAGGTGGGGGACAAGGTTGTGGAAAAGAGAGGGGATGGTTGTGGTGTGAAAAGAAGGATAGGAGTTGGGAAGATGGACAAAAGGCCAAGTGGAGAGTTTGACCGAATGGGTTGATCGATATTAATAAGCATGGGGTCAAAAGGCTAAGCGGGGTCCAAACTATGGCGTGGTCCAAAATGTAGTATGACTAGGCCAATAGGTTTAAATGACAAGGGCTTAAGGTGTAAATCGAAAATCAAGGGACCAGTCGCCAATTCTTCAAAGATGTTCCAAGGACTTAAAATGACAACTTTCAAAAGTACAGGACCAAATTTGTCATTTTGCAATTTTCCAGGGCCATTTCGCCAATTTTGAAACTCAAGGACTATTTTGTAATTTTCTCAAACTTTTGATATTTTTCACCAAAGGACTAAATTTGACAACTTATGATTTTAAAAGGACCTTTGGTGACTTTTCTTTGAAATTATGTACTGTGGACTATTTTTGACAAATTTTGAAACTGGGGACTAAACCGCAATTTTTGCAAATTTGATACGTTTTCATCCGATTTTGATATTTTGTATTTAAAACACATAAAACACCGATTTGTGATATTTTGATCATTTTGATGTGTTTCGAAAGTGTTTTCGAGATGATTTTGCGCTTATATTGTACAAAACGATGAGTATTTAGACACTCATCAACAAAGAACATTCTCCACAAGTTGATCTTCCACATCTATGGGTTCTTTTGACGGAGGAGCAGACGATACATGCTCGATGGGTCGGGCTTCCACATCATTGTTATTTATGGACACTGATGGGGAGCCAATGCCATAACTTGTCTCTTGGGGATTCTTTGACTAAGCTTACCTCCTTCGCACCACCGCCTACCACAAAGTTCCCGAATGACATCTCGCATCGAAGGAGCAAATAAGATAAATATCGAAAGACAAGTTTTTATTTCTTATTTTAATTAAAAATTACATACTTTCTCCATCACAAATAATCTCGGTACCAAAGGAGACCCTCCCATCTTTCAAAGAATGCCGCCATGAAAAGGATTGGCTTTGGGAATGTTTGGCAATCACCGGATGATGAGCCAAACCGATACAAAGGGTTCTTCTCACAAGATAGGGCAAGGATCGTTGAACCTTTTTTGTCATATTGAAATTCGGGTTTAACAATGCGTAGTATCGCTGGAGGAATAATGGTGTTCGGATATAAAAGAATTTGCCTTTCCAGGTTCCTTATGTTCGTAAAAGGCCTATCTATCGAATGGGCACATCCCTTTCACCCTCTCGCCAAGGGTAACCAATCTCCTCCCTGCATATATTCAAAAACCCTAAGATAGTCAATGATGGTTCAACCCATAAGCTTTGCACATCACGATGAATGTCGTAAGCTTGGCTAGGCCAAAGGGTTGAACCTAGAAATGTGTACCTCATAATACCGGAGGAATTCTAAAATCATAGGGTGCAAGGGTATCCTAAGGTTGGAGGTGGTGAACGATGGGTATATACAGCCTACATAGTTTTCGTGGGCATCAAATATCCCTTGGTTTCTACTAGGTAGCATGATTTTATGTTCCTTTGGAATCGGGTAATCAGTGAGGAACGCTTTGAGTTCCTCCCTTGTTAATGTGCAATCTTGTTGCTTTATTACAAATTTTTTATTGGTCGACATTGAGCCTTCTAAAATCCACAATAACGTATGTGAAATACAGATATGAAGGAGCACTTTACCTTGTTTGATCGAAAGCTTGATCGGAAGAGGTTTTAGTAGGTGAAAAAACTTGGGCGAAGAGATAAAACTTTGTTAGGATTTTACTGTTTTTACATTTTATATACCCTACAACTGTTAAATCTCAGCCCTACACGTGTCCGGACTTATCCCTTTACTACCGGATTTCAAACCATTTTTAAATTTTGAAATGATGTTTACTTTTACCGAGGAAAAGGGAGTAGTTAGGATTGGTTTTGCATTAATTACGGTCAATAACTACAAGAATTTTCCTCTTCGCTCGCTTTTTGTGACGAAGGGAAGTTTCGTTTTATTTTCGAGTCGTAGCAATATTTCTTGTTCGTACATATCACTTTCGACCGGGGGCTTGATGACGTATTCTCCGATCGGTCGAAGGACCCCTTCGACCTCAATCGAATTTGCATTACGAAGACCCAAGTCCTTCTTCATAAGTCATTGGTGGCGAAACCATTCATTATTGACATGGTTACCGTTGGGATTCGCCACCGAAGGTCTATGCCTTCGGTGTCTTCTCTGAAGATGCCAAGACAAAGAAGAACCTTGACTTGGTCTTCCCCACGCTCCCACTATTTCCTTAGCTTCCCGCCAAGTCCGAGATAGTGGGGATGAAGCCTAGCGGTTACCACAAATCGTGGGACGCCCATGATCTCCTAAACGTGCTAACACTCTCCAATCTATTTTCATCACCTATAAATAGGTCGATGAGTCATTTCAATGGTATGTTCATTCAACACAAGATTTCACATACTCCATATTATTTACAACACATATCACATACTTACTCTCACCGAGGTGGTGGTTAGGGCCCAACCCTGCGTAATCACTTAACAAAGTGTCTACTATTTCTTATTGCGCATTGGATACAAGTTTGGCGAAGCATATCACTCCTCATACCCTTCGATCACCATCGAAGGCCCGGTCGACAAATTATTGTACAATCACCTTCAAGAAAGGGTTTGGAGATGTGGGTGGTGTAGAGAATAGCTCTAATGGGATGAGTGTTGGAGATTTAGAGAGTGATGGTGACTTGGATAATTGCATGGGAGCCGGTGGTGGTGAGCTAGTAATGGGAGTCTTTGTTGGTGGTGGAGTAGTTACTATGATAGGTGATTTTGGAGGTGGTGTAGAGTAGTTAAAGTGAGGAAGTTCTCATCTCTATGGGAGATGAAATGGTTAAGGGAGAGGAATGGAAGAGGAGCTTATGTTGACAAAGCAACATGGTCTTACGCTCATTCTAGCCATTCTCTTGCAAGGTTTGTTTGATGGAGAAGACTTAATCATTTTGCTTAAGGATGTGCTAGTAGATGAGAAGATTTAAGAAAGTGTGAGGATGATCATCCTAGAAGCTCTTAATTTATAGGATTAAGAAATTATGGAGAAATGTGTTTGATTTGATGTTAAACCATAGAAGGAAGGAGGTTTCTAATGATTTGGAAGTGTTTTAAATGCTAGTCATATCACCTAAGTCAAGCCATAGAAGAAGGATGGAGTGAAGTGACAAAGATATGCAATAAATGTGTTCTAATGATTATAGGATCTTTAGAATCATATCACCCACGGATTTCAAGGAACCAAATTTTTGGTTCCTTCCTTTATGAAAAGGGTTCCTTGGGTGAATTTTGGAATTTTGAATTTTGTGGAAATGGATATCCTATATGCCTAAGTGTGTTAAACTAGTTCTAATATGGGTAAAACTAGTAAAACAATCCTAGAGGTAAATTAGGTACTATGGAATGTTAAAATAAGTTAAATTTAGAAACTTACCGCAGTGCACGACGACACCAATTTTTACACAAAGGAACCAAAATTTTGGTGCCGCCGTCCACCTGCTCATGTTTGGCGGTACCAAATTTACAATGCATTTAAACCAAATAATTGGTGCCGTCTCGATCCGTGGTGACCAAAATTCATCACGCACTCCATTTTTAACCATCGAGGACCTTCCAAACCCGAAATTTTTCTTAAAACATATGACATTAATTATTTCTAGTTAGAAAAGTCGATAACACATGCACAAACATAGTGGAGCATAGGCTTTGACCAAGGGCTAACGATTTTCACATAAAAGTGAAATGGGTAAATTTGATAACACACTTGTGCTATCCCCTCGCATAGACCGGTTAGCATACAACATTGTTTCAAGTTAGTTTATCATCCTACAAAGTAAAACGACCAAATAATATCATACATCATTGTTTTAAGCTTGTTCCAAACACTCCTTTAAAAACCTCACTTATCCAACTTTTGTAGATCTTTGTCATCATCCTTCCAAGGCACTTGAACATCCCTTAGTTTGCTTGAACTCCGCCGATTCATTCTCAATCTAGGAAGAGATGCATAGTACTCTTGAGGTGGAAGTCGAGAATTGGGAGACCGCCTTCTGAGCTATTTGATGATGATGATGATGGAGTTGGAGATTTTGCCCGCTTACCTTTTGCCTTTGTCTTAGCCACCGCCGTCACTCAAGGGCACAAATATGTGAGGATGAGAGGATAATCTAGCCTCAACCCTTTGGATTTGGTGGAATGGGTGCATGTTCTCTATAGAGACGGGTGAGTAGCATCCCGTATGGAAGAGCAACGGAGCTTGAGTAGGAATGCCTACCATTCTCCTAGCAATGTAGTAAGCTAATTTGAATGGTTGACGAGTGGACAAGTTGTAGTTAGGAATTAGAAATTCTCGTGTATTAAAGAGTCGGTCACCTCAAGTATATGTAATCGTTAGAAAGCTCGTAGTCGTAGTTCTTTAAGTTAAGTAGTATTTAGTTAAGTAACACCGTGGAGGACGGACGGTCTTTACCCACCGTATGCCCGATCCACACCCGATGTGTGGCGATTTATGTAAGATTATAAATACTCTACCTCCCAAGGTAGAGAGTTGGAGCTCATAATAATATCTTTCACTTTCTCTCACTAAGTTCCCTAAACCTCTAACTTTCTCTCTAGAATTCCACTTATACGCCACCTTGTTGTTATGGTTTGATGTGTATGTGAAAACTAATATCTTACAATTGGTATCAAGAGCCATGGTTAGATCATATCTTGCACATCTTTGGATTTCTAGTGGTTTTAGGTGGTTTTGAGTTTGAAAAGTTTAGTGGTTTTTGCATCATTTGGGTGATTTCTAGTGTTAAAGTTTGGATTTTGATAGTACTTTTATGTTTAGAATCATCACAAGTGTTTAGGTTTTCATTTGGTAAGCTTGAATCATCTTGGTTGGGTTGTTTTGGATTGAAAAGTGATGTTTATGTGGTTTTTCTTGCTAGCGACTTGATATACGGATCTCTTTCTTCAGAGCGACTTGCTTTACAAATTTGTAGCGAGTTACGCTTTGGAGCTAGCGACTTAGACCTAGCGACTTACAAGACAAGTAGTGGACTCTCCACCACGGTAGCGACTTGGTGGTAGCGACTTGGTCCAGAGCGAGTTGCTCTTTAGCGACTTGAATCTTTAGCGACTTGAGTAGCTTAATTGTCGCCAAAATTTTGCTAGCGACTTGAGGCTTAGCGAGTTACTACTTAGCGACTTGCATTTGCTTAGCGACTTGGGACTTTAGCGACTTGGTAGGTAGTTGTTAGCGAATTAGTTGTTAGCGACTTGGTTGATTTTTCAAGAAGAGGTTTGACCAAAGTTGACTTTTACGTCAAAACTTCAAACGGCCATAACTTTTGATCCAGAATCTGCTTTCAATTTCTACCCATCAAAACGACCGTGAGAACGAGGAGAATGAGGTTTCAAACTAATGTCGTGAAACGTCATTTTTCGAGGCCCAAATCCCTCCGAAAGGAAGTTATTGAGCTTTTAAGTTTTAGACCTAAATTTCTCCATAAAATCGCAACAACCAACCCAAATCACAACCAAACAACATCTCTCGCTTATCCCACAAACAATCATAAGACCTAACACACAATTGTCATCATTGTGTCGATCCATCACCATCTTAACACATTCCATTGGTCATTGCTTAACGGTTTAGTCTTGATTTTAGTAAAATCCCGCGAAAGATTCTATTTCTGTTTAAATCATAGACTTGTAAAATCCCGTGCATTCTACCACATCATGTCTTACTCTATCGACCCGTTGATTTCGTAGTGCTTAAATTGTATGATGTGTGGATAATAATGATAATGGATGCTACATCGAACGATTAAAGATGTTTGAATTAAACAACGAGGATGTGAGATCTTCATGTTCGAGTACAATGAGAATGAATTGCACCCGCTATGTAATGCCATGCAAATGGAATGCAAGATTGAGCCCTATCAACTACTTCATCCGCACCTCATACGCTTGTTATCCATAGTCGGGATCGAACATGTAGTGCTCTTTTCCGCCAGACTTACCTACATTGACAAGAAGCTTGTTGTTGAACTTAGAGCATTTAAAGTCGCAACTTACCAATGAAGAAGTTCAAAAGATGGTTCCAGGCAGCTCTTCAAGTAATCTACAAACAATTTCACCATTCATCGCTGGGGAATATTCAAGAGACACGATCAACACTTGACCGAATTTCCTTCAAAAACATACCGGAATGGAAATTCAGAATTATTGAGACATTTATCCAACTCATGGATAATGTGAAAAGTACATTGAGGAAACCGCACAAAAGGATGAAAAGTGAATGAGTGTCGTGCAATGAGAGATTGTTGTGATAAGTGGGTAATGTATCCGTGGAAGAATCGGTGTTGCCGAATGCGTAATGTTAGAGAAAACAAATAATGATGAGTCGGACAATGCTAAAATAGAATCTTCATGCTCATGTTCACAAGAGAGAGAGGTGCACCACCACAACCCGCAAGCTAATGCAAAGGAACGCCCATGGAAGCTTCGGATGTACCTAAGATAGAGATGCACCGCCACAACCTCGTGCACGTTAATGCAGAGGAAAGTTGCATGAAAGTTTCGCAGCACCTAGGTATGCATCTTCTTCTCAAAATGATGATTATGAATTGCATGAGTACACCGATTTGTGCTCGATGATTCCTTGACCACCGAACTCAATACCTATAAGGATCAAGTTGCATATATACTAACAACGTGCTAAGTTTGAACTTACCACTCGTGAGCAGTGAGATGGATATCCAAATGTGTACAATTATTAGAAAAGTAATTTTAGAGAAGAAGTATTAAAACAAGAGTTAAACTCCTTACAAGAAAAGCTTTCCAAAACCGCTAAGCAAAACACGAACTTCAAGAAAATGTTAAAATGCTTAAGCAAGAATTCAAGGCTAAGGAATCAAAACTTTTGAATGATTTTTCCAATCTAAAACTTTGAAAACAAGCTTGAAAATAAGTTGTACGCACAAGGAATACCATTCAAACCGCTCACATGATCACTAAGCATCGAGTCTTAAGCGATAAGCATAGCATTCCCTTGTTGAGGAACCAAATCCAGAGGTAATTAAAAGGCTAGAAATGCTCATAAGGTGCTTTATGATGGTAATGAAATCCTTAAGCCTAGGCGTAAACCTAGTTGCGTTGAGTGCACCGAGGAAGATAAGAAATCGATGAAGTCACTAGGAGAAAATGAATAAGAAGTTAGAAGATCCCGAGTGTAAAAAGAATAACATAACGATTAAACCCCATAATTACACTAAAGAAAATTGGATCTCCTTGAACAAGTTTAAGCCTCGACTTATTAACCCCCGAACAAGTGTTCGGAAAAGGATTTAGATAAGCAAAAGCAGAGAATCTTGTTGTAACGAACCTCCCTTAGGAAAATGCCTAGAGCGATCGTGTATCCTCCGAATACACCAATGCATCTTGTTCCTAGAACAATTGCCACTAAAAGCAAGACCTTAATTAGTCAATATGTTATCTTTCAACTATTTGTTGATTTTGAGAAAACTTGCAAGAAAAGGATCACACCCATCGGTATTATCAAGGAGAAAGGGTTTTGAGCAAACTAAAGAATGTTATTTAATCAAGTCATGCCTTTCTTTAAACAACTAAAAGATCATTTTGAGAGTCTTAAAAAGGAATGAATTCGTATATTAAAGAAATGGAAAAGGAATTTGATGCAATGATTGTTGAGGTTAGTGATTATGAGAGAGAATTAAAATATAATGAGATTGAGAGGAAGAACTTGCATACACCGAATGAGAATCGATTTCAATGTATTGCTCAAGATGTGTTTTTCATCGCTACAAATTGTTCCATTAATGCTTCTCAATTTCATGAATTATCTGTTGCTCGAAAGTCTCCCATGATCGTGTCATTGAGCTTGAAACAACAAATTCAAAATTGCATGAGAAAATAGAACAGATGATCATGATAACTTGGTCAAACATTATTCTAAATTAGAAGTTGAACATCTTGCTTTGCAATTAAAACATCAACATCTCAAAGAAAATGTTAAAACCTCAAATATCAAGACATCCTCCGATGCTCCCGAGTTTGATGCGCTTTTGAAATTAGCAAACGTGATGAACAAATTCGAGCTCATTGCCACACGATCAAAAGATTGAAAGCCCAAATTTCACAACCGAAAGGTGAAAAGAAGGATGTGATCGGTTCCCATATGCCTCCACCTTTAGATTCTCGAATTTCCAACTTCAAAACATAATTGATAACTTGCAAAAGGAAAATGATTGTTTTAAAGTCGAAATTTCAAAGGTTAATGATCAAAACAAAGAGTTATGTGATTCATTTAAAGTTAATCATGATAAACAAATTGAAAAGATAACTTTACTTAACGATATTGAGAATCAAGCGTGAGGTGAAAGGAAAGTTGCCAATCCCCAATTGCAAATACTGCTCCTAAGGTTTCGATTGTGATAAATATGCTATCGATATGTTATATATTCCTCCGCCCATTAGGAATAATGAACTTGCACATAAAGCATATCTCTCATACCTTAAGGAAAGTTTGAAGGGTCTCCGTGAGATTGTTGAAGATGAAAGATTAGAAAACCTTTGATAGTACTATAGCCTATGCTCGCATGGATGCCAAACGATCTCGTGAACTCTTAGAGTATGTAATTGTCACAAGTCCGAAATCTAACAATAGGCGAGATAGAATAGTTGTGCCTTGTTCTATGCCTAAAGCCAAGCATGTGACCCTTGATATGCCTTGTTCCATGTCGAAATTCAAGCAAGCAACCTTGATGTGCCTCCTAGAATTTCGGATCCCAAAGACTTCTAGACCAGAATGCGTAAAGTAGTGAAGCCATGTAATGTTCCCATCGTTATTTCTACAGATGTTAAGATTGACACTAAAGTTAGCGGGTCAAAACCTAGAAGCAATGCAAAGAAGGATAGGATTACGCAAACTAAAAGTGATCATGATAAGGAAGTAAAAGAACACCATAGGGACAAGAAGTTTGATTTGAACAAAAGAATCGTGTTAGTTCTAGTATTAGCTCTAAGCTTATCGAAATTAATTCGAGGCCTTATGATGTCTCGCAAAACATGTAAAAATGTTTATTTTCCGTAATCATGATAAATGTGATGTGTTATTTCGAGATCTAAGAATCATACCCCGCTTAAGAAAGTTTGGAAAGCAAAACAGATTAAGCAATCTCGAAACCTACAGGAAGGTGTTTACCAATGTAGGATTTCAAAGGAAGCCAACAGTCGAATGTTCACGAATGGCAAACCTTGCTCTTTAACTAGATCCACTATGCCGAGAATAGTGCTCATAAGGTTTGGAAGCCAACCGGTAGAATAATCCCATTAAGCACAAAATGTCATTTGACTAAGTCCGATGCCTCTACTAGTTCAGCTCCTAGGGATAATGCCATTGCATCTAGGGTTTCACGATTCAAAGACCTGTTTGTGCTAACCAAAAGGAACCCATCAAGACGTGGGGATCCAATGTTTCCACCGTCTTCGTCTGTTGTCCAAAGCAGTCGCATAAATCGTCCCTTGGTATTTGGATTCGCGGCTCTAAACATATGACTGGGCTCTTAACAATGACGTCTGCTCAAACTTCGCCCAGCCTCGACTTCATCATTATGGCGTCTCGCAGATAACACTTCAGCCCTGCCTCAAAGAAAAGAAAGGTGTACGCTTCAAGGCGCTTTATCTTCTTAAGAAGAGAAATCTTCATGTTTATGACCATTCTCATCGACATTCTTCATCAACATGCTTCATGCTTTTTCCATGCGCTTCACCATCAAGTGAACCGGACTCATCGATAATTACTCTTATTCCTCTTGCTCAATATAATGAAGATGGCGACATCATGTGCTAATTTTATGGGGAGAAGTGTGAATATAATACATTTGGATGATAATCACTTGGTTAATCAAGAATGGCATCTCGTATGCAATTCTTGAGGGGAGAAGAAGTGTGAATTTTTGCATGGTTGATCGATATTTGAGAATATATGGTCAAACGGCTCCTAACCCATGTAAGAACCGAGATTCTTCTTATCGGATCATCTTCACATGTAGTTTCTTCTAAGAGCCGTTGGTTGACATCTTCACACGGCCGATATGATTAAATGACAAAGTGCTTCTAGTTGTTGGGTGATTTCTTTGATGAACATCTTTCGTTTTGTTTGATTGGGAGGATTTTAATTAAGGGATTTGCTATTTACAAGTTAACGGAATGCCTTTGGTGTGAAGAAGATGTTAACTGTCTATTTCCCATTCGGATAATCTTGAAGAAGGTCGAGTCTACGCCTAATCTACATTTGAAAGCTACATGATTAGAAGACTAAAGACTAATTGCATTTGATGATCTAAAGACTTCTTCTTAATCCGGCCGAGAAGAACACTTGAAAATCTTCGCCGCTTTAGGGAGAGCACTAATTGGGAAGATTGAAAAGCCAAAATTTAATCCCCAATTAGACTTGCTCGATTCTTTAGCAATGATTCATTGCTTGATTTTTGATGACACCTCCAACGCCTAATGCTTCAATTACTAAGGATAATTGGGATTCATTGATTCATTGTTTTCAAAGATATGTTTGATGAGTACTTCCAACCTCTAACGAATGTTGATCATCCACTTCAAGCTCATGCTCCGGTTTCTATTGACTCAACTAGTTCACCATCTAAGAAGTACTTCTTGGAATTCTCAAGAAACCTTATCTCAATTATTTCACAAGGCGTTGTTAATGACTATCATTGTAGTTGCACTCATGAATAGTGATCCGCTCTTTGGTACTCCTTTGCCAAATCTTCACGGATCATTGTTTCATTCCTTTCATCTCCGGATTAATGTGCACTCTATAAATCAACCACATGAACATTAAGGAAAATGACTTCCTCATCCGCTTAAAAACATTATTGGTAAATCTTCCGGATCGCTTCTACATGTATACCTTAAGGAAGAATGCATTGATGTTGAGGAATCATTTGCTCCGTTCATTCAATGGGTCAATGTACATCCGATTGTATGTTTATTCACGTGTTGGACATTTGACACAAGTTGATTACTCAAGTTACTCATTTATAACTTATTTGAGGTTGAAGTTGACGCTCACAAAGGCGTGTTCTTATTTGATAACTTGCTCGGGCTTAAGAATTTGAGTTGAAGACTTGGGTTATCTAGTTACCAGCAATGAGGTGGATGGTTGAAGACCGTTAACTATCACTATTAGGAGTTACTTTGTTTTACCTCAAAGGTCACACGATATGACGGTGTGGATAATCGCAAGAGGTGTTAATGTCTCATACTTTGTTTGAGTAGTGAGTACTTAGAGATTTGCTTGAAGCATAGATTCTCGACACCGCTCTTCCATCTTTAAGTGCAAGCTTAAGACACAAATGCGGGAATTCGACTTCAATTTCAAGTTTGGTATATCGGGTTTTTCTTCAACAAAGGGTCACTTCAAATTGTCTACATATGGGTTGATAAAGATAGTCGAGAGAGTTTATGTAGCAGCTTGATTCTCACAGATTCACTTGGGCTATTTGAGTTCTTCTCACAAGATTTCAAGTTTATGGATTGATTATGTTTCAATTGATTCCGAGGTATCAAAACTATTTGGGGAAGGATATATTATTCCAACTATTTGGGGAAGTGGTCTCGAGACCTTTGGTTTTTGTTACTTCGTTGTTCGTTGGAAGAAATGTGAGAAGAATATTTGGAACGTGAGATGATACGCTTATCGACATCTTATATACGGTTTATGATAAAG
This sequence comes from Chrysanthemum lavandulifolium, assembly GCA_022545495.1. Taxonomy (NCBI): domain Eukaryota; kingdom Viridiplantae; phylum Streptophyta; class Magnoliopsida; order Asterales; family Asteraceae; genus Chrysanthemum; species Chrysanthemum lavandulifolium. Next base: position 139,667,632 of record CM040243.1, read on the forward strand.
TGCTTCCGGTTATATGCACAACATGTTCACTTGATCGAGCTAATTCGCTTATTTCGAGTTGACATCCACAGAGATGATTAGTGACTCAACATGTTACATGGATGTCATCGCTCTACTCTTGTTGGGTACATGTGTACATTATGTGCCGATTGGTTATATGTTATATAACCGAATGCACTTGGTAAAATGAAGATGTTGATATATTGTTCCCTAACTAGACAACCGGTCAATCTCGAAGAGTAAGGTGTACATCGGGATGCACAACAGTTCATGTGATCGGTCGTAATCGCTAATCCGGATTTGATAACCACCGAGACGATCAATGTTTCAACTTGTTACTCGGTGTTCTCGTGTTCTTCGTGGTGCCGAGCTTCAATCAATGAGACCGCTTTGTATTCAACTCTACTTCTTAGGGAAATGGTCTTTATTCGATGTTTGTCGGTTTGGGGAAGCTACCAAAGATTCAAATTGAGAAGGCTCATGTTCGACGATTTTCTTAGAAGCCTTGATGCTTTGGTGGCGAAAGTTTAAGAGATGTTGATTCCTTTCTTCTACAACGTACGAACGATATCTTTATCTCGGTACTCATTTCATCATTCTCTTAAACTAATTTATCTCTTGTAAATATTTATTCGAAAACAAAATACAAAATTATAAAACCTTCAAAAATCAAATAGAAAAATATAAAACTTTCAAAATCCATAAAATTTGAAAAATTCAAAAATCTTCAAAAATATTGTCATTTTGTCATGTTTCTCTCGATTCGATAATATCTACGGTCTTGATGTTGTCATTCAAAGAATGACACGGACTTTAGATGTTGTTCGAATTTTTTTTAAAAAAAAAAAAAAAAAAATTCAAAAAAAAAAATCAAAAATATTTTGGGAGAAAGAGAAAAAATGGTTTATTGTCATTTTCGTGCAATAACCCGTTTTAAAAGAAAGAACAGAGCCATGTTTTATCATGTTTTCAAATTCCATGCTCGATTCTATAAACATTTATCTCATTGAAAACTAAATGCTTTGAAAAATAACTCGGTCTCTATTTTTGATAATCATCGACTTATTTGTCAAAATCTCTATCTCTCAATCAACAACCTATGTCATTGATTGAGGGGAGAATGATTTCAATTAAATTAAAAAGTTATTTGGCATTAAATTGTTTTCAAAAGATATACATGCATGTTTTATCAATGGAGTTTAAAGTCTTAAAATCCGATCCTTATCGCTCAAACGCTTTCATAATCAAGTCACAATTCTCCTTAAAGCTTTCAAAATCAATTTAATTATAAGAGATCACAAATCTCAAATGATTTGATAATTGTGATCGGGGAGAATGTGTGATTTAAATTGGATTTAAACCGATAATTCGGTAAATGGTTTTATAAGGATGTACATGCTATCCTTCCCACATGTGACAAACGATTTCAAATTTTCCATGCACATGTTGAGGGGAGCATCTATCTTAAACCTATGATTTGAAACGTGATCATTTATCTCATGTGTAAGTTCCTCTAGTATGTGCAAAACTCTTTTCAAACCTCGAGGCACATATTGAGGGGAGCAAATTTATGGAAACCTCATCCTTCCCTAAATGCTATATCTACTTGATTTGATGTGGGAAGTGATGTTGATATCTTTAGAAAATGGTAATCAAAGAAGTTAATTCTTTCTCTTGCCTCCGTGTGCAAAACATTTTCAAATACTTGATGCACATGTTGAGGGGAGTTCTCGTTCTAAAATATCAAAACAATTCAGTACAAAATGCTTTGATAATATATCACAAGTATCCGAATTGATTTTCAAATGGTTTTCAATTGGTTCCAATGGCGTATGAACAATACCAAATAGACCGACCAACTTTACTTTATGTACGGTGATATAAGGATGATAAGGTTAGGTATGTGTTCCCATGATCCGCCGTAACCGGAGGGATCTACCAGGACAATCCACTAGTTAGTGTAGAAGTCCTTAGGTATGATGATAAAAGGAGAAAATGAGATATGGGAAGAGTGCGGACTAAGACCGAGCTAGTATCGGAATAAACCCAACAAGGTTCTAGCTATGAAGTCTCGTAAGCAATCAAGGGGTTGAAGAATTAAAAGAATTGAATGAGAAAAGGGTGAAAACAAATAGCCCTCCATTTATTCAACCTTAGGCGTAAACCGGTTCAATTCATATGCTACCGATGGTAACATCGGTATTGAAGACAAGACGTCATGGACCCAAAGGACGCACCGCACTTCAACTTTCCAAACCACTCAAGTTCCTCTTAAAAGGACTTGTTTCATTCTCACGGGAACCGACATTATCTATCGACTTTCTCTTAGAGATGGTTGATATTGAAGAAGGAGACCTCTCCCTAGTCTCCCAGACAGATCCAAATATGCACAAATTGAGTCTAGAGCCACGAGATCATCAATAAATCTCATTAGGACACTTTCAATGAAGACTCTCTGCTTCACACAATGTGGAAAGAGAGATTATATCTTGAGTCCCACGATTATCCTTGTGGTATTGCCGTAACATCCGAGTGATGTGTTTACATATTCACAATGAAGATGGAAAGCCTTCGAGCCAACATCAAACAAGCTCCCGGTAGGTGGCATGTGAGATCTATTATATAGATCAACCATGTGACAACCGAATGAAACAATGGGGCGATTCAATCTCTTGAATCAATCCTCGGTTCAGTTATGGATTGACGGATACCTTTGAAAACCGGTCTTTGTGCTTAAAACTCTTTTCTTTAGCACATCGACCGTGTACTCATTTTTCAAACCAAAAGGTTTTTATGATTGATAATTGATTTTCAATAAAACCTTCGTTGTATTGCAAAACAATTTCTATTGAGCAATACACGATTGTTTTTCAAATCTCTTTTCATCAATCGCTGGACTTAAAATTACCGTTCACTCACTCCGTGTTGTCTTCTTTGAGATGTTCCGGTTTGAGAACAACTAGAGCAACCGCGAAACCCCGTCAAGGAAATTCTTCGAATTATACCGATCACAGCAAGACATGTATCGATCAACGGGAACCGCGGGGGCGTGTACTCAATTCAACGAAGTGATCAAAGACACTTTCGTGCGATTTATTGCTAATCGTTGTATGTGTGTACACCCGACGCTTGCAAATGATCGTAATGAAGCGGTCAATCCATAGCCGCATGCTCACTTAACACATTCATCTCAAAAGAAATCATGATTAGTGCATCAATGACTCGATATTTTCACTCCATGCTTCGCTACGCCGCCAATATCATGATTCAACAAATGCTTCCGCTACTCGATGAGAAGATATCATGATCCGTAATGTGAGCATGTCGGTCCTAAAGTCACAACATCACATAATACCAACACCACAAAGGATGTCTCGAGATTGTTGATAGTCGATGATCTCAAAAGATGGCTCAAAATTATTATCACGTGGATCAAGAAAAGACCTCCACTTGAAGTAACCAAACATGCAATGTGAAGAATCAATGACTACGAGCTTAGGAGCAAAGGACTACATCAAGAATGCAAGATCAATTGTTAATGTAATATCTAGTTGTATTCAATGTAATTTTGGTACATGATTGAGGTGACCTCCTTGGGGAGATTGTTAGGAATTAGAAATTCCGTGTATTAAAGAGTCGGTCACCTCAAGTATATGTAATCGTTAGAAAGCTCGTAGTCGTAGTTATTTTAAGTTAAGTAGTATTTAGTTAAGTAACACCGTGGAGGACGGACGGTCTTTACCCACCGATGCCCGATCCACACCCGATGTGTGGCGATTTATGTAAGACTATAAATACTCTCTACCTCCCAAGGTAGAGAGTTGGAGCTCATAATAATATCTTTCACTTTCTCTCACTAAGTTCCCTAAACCTCTAACTTTCTCTCTAGAATTCCACTTATACGCCACTTTGTTGTTATGGTTTGATGTGTATGTGAAAACTAATATCTGATTAGTTTATGCAATGTGACAATGTAGTACCTAATTTAAATAACTAGTTATGCAATATGCCAATTGAATTCATGTTTTGTTCAAGAATATACATATTCCCCATGCAATCGATTTTGTGCACAAATTAGAATCCTAGACTAAGAATTAAGAGAAGTAATGTAGTTAGGATACTTACAATGATGGTTTCTTCAGTGATTAATGGGAGAGAAAGTCCTAACAATGAGGTAGGTGTGTTGTTGATACGTTTTAGTAAACTAGATTGTGAGGAAGAAGATGTTTTGTAAGTAGTATTTTTGCTACTTGTTAGCCGTAACATATTTATTAGAAGTGATGGTCATTCACGTTTAGGAACTTTGTAACATGTGTTAGATATCGTACTAGAATAGTCAACGGGCCCGTCGATTGGGCTAAGCTAAATGGTTAGACGTTTAGTTAAGCTAGCCTTGTATAAGCTCATGTAACCCAATCCAATCCAACCCATATCCACGGCCCATGGAAAGCCCATTAGGGTAGTGTAGTAAGGAAGTATAAATACCCCTAAAATGGTCATTTGAGGGGTGTGCTTGAGTGTGTGTGTGTGTGTTTTTCCTTTGATATACAAGTTTCCTTTCATCTTGTTTCTCTCTACACATATACGCCTAACATATATCAAGTCACCATCTTTCTCATCTTTCCATCTTTATTTCTTCATCTTCATGCATATGTGTTTTGTGTGTTACGCATAGTATACGTTTGGTAAGCTTTGGTATAACGTGATAAGGTTGATATATTTAAGGTCCTACAATTGGTATCAATCGCCTAACAATGGTTTAGGAGTGTGTGTGTTCGTTTTTTGTTAAAGCTTTACAAGAAAAATTACGTTTTTTCCTATAAAACATGGACTTTTTGTCTTAAAGTTTTGATTTTTACGTGGTTTTAAGCTTAAAGTTGTAGAATTTATTGATCTTTAAGTGTTTTGGAAGAAGTTTGTGCAAAAGAAATCATTTGGAAACGTGTTTTTGGGTGAAAATTTGTGTTTTGCATTTGGCATTTTTACGCAGACGCAACTTTTGGTCAAAACCCTCTTTACGCGAAGAAAAAGTCAAAACCTCTTTTCCCACGCGTAAGGTTCTACGCGAAGAATTGAAGTTTACGATAAGCTTTTGGTGAACCATCTTCGCAACAGCGGTTACTCGGTGTTTTCCTTGCTTGGATAAGCTTGAAAACACCGACTTGTGGATATATTTCACGCTTGGACGAGTGTGAAGGATTTTGGTTTTAAACCTAATCTTACGCCTAAGCGTAAAGCTTACGATTAAGCACTCCACGATAAGTTAAATCTTACGCGTAAGGTACTCTACTTAAGTATAAAGTTTACGATAAGCTACGTTTAACCTTACGTTTACGCGTAAGTCCGGGTCTACGATAAGCATCATCTTACGCCTAAGGAGAGTTACGCATAAGCAATCCTACGCATAAGCATTGACTCCTACGCTTAAGAACAGGTTTACAAGTAAGATTTTGAGCAAAACTTCAAACGGCTATAACTTTTGAACCGTAACTCCGTTTTCAGTGTTCTACCCATCAAAACGACCGTGAGAACGAGGAGATTGGCACGCCGAATGAACTAGGGTCAACTTTCAAGTCCTAAAAACGCTCCGAAAAGAAGTTATTGAGGTTTTTAAGTTTTTAGACCCAATTTTCACTACAACAACTGGGCTTAATCTTCATCAAACACAACTCCTTTATCGTTGAATCAATCCTACATCAACTTTATCAGTAATACCTTCATCAATGGCAACTCAACAAGACATTCAAGCAGCCGGTGCCGAAAACCATCCTCCTATGTTGGAAAAAGGTGGTTATCTTCAATGGACAAGTCGTATGCTCCGCTACATCAAGACCAAACCTAATGGAAAACTAATGATTCAATCCATTATGAATGGACCATTCAAGCCTCGACAAGTCCAAGACCACGAAATGTCGATGCAACACCTCCGTCCCACCATCCTTTTCAGACTCAATATGAATCGAATACATCAAGAGGATAAGAAGCAAGTCAAGCGTATGACATGGCAATTCATATTGTCCAACTGGTTTACCAAGAGACATCTTTGTTGTAGACAAGCCAGAAACCGCTCGATATGTGGGAACGTGTTAGACGGCTTTGTCATGGAATGTAAATTGGTCAACAAGATACGGAGAACAAGTCGCTAATCGCATGGGAGTAGTTTACATCTACTCAAAGAGAACCCATTGAATCCTACTATGGAAGGTTTTGCACTTTAATGAATGAGCTTATCGAAACAAGTTGGAACCCGAACTATCGTGAGTAACATCAAATTCTCGAACAATCTTCCGTAAGAATGGGGACGATATGTCACTATTGTCAACCAAACCAATGACTTACATCAAAGTGAACTTTGATCAACTCAACGATTTTCTCAAACAAAACCAAACCAAGTGAATGAAGTCGAAAGAAAGATTGGCAAAGAATCATGATCCATTGGCACTAATTGCAAAGACTCAAACTACAGTGAATACACAACAACATGCTTCATCATCTTCCACTAACAACAACTTGCAGCAATACATTCCACAACCACAAGCTGTTTTCCCTCAACAATAATTCTATCCACCAGAATAACACGTCACTCAACAATAGTATCCACAATACCAGGAACAAGGAATAACTGATCTTGAAACTGAACAAGAACAAGCTTTGTCAACTGCATTTGCTTTCTTGACTAAAGCATTCAAAGGACGCTATTCCACACCAACTAACAACAACCAGAGGATTTCATCAAACACTCGTAATAGGCAAATTGCACATCCGGGTATGAATATGGGTCATTAAGGACAAATGGTCGGAGTTATTGGAAATCAGCAAGGATATGCTACTGGATTTCACATGGGTAATCAAAGGTTCCGTATCGGTGTCAGTTGGGTCGAATGTTGGAAATCGATGGGACGAATGTTGGGAATAGAGCGGTGGGGAATTAGAATGGGAATGTTTGCTCGATCGTTGGGCATTATGGAAATGTGAATCAAAGCTAATCGAGTTACGTGTTACAACTGTCGAGGTGGGTCGATGGCAAGGAATTGTCCTACTGCCGAAAAAGAAGGATCTTATGTATCTTCAAAAGCTATCATGTTGGTACAAAAGGAACAAGTGAATTCAGTTGAGTGTCGAGGAACATGACTTTATCACTATTATGGATGATTTGGAAGACCGAGAGGACATCAATGCAAACCGCATCTTCATGGCAAATCTTCAGAGACTAAGGCACGACATCGACTCGACGCACCTCCCGCCTATGACGCCAATGCAAGATTCGAGGTACCAATCATTGATCCATGCTATAACAATTGATGTGTTTACTCATGACGAACAACATTCGCGACATCCGCACCTACTTATGATACATACCGACAATCCGAGTTGTAGCAATACTAACTCGAAACTCTAGATGTGGATCCTAGTGGAGGTCGTGTGGCACAAAATATCGAGACCGATGAGGAAACACGTGCTTATTTTGAAACATTAATCAACAACTGTTAGGTTCCCATTTTAGTAACACAAGCATCAATATAAGAAATAGAAGAGAAGTGATCGGATGAACAATAACACACACACACACGTATGATACTATAGAAGAGTTATGCGTAAAGGTGAATGAGTGAATTGAACAACCAACCCTCAAGTGAGGGTTTACAAGAGTATTTATAGGGCAAGGATCTAGGGCAACACTTCTAGCAACCTTCCCTTCTTATGGACTTGGGCCAAGGCTCATGGGCTATCTACATAAGCCTTGGCATGATTACTAACATAAAAGCCATATTAAGCTAACTATTACATATTAATTACTAACACTTGAAATCTAGTTTAGGAGTGATTCCAACAATCTCCCCCTAAGTGTTAGTGATTGATGATATAAATGTTGAAGATGCCGATGTAATAGTAGCTTTGACGCCTTCGACATTCTTATTTCTTGTGAGAAGAATTGCCTTGATTCGAACAATCTCCCAGTAGAGAAATTGTTTCCTTTGAAAAGTTCTGCTTTGACGTCATCATAATCTTTGTTCTATGATCTTTGTTCTTTGTGATAGTAGTGATAGTATGTTGTTGTTGTCTGCATCAGGTCTGCTTCGTTGCTCCAGTGTCTCCACGTCTTTCTTCAACATGCTCACACACTCTTTAATGTTGGATTTCAGTACTAATGTAGTTCTCTTAGTCTTTAAACTTTGTAGATTCTTTGACGAAGAATCATTCTAACTTTGTGTTGCCTTTTGAGAGAACTTAAATTAGTGATGTTGTTGGTATGAGCATGTGAAGAATCTACACGATCAGTCCGCTCTAGAGCTTCCATAAGAAGAAAACATAAGAAAGGTTAGTGATAAGCGGATTCCAGCACTTACGAGTTTGAACTTCGAGCGTGTTAACAACATAATGTGAAACACAACTCTAATTCTCACAAAGGTCGTTCTCGAACTGAGTCCCACAAGTGAGATAACGCGATGTACCAAGCACACCTCAGATTCAGATGAGTCATCGAGGTATACCAAGCATCACCTCACGATCAGACCGCTTGAGACACACAAAGCGTAATCCACGGGAGTTACCAAGTGACTGCACCGTCGTGGTTGTTTGATGTTGATCCCTGGCGGAGTTTCCATTCAATCACCGAGGATCACATATGTGAACCTCTCATAAATGTTCTCGACATTGCTAAGATCCGTGAAGGACACGATAATATATCACTTGCGTTCTTATTGTTGAGCGACAAGCGATGAATTGTCAAGTGTACCTAAGAGATCTTTTGATGAATCTCGTGGCTCTAGACTCAATAGTGCACTTTGGTTTTCCCGAGCTGAGACTAGGGAGAGGGTCTCCTTCTTCAATACCAAAGAATTTCTAAGAGAAAGCCGATAGTTTACGAGGGTTCCTGTGAGAATGAAACAAGCACGCTGGGAGAAACTTGAGTGGCTAAGAAGGTTTAGCGCACACGCCACCGGGTCCATGACGACTTTTATCTTCAATACCGGTGTCATCTAGTGACGACCAAGAGTATATGAATTGAACGATTATCCGCCTCTAAGTTGAATAACTGAGGGCTATTTATTTTCACCCTTTTCTTTGCATTTCTTTTTAATTCTTCAACTCCTTCTTTCTCCTATTCTCATATTCTCCTTTTTATAATCATACCTAAGGACTTCTAAGTACTAAGATGTCCTGGGTAGATCCTCCGACTCTGGCGGATCATAGGACGGTTATTCCTAACCTTAGTCACCTTATAACTCCATGACTAACCTATGTTGCCACAAAACCATTTTCTTGAAAATCTCTCAAAGTGTTTGTGAATGAAAAACATTTTGTACCACTGTGAGAGTTTTATCTTTTAGCAGAAATACTCCCCCTCCACACATGCTTAAGTGTTTTGATAGAGATTTGCATGGTGAGAGAAGAGCCACTTTTTGAATTGATCGACTCAAGATAGACAATCCCCATGAGACACGGTTACGTTGCATAGTTAAAGAGGTACATTGATGACTTTTAGGTGACAACTAACTCTAGTAACTACCTTGAAGGCGTGGACAAACCTCAAAGGTTGTCAAACCCACAAAGTTCATGTCTATCAAGAGCTTCTCGAATAGGTACAATCTACTTGGATAAGTCTAGGAAGACAAATCTTTTCGATTTATGACATTCGTAGCTTGTCAATTCATGGGTTAAGTCTTATCACACGAAGATTCAATAGCAAATCAACATATTAGTTATCACATTAATTTTCTCCCTCAAAATGGCATATAAATGTTATTTTGATAACGCTTTGATATTAAATATGACCATTTCGAGTTTTGTGGGAAGATTTCCACGAAGAACATTTTGTTGAACAAAGATTTTAGCAAATACTCCCCTCAACAAGTAATACTAACTTTTGAGGTTTTTAAACGTAGGGAAGTACTTGTTCTTTTGAGCAAAACTTTGAAAATGAAAGTTTTGATAAGTTTTACTCAAAAGTAAGAAGCTTCGCTCCTTTTATAAGGATTGTGGCAATCAAGCGCACTACGTGGTCCTTTCAAGACAAGTACGGGTTGTACATCGTGATGCGCACAAGCTATAGTCATTAAATAATCACACATCCAAATCAAGATTGAAAATGAAAGCAGTTTAAGGGTACCGTGAGATTCAGTAGTCCAAAGAATAACGCCAGAATGCGAACTGGCGTTGATAGCTTGTGAGAGCAATCATGGGACGACCACCTACGAAGCTCTCCAATGTTACGAATCGGTCCTTCGCACAACCTTTAATCGATCCGAGTGATGATCCTCTTAACATCCCTTTTCTCCTTAGAATTCCATCTCTTCTTCGACCCGATGCCTTTATGTATCTCCTTTAACCGATAAGCTAACCCATCCCCGACTTTCTTGGTGTGTGATCTCCAAACTTATGAAGATCTCTACACGCCATCAAGCGATTCGATGTAGTTCACTACGATAAACTACTCCAAACGGTTTCTTGATGAGAGTGTATCGTGGAAGATGGTTGATGTCGGGAAGTTCTAGCCGAGGCCCGTGAAGTTGACACGTGTTTGATACGATTCAACGGCAAGTTGCAAGTCTTCTACACGCCTCGGATCACTATGCTTCGATGAAGATGAGCACGACTTGATGTATTCATGCTTTGGATTTCACGAGAATTGTCTCATTCTTCCCCGCACCTTGGCAAGATATGGATCTTCAATGTCGCTGAGAGACAAATTCGAAAGTCCGCTTCACGTAAATCATAGTCCCTTTCGTCTTGTCTTTTGACCACGATATTCTTGAGGAAAGTGTAATCCCATTTAGACGAGAGAGCTACATGCTTAATAAAGAACGATCCCTTTATCACCAGACACTTCATGTTTAGACCTTGAACCTCGCGCTTTTGTAGTAGATTCTTTGGCGTGCCCGCCAATGGTGAATCCTATACATTGCATCGATGTCATACTGCTCCACACCGCTGGCAAACATGTGGGTAGCATTTTCCTCGATGGCTATACGCTGGAGTATATGGTGCCGGAACGGAAGTGTAAGTGATGTAGCGATTTATTTGAACCATCGCTACCGTAGTAGAAATTCTAGGTCATTATTGAAGAAGTAGCGAATGGAATCTTAGGTTGATCCGTTAGCCAATCGTTGGTAGAGGTCCGTCCAATCGTGTAGTATGTAACCTTGTCTTTTCCGTGAAGTCAATGTTTGCTTGTGGTTGAGCCAATCAATGTTGTTAGACATGGCTCGTGCTATGTTTTCAAAATGATATTCAACTTCAATATGTTTCATGTTGACCAAAGCCCAAAAGATCTGTAGTTCCATGAGCTTGGGATGCTCATAACCACTATCACGCCCGTAAACGGATTTGGTGATGATAATGTGAGGTTCTCCATGGTCGAGGAATATTCTTAAGATCCACGTATGAATGCTTTGTGATTACTCCCGAAGCTTCGTCATAACCAATGTCGATCATGAATTGCGTAACATCCTCTTCAGTTGGTGTGGCATTGTATTCGGTTGGCTCGATGACGGGAATGAGAAGAACGACTTTTAAGTTTCTTTGGTGTGATGGTGACTTGTTTGTGGTTGAGCGCCACCGCCACAACATTTTGACCTTTGATCTTCGCATTGTATGCCGTAATCGTGAATTTAGATCTCCCAAGATCAGTAGCGTAATTGGTGAGCATGTTCGATAAGGGTGATTCTTGAATGTCCACAACTATTAAGCAAGAAGACTCGAAAGGTGTGAGACTATCAAAATCAACACGAGGTTATTCTTTCCGATCTTCATTGGATAACCTTTAGGAAGATATCTTCAACGGTGAGAACGTTTGGTGCTTCCACGCTTTGCATTTGAGTGTCCATGTCGTGATCCGAAGATATTTAGCCAAAGAACCAACATATCGAAAGACATTACGTTAGTCAATGATGGTTTTATTGTCTAATTATTGAATGTGATATGTCGATGATTGTTACGAGTCCAATGTCACTTGTTAGTCCAATAGTCCAAAGACGTCATGATAAGTTTCGTGAGTTGATTAACTTCAAGTTTTAAAGTCTATGTTTTTCACTTATTTTTCACAACTTATTAAACATTTAAGCTTATTAGTGACGTTATGATTTATTTATTTACAAGTTTGCACGCGTAACAATTCATAATTAAGGTTAAAACTAGGCTTAGGCATAGAAATGGCAAGCTTATGCGTAACCATGAGTGATTATACGCGTAAACGTAAGCTTATGCGTAGGTTCTTGACTTACGCCGCAAGAAATATTACGCGAGGAAAAGAGGGCCTTATGCGTAGAACTTACGCGAAGCGATATGGAACCTCACGCCAAGGCTTACTCTTAAGAGTCAACCTTATGCGTAGAGGTTATCGCCACGCATATCCTTCACAGGATACGCGAGTCCCCAATGTAGAACCTTACGCGAACGTTACGCCGAAGATTACTCTTCACGCATAACATGCTACGCGTAAGGTGATCCTTATGCGTAGATGGCAAGTAACCTTGATTCTGAATTATACACGTGTTGAAACATGAAATAAATTCACCATAACACTAACATTATCATCTACATTCAATCCTTTCAGATTTAATCACTAACACTCAATTAGACAGTTAAGCGTAGAACACATGTTACGCGTAAACCTAAACCCTAAGGCCTAATTTCTACGTGTAAGTTATCTAGCCATAGGAATTGCACCAAACTTGTTCTGTAAGGTCTAAGAAGCATAGTGAGTTGTTCTATCCAAGTTATAACATCAAAATCAAAGCCAATCAAAAATGCCCAATTCTTAAGAACATAAACCCTAATTTCCAATTTAAGGGCAATTCGTGTTTCTGGGTTGATTCCAAGCATGATTATGGTCAATTAACCTTGTAAACAACATCATATGACAATATTTTTAACCAAAAAACACTCAATATTGAAAATCCCCAAACTTACGCTTAAGAACCCTAAATTGAAAATCGTCCAATTCCTGTTTCTGGGTAGATTTGAATGATGAAAACGCTTATAATAAGAACATTTGAGCCTTTTAACATCATTTTATTAGTCCAACACACTAATGAAGCATTTGTGTTCACGGCTTACGCAGAGAACACAAATCTTCCTCAAACACAATATTGAACCGTTGGATTTTCAAACAAATCAAACACATGTTTGTTTTAACCCAAAGATTGATAAAACACTTACGGATAAGAGATTAAAACACGGATTTGTCGGATGAATATTATGTAGGATTGGGTAGTTGGGAAGTAAATGAGGTGAAGTTAATGTGGAAGAGATATTTTGTTTAAAAAATTTGAGCTTTTGACAGTTTTAGTCCTTCCACCTTAACCATTTACAACCAATACCCATAACTTCCATTTTGGTAACCAAACGAGAATATTTGGAAAGAAACATGACAACACTCCCCCTCGACTTGAGAAATAAAGAAATTTTATAAATTTTAGTCCGAGGAGTGTCAGTAAACCAGAAATGTGACCACCATTCTTAAAGAAACAACCGGGATGAGGTAACATGTAAGTACAAGGTTTTATGAAACCGAAAAATATTTGCTTTCTCCCCCTCAACACTTGATCAAAAAAAATACTGAATTTTGAAAGATTATAGTGTTGACGGAATATTTGTACTTGCCATGTTAAAAGAAATATAGATAGAAGAATATTTTTGTTGTTTTATCAGTTTTTATAATTTTGTATTTTGTTTTTGAAAAAATATTTACAAAAGAGGTTTTGGTGTTTGACTGGTTTTTAAGAATGTTTTAAAAGTTCATCCAGTTCCTCTGGAGTCAAACACCGCATACCAATCTGGTGAACCAACTCATTAAACCTAGGAGGAGCCAAGGATTTGGTGTGGAGATCTGCCAATTGGTATTCAGTACCCACAAAGTATAATTCAACAGTACCCTTTTCGATGTGCTCCTTGATGAAATGATATCGAAGATCGATGTGCTTTGATTTGGAATGTTGAACGAGTTGCATGAGATTGCAATAGCACTTCAATTGTCGCAAAGACATCGAGATTTTGTCAAACACGTAACCATAGTCTTTGAGTTGTGTTCGCATCCAAATGAATTGAGCACAACACACCGACATGGCTACATATTCGCTTCTATTGAGGATAGCGACGCACAATCCTCGCTTCTTCGATTGCCATGACACGGTTTATCACCAAGAAATTGTAATGCTCTCAAGTACTTTTCCGTGAGTCTAAGCATCCTGCGTGATCGGCGTCGAAAAAGCTATTAGTTCAAAACCCGAATCCTTCGGATACCGGATCCCCAAGTTAATGGTTCCCTTGATGTATCGGAGGATTCTTTTAGCCTCTGAGAGGTGAGTTTCAGTTGGTCGCGACTGATAACGGGAGCAAAATATACAGCAAACACAATATCAGGCCTGCTAGCGGTTAGATACATGAGAGACCCAATGATACTACGGTATTTGGTAAGGTCCACCAATTTCCCATGTAAATCAGCGTCTAGCTTCTTGGTATGAGCCATTGGTGTGGCATAGGTGTCACATTTTTGCATTCCAAATTTGTTAAGAAGTTCAAGGGCTTATTTGAACTGACTCAAGAAAATACCACGGGGTGATTGATGAACTTGCATTCCGAGAAAGAATGTGAGTTCACCCATCATTGACATTTCAAAATGTTTTGTCATTAGTTTTGCAAAAGCATTTAAGTATTTTAAATGTGTTGACCCAAAAATGATGTCATCCACATAGATTTGAACGATTAATATGTGAGCCCCGTAATATTGTATGAAAAGTGTAGGATCGACCGAACCTTTGGTGAATTTATTGGTAATGAGGAAGGATGATAACTTATCGTACCACACCCGAGGAGCTTGTTTGAGACCATACGAGCTTTGTTCAATTTGTAGACATGGTTCGGGAACTCGGGATCAACGAATCCTTCCGGTCGGTCGACATAAACCGCTTTCTTCGGTTGCCCATTCGTAAAAGTAGTTTTGACGTCCATCCGAAAGACCGTTATATTCATATGAGTCATGAACGCGAAAGATCCGAACGACCTCAAGAAGAGCAATCGAGCGAATGATTCTTCAAAGTCAATACACTCTTCCTGCCTATAACCCTTAGCCACCGACGTGACTTGTTTTCGATTACATTCCCTTCAAAGATCCAATTTGTTCTTCCAAATCCATTTGAGACCAATGACGAGACCCTCGCTGGTCTTTCAACTAGTTCCCATACTTCAAGACGTTTAAACCGATTGAGTTCTTCCGCATGGATTCAATCCGGTTGTGTAGGATATTGGTTATTGTTTTAATCGAGAACTTGTATGAGGATTGAATCAAACAAGAAGATTTTAGAGAGAGAGAGAGATGGGTGGGATACTTTCTAAAGAGAGAAAGAGATGAGAGAAAAAGAAGTTGTATGATTGAAAGAAATGAAAGCACCAACCCTCTCCACATGAGGAGAGGGCTATTTATAGTTTTTACATATAACGCCACCTACGGGCTGTGGATCAGGCATACATTGGGTAAAGACCCGTCCGTCCTCCATGGTGTTGCTCTAAACTAACTAACTAACTAACTAACTAACTAATAAATAGCATAATGAACTACAAGTCTACGAGCTAACTTATGCTAGATAATATTTGGGGTGACCGATACTTTACTTATGGAATTTCCAATTCCTAACAATCTCCCCCTAAGGGAGGTCACCCCATGTGTTACATTTCGGATCCTAGCATTCTATTCTTGACTTTGTTCTTGAGCTCGTAGACTTCAATTCTTCAATTCCGCAATCTTTGTGCTTTAGTAGCGATTCTTCAAAGTCCGCATAGATTTGTACTTTTAGTGGAGGTCTTTGAACCGATCCACATCTTTGATGATCTTCGAGCTTTGAGATCATCACCACAAGAAATCTCGTGATCACCCTTTATTGTGTTGCCATCATGTGATGTTGTGACTTTCGACCGACATGCTCACACTTTCTCGATCATGACATCTTTCCATCGTAGTAGCGAAGCTTTTACCGTTCATGATATTTGCAAAGAACAGAAGCGTAAGCATAGAATGAAAATATCGAGCCGTGTTCTATAGATATGCACCAATCATGATTTCTTCAATTAAGTGTGGATCTTTGTGAGCATACGGCTTTGGATTGACTCCTCAATTTTGATCACCGCAACCGTCAGATGTACCGCAAACAACGCTAGCAATAAAATGATGAAAGTGTCTTTGATCACTTTCGTTGAATCGAGGTACACGCCCACGGTGCCCCGCTGATCAAGACAAGTCTCGCCTGTGATCGGTAGGATTCAAGAATCTCCTCGATGTGGTTTCGCACTGTTCTAGTCGTTCTCAAACCGAACGCCTCAAAGAAGACAACACGGAGTGAGTGAACCAAACAAATTGAGATTTCATCGATTGATTAAAATGATTTGAAAACAATCGCGTATTGCTTGAAGAAAGAGTTTTGCAATCTGACGAAGGTTTTATAAGAAAATCAAATTTCAATCATAAATACCCTTTTAATTTTGAAAACTTAATACACATCGATGCGAATAGAAAAGAGTTTGAGCACACCAACCGTTGTTCAAAGGTATCCGTCAATCCATTTCCTAGACCAAGGTTGATTCAAGAGTGAATCGCCCATCGCTTTCTATCCGCTTGTCACAAGCTTGATCTTTAGAAAAGATCTCACATGTCACCCACCAAGAGCTTGTTTGATGTTGGCTCTAGAAGGATTTCCATCTTCATCGTGAATACTTTTACATATCACTTGGATGTTCTGGCAATACCACAAGGATAATGCGTAGGACTCTTAAAATATATTCTTACTTTACACATTGTGTGAAACAGCAAGACTTCATTAACTTTGTGTCCTAATGAGATATTGTGGATGATCTCTTGGCTCTAGACTCAATTGTGCACATTTGGTTCCTATGCCGGAGACTAGGGAGAGGGTCTCCTTTTTCAATATCAACAATCTCTAAGAGAAAGTCGATAGATTATGTCGGTTCCCCGTGAGAATGAAACAAGCCCTTTAAGAAGAACTTGAGTAGTTTGGGAAGTTTAGTGCAAGCGTCCACCGGGTCCATGACGCCTTGTCTTCAATACCGGTGTTACCATGGTAACAACCAAGAGTATATGTATTGAACCCGTTCATCGCCTAAGGTTGAATTATTGAGGGCTATTTCTTTTCACCCTTTTCTCATTCATTTCTTTTCATTCTTCAACCCCTTCATTGCTTACGAGACTTCATTACTAGAACCTTGTTGGGTTTATTCCAGCTTCTAGCTCTATCTCATCCACACTCTTCCCATATCTCACTTTTCTCCTTTTTCATCATACCTAAAGACTCTACACTATCTAGTGGATTGTCCTCGGTAGATCCCTCCGGTTCTCAAGGATCGTGGGAACAAATACCTAACCTAACCATCCTTATAACACCATGCATAAAGTAAATTGGTCGGTCTTTTGGTATTGTTCTTTCCTTCTTGAAACCAATTGAAAAATCATTTGGAAAATCAATCAAGGTACTTGTGATATAAAATCAAAACATTTTGTACCTTAATTGTTTTGATCATTTAGAAATGTCCCCTCAAGATGTGCAAATGATTTTGAAATTGTTTGGCACATGGAGGCAAGAGTTCTTTGAAATAATTTCTTGATCATAATTTCTGTAGAAAAAGCCATTTGAATTTCTTCGGTAAATTCTCCCCCTCAATATGTGCATAGGATATTTGAAATCATTTTATCACATAGAGGAAAGAGTTCTTTTGAAGCACATCCACGATCACAAAAGCCATTAAGAAACCATTCGCTCCCCCTTAATATGTGCATCGATATACGAAAGAGTTTGGCACATATTAGAGAGAACTTGCCCTTGAATCAAAACGATCATCTTTATCAAATTTCATATTAAATCACAAATTCTCCCCCGATCAAAAATATCAAACCCTTTGAGATTTTGGATCTCAAGTGATTTAATCAGGTTTAGAAAACATGGGAGAAAATGTGGCCTTGTTTAAATACTCATCTCGTTTTTGCATAAATGCTCCCCCTCAACATGTGCATCATATATTGAAATCGTTTGGCACATGGAGGCAGGAGTGCCTTTAAAGGACTAAAACAGATTTGAGATTTAAATCACTATCTCTCCCCCGATCAAAATTTCAAACCTCTTGAGATTTGTGATCCCAATTGATTTAAATTATTTAGAAAATTTTAGGGGAAAAACGTGGCATGATTTACTTAGAAAAATGACAGATAAGGACCATTTTAAGACATTAAAGATTGTTAGTGTCAGGTATGATTGTTTTAAGAGATCTTTAAGTAAAATAAAACAATTTCACAATCAAACAAGAACAGAAAAAATTTCATTTTGAAAGACCTTGATTTTTAAAGAAAATCATATCATGACATAACATTAAATCTTTAGATCACCACTTTATTTCGTACAAACCGGACTTTTATGAAAAAATATCGTTTGAAAATATTTTATATGAAATCACTCTCCCCCTCAATCGATGACCGTAGTCGATGATTGAGTGACTTAAGTTTTGATAAAATGAAGTCCGGTGATTTTCAAAATTAAGTCCAATTTATTTTCAAAGCCAATATTTTTCTACCATACGAACTTGGTATCATCACTATAAATCCTGCACAAAGGTACGTTAGGTGGATGAGCTGCTTTTGTTGTTGTTGCTGTAGGGCGAAAGTAAACCATCTGCAGATGCAGTGAGACCTCTGAAGTTGCATCTAACGTGCCAATATCCATGGAGAGATCTGATTAAGCTCCATTTCTTCTTTTGTCGACCCAAGAAATAGTTACCCTTTCCTTTCGGCATCCAATCATATTCTTTTGTGGGATCCGGATCGAGAACATTCTTTTAAACCATGATATCTGCATATGTTAGTGTACACAAACAGATATATGGTGGTCGACATCACCCAAACAGCAATCGACTAATGAAAGTCAATTTAACATAGAAAAATTCAATCGATCATATAAGGCATGGAATTATGTGTTCATCAAACTCTAATCATCTAATCCTAACAATCATATCCTAGATTCCTAGTCCTTCAACATAGGTCAACATCTTTTCGATTAACACGTAGGATAATTAGATAAGTCTCGTTAGATGATATAGATTTGAAAACATTCTCCCCCTCAATCAATGACTCATTTTATAAAAGATTTAAAAGCGCTGAAGTCATTGATTGAGTTTTCAAATTATACGAAAACTCTAAATCTGATTGATTTTTCAAGCAACTCATTTTACACCATTTTGAAACAACAAATATTTTTCTGAAGAATTTGTAGAAAGAAAAACATTTGTGTAGGATCAGCAGTCTTTTTGACGACATGCTTTCCTTGTTTAGTTTTAGGATAAGTGCACGAAATTTTGAAAATCGTTTAAGCGTAGCACTTTCCTTCTTTGAAAACGGTTGCTATCTAAAATAATAGCAAGCCATAGTTTACACGGGTTGCGATCAAGTAACCGCAAGCCACATTTTGAGACATGTTTAGAAAGAAATATGTACACCTCTGCGTCGAACTTCATCTAAAGTCCCGTGCCATTATTGAATGACATTTCTAAGACCGTAGATGTTATCGATACCGTAAGACATGTCTTGAGAAAACATATTTTGGTATTTTTCAATTTTCGATGTTTATTGGCTTTTGTTGATTTTATATTTTTCTATTTTGTTTTTGTTGGATTTATATTTTGTATTTTCTTTTGATAAATATTTACAAAGATAGAGAAATAGTTTTAAGAAGATGATGATACGAGTACCGAGATAAGGAAATCGTTCAAAGACTTTGTAGAAGATAGAAGTCACCATCTCTTAAACTTTCACCACCAAAGCATTTGAGGCTCTTGAATCGTCGCAAGAACTTGAGCCTTCGTAGTGAATCTTTGGTAGCTTCCCCAAACCGACAGACTAAGAATAAAGACCATTTCCCAAGCAAGAGAAATGAATAAAAACGGTCTCATTGAATAAAGCTCAAGACCCAAGAACACGAGAACATCAAGTAACAAGTTGAAACATTGATCGTCTCGGTGGTTATCAAACCGGATTAACGACACGACCGATCACATGAACTTGTAGCATCCCCGATGTACACCTTACTCTTCGAGATTGACCGCTTGTCTATTTAGGGAACAATATATCAACACCTTCATTTCACCAAATGCACTCCGCTTATCTAACATATAACCAATCACCCATAACGTATACATGTACCCAACAAGAGAAGAGACAATGACATCACAATAACTCGTTGAATCATCGATCTTCTTTGCGGATGTCAACTCCGAATAATCGATTAAGCTCGATCAAGTGAATATGTTGTGCAACCGGATGTACACATATCTCTCCCTCGATGGTTGCGATCTCATCGAATCATCATTACATTGTGTACATGAAGCACTAACCGGAAGCACTTTATCATAAATTATATAGAAGATGTCGATAAGCAATATCATCTCACGCTCCACATATTCTTCTCATATTTCTTCCTACTGAAAGCTGAGTTAACACATACCAAAAGTATCTAGAGACCACTTCCTCCCAAATGGTTGGAATAATACATCCTTCCCCCAAATAGTTAGAATAATATATCCTTCCCCCAAATAGTTGGAATAACACACCAAAGGCTATGAGTAAACACTGAGTTTCTCTACGGTTATGACATTTGTCTTTCCCGGGATTACTTCAATAGAGACGAAGTATTAGGTTCATCACGTGTACGTTGTGTGTTTAGATGTATGTCTCCTTCCCCTTGTCGGTTTTGATACCTCGTAATCAAGAACACATCATTCATACCAAATATTCTTGACATAGAGAAGAACAAAAATTAGCTCAAATGAATCTTGTGACAATCAACTACTATAGAAACTCTCGACTATCTTTATCAACCCATTCGTAGAAAATTTGAAGTGACCATCGATGAAGAAAACCCGTTATACCAAACTTGAAACTCAAGTAGAATTCTCCGATGTGTTCTAAGCTTGCACTTAATGATGGAAGAACGGTGTCGAGAATCTATACATCAAGCAAATCTCTAAGTACTCACTACTCAAACAAAGTATGAGACATTAACACCTCTTGAGATTATCCACATCGTCATCCGTGATGATAATCGAGTAAAACAACGTAACTCCTAATAGTGATAGTTAACGTGTCTTCAACCATCCACCCCGATCGCGGCAACTAGATAACCCAAGACTTCAACTCAAATTCTTAAGCCCGAGCAAGTTATCAAATAAGAACACGCCTTGGTTGAAAGTCAACTTCAATCTCAAATAAGTGATAAATGATTAATTCCGAAGTCATTTTCTTTAATGTTCATGTGGTTGATTTATAGCGTGCACAATGAGAGGAACAATAATCCGTGAAGATTTGGCAAAGGAGTACCAAAGAGCGGACCATTATTCATGAGTGCAACGGCAATATTATGATAGTCATCATCAATGCCTCGAGGAATAACTGGAGATTGTTTCTTGAGACTTCGAGAAGTACTTCTTAGATGGTGAACCGTTGAGTCGGTAGGAACCGAGCATGAGCTTGAACCGGATGATCAACATTCGTTGGAGATTGGAAGTACTCATCAAACATATCATGAAAACAATGAATCCCAAATAGTATATCCCAGTTATCCTTAGTGAGTGAAGACATTAGGCGTTGGAGAGTCGTATGACCATAACTTAAGCATCCATCAATATGTAGTATATTCTCTCTTTCTCCCTCAAAATTGCCAATGAAGTTTGCCATTTTGATTAATCAATGAATAAGAATGTATACCAATGAACGGAGATCCACTTGAGGATTGAATGAGCATGGAAAACATGAAGCTTGTTGATGAAGAATGTCAATGAGAATGGTCATAAAATGAAGATTTCTCTTCTCAAGATAAAGCGTAATGAGGCGTACACCTTTATTTTCTTTGAGGAACAGGGCTCGAAGTGTTATCTGCAGACGCCATAATGATGAAGTACGAGGCCCGAATCGATGTGAGCAGACGTCATAGCCGATTGAATATCAATGTTGAGTAACTTGAACCCGTGAGTTATGAGATATCAACTTTTGTTATCCATACTTTAAGCCACCCATGTATTGAAGGATCAAGTATCTCGCAATCGAGTAAGGACTACCGCACTAATATTACAAACTTGATTGCACATATTTTGGTTAGTGACATCAAGATCCAAATCCTTTGGGGTTTCACGGTCAACTTTGAGATTGCCATTGATAAACGGCTTTCTGTAGGTATCCACCTAAGTCCAAAGATCCTTAAAATTCTACCAGATGGTATCCACTTATGGCAAGGTCTAGGATTGTTAGGCTTCTTAATCATAGTGGAAGACTTATCTTTATTCCTAGTTTCCAAAGATTTAGTAGTTGGTATCCATCTAGATGAAGTTTTCAGATTGTTTTGCTTCATATACACAATAGATGACCTAGAGAAAATCCTAGACTTAACAGGAGCATTTACTTTCATTAGGAATTTAGAATAACACTTATCATGATGTGCCTTAAAGATGCATTTCAGACATTTTGAGCAAACAGCTTGTCTGGATTCAAAAACTGATCTAGAGTTCTTAGAGTGATGTGCTATGGGAATAACTTTATTCAAAATGCAACTACTCTTAGATCCAAGCCAATCCCTAGTGTTTAGTTGAGTGTTCCTAGGAGATGGTTTAAAACTACTAGCGATGCCTTGAAATCTCGTAGAATTCATCACCCTAGGTCTAGCACCTAAAATTCCATCTGCTTTAATCATGCCATTTTCCTAGATTTTTCTAGATCATAGTTCTTGAACAAATCATTCATATCATGAGAATTTTAGGAAAATAAAGTGAAGTAACTGGTTTTGACAAACTTGTTTCGCATCAACTTGGGAGGCAAACCGTGTTTTTGAAAAATTTGTTCATTCGGACTTAAATGCGATCGGTTGTCTAACAACCGGTTTTCCCAAGATTGATGGTTTTGCAAACTTAGTGTTCACACTATTCCTCGTTGTTTTCTCGAGCTCATTCTTTAAGGAAACTATTGTGAAACTCTTATCCCAAGTTGAGCTTTGAGTTCATCAATTTTTCTATCAAAGAGTTTGTTTGTTCCAATGACTTTGTTCTAGCTTCTTTGTGAGTCACTAAGTTCTATATGATGCTTTCTCAAAACTCATTTTCCTTTAGTAATTTGGCCACACAAACCGCTAATTCATCATTTCTCATTTGAATATCATCAATAGCATTAACATCGTAATTACTTGTAACCAAATTACTTTTCACATGCATATCATAAATATGTTTCTTCAAATTGTTGATTGTCAAGTTTTTGTCCCGTCGAAGCTTTCAAAGTGTTTATTTCAAAATTCACGTAATTCGTGAAATTCGGATTTTTGCATGGTTTATGAGATTGTAAACTTTCCTTTTGACTTTGTATTGCGATTTCAAGTGAAATGTAATATTTTTCAAGTTGTGAAAATCTGTTTGAAAGTTCATCGATTTTTCTTATCAACCATATTGTTAGTTTTGAAAACACTAGTTTCGCACTCGACTACCAAAGAACATTTGTTAGAATCATGTTCAAGATCGTGAATAGTTTGTTTAAGAACATTAATGATTCATTTTGTTGTTCAATTATGGCACCGAGCAAATGACATGTGTTCATTTGTTTTTCCTAAATCGCTCGCATTCTGCTTAGCACGAGTCATCGAAATGTTGCTTGTATCAAGATTGTCTTTCTCTGCATCTGCGCATTCAAAGGACAACCGATACAACATCCGATGCATTACCCGAATCAACCATACTATCACTTGATTGCACCCCATTCATTCATTTTATCGCTCACATCCACTTCTTTGTGACAGAATTACCGAGCAGTTGGTTACATCATTCACCGTTGTCTCGATATTCTCGCATTCAAAGAACACCGACCTATTATCCGATACATTAACCGACTCATCACAACTATCTTTCATTTACACCCGACACTCATCCACTTTTTCATCTTTCTGTGTAACTTCCTCAATATACTTCTCCACATTATCCATGAGTTGGATAAATGTCTCTATGAACATGTTAACTTCCATTCTAGTGTGATTTTTGAATGACATTTCAGTCATATCATAGTCATAATCTGAAGTGTATTCCTTATTGGCGAATGACTGAAATTGTCTGTTGATCACCTGAAGTGATGCTCTAGAACTAGCTTCTCGAACTTTTTCTCTGTCAAGTTGTTGTTCCAGTTGTTCTAAGTTTAAGAGTAATGTGCCCGTGAACGTTGATAATTCTTGACGGAAAAGTGCAGCAAATGTTCGTTCCATTCTCTTAGTTAGAAGTAACGTGAGGTGTGAATGAAGTTGTTGAAAAGGTTCAATGCCACTATCCTTGGCAACAACTTGCAATTGTTGAATCTGATGCAATTCTGTCTCATGTGAATTTGAACACAAAGATTCCTTCATGAGTGATTGTTGTTGTGAGACCATATCGCTATTTCCCAAATTAGTCGTTTCTGATTCAACAACATTTGTCTGTTGTGTTTTGATGGGAATCTTATGTTCATCGATCATGTCGTACAACTTGAGTATTTCGGTGATGACAGAAGCAGAGTTGTTTGACATGATGTGATTGTGCACGGGATTTTACAAGTCTGTGATTTAAACCGAGAAATAGAATCTTTCGTGGGATTTTACAAAATCACGACGAAACCGTTAGACTGTGAGAATGAGAAATAAAATGTAGTTAAGGAGGATTGTTAAAAACGTGAAGAAGAATGAGGTATTATAAATGATAAAGGAGTGAATCTTTGTCAATCGTTTAAGCTTTAACAATGATTATTGCAAAAGTTAAATCTACACGAGCCCGAATAATCTCATCCCAAAATAATTTCCTCAACTTTCAAGACCAATAAATTCACGTCTAGATAGAATATGAAATTGTCTCTTGTGGTGATAGACAAAACTACATGATTTAGCGCTGAATGATTTAAAGACTCTGAATGATTAAAAACCTCTGAACCAAAATGTACTGAATGAAAACTTGTTGTTTGGCAAGTGTTCTGAATACATATATTGTGTAAAACTAATTCTTAAAAATTTACACATTTTTCTTGTACGTCACATATTGTTATTTTATTGTGTTACTACGCTAACTAATATTTTTGCACATAGTAGTTTATGTGGTTACATATAATGTTACAAGATCTTATAACCTTGTTATGATAATATACAAAAGACATAAACTTACAAAACCAATGATGAGACCAAAAATATATAAGGAATTAAAAAAAATTTAATAAAATACGTATGTAAAAAGGGAATAAACTTATATATTAAATGTTCATTTAATAATGAGTTAATGATAAATGAGTTAGAATTGAAATCATCAAGAACAGGCTTTTGAAGAGGCGCTGCTGGATCAATTTGCATTACTTAAATGCTTGGCCATTAAGTACCTAGTGGAATCATTAAGTGACAGAATAAAATTTATCAAACAACAAACTTGCTGACCGATTCAATGACAAACCTATTAAGAGGCTATCAAACAGCCCCTAAATCAAAACCGTAGATTACTTAACGTTATTTACTTTTTGTCAAAGAAATGTCTTATGTGATTCTCAAAGAAATGTCTTTGGTAAAAGTCTAAGCCCAAAACGTTTTATACTTTGTGATTAAAACAAATCGTTGATTCAGTCAATGATCATTGATTGTTATTCAATGTAATTCAATGTAATTTAATAATCACACGATTAATCCTACACAAAGAATGTGATTATCCACCAAAACGTTAGATTGAGATTATCCACCAAAAACGTCAAGCCCAAGTACTTTTGACGAAATGAAAAAGCCCAATCACGAATTCAAGTATAACCTAACACACCCTAATAATCGGATATAAATCACACTTTTAATACAGCTTAACCCTAATCCTTCCCCAAACAAAACACAGTCATTTTTTCTCTCTTATCCCAAACCAAACTCATCCACCAATTCACAAATCTAAAACAATCCGTCACTCAACTTAAACGCAGCTTTAATGAATAAAGAACACAATCCCCTTTGTTTTTCATTTATCAAACGAACATAAAACTCTCAACAAAGCTTCACCCAGTTGTTAATTCCTTTTCAACAACGAATCACAAACCAAAGACAGCTTGTATCTTTTTCATAGTCGCACAAAACAAGAAGAGGCTTCAAGATCTTTGAAAGGTCTAAGGTAGGGATGTTGTTTTTCGAATTGTTTTTGTTTAAGTCGAATGAAAAGAATGATGAAACAAATCTGCTTTGTTCTTCTTTGAATCTTTCGAACATTAATCAAGAAGTTAATCTTATTATATGATCAATGATGGATTATGTTCACTCACTCAAGATCTTGATAGATCCTTACACTCGAACAAATCTGAGATCCTTTTATTTTTCTTTTTTTCTTTTTCGTTTGTTCCTTTAAATTTGAGACTTGCAGCAGTTAGAGGTGGGATAAGAACTTGAAAGTGATGGATTTTTTTTTCTTTTTAAAATTGCACAAGTCGCTATATGTAAAAAGTGCACAAGTCGCTATGTAAAAAGTGCACAAGTCGCTAGGTTTTGAAAATACAAAACCCAAGTCGCTAGTTTTTTTTTTTTTTTTTTTTTTTTTTTTTTTTTAGGTAATGTTTTCCGACCAGCGTGTTTATCATGTTTTGCAGCAACTTTGTAACAAAAAAATAGAAAAGAATGGTATTTATCAAAGAAAAAACTCAAAACTCAAACAATATATATTAAATAAAAAACTGTTTTATTTCAGTATATGTTTTATTAAATATATTGTTTTATTTTATCAATACCATTCTTTTATTTAATACCACTAGCAGGGTACCCGCGCGTTGCGGCGGCGGGTACCCTGAAATAAAATTTTTCGTTGAACCATGTTTTTATTTTATTATGTTCTTTTAACAATAAATTTACGGATATCAAGAATTTTGTTTAGCCTGTGCCTGTTCGGGCTCGAGTCTGCTGGCCCATGCCCGCTTGGCCTACGCCATTCAGGCTTAAGCCCGTATTTAATTAAAAGTGTCATTCATCCGGGTAAAGTTACTATTAAAAAAAACGTATATTAGATCGCCACAAAATTAGTCATCGGGTATCCGTCACCGCATTACGCGGGTACCCTGCTAGTTCTTTTAAGTATTACGTCGTGCACCTTTGAACCCCACATATTTTGTTTTTTCTTCTTTTTTTCATTTATTTAAATAGACCAAAACATTTAACTAAAATTAAAATTATATTCATAAAAAAATAATTAAAATAAGTAAAGAATAAAATAAAAAATACATTAAAAGTAATGATATATTACAATCTAGTAAATAAGTTTCAATAAATGCTCCGCGAACTGAAATATTGTTATACTTATAACGTTTGCATGCATTGATTTCTTTTAATCCATACTTAGTTACACGTAACAAGTGTTTTTTCCTTCCTAATTACATTTGGGTATTATAAAACACTATAGGCCTTTTATCACAACCATCGAAAATCAAATAATAGCCCAATTAAGAAAATCGTAATAGCCCAATTAAGAGCCCATCAACATTTTACCTAATACTTCTCAAACTCACACAAACAACCCTAAATTATTAGTCCCAATTTCACGCAATCATGAGCATTTCTCTTCAAAAGATCTCGTCCTTTATCTTCATCAAGATTATTTTTCACAATTGGAAAAAATAAAATATCTCCATCAAGATTCTTTCGTCTTCACAACCGAAAACAAAACAAAACAAAAAGTCGGAAAACGTGAAAATACGGAAAACGCGAGCTCAAGACCCACCTTGCGCCATCGTGTTGCGTTTTCGGACCATCTCTACCGGTCACAACGGCTCGGGCATGAAAACGCGAGCTCGGTGTCCAACTCGCGCCGTCCGGTCGCGTTAAGAGGGAACACGCACGGGAAAACGTTGGGTACCTAGTGCTCTTAGAGCATTAGGTACGCTTGAGCCATCCCGCTGGTGTTATGAGGAAAAGTGATGCCACATCAGCACCTTTTGTCATAACACCATAATTCACCACAACATAAAAAACACCCCTCCCTCCTATAACATCACTTTCTCTGGTGCCATCGTGTACCTTTGGACCCCACATATATTTTTCTTTCATTTATTTAAATTAGTTGGATAAACAAATAAATTTAACTAAAATTAAAATTTCATTCAATTAAAAAAAGTGAGTAAATTTTACTCAACTTGTTACTTCACTATTTAGCTATATCGAGACAATATTTATCTTTGTGAAGTTCACAGAATTATCTAAAAGAATGGCCCAAAACAAAGTTGACATAAAAGCCCATTTACTCTACTCCATTTTGAAACGTTAATATATTTACCAAATAGTAGGGTTTGCACTAACATTCTCATCTTCCTCCGCAGTCACTCACCCCCAAGGCTCTAACAATGGTAACCATAACTCAAACAGTCAAACATCATTTTATTCCTATTTTTCAGATCATCTCCGAAAAGAATCACGAGGCCATCTCAATTATTTATCAAAGAAAAAACTCAAATCTCAAACAATATATATTAAATAAAAAACTGTTTTATTTCAATATATGTTTTATTAAATATATTGTTTTATTTTATCAATACCATTCTTTTATTTAATACCATTCTTTTGGAAGATCATCAAACAGTTTTGCACAAGTCGCTAGGTAGAACGTGCCTTTTAGTAGCAACTTTTTGCGTGTTTATCACAAGTCGCTACTCTTAAAAAACTGTTTTAGACAGAGACTGTTTTGGACCTTAAGACAAACAATCTAAAACGAGCTTAAACAATCTAAAACGAAAACACTTGTTAGTCTTAAGACAAACCAACAATAACCAAACTAAAATTCGAGCACACACGATATCCAAGATCAAACCATGGCTCTTGATACCATTTGTAGGATATTGGTTATTGTTTTAATCAAAGAACTTGTATGAGGATTGAATCAAACAAGAAGATTTTAGAGAGAGAGATGGGTGAGATACTTTCTAAAGAGAGAAAGAGATGAGAGAAAAAGAAGTTGTATGATTGAAAGAAATGAAAGCACCAACCCTCTCCACATGAGGAGAGGGCTATTTATAGTTTTTACATATAACGCCACCTACGGGCTGTGGATCAGGCATACATTGGGTAAAGACCCGTCCGTCCTTCACGGTGTTGCTCTAAACTAACTAACTAACTAATAAATAGCATAATGAACTACAAGTCTACGAGCTAACTTATGCTAGATAATATTTGGGGTGACCGATACTTTACTTATGGAATTTCCAATTCCTAACAAGTTGTCTTTGGTCATTGCGTCTTTAATGTTTTTAGGTTCAGATTGGCAAACAGTGAGTGCATAAATGCAATGTTCACTATCTGTGTGAAGACGTTGTCTGGTTACGACTGGTTGATTCGGGTTACCAATAATATTCTCAAGAGGATGGTCTTTTGTCCAATGATGTGTAGAGGGTTGATGTTGATATACATTGTGCAGATTCGGAGGATTCAAATGGTTTGTAGATGATTCCGCAACATCAGGTGCAACAGTTTCATTGGCAAACGGGTTAAAGAATGCATTTGGATCAAAATCTGCAGTGGGGTACTTCATTGTTCGAACATCATTAGGTCGGTTCGGTCGTCGTTGGAAGCAGCTTTGTTCAACTGTTGTTGTAGAGTCAACTGGTGGTGCTTCTTCAACAATAGTTATTGTAGCAGTGTATCGTCATCGAATATGATCGGTTTGAGCAATGGAAACATTGGATACACCGGAGCACATTCATCAATGTCATCACTAAACAATGAGCAAATAGCTTTTCCATTTGTTGATGAGTAAGTTGGGGGCTTGGTTCGGTGATGATAGGGTTTGAGGGAAGTTTAAACGGTTGTGATCGGGTTCCAAGTCGTTATGCTCGAAGCCATTTACGTAAGCTCATCAAAATTTGCATGAATCGCTTCCATAATCGCTTTGTACGGCGATTCCGGATCCGGAAACCCTTAGAATTTTCACAATATCCTATAAAGACTCCAATGTCGACTTTGGCTTTGAGCTTACCAAAGTCATCACGATCATTATTCAGATAACAAAGGGATCCAAATACATGAAAGTGTTTTAGGTTTGGTTTATGGTTGTGGATAATCTCATAAGGTGTTTTGTTGTGGCGCTTGGTAATCATTGATCGATTCTGAGTGTAGCATGCAGTTGACACGGCTTCAGCCCATAAGTAATCTGGGAGTTTAGCATTGATTAACATTGTTCTTGCAGCTTCCACTAACGTACGGTTTCGTCTTTTAACAACGCCGTTTTGTTCTGGTGTACGTGCAATAGATGTTTGATGCTCAATTCCCACTTTCTCATAAAATGCACGAAGAGTTTGATTCACAAATTTAGTTCCTTTGTCTGCTCGACGGTTTGATCGTGTTCCAGTGAACTTGAATTTTCGTGAGAAAGGTGATGATCATCTGTGGAGCTTGATCTTTACTTCAAGAAAGTAGACCCAAGTCCATCTTTAGTAGTCATCTACATTTACCAAGATGTAGCGTTTGCCATTAATCGCTTGCACGCGCATCGGGCCACACAAACCATGTGAAGAAGATGAAGCACATGTCGAGAGTCATGTTCCACCTTTGAAGGAAAATGAGCACGAGTGCTTTTCCCTTGTTCAAGTCGAGCAAAGGTGACCTTTAGAATACCGGAATCTCGGGAGACCTTCAACAAGTTTGTATCGAGCAAGGTTGGTTATGGATTGAAAGTTTAAATGTAAGAGACGACGGTGCCATAGCCAAGATTTTGTTGATGTTGCCTTTGAAAGTAGACAGATGCGAGATGAAGCAATCATGTCTTGCATGGAGATAGTGTAGAGACTTGAATTGCGAGTTCCAGACATAAGATCGTTTCCTTGTAGATCACGAATGAAACAAGTTTTCTCCCGAAAAGCAACTTCCAAATCTCCATCACAGAATTGACCTACTGAGAAAAGATTGTGACCGAGGCCTTCCACATAATAAACCCTGCTAATTTCGATGTTTCCATTGATGTAATCTCCGTAGCCCATGATAGTCGCAGTGATCATTCCGAATCGACGGTGCCAATGAAATTTGCAATAAAGTTTGATAACATTTTGAGATTGCTCGTCATGTGTCGAGAACATCCGCTATCAACAATCCAAGGATGATCAGATCACCGCATTACACATGCGACACGGATGGAATAGAAGTAGATGTGGAACTGAAGTGTTAGAGGGTTCAAGCGATTATAGTGAAATACACACATCAATGATTTTAGGCATCCATTTAAATCCTAGTGTATTATGTATCCATTTCTGCCATCTCCAACTAGTCTTTGCTTTAGTCTTAGTGAATGCGCTAGGTGGTACTACATTCCTTGGAGATGATAATGGAGCTACAGGGACATCAATGCGGTTCTTAGAATCTAAAGAGGGCGGTTTACCAAGCACAGACTTAGAAGCATGAGTGGGCCTAGTGGTATTCCGTTTCTTAGGATTCTTTAAACGAGACAAGATAGCTTTAGCAACACATTTATCATGAAAATCGAAAGCATACTTTTACGACAAATAACACAAGAAGCTTGATGAATATCAAAAGTACTTAAGGTTCAACATTCGTTACAACACTTTTCCATTACATTTGTTAGACGCAATATCTAAAGTGGATGCAACATGAGTCTTATTAAAGTCCTAGGTGTTCTTCTACTTGATTCTTTATTGATCTTTTCTTAGGTCGCAACTTCCTATTCTTCCTTGTATTGCTCCTAGGCTGTGAAGTGCGGACGTTGGGAAAAGAGGCAACTATTCTGTTTCAAGAGAGGAAACACATTAGTATCTTGTGGTTTGTCAAGTAGGCATTCTAGGGTCACTTTTTCTAATTGTTACAGTGCAAGTTTCTTAATGTTGCTAATCTGAACTTGTTCATACTTTCCTAACTTTTCCTTTAACTCAATGATAGTGTGCAACAAATCTTGATTTTCGAGCGAAGATTTCGGAAAAATTCATGACTTCTTTAGTGTGTGCAAGATAATGATCAAGTTCGTTTGATGCTTCATCACGAGTCTGTTTGAGTAAATCAAATATGACACCATATTCCTTTTAACTTTTGCAAGTTCTTGTTCATATTTTGAGATTTGACATTTCAAAGACACGCTTTGATTATCTAGTTGCTCAATTTTAGGATCAAAAGATTTTGAGCGAATCGAGTGATTTTGTTTTGCGAGAAAGTTCACGCTTTTGAAAATCTTTTTGACACCATTTAAGACGACGTTTTGCATTTGAAAGTTCGTTTAACAGTCGTTCATTTTCAACTTTTAAAGACTCGATCTGAAGCACATTATCAGTATTCTCAACAATTTCAACATATCAACAGAATCATCAGAGATATACTCAGATGCATATGGCAAAGAATGCAATAACACAACATTATGGATATTAGCACAGATAACATCGTCCAAGAGTCGATCAACATCTTTTCGTAACATTTTCTTTTTTACGTTTTGTATTAGAAATAGATGTTTCAGTTTTCTCGAAAATGATTTTCATCAATCCAAGTTCCTTATGAAATTCCCTTTCCCAATATAATGCACAATTTTTCAAAATTTTAACATGGGGTAAAAATCTTTTCTGAAAAATATCTCTTTGTTCTCGTGCCTGAGGCGATTGAAAATGTTTAAATTTTATTTCAGAATGAAATTCAATCTCACATTCTAAAAGTTTGAGGTTAGAAGTGAAAATGTCGAAATATCTGAAAATTTGACGATTTTCGGGTATTGAATTTACTTCACTGAGTGAAGGTAAAGGACCATAAATTTTTGCATAATTTGGTTGGGGAGCAACATTAGAAGACTCAGATGTTTTTGTGATAATCCTAGGTGTGTTAGAAGAATCCGTTGGTGTGACGAAAGTGATGACTTTTGAATAGTTGAATGGTTTGTTATAAACAACATTTTCTAATTTTGATCGACTCGCCTTTACGCATCTAATTCCTCTTGACGATGATATTCAACAACACTCATAATGTAATCATCAATTTTGTATTCAAGACTGAAACTTCGTGGATTTGGTTTGAATGCTTTGGTTGAAAGCTTTGGTTTGTAATCAACAAGATTCGGTCCATATCCATTTGGATTGGGTTTTAAAGTAAACTTTTGAATTGTTGTGATTGACTCACCATGTTTATAAACAACATTTGAAACTCTTTGAGTTTGTTTTGTAAGTCGACAATTTCTTCAAGATGGTCATCTATTCGTTTCGATTGAATGTTTTTGTATGCAGATAATCTGTTTTTGACAATTTAACAACTTAGCCTTGGCTTTTGAGTTTCAAAGTAAGGCGTTAAGTTGTTTTGTATGTTCATGTTTCATTGTTCTAGTTGAGACAACAAAGCATTCTTCGATGCGGCTAGATCACGAAACTGTCGTTCTAAAGATTTTTCGTTTTGGTGTGATTTAGCAAAGCGACTTCAAACCTTTTTCACGTTTCTCTTGAGTTTTGAAAAAATTGAGTTGCCGCTTTAAGCATTCAATATCCCCGTTAACAGTGCATTTTACTATGCAATTGCTGATTTGATGAACGAAATTTTCCATTTGGGATTGATAATCTTTAAGTAAGAGGTCAATATCCGGATTAGGAAAAAGTTCAGTGTTCAACGTGAGTCACAACATGATCACTATTCGGATCCTCAAGTATAACCATGGAGTCAATTTGAGTATCAAAAGTAACCATAAGGTCATCTTGATCGTCAAATGTAACTACGGGTTAAGTTGAGAATCGCCGATCGAGATGGACGACTCATGTTGAACATTCTAAGCCTCGTTGATTCGGATGTTGGATGAGATATTAGATCGATGATGAAAATGGTTTGTTCGGCACTGAAACAAGCCATCGATGTCATACACTTGGCCTGTGTCACTCATGTGGAGAGCTTGCATTTGTGCCATCAACATCACTGCCGCATTAGCTGCAAGTCCTCCATATCATCATCGAGTGCAGATCCGCCATAAAGCTCATTCTTTGGTTGTGAGGGTTTCACCCTTCATCCTTAAGAGCCAAAAGTAAAGCCTCCTTGTGATAAGCACCGCCTAGTCCTCGGCTTTGGGCATGCATTAGCCAGTAACCCTTCTCATTACAGTTGCAAGCAAGAAGACCATTCATCCCATTCTCGAGCATTTCCTTGTTCAACCACTTGAGCTCGTTGTTATGGAGCACCTATGTTATTCCTTCCCATAGCATTAAACCCTTGACCTCCTCCCATCTCGACGACCATAACCACGATTCTCGAACTTCAACACGCTCATTGTTCACAACATCCCGATTCCTTGTGTTTGATGAGGAGTGAATGCAATTGTTGGATTTGTTTGTATACCGACCAAGGCTTTAGCAATCATAACAAAACCTTGTTGCAATGCATCGAAAGCTTGAGTCCTCATTAGCTTCACCGTAAAGTGCTTGATCATTGTTGTTGTTGTATGGAACCAATTGAGTTTGTTGAGATTGTTGCTTTGTGAAGGATCATATGGTGTAATTGTTGCGCTTGGTTGAGAGTGGGTTGAGGAGCGGGTTGAGGAGGATAACTAGTTTGAGCCCATAAAGCAAGTTGTTGATTTTCCGGAAGTGATGGTGAAACAGTTTGTCCACGGATAACCCTTTCTTTTTCAACTTCTTTTGATGTGGTTTCAAATAGTCGTACAACAATCCGTAAGTAGCATGATGAAGATTCTTCGAGCGGATGAAAATGACATATTTTTCCCACGGGACCAAGACTACTTAGGAACTTAGTGTTATGAAAGAATTCTTGGCATGATGATGTTGTGTTTTCCAAGTCATTTATGATATCGGAGAATCGATGATGATATGACTCTAATGTCTCTCCGTGTTCAATCATGAAGTGTTCATAAGCCACGTAAATTTTGGATTCCATATCTTCTTGATTAAGTTGATTGCCTTCCATGAGAAGATGAATATGTTCCCACATCCTTTTGTAGTCTTTTGAGCATCCACATCAAGGATTGGATTGGGTAATCCTAAAAGGATATATTGCATTGCTAGCTCATCGACTCGTAGTGTAGAAGTTCATCACCGTAAAGGTCACGACAGTTGCAATGTTTGTGAGATCATCTCTTGGTGGAATAGCATTTGGATCTCCCTGTAACGAGAATAGGCATCCGAAATGGACCTTCCAAGATGACCTTCTTTAAGAACTTTCCATGTGGCTTTATATCACAAAACCCAAAGAACCTAATCACCCATTGATCATAGTTTCCGGAATGAGCATTGGAGGTCTATCAAGTGATCTGCCTCATGAATGGATTGTTGGCTACTTAAAGCTTCACACATCTTTGCAAACCAAGTTGGTTCCTTCATAGTATTCCCGGATGGATGTTGATTGTAAACGTTTGTGTAAGGTTGTACTTGAAGACTAGGTGGTGTTTGAACCATTTGAGGTGGAATTGCTCCTTGTTGTGGATAATGTTGTTGATTGAATTGTTGTTGATAAATTTGTTGTTGTTGATTGAATTGTTGATGTTGTGGACTTAGTTGTTGTTGTTGTTGAGTATACGTGTAAGGAAAGTAGTTAGAGTATGGTGGTTGAGACATGTTGAAAACTTGTGTTGTTAAATGGATCTTTATAGTCGAATGAAACGTTGTTGAAGAAGTGTCCTTAGGCGTAGAAACCACGTTAAGTCAAAGTAATGCTTATGCGTAAAAACACAAAACTTAAGCTTAAAAAGTGATATTTACGCGTAGGATTAGCTTACGCGAAGAAATGAGAAACACTAAGATTAGGCGTAAATCGAAAGTTAGGCGTAGAAAACTTATGCGTAAGATTAGCTTATGCGTAAGGCAAGGCTTAGGCGTAAGATTGCTTAGCGTAAAGAGTTCTACGCGTAAGAGTGAGCTTATGCGTAAAATTGGGTTTTGCCCAAAAATCTTTTACACTATCACAAAGGTAAAGGATATCCAAAGTCAAGTGTTTTCAGCTTATCCAAGCAAGAAAACACCGAGTAAACCATGAACATCAAGATCGATCCAAGGAAAAGTTATGCGTAACTTTAGGGTTTAGTTACGCGTAAAACTTAACCTAAACCGATTTTTAGCCCAAAGTGATTCTAAACCGATTTTGTGATGAGACAACTTCAATATCACCAAAATAGCACAAAAGTGTGAAACTTGATGATCCAAAACTTAGAAACACCTTACGCGTAAAAAGTATACACGTATAAAACAAGCTTAAAATCAATGAAATACACGTAAAGTTCAAACTTTTGCCAAAAAATGATATTTTAACACCTAAAAACGTTGAAAGTACACGAATCTTGGATTGAAAAGTGTAAAAAATAAGTTTTTAAGCGTGACAAAGTTGAAGAACCGTGAGTTACGCGTAAGACCAAAATAACTTCAAAAACAAAAACCTTTTCACCCAACTATTTGGCGATTGATACCACTGTTAGGTTCCCATTTTAGTAACACAAGAATCAATACAAGAAATAGAAGAGAAGTGATCGGATGAACAATAACACACACACACGTATGATACTATAGAAGAGTTATGTGTAAAGGTGAATGAGTGAATTGAACAACCAACCCTCAAGTGAGGGTTTATAAGAGTATTTATAGGGCAAGGAGCTAGGGCAACACTTCTAGCAACCTTCCCTTCTTATGGGCTTGGGCCAAGGCTCAAGGGCTTTCTACATAAGCCTTGGCATGATTACTAACATAAAAGCCATATTAAGCTAACTATTACATATTAATTACTAACACTTGAAATCTAGTTTAGGAGTGATTCCAACAACAACTGTGGCATTGAAATCGAGAAAGTTAAAACGGCCAATCGTGAAGTTAAGGCCGCGAATGCTAAATTGACCGAGCTTGAGAGTTACAAGGAGAACGCAAAGCTTTTGAATTTCACAAAA
This sequence comes from Chrysanthemum lavandulifolium, assembly GCA_022545495.1. Lineage (NCBI taxonomy): Eukaryota > Viridiplantae > Streptophyta > Magnoliopsida > Asterales > Asteraceae > Chrysanthemum > Chrysanthemum lavandulifolium. Next base: position 139,704,502 of record CM040243.1, read on the forward strand.
CAAAGAGTCGAATTAGAAACTGGTTATCGAAATTCCGTTTTAAAAGAACAACAATTGCAAATCAAGTATAACACACTTGATGTGAATGTGAATTTGAACTTGAAAATAAAATCTTTAAACAAGGAAATTTCTGATCTAAATGACCAACTTTCTAAACAAAAAGCAATGTTTTCTGATCTTGAAAAAGAGAAGAAACAGTTGATTAATGATTTTTCAAAATGAGAAGATTCTCTCCTTGATGAAATTCTTAATAAAGATGAAAAAATCAAAAAATTGGAAAATTTGCTTGTTACAATGGGTCATTCAGCTAAATCAACCAATATGCTGATTAATCAAACAAATCCGTATTTTCATACAACACAAAAAATGGCTCTTGGTAACACACCTCCTTGTTTCCTCAAGAAAGCTCAGAAAGAACAGAATGTTTTGAACAATGGAAAAGTTTTGCATGAACCCATAATTGTTCATGATTCTCATGAAACGTTAGAACTATCTGATGAGAGTAGATCAAAAATGAAACAAAAGAATCCAGATCTAAAACCAATTGATTATAACAAATGGAACAAAATTAATGGAATTACTTTTGTGTCACAAAAAGAAAAGTCAAAGTTTTCCATCACACCAAGTGTTTCAAACAAAGTGTAAACACCAGTTTCAAAATCAGTTTCAAAACCATTTGTTGTCTCAAAATCTCTTTCAAACATTAAACAAATGTCTTCAAACAATCCTTTTAACACAAGTGATGCTAGAAGTATTTTAGACAATGTGAAAACTAGAATTGCGGTACTTCAAGAGACTGTTAAAACAAAAACCCATATTACAACTAACATCTAGTTTTCAAGTTTTGATAATGAAAATAAAAGTTTTTGAAGCGAATTGCCCTTAGCCGAATAACATCACCAAGGGTAATTCATTTTGAACAAGCCTTTTGAAAGAAACATCCGACTTTGTCAAGGACCATAAACCGGTAAAGCAAGCTAATGAAAGTGTTGAACACATCAAAGTTTTGGAAAATTTAAATGATTCTCTTCAAGATGTTCGACTATCGATATTATGTCCATTATTTTACAAACATATTCTGTTGAAGATCATGAAAGACTCCACCGAGACCTCCAAATTGTTTCAAAATATGAAAAGCTCTTGAAAACTTGAAAAGAAAATGTATCATATTTTAAGCAACTTGATCAAAAAGCAGAGGAATGCAAGTATGACAAACCGTCAGATGAGCGTGCCTACAATGACATGAAAGCGAAAATGATCTTTTGAGGGCTCAACTGGAATGTCAAAAGGAAAGGCAATGGATACCGAGACTACAAAACCATTGGTGAGGAGAAAGAAAATGTTCCCAAACCGCCAAACAAAAATGTACATTTCTCTGCCTCCTCCAAAAGTCAATGAGAAAAAGTTTTATCAAACCACCACTCCACCTGCCTTGCCTAAACAAAATGTTGAAAAAGGAAAAGCGGTTATCGAGACACCAAAAGTTTTGAGGGCTCACCTACCACTAATGCGTCTGCCTCCACATCTAAAACATATGGAACAAACGACATAAGTTTAGAAAAGCACTCTAAAGAGACTAGGAAAGCTGACACCACTTCTCTAGATAAAAATGTGATTCCTAATGAGTGTGCCTTACCTTCTACAGGACTAGAAAGCACCTCTAGGAGCAGCAGACTAAAGCCTAAGAGCAATACAAAGAACAATAGAGTCTCGCATGCCTCTAAGAGTAGTAGCTTGAATAAAGAGAAGAAAGTAGAAGAACACCCTAGGAATTTACCGCTTTGTAAGAAGAAAGACATTTCATCTGAATGTAATGAACCTATGAACTCGCTAAGTTTAATGAATCATTGAATCTGTTTGTTTAACTTGCAAGAAATCTTTAACTAATGTTCAAGATGATTGTGTTTCTAAGAATGTGATTGATAAGCTGCTCGTAAGAACTTCCGAAAAGAACTTATGCTAAACCAATAGGACGCCTAGTTGCAAGACTTAGGTTTTACACTCACCGATAAGAAGCATAGTCTTTATTATAGGATGATATTTGAAACCAACGGGTAGAACTTTCACACCCGTAATGGTAGAATGAGTGATGAACTGTCTTCCCAGTAGATAACTTCTATGAGTGTGATCGAATTTTACCTCTAACCCAAAGGAACCAAAATCAAAACGGTTTCCAAAATCTTCTTCTTTTGTTCTTGGCAGTTATAGAAATATGTCTTTGGATCGTCGACTGGTTGCTCCAAGCACATGACCGAAATCAAGTCACGATCAATTTTGTCTAGAAATTCATGGGAACCGTATGTTTCGGAAATGATCATGTAGTAGCTATCATGGGTTATGGAGATATACCGTTTGGAAATTATTTGATCACTCGGGTTTACTATGTTGAAGGGTTGGGACATAATTTGTTTTTAGTCGGGCAGTTCTGTGATGCAGATTTAGAGGTTGCTTTTAGGAAAAATGCTTGCTTCGTTAGAAACTTGGATGGCACTAATATCTTAACAAGGAATTGTGATACAAACTTGTATGCTCTCGACATTAACCAAATGACCTCTTCATCACCAATATGTCTTATGACACGAGCATCTGGAACAAAGTCCTGGTTGTGGCGTAGAAGATTATCCCATCTCAATTTTGACACCATCAACAAACTGGCCAAAGACAACATCGTCAATGGACTTCCAAAGTTCAAATACACCAAGGATCACCTATGTCCATCATGCGAACAAGGAAAAATCAAAAGAGCATCATATAAACCCAAACCCGTACCTAGTTCGTAAGCGAAGTTGCATATGTTGCACATGGACTTATGTGGCCCAATGTGAGTTGAAAGCATTAATGGGAAAAAGTATATTCTTGTTATCGTCGATGATTATTAAAGATATACATGGGTTAGGTTTCGAGATCAAAAGACGAAGCACCGTGCATCATCATCAACTTTTCAAGTGTATTCAAGTACTTCTTCAAACTCCGAAGGGTTGTAAGAATGCACAACGCACGAAATTCACTAATCGAGTTAAGAACTTATTTTGAAGATGTTGGAATCACACATCGTAAATCGTTGTTAGAACTCCACAATGCCAGAATGGGGTAGTTGAAAGAAGAAATTGTACTCTTGTTGAAGTCGCTCATGACAATGCTAATTTATTCCAATGCACCGTTATTTCTATGGGTCGATGCTATTTCCACCGCTTGTTTCACTCGTAATCGATCCCTAATCCATCCGAGATTCAATAAAACCCAGTATGAGCTAATCAACAACGAAACCCGATATCTCTTACCTTCACGTGTTTGGCGCTTTGTGCTATTCAACGAACGACGAGAGAAGATATAGGAAAACCGAAAGCTAAAGGAGATATTGGAATCTTCATTGGATACTCGTAAAACTAGAGGGCATTCGTGGTGTATAACGGAAGAACTAGGAAGATAATGGAGACGATGAATGTGAAGTTTGATGAACTTTCACAAATGGCTTCGAGAGACTCGCCTAGAACCCGTGACTTAAACCGATGGCTTCTAATCAAAAGCAGATTAGAACCCGCACCAAACCAAGCAGACTTACGGACACATCGATTCAGACTCATACAACAAAGAGCTCCATCAACTTTGCCGCACCTCATGAACATGAATGGGAGAATTTCTTTGAGTTAATGTTCGATGAATACTATGGTGGAACTTGAAAAATGCATCAAACCATCATTCCGCGCACCCGCCAAAATCATCCACCACCACCAATGTAAGATGCATCTACTACGGTCGAAACCAATGCACCAACTCCATCAACGTCATCTACATCGACTTACGCAAACCTATTCTTACAACAGCTTTTACCAGATTGATGAGCAAACCAAAACATATCATTGCAAGAAGAATCTACACAAAACCCGAACGATGCAATGTTAGATGAAGACTTATTTGAAAACCCGTTTGCTACGGAATCACCGAATCATCTTCAAGCTTACGAGAACCATCTAACTCGCACACGCTTAACCAACGGTATCCTTCTACTCAAGTGGACAAAGACCATCCAATTGAACAAGTTATTGGTGAACCTTCATGGCAATTCAGACGAGACGCTAACTTGCCACCGATTGCGATTTGTGCATTTACATTTGCTCAATTAGCAACACCGAACCGAAAAACATTAGGGAGGCAATGGCGGATAACGCTGGATAGAAGCAATGCAGAGGAACTTCTCCAATACCGTCTTCATGACTCTGGGATTTGGTTCCAAGACCAATTGACATTTGCGTCATTGATCTCAAATGGTTATGGAAGAACAAAAGGGATGAAGAGATGACGTAATTGCAACAAAGCTCGCCTCGTGGCCAAATGATACAAACAGGAAGAAGGATAGACTTTGAAGAGTCATTTGCGCCGGTAGACAAACTTGAGGCGGTCAGATATTCTTAGCCTATGCACCACAAAAACATCACGGTTTATTAGATGGACATTAAGACCGCGTTCTTAAATGGAACTCGAAGAAGAAGTGTACGTGAGTCGGCCTGAAGGCTTCATAGACATGGAACATCCGGACTATGTCTACAAACTCAAAAGGCAATCTATGGCTTGAAACAAGCTCCGAGGCGTGGTATGACGAATCGTCCTCTTTCCCGATTCTAAACAATTTCACCAAAGGCTCATGATCCTACCTTGTTTACACAAAATGCAAAACGACATTTTGATTGTTTAGATTTACGTGGACGACATCATTTTTGGGTCCACTAATCCGAATCTTTCAAAACATTTTGAAAATCTCATGAAAAGCAAATTTGAAATGTCCATGATGGGGGAACTAAAGTTTTTTCTTGGTTTACAAATACATCAATCCCCACGTGGAATTTTTATCAATCAAGCTAAATATACAAATGAGATTTTGAAAAATCATGGTATGGATAATTGTGATTCGGTCGGTACACCAATGGTAACTTCACCAAAAATTGGAGCCGATTTATTTGGGAAACCCATCAATTCAAAGAAATATCAGAGCATGATTGGTTCTCTCATGTACCCTAATCGCTAGTCGACCCGATATTCATTTTTTGTTTGCTTATTAGCACGGTTTCGTGCAAAGCTCTACCGAACTGTACCTCAAAGAGGTTAAAAGATCTTCGGTACCTAAAGACATCCATTCACATTGGACTTTGGTATCCGAAGGAATCGGATTTGATCTAATTGCCTTTTCATATGCGAACCACGCAGTGATCAAGTTACAACAAAAGTACATCCGGAGGAGCACAATTTTGGGTGAAAAGTTAGTCACCGGTCTTCAAAGAAACAAGATTGCACTGCACTTTCAACCGTGAAGCAGAGTATGTGTCTCTATCTGCGTGTTGTGCTCAAGTTCTATGGATGAGAACACAACTCATAGATTATGGCTTTACTTTCAATAAGATACCTATGTATTATGACTCGAAAAGTGCCATAGCCATATCCTGCAATCCTGTTCATCACTCAATGACTAAGCACATTCGTGTCCGCTATCACTTCATAAAAGAGCACGTGGAAGAAGGTACTGTTGAATTATTTTTCGTGAAGACAGATTACCAACTCGCCGATCTATTTACTAAAGCCCTTCCAAAAGGAAGGTTTGACGATTTAGTTCGACGAATTGGAATGCGAAGCCTAACCCCTAAGGAGTTAGAATGTCTTCTCGAATCTTCTTGAAAATTGATTTTCCAAATAGCTTCGCTGTAAATATTTTGAAAAACAAAATACAAAATTTGAAAAATCAACAAAAGCGTAATATAAAAATATAAAACTTTCAAAAATACAAAATAATAGAAAATCAAAAATCCAAAATATTCTTCTCACGACATGTCTCTCGTATAATCGATATTCTCAGACGTTTCTAGAAATGTCATTCAACAATGATACGTATATATACAGATGCTTGAGCGAGAGTTCTTTAAATGTTTTCTAAAACATGTCGTTTCTCAAAAATGGCTTTCGATACTTCAAAGATGAAACCCGAACTAAAATGATTACTTTTGATTATTTTCAAATCAAAACTCGTGTTTTTAAAGAAAAATAAAGTGTACGCAAAGGCACTAGATTTAAAAGCGGTGAGAATCATCATCATCTTGAGCACCTTTTTCAAGATTGTTCAAAAGATTTTCAAAATCTTTCAAAATATTTTGTGCTCAAGATAACTCCTCTAAAACCCTTTAATTGATTATGCCTTATTAAAGGGGAGTATAAAACCAAAATGTTCCAAATTCTTGCTTAAATCAAACCGCTTGTCTCCCCAAAAGATTCTCAAATGTTGTTTAATCCGTTGATATAAAAATATCACGAATATGATATTTTGAGGGGAGAAGACGTGATTAAAATGTGATAAAAAGTTTAATGATCGTTGTTTGAATCTCAAAAGAGCTCGACTCGATCGTAACCATTGAATTGACGAGGAATCTAAGTCAGAAATGTACCATCTCGAGAAACTTTCTATGGACTTGACCAGACGGGTAATAATTTCAAGCTAGTTCTCTAGTGATGTAAACGTGTCTCGAATCGGTCTAGTTCATTTAAAGTCGATCAATTCAAAAAGTGCGAACTCTATCCTCTCTGTGCAGATTTAAGTTAAAACAATATAAGCACATGTGAAGGGGGAGTGTTTCTGAAAATATAAAACTCTCGAAGTGTTCCAAACATGTTTTCAATCATAAACACTTTGAGAGATTTTCAAGAAAAAGGTTATATGGCAACAATAGGACAGTCATGGAGTTATAAGGTGACTAAGGATAGGAAATCCGTCCTATGATCTGCCAGAGCAAGAGGGATCTACCCAAGGACAATAACAATAGTTAGTATTAGAAGTCCTTAGGTATGATTGAAAAGGGAGTAATGAGAAAGGAGAAAGAAGGGTTGAAGAATTAAAAGAAATATAATGAAAAGGGTGAAAAGAAATAGCTCTCCTTAATCAACCTTAGGCGTAAACCGGTTCAATTCATATACTCTCTTGGTTGTCACTAAGATGACACCGGTATTGAAGACAAAGACGTCATGGACCCAAAGGACGACCGCACTAAATCTTCTAGCCACTCAATTCCTCTTAAAAGGATTTGTTTCATTCTCACTGGGAACCCTACGTAAACTATCGGCTTTCTCTTAGAGATCGTTGGTATTGAAGAAGGAGACCCTCCCTAGTCTCCCCTCGGGAAAACCAAAATGCACTATTGAGTCTAGAGCCACGATATTCATTAAAAGATCTCATAGGAACACTTGACATGACATCGCTTGTTGTTCATCAATAAGGACACAAGTGATATATTCTAGAGTCCCACGCAGATCTTAGCAATCGCCGTAACATTTATGAGAAGTTTCACATCCGTGATCTTCAATGATTGAATGAAAACTCTGCCGTGGTCAACATCTGCACCGACAGCAGTCACTTCGGTAACTCCCGTGGATTATGCTTAGTGTGTCTCAAACGGTCTACAATCATGGGTGATGCTTGGTGTACCTCGTGACTCACCGAATCGAGGTGTACTTGCACATCGCGTTATCTCACTTGCGGGACTCCATTTCGTGAACGGCCTTTGTGAGAATTAGAGACGCTTTCACACTATGTTGTTAACACACTCGAAATTCAAACTTGTAAGTTACCGGATTATTTCTAACCCATGTTTTATGTTTTCTTATGAATGCTCATGGGAGGAAGAGATCGTGCGATTCTCCACATGCTCATACCAACAACACATGAAAGTTCTCATCAAAATCAAAGGCAACACAAAGTTAAAGATGATTCTTCGTCAATGTCAAAGAATCTACAAAGTATAAAGACTCGAGAACTACATCATTGGAAATTAAAAGTCAAATAGAAGTGTGAGCATGGTGGAGAAAGACGTGGAGACACCTAACCAACGAAGTTGACAACGGCAGACAACCACATTAATTGATCACAAAGCATGAAGGAACAAAGAATCAAGACTATTCTATATCTACACGCAAAGTTCAAGCTCAAGGAAAGTAAAGACCTAATCAAGTGGAACATCTTTAGAATGACCACCCCTTAGGGGGAGATTGTTAGCCGTAACATCTTTATTAGAAGTGATGGTCATTCACGTTTAGGAACTTTGTAACATGTGTTAGATATCGTACTAGAATAGTCAACGGGCCCGTGGATTGGGCTAAGCTAAATGGTTAGACGTTTAGTTAAGCTAGCCTTGTATAAGCTCATGTAACCCAATCCAATCCAACCCATATCCATGGCCCATGGAAAGCCCATTAGGGTAGTGTAGTAAGGAAGTATAAATACCCCTCAAATGGTCATTTGAGGGGTGTACTTGAGTGTGTGTGTGTGTGTTTTTCCTTTGATATACAAGTTTCCTTTCATCTTGTTTCTCTCACGCCTAATATATATCAAGTCACCATCTTTCTCATCTTTCCATCTTTATTTCTTCATCTTCACGCATATGTGTTTTATGTGTTACGCATAGTATACGTTTGGTAAGCTTTGGTATAACGTGATAAGGTTGATATATTTAAGGTCCTACACTACTGTTGTCACCACGGACCAGACGACACCAAATTTTTGGTTTCGTCCGTTTGGTCGTTTGGTGCCGTGGGAACAGTAGCAGGTTTAAGCTAATTTGTTTTGTTTTGGTTGTTCCAAGATTTAGACTATGTTTTAGCTACATGTTTGGTTCCATTAGTCCTAAGCCAAGTCTAAGAAGATTAAATGGTTCTCGTTTGAGAGGTTTAGTTAGGATGTCGGCAATGTTGTCTTCGGAGGATACTTTCTCAATTGAGGTGTTTCCTTTTTGAACATTGTCGCGAAGAAAGTGATGGCGATTTCAATATGCTTTGTTCGAGCATGTTGGATGTGATTTTGTTGAGATCAATAGCTCCTTTGTTGTCGCAAAATATAGAGATATCGTTGAGATGAATTCCGTAATCCACGAGAGCTTACTTCATCCAAAGAGCTTGTTGACATGCTTTTCCGGCTGAGACGTATTCGGCTTCAGTAGTTGAGATAGCTAGAGCCGTTTGTTTCTTTGCAAACCATTAGGTGAGACAATGTCCAACAAAAGTACAAATACCACTTGTACTTTTTCTATCGACATAGTCACCGGCATGGTCCGAGTCGGCATACACTATAGTTTCTACACTGTTCCTTTGGGATACCATAATCCTAAACATGTCGTTCCTTAATGTATCTAAATATCCTTTTCAAGGCTTCTAAGTGTGATGCTTTGGGATCTTCTTGAAAGCGAGCACATAGAAAACACTAAACATAATGCCGGGTCTACTAGCCGTGAGATAGAGTAAACTACCGATCATTCCTCTATATTTAGTGTTATCTACCAATTCACCTTCCTCATCCTTGGTGAGTTTTGTGTCCGAGGACATGGGTGTCTTAGTTGGTTTTGAGTCTTCAAGACCAAATTTCTTAAGCATATCTTTTATGTATTTATATTGGTTAAAGAATATGCCATCTTCTAGTTGTTTAATTTGAAGTCCTAAAAAGAAGTTTAACTCACCCATCATACTCATCTCAAACTCGTCGTGCATGATTTTAGAGAAATCATCACATAGCTCTTGACAAGTTGATCCAAATATGATGTCATCAACGTATATTTGAACAATGATAATGTGTGATTCCTTTTCTTGGTAAAAAGAGTATTATCTACTAATCGCATGGTATATTTGTTTTCTACTAGGAAAGTCTTAAGCCGATCGTACCAAACTTTTGGTGCTTGCTTAAGTCTGTATAATGCCTTCTTGAGTTTGAAGACATGATGTGGTTTTTCAAAGTCGGTAAAACCGGGAGGTTGAGCAACATATACTTCTTCGTTAATAAACCCATTAAGGAATGCACTCTTAACATCCATTTAAAATAATTTTAAGTCATAAGCACATACATATGCAAGTAAGATTCTAATAGACTCAAGCCTAGCTATGGGTGCATAAGTTTCATCGTAATCAATCCCTTCTTGTTGATTATAACCTTGTGCGACAAGCCTAGCTTTGTTTCTAGACACTATACCATTTTCGTCCATTTTATTTCGAAAAACCCATTTCGTTCCAATTATAGTTTGATCTTTAGGTTTTGGAACCAATTTCCAAACATCATTTCTAACAAATTGGTTTAACTCTTCTTGCATAGCAATTACCCAAGATTCATCTTTTATTGCTTCATTTATGTTTTTCGGTTCAATGGTTGATACAAAGCAAAAGTAATTACTTTGATTTTGGGCTTGTGATCTTAACGTTCTTTGATTTAGTTGTCTTATGACCTTTTCTAAAGGATGACTTTTGGATTCTTTGATGTTTATAATTTCATTATTTAATGGTTCATCTTCCTTGTCATTTTAAATTATTTCTTGACTTTCTACAAGTTGACTTTCAACTAAGTCATCATCTACCAAAGGTGATGTCTTAGAAGGAGGTGGACTTTCGTCGAATGTTATGTTCAACGATTCCTCGACTCTCATTGTTTCTTTGTTTAAGACTATGTAGGCTTTACTAGTTTGTGAGTAACCAAGAAATACACTTTCATAAGACTTTGTGTCAAACTTGGTGAGATAGTCTTTGGTATTAAGGATGAAACATTTACATCCAAACACTCTAAAATATCCTAAAGTTGGCTTATTGTCTTTATATAATTTGTATGGTGTTTTGTTTAAGAAAGGACGTATTAAAACTCTATTTAACATGTATGTAGAAGTGTCAACGGCGTTACACCAAAACTTTTGAGGTATGTTTTGTTCACTAAGCATTGTTCTACTCATTTCTTGAATGGTTATACTTTTACATTCTACAACTCCATTGGATTGAGGTATTCGAGGAGCTGAGAAGTTATGTGTTATACCATTTGTATCACAAAAGTTTCCAAATTGTGTTTCATTGTCAAACTCGCGACCATGATCCGTTCGGATCGACACAATGTTAATACATAGTTGATTTTGAATTTTCTTGCTAAGTATTTCAAATTTATCAAAAGCTTCATTTTTAGTTTTCAAAAATAATGTCCAAGTGAACCTTGAGTAATCATCTACTATAACCAAAGTGTATAAGTTGCCTCCATAACTTCTTATAGCGGATAGACCAAACAAGTCCATATGCAAAATCTCTAGACACTTAGATGTGGACACCATGTTTTTAGCCTTATGGCTACTATAAGTTTGTTTACCAATTTTGCAAGCGTCGCAAAAATATTGGTCGTATTTTAGTTTTGGTAAATTTCTAACTAGCTCTTTTGAAGATAGGTTTTGGATAAGTCTTATATTCGCGTGACCTAATCGTGTATGCCAAAGGGTAGAGTTATCATCAAAGGTTGTTAGACAAAGTTTGTCATTAGATGTTTTATCTATTTTCATGACATATATGTTATTTTTCCTAACTCCTTTAGCTATGGTGATACCATCTTTTAGTATTTTACTACCATTTTCTTCAAATAGTACTTTATACCTTTTTATCACATAATTGACTAATACTAAGTAGATTAAATCCTAACCTATCGACATGAGAAACATTTTCAATTGTTAGGGAGTTATGAGCGATCGTACCTTTGCCAATGATTTTGCTTTTGAGATTGCTACCAAAAGTGACATTACCTCCGTCATACTCTTGGTATGTTGAGAAGAGTCTTTTGTTGCCCGTCATGTGTCGTGAGCATCCACTATCTTTTATCCATTCATCAGGTTCTAATCCAACTTTCAAGCATACATATGATACAAATAACTCAAGCGTTTGGTCCCCAATATCTCATGGGTTCGTTTGGGTTAAACATACCATTTACTTGGTTCATATATGAAAATGATGGGTAAGGGTTCCATGGCATGTAATTTGGAGTTTGATATGGTCTAGGGAAGTTTTGATTCCAACAGGTATGTTGGGAAAGGGGCATTTGGCAATAGGTGTTTTAGACCGTTCTTGAATAGTTTTAGATCTAAATTCATTTCTAGCAAGTCCTACTCCTAATGTAACATCAGGTTTTAGTTTAACATTATTCTTGGTTTTCTTTGTTACTTTGACAAATTCACTACGGTCCGTATTGCAAACATTCTGTCCTGCTGCAGTCCCCACGGCACCAAAATTTTCAACGGACGGAACCATATTTTAGGTCAAATCGTCCGTCTTGCATCGCAGCAGCTTTTGACAGTTGTTTGTCTTTTTCGGCCGTTTTGGTTTGACTCTTTGGAATTAGTACTTCATTAAAACCTAGTCCATTCATGTTTCCTGGTGTTTTTTGAATTCTAACTATTTCATCCGCACAAGCAATATTTTTGTTAAACCTTTTAAATTTAGAGTTATGTTCGATGAGAACTTCTTGTGTGAGTTTTAGCTTTTCTATTTCAAGACTAAGCTCTTGACATGATTTACAATCATTGTCATTTGCTTTCCCTTTTTCTAATCGTTTTGCCTTTTCTTTTAACTCATAAATTTCATTTTCTAAAAATTCCTTTTTAGTCTTTAAAAACTTGTTTTTAGTAATGATTTTTAAGCTAAGCTCACACAATTGATTATATTATTTTTGCAAAGTGTCATCATCAGTAGAAGAGTAAGATGAGTCGGAATGTACCTCATTTGATTCATGTGCCATTAGAGCGACCTCATCCTTGCTTGATTATTCATCATCCTCACTATCACTCCAAGCACCACTTACAAAAGCTCGTTGAGTTTTGTTTTTAGGTGGCTTGGGGCAATCTTCTATTAGATGACTTGAATCACCGCATCTAAAACACTTTCTTTCACCTTTTCCCTTTTTGGCATCTTGGGCTTTTCGGAATGGCTTCTTTTCTTCTCGGGGTTGCCTTACGAACTTTCCTCTTCTTCTAAAGAACCTTTTGAAATCTCTAACAGCCATAGCATACTCCTCATCTTCACTACCGGAGCAAGATTCGTCATCATCACTTGATTTCGTTCTTGCCTTTAGAGCAACGGATTTGACTTTCTCTCTTTTTCCTTTGATGATTTCCGAATCTTTCTCCATCACCATTTCGTGTACTTTGAGGTTTCCGATTAGCTCATCAAGTGACATTATTGAGAGATATTTTGATTCCTCAATAGACGTTACTTTAGCTCTCCATTTCGGATGGAGTGCTCTAAGAAATTTCCTGACAAAGTTCTTACTACGAAAAGAATCATCAAGTGCTTTAAGAGAAGTAATAATAGTGTTAAAGCGAGCAAAACCACAATCAATGGTTTCATCTTCAGGGATAACAAATTGTTCATATTGTTGAACAAGAAGATCAATTTTGTTATCTTTGAGTTGTGAATTTCCTTGATGTGTAATAATCAAAGATTCCCAAATATCTTTTGCGGTTTCACACATAAAAATTCTTTCATATTCTTTTCTAGGTTAAGCATTATAAAGCATCATTTTAGCTTCATTATTTTTAGCTATTAATTTCTTTTGATCATCAATAGAAATATCTTTTGTTGTAGAACTAAAGTCTCCTTTAATTATAACAAACCAAAGATCTATATCTTTTGATTTTACATATGTTTCAAAACGGTTTTTCCAATAGATAAATCCATTGGTTTCAAAGAGTGGTGGTCTTTGCATAGATTGCCCTTCTTTAAAGTTTTTGGAATCCATGGATCGTTTCAAGTTTATAAAATACAGTATATTTTAGAAATTCTTGAGCGACGAGGCTCTGGTACCAATTGTGAAAAACTAGAAGGGGGGTTGAATAGTTTACCGATTAAAAACTTTGTTTTGAAACTTATTAAAAGATCAATTGATATTGATCTTAGATATGTTAGTGAATAATAATCAATATGCAAGCAATATATATAAAGTGTAAATAAGGAAAGAAACAATCAAACCACGACAAGTTGTTTATAGTGGTTCGGTCTACAAGGACTCTTTTTCCTTGCCCTACTCCACTCCCCGAGTCTCACACTTGAGATTTCAACTTCACTAGTCAAGAAACCTTTACACTTCGTTTACACACTATTTTCGACACTAAGCTAGATGTCGAGTTCTTTTCAAGAGTACAACCACTCCCACACACAATGTATTTTAAGGACTAAAATACTAACCACTCACACTCACAAGTTTATGATGGTTTGGAACAACAATGATGTATGAATCAAGACTAGATCATACAAGAATAAACAAACAAGACTTCCAACTATTTGTTGAAGCTTGAATATGCCTTGATCTTCTTTGCTACAAAAAAGGATCACTATAATGATATGGAACTGAGTTAGAAGTGTTAGAGAGAAGGAATGTATGTGATTATACTAGAAAGGGATGAGAAAACAACTTGGTTTGGCTTTGCTATTTATAGACAAAATGATCAGCAGGCACCACGGATCACGGAACCCATAAAAGGGTTCCGCCCGTGTATATTTTTGGTGCCGCCGGGGTCTGACAGCAAGATCACCAAAATCTTACCAAAGTAAACCAAATCTATCCAAGATTGTATAAGATATGTAGAGTCTAAATCTACACAAAATATCTAGTGAAATCCTCTAGAGATTTCAATGATGCACCACATGGTATCATATGTTGATTTCTAGTTTTAGAAATATGTTAAATGTAAATACAAATGTAAACTTATGCTTGATATAAAAATATCAACATACATTATGGTTTTAGAAGCATATCAATAATATGATTAATCAAAATGTAAATGCTTGAGTGATGAAGATATTATTTGATGAAAAGCTTGTTTTAATATCTATTTAACTTGACAAGCTTTAAGCTTTATAAAAGTTAAATTTACTTTTGTCGTTAACAAAACTTAGGTAAAGATCATAAAATATAAATAACATTTAATGACGATATTTGTATTAACAATATGTATTGAACCCGGTTTTGCCCTAAGGTTGAATTATTGGAGGCTATTTCTTTTCACCCTTTCATTTTTCATTTCTTTTCATTCTTCAACCCCTTCAAGCTTACCGAGACTTCATTACTAGAACCTTGTTGGGTTTGTTCCAGTCCTAACTCTATCTCAGTCGGCACTCTTCCCTTTTTTCACTTTTTTTCTTTTTTCATCATAGCTAAGGACTTCTACACTTATCTGGTGGATTGTCCTTGGGTATATCCTCCAGCTCTGGCCGGATCATGGGAACTAATACCTTACCTTACCATCCTTATAACTCCAATGCATAAAGTAAAATGGTCGGTCTTGTGGTACAGTTCTTTCCACCTTGAAACCAAATGAAACACAATTTGAAAAACCAAATAAGGTACTTGTGGTATCAAATCAAAGCATTTTGTAACTCAATTATTTTTGAGCTTTTGTAAATGCTCCCCCTCAACATGTGCGTTGGTTTTTGAAATCATTTAGCACATGGAGGAAGGAATGCTTGCTTGAGTCTAAAAACGCTCACCTTTTAATCATAAATTTTGAAATTCAGAATTTTTTTTTATCTAGAACACCAGTCATTCCACATTATTTGCCTAAGAAAAATACTTCTGGGAACTGTGATCTAGAAAAGGCTAGGAAAAAGGAACTACTTCAAAAGGATGGAATCTTAGTAACGTATTGTCTAAACTGAGCCTTAAACTTAATAATTTTAGATAAGTGCTTCAACATGTTACCTTGGTGTCATTATTTACTTCAGGTTTTAGATAAATGCTCCCCCTCAACATGTGCATCGTGTATTTGAAATCGTTTAGCACATGGAGGAAGGAGTGCCTTTTATTTTCTAAAACAATAACCATTTTATCAGATTATTTGAGATTTAAATCACAATCTCTTCCCCGATTAAAAATGTCAAACCTTTAGAGATTTGTGATCCCAATTGATTTAAATTATTTAGAAAAATTGGGGAAAGATGTGGTTTTCTTTTAAACTTTACTGATAAGGAAAAGTTTTTGGTATTTTTAAGATTGTTAGTGTCAGGTATGATAATTTAGAGAGATCTTTAATTAAAAGAAAAATTTTCATTTTGAATGATCTTTAAGTATAACGAATGATCATACACTGACACCAAACAACAAAAACATTTATTCACCACTTTATAATAAACAAAATGTTATAACCTACAAAATGGACTTATTTGGTGAAATATTGTTTGAAAATATGAAGTTTGAAATCACTCTCCCCCTCAATCAATGACCGTAGTCGTTGATTGAGTGACAAATGCTTTGACAAATTGGAGTCCAGATGATTTTCAAAAAGCTTGAGTTCGATTTATTTTCAAACAATGTTATCACCATGAGAAACACAAATATTTTTTTAGAAGAATCCTTAGAATGGAAAACATTTGAATAGGAACAGTCGTCTTTTTAGCGACGAACTTTCCTTATTTTGTTTTAGGATAAGTGCTCGATATTTATGAAAATCGATTTTGCGCAACACTTTCCTTTCTTGAAAAGCGGGCTGGAGTCTGAAATAACTGCAAGCAATTGTTTAAGACCGGGTTACAACCTGAAATGACTGTAAACCATTGTTTAAGCCCGGGTTACAGCCTGAAATTATTGTAAACCATCGTTTAAGTGCGGGTTACAGTCTGAAGTAACTGTAAACCATTATAGGCATGTTTAGAAAACCTTTTTGAACTTCTGTTCGAACTTCATCTAAAAGCCCGTGTCATTATTGAATGAAATTTCTAGGTCCGTAGATGTTATCGATACCAGAAGACATGCCTTGGAAAAACTATTTTTTGGAATTTTCTAATTTTTCTAATTTTTATGGAGTTTGTTGGTTTTATATTTTTCTAATTTTCTTTTTGCTGGTTTTAAAATTTTCTATTTACAATTAGGTTTAAGATATTTATAAAAATAAATTATTCAATGTAAGAAGATGTAGACATGAATACCAAAAAGAGGATATCTGTCTGAATGTGGTAGAAGTCAGTAGTCAACATCTCTTAAATTTTCACCACCAAAGCTTTCGAGGCTCATGAAAAATCGTCTGAACTTGAGCCTTCTCAATGTGAATCTTTGGTAGCTTCCCCCCAAATTGACGAAGTTGAAGTTAGGCAAACAGTCTTAATCTACGAAGCTCAACACCCCGAAGTAAACATATACCCAAAGAAACAGGATGAATCACTGATCTTCTCTGCGGGTATCAATACCGGAATAAGTGATTAAGCCCAATCACGTGAACCTGTTGTGTGTCCCCGATGCACACTTTACTCTGCGATTTTGAGCAGTTGTCTATTCAAGGGAACAATATATCAACATCTTCATCTCACCAAATGCATTCCAGTTATCTTACATATAAGCAATCAGCCGATAATGTACACATGTACCCAACAAGAGTAGAGACGATGACATCCAAGTAACATGTTGAATCACTGATCATCTCTGTGGATATCAACTCTGGAATGACTGATTAAGCTCGATCACGTGAACATGTTGTGCATCCCTGATATACACATATCTCTCCCCTGATGGTTGCGATTTCATCATAATTATCATAACTTTGTGTACATGAAGCAATAACCGAAATCATCATAACATTGTGAGAAGATGTTGATAAGTGTTAGGAATTTTGTAATAGTGGGTTCCTGCTGATAAAGGTTCCTGCTGATAGTGTTAGTATTTCAACAGTCATAACAATAGAAAATGAACTCTAATGGAGTCGTTTTAAAAAGGGTTTATCATTCGATTTATATAAATATCAGAGTTTACAAAATGAGGTCCCAAATGGTTCCTAGTTTACAAAATACATTAAATTGATTTTCGAATGATAATAAAATTTATAGCCTTCTTGAGTATCCGTGCCCCTCCGTGCCAGCCTCGTACAATATGGACCTGAAATACATGCTTAAAACTGTCAACACAAAGGTTGAGTGAAATTCATAGAGTTTGTTTCATGGTTGAACACATTATGTTTGTAGTGTGAGCTATAGACTCACACCAATGGTTTGAAAACAAAACAGTTATTATTGCACTAAGCTCATGATACCGAAAACGTTAACAGCTTGTCAATAGAAATTGATATAATAGTTTGCCAGTTCATTGGTCAAACAGTTGCCCTAATAGGTAATTTGCCAATTAACATATGGTTCTTCAAATAGAGTGCGTTTGTTTACGGACTTGGTCAAACAAACGGATTTGTCAATCCCGATAGATCTATCCACATTATTCGCGTTCACCCAAGTGATTAATGGTTCATGATAATAGGGACTTAAGTTTTGCAATAGTGGTACTTAGTGCACATAATACATTCGAGATAAGTATACGTTTCAAAGCAATGTGTTCGGTTTAAAATAAAGCATGTATTCCCCCAAGGGTTTGTAAAACAATTAAGTAATAGAAAGTGGGCTATGAACTCACCTCGAGTAAATGATATCAAATGTATAAATGAGAATGATGGATATGCCGTGAGAACTTCTACGAGCAACCTAGAATATGATGTTGCGACTTAGGTTTGAAATAATGATGCGAAAGAAATAACAAACCTATATCGTCTCTATGTTGATCATGATGTAGTACATGGTTTTGTGTATGTCGTTTATAGAAATGGTCTAGTTGTGAAAACGTGTTTAGTTTATAGATATCGTACTATCGCTCGGGCCATCACAATTCGAGAGGTCATGTAGTAAACGTCGAGGAGCTAGGACACTTTAAATCGTAAACCAAAGAACTTGTCGACACGTTTTACTCAAATGAAACCCTCACATGAAGCTCCCTAGTTTTGTAGCACTTAGTAGATAAAATATATGTTTTGAGTGAAGATTGTTATATCATAAAGTTTATCAACGTTTTTAGTAAATATCTAGTTTTTACAAGTTCTCATTGTTTACTAGTGATTACAACTTATTAGTATGTTCAAGAATGAAGTTTTGGTAAAAATCGTCTGAAAAGGTAAAATGGTAATTTTTCCGTTACTTGTGAAAACACTATTTCAAAGATTAAATGAGGTTTTTTTAAGTTAATATGTAACTAGCTATGAAAATAACTTGGTTTTGCTTTTAGTCGTGACAAAAGTATAGACATGAAACTATATATAGGGCAGTTTCAGTTTTTGAAAGAATATGGCCTATTTAAGCGTTTTCAAGGTCCGAGATTCTCAAATATGGAAGGAAAACATTGTTCCGGACAAATTTCGTGTTTTAACTTTTTGATGATTCGGACCAGAAGTACCACTTTCAAAACGAACAACTGCTTAACAGCTTGTGTTAGGCAGTTTCGGCGTTTTGTTTTCGCTAACTTCTTTTGGCCATAACTTTTGACTCGTTTGTTCGTTTCGGGTGATTAAAATTGATATGTTTACCTTTTTATCTTTTCTACCATAATATGTAAGTTAAAAAGTCCATATGTGACAGGTTTTAATGGTTTCAAATGTGTAGAATATGACTAGTTTACTAGTTTGTTACTTTTACGACAATATATGAATTAAAACATGTGATTGAGTATATGTACATCATGAATAAACATAGTAACTATATATATAGCATGAAATTGTTAGGATTATGAATAAATAAGATGAGATGATGGTGGTGATAAGTTGCTTACAACTTTTGGCTTTCACTTAAGAAAGGAGTAACTTAGTAAGGATAGGACTTTGATTGATCACTTAAGACTTTGGATTGAGCTAGCTTTCTACACCTTGGCACCCTTGCAATCTTGAAGAGTTGGTGATGAAGTACTAAGTGACTTGAGTGGATCTAAACTCAAGAAGATCACTTAAACTTGCTAGAGATTTGATGTAGTAGCTTGATCTTTGGAACTTCTTTGAATAAACTTGGAGTTTATAGATCAAATGATGGAAGATATGAATGTTTTAGTGTATGAACGACCCAAATCAGTGTTTTAGGGTTCTTAGGATGTATTTCACTTGCTATTTATAGGAGGGTAAGTTTGGTTAACCACATATTGGGTTAAATATTAACCATGGTTAAGTTAGGACACATGGAATGATATAAATGAACCATGGTTAGGATTAAGACACCAAGATGATGAATCCCCCCCTATGTCGGCCATAACAAGATAAGATGACTTAGGTGGATAGTTTTGGTATTATCTAGAGTTTAGAGCATGATTTGGTTCTTAAATGCCAACCGTAAGTTGTTAAGCCATAAACGTAAAACCGGGTATCGTAAAAATACGAAAATTGTAGGAATGATGAAACCCATCATTATACTCCATCTAAAATATAAAATGGGTGATAAGTCTTATTGGGTGCAAAACGCCGCTAAAAGCGGAAACACGGGTCAAAAAGCGTGAATTGCAGCTTTATCGAAAAGAATGAAATTTCGGAAATGATCGTGAATTTAGTTAGAGTAGACTAAAATTAGTCTAAAAGTGATATGATATGTCAAAATATGGTTTTCGTCATACGTGGGATAACTTAATAGTTATATGTGAAGTCTAAAAGTTACGCGATTTAAGCAAAACTAGAGAACGTACAAGGTTAGTTTCTTTATGGTCAACGGAGGAGGGAAATATGTTTGACTTTTCCAAAAATGTAAAAGTGTCTAAATATCTTAGAAAACATAGTGCAGGAATGGATAAGTCTGGGTCTAAGTAGAATTGTTTAAAACGTAAGTTTAGTCTCGTAAGGCTCAGGGTTTATTTTGTAACATTTTAAAATAAAATCTTAAAAATTTCTCTAATTGGTTATGAGTGATTTAAAAATTAATCTGATGTGAGGAAAATTGTCAGAGTTAATTTTCGTTATGCGCGGGATGTTTAAATGGTGTTCCGACCAAAACGAAACTTTAAAACGATGTTTTCTTAATAACTTTTGCGAAAATGATCAAACGATAGTCAAACTCTTAGGATATTACTAAAATAATCTATCTTACGAGAATGTGAAATAAAATTTTTACGGGATGAATAGTGAAAGTGAATAGTAACTTTTCAAAAATATGAAAAGTAACCCGAAAAATGCGTGTTGTTACAATATAGAACAATTGCCAACCCCGGACTAGGTCGAGGTAGAAGTCTATTCTTAGTTAGGCACGGTTAAACCTTGACTAAGGCAACAACTATCGCACATCTATCTAAACAGTCAAGCATATAAGCAAATTCAAATAGTTTTAACAGTCCAAAAACAGTAGCATGATTCTCACCCCAATATAGTTTAAAATGTAGATAAAAGTGGGGCTATGAAACTCACCTTAGCCACAGCAATGCATGAATAAACTCTAGCAGAAGATAAAGGTAATCACGGCACAGCAATGCACTATTCACTATTGACACGACTGGCATCTAAAGTTAATCTCCATGGCATCCAAAAGATTGTACGACGAGTCCAATAGAATAGTTGTGACGCAACCTAATGCGTATATGATATTCTTAGAATACGGCTCATACGATAAAGAAATCAATAGAAAGTAATGTGTTGTAGTTTTCGTGGATCATTCATGTCGTTACTTTCAAAAGCACAATATTGTTCCCAAAAGTTTATAATTCATATCTCTAAATTCAGTTTTAACGTTTCGTGTGGTGGTAAGAAACATAGACGCGATGTACAACTCATGCGAAGGAAAAGAAGACATCGACGTAATCGAGACATACAGACCATAACTCACACCAAACAGGAAAAGACATCGACCAAATTAAGAAATACCGACAATACTCAAGTTAGTCAAAGACTAGGAAATGACGACAACTATTTATGCAACATAAATAGGTTTAATTGATAAGTCTCGGCAATTTACCCAACAATTCCCACGTACGTGTTCAATAATAAAAGACAAGTTTCCTTTTATCGCTCAATTAATAGAGGTATCTCAATCGTTATTCATAATCATACAAGTTTACCCGAAATTACTTCATATAAGGTATAATAAATAGTGTACTATGAATGACACGTTCGTTTATTCCAACGTTTCCAAATCAATATGACTTCAATAAGTTATATTATCAAAATAATATTTCCAAACAAGTTTATAAAAGCTAGCAGGTGTTATAAAACAAGAGTCACCATCGTATTTAATAAGAGTTCATAATAGATTAAACCATATCCGTCAATAATATATATAGTTATATACCTCAATAGCAGCTTAGATGTGAAAACGGAATATTTAGCTTTATCGCAAAAACAATTATACTAAACGCATTTAAACCAAAAGTTTAATAGAGTACAACACCCTAATTAATATAAATGTTATCAACAAGTTTATAAAAGGTATTTTATATTTATAAAAAATGATTTATTATCGTAGTTCATAAAGGGTTTATAATTTAAATATAACCGTATTCATCAGCAATATATTATAGTAATGTATTTCATTATCGGTTAAAATATGAAAACATAATATTTAGGCTCATTGCAAAACGAATATATAAAACTCATTTAAACCAAAATGTTTAATAAAGTACGACATAAAAATCAATATAACTTGTTTTCAATAGTTTATAAAACACAAATTATTATCGTAGATAATAAGGGTTTTTAACTAAATAAAAACCGTATTTGTTGACAATTTATATATCAAAACATCTCGTCATTATTTAATATGAGAAAATAGAGCATTCAAGCATATTACGAAACAATTATATTAAACTCATTTCCAAGTCTAATATTTTATACTTGTTCGAGCCAAAACATTTAATATAATATGACTCATAACCAATATATCTCGGTTATCTAATGTCATCCTTAATTCATAAGCCATGTTGAACCTTATAATTTATAACGAAGTACAAATTATACTTTATCCATTCACCACTTATTAATCCCAAGTGCAATAACCCAATTCACAAGAGTTGAAACCAAATATACCACTTTTAGTCCGATATCTGAGAATCATTAGTACAAGTTATATATAATGACTTAACAATTTAAACACACTCTTAAACCTTTATTATTAACAAATGCACTCTAATATTTCAGTTTATTCTCTTTAATACTTTTACACTCAAAGACATATCGTATTTACACCTCTTGATATATCCATAGTATCTAATGATCCAAACTCGTTAATTCGACTTTTATAAACTGTTATCATAGGAAAGTTTTAATAAGGTATTTTAACCATTACTCTTGGTGGACTTTGACCTGATCTTGTGTCCACAATTCATACCCCATGTCTAGTTAATTTTTCGTTTCTCAAAATATGTTTACTTGTTAATACCAATTCTCATTTCCACAAAACCGACTAAACAAAAATCGTTGAAACCTGTTAACCCAAGATACAAAATGACCATTGACCCACTGAGTTGACTCATGTTACCACGACTCGACTGAGTCAACTCAGTCCACCGAGTCGGCTCTCACGCAAAACAGTAACCACTTCGTGATTATCCGAAACTTTGTTTCAATACACTTATTCCACACGAAACCGTTTTAACCATACCTTTTCAGCATCATTTTAGACCCACGAAACAGTAACAATTATATTATTAACTCGAATCTCACTTTCCAGTTTGTATACCACACGATTAGTTTCCCAAATCAGTTTTTAATAACACGTTTCACTTATCTAAAAACCTTTATGTCCACGAAAATGAAAACACAACTAAAATATATGAATATCTATATAGTATAAACATCAAAATAACAAGATTGATTAGTGTGATGCGTTTACCGTAAGAAAAGAAAGGATAAGAGGCGCGTTTGTTGGTGTCTCGTATGAGTACAACTCATAACAACCAAGCATCGAACCTTTTTCTACGATTTACCTCAAAACCCTAAAATCCGAATCTAAATAATTAGATTTATGGCGCGTGAGGGTGTTTCGACGTATGTATTTTATGAAAATGGAACCACGGGATCCCGATCTACAAGATGGGATGGGTGGTGTAATTATTTGAGATGGCCAGAAGTTGGCCGGAAAACGTGACGGCGTCGGAACTCTAATATGGGTGGCCGGAAAATATTTTTAGAGAGAGGGAGATTATTGTGTGTGTTTTTGTAGAGAGAGAGTGAGAGTGGAAGAAATGAGGGAGGTGTGAGGTGTGGGGGTATATATACTCCAAGGAGGGGCTAAACATGTATACTCAAAATCACAAGGGCGACTATGTAACTTCCTCAAGGGACCTTAGATGTAACTTCGTAAAACTTTCGTTATATTAGGTTCGGGGCTCGTTTAACCTAGTAAACGAATGATTCATGACACGGGAGTTACGCCATTGTTTTTAAAATATTATTTCCAATAAAAACGATATAAAATACGACTCGTAACTCAAATTAAATCAAACGATCGCTCTAATCGACGTTTCTCCAATTACGACGCATCGAGGAATTTACGAGTTGTCACAGCCTCACCTCCTTAAAAGGAATCGCGTCCTCGCGATTCAATTCAAATTATCCGTTAAAGTCTAGAAGGGGTGAGTGCAAAAGCACGAGGGTTTATCTTCACGTTCTCTACGTGAATCTAGGATCTTACTGCGAGTTTCTATGAACTTCGAAGACAGAGAGGCAACTTTACTAAAGTTGCTAGGTTTCATCATCTATGGTTTCGATAGGTCAACGAAGTTTAAACGTCCAAAGATTAGGATTTCCAAAAGGATAACGATTGCCTCATCGGCGAGTCATTTCTTCCTATTACACATGAAATGTTGGGAACTCTACTGAGTCTTGATGGTAGCTCAAGGCTCTGAGCTACTAGTCTCAATCTAGTAAGGATTTTCAGAAGGATTGATATAGCGGGGATTGAGTTTTCATGTTTATTACTCGCTTCACAATATTTTCATGGTGGATCCGTAAGCTTAATTCGAGGTTATCTCGGAGGGTTCAAGAGATTTATGTTGTCTATGTCTCCAAATGGTTTGTGAGTAACTTACATATCCATCTCAACTTAGAACGGTTTCCTTGGTATCTTCTTAAATAGGTTCAGAGTTGGTAGGTTGGGTATTTCCATTTCTACCCAACAATTTGAATTTACTCTTACATCCATAGAGGATCTCTTACGGTGCCTTTGAGGTACTAAAGTGATAGGTATGGTTATAGGAGATGTTGGCCAAGGGAAAGTGTCTATCCCGACCATTGTCAAACTTAATAGGCACGCTACGTGTTCTACTAGGGTTCGAATGGTTTCTCTACTTCTGCCATTTGTCTGGAGATGGTACACTGCAAGCATATCCAGATCGGTTTTCTCGGCTCTAGGAAGTGATAGATGAAAATGGGTGTGTGGCGATTGCCATAATCCGAAAAGATAGAAATTAGCATTTCCTAAAGCACACGGTTTCCTTTACATGTGAAGAAGTCCATTTGTGTAACTTAGGTTTTCCGATCGCGCTTCTTCCTTAAAGAGTATCGAAATGAGTTGAAGGTTGAGGAAGGAGGATCAGGTGTATACTAACCAAATGAATCTCAGATAGGGAAAACGGATCAAGGAAATTTCCCTCTTTCCAATAGAAGTGCCATAGTGGAAAGAAGGTAAGGAGCTAGAGTTCAAAGGTGAGGTCTAGCTTATTGGAGCAAGTCACTTTACCGGAGGGAGAGGATTAGGTACTACCTCACCTCCTTAAAAGAAGATAGCTGGGTTCTCTAGTGTTGCTATAACTATATGAGGAGAGACGAGCATTGTCGTCCATACTTTTCCTTTTTACTAATTAGCGGGAGGTGAATAGGTTGGTAAGACTACTAACAACCACTTAGGTAAAGGCGGGAATCTACTTCCAAGGTTTCGTCTATGGTGTAGCTTATCGTTTGGTGAGAGGTCCGAAAGGTTAGCAGGTGCTTCTTGAAGGATGAGAGAAGGATTATGTGCTTGTCTTAGAGAACGCGGTTCAGGTTTCTCCTTAGTATTTCAAGATTTCTACTGAGCACAGAATCTCTACTAGATGAGAAGTCTAGGAAGTTCAGAGTATGTCTCTATTAGAAAGTGTTGATTACTACCATCAATCGGTCGGTTGACTTAGCATGATATCTAGGTTAGAGGCGAAAGTAAGACTCCTAAGAGAGAGTATTGGTTACTAACCACAGTCTGTCGATTGACTCATTGGTGCACTTAACACTTAACGCAAAAGGTTTCAAGGTTCAACTCCAAAATCATAATCTCCAAAAGAAGTTCAACTACCAATCGATATCCAAATCATTTCCTACATACGAGTGAACGTCAACGGCTCTAAGTAGGTATGCTAGAGAATTTCTCATCTATGGTGTGTAAGGTACCATATTGATAAAATAGGGTAGGTATTACCATTACCGGTGGTGTGACGTAGCAGACTATTGTTGACAAACAATGTTGAGGGTTCAATGTTGCTAGAGTCAACATCGACGGAACAATATCTAAGGATAATCCTCGGTGAACAACTTCACTAAAACAAGTCGTTAGATCGTTATCGATAGGGGTACCTAAATAGAGGATAAGGTACGACATCAACAACACGTAAGGTACTACCTTAACTGAAAGTTGTTGGCGAAGCAACGTCGACCACAACATTATCGGTTTAGGAAATGAGCAACGTCGACTAGATGACGTCGCTTAAATCAACATCGAGTGAATGGTAAGGTTTCGGAAGTTTTCTCAACAATCGGTTCAAGACTAGGCTTGAGGTATAAGTGTCGGTAACAGGGTTACCAACGAAACGAGGCTAGATGACAAATCCATGGTGTTACTACTGAAACGATGTGGAATGATAATTCCAACAAGATTACTATCAAAATACGGTGGAATGATAATTCCAATACGGTTACTATCGCAATGCGACCGGATGACGTTTCGAAATCGAATACCGACTAAAGGTCGAAAGATGATTTTAACAAAGTTATCAACGAAACGGAGCCGAATAATAATTCGAGGCCAAACAATGACTCGAAGTCAAATGACAAGTTAAAACTCGAAACGAGATCAAAATCTCAAATTCAAAAGCCTAAAGACCAAAATCCAAAACCGAATCCAAAGTAGTCAACACCAAATCCAAAGATAGCCCAAAATAATTTCAAACGCTCTAGAGAGATCAACGAGGCTTATGTCGATAAGCAATTCGGATGCAAACAGTGCCAATCGGGTCTCACCCGACTTATGGCGAACTACGCTCAAGTGTTACAAACAAGAATTTCACATAAACGGAGACGTATAGTGATGCCAGAAGTGTTACGATTCAAGAGGTGTTACGATGCCAGTGTGTCGTGTGTGAGTGCGGGCTTTCGTGATGTTTAGTGAGTGTGAGTGTGCGAGTCCACCTAAAGTTTATCGTTCTTAAAACCAATCTCAAATCCGAACACAATTTTGTTATAACAATTCCCAGTATTTGCAAAATTCACCTCTGAGACGGACATAGGTGATCAGTCCATGTCCTGCTGTCTCTGGCTGAATATAGGTGATCAGTCTATATTCAATCGAGGTTCGATAAATTTTTATTAAGCAAGGCACAACCAGTTTATAACCAATTCTTAATATATATTCCCAACTTCAATGTTATATGCCCAAAATGTATTCATTTCCTCATCTCAAAATATCTCGTTGTTCCATTTAGTTATTAGCGTTAGGTATCATCGTGTGTGTGTGTGTGGTATCGACTCGACAAGACACCATGAATGCACTCAAATAACCACAATGCGACTCATAATGACACAATGAGACGTCTAAATGATAAACTTTATAGTTTAATAAGTTTCGGAATAAATAGTTAGATCTTATCGAATTCGTCAACTCGATAAACTCAACCATTTATTCATGTCGCTTATTATCCCAAAACCAAACACATCCTAACGAGTCATAAGGATAATTCACCCATTAATAACGTTATCCCACGTACATAGCGGGCGCCTATTAGGTTCGTCAACCTAATAAGTCCGTTATCCACGTGGATCGACGCTATTAATGTTAGGTCATCCGTAACCCACGCACAACACATAAATGACATTAAATATTCATAAATGACACCCTTCGATAAACGTACCCTCGAAACATTTAATGACTCATTTATTACAAAACATTTCTATTTTTAAACGTTGGTTCCCTTTTTAAAATGTTGGATAACAAGGCGAGCCTTGTTATCGAATGCTTAGTACAAAACCATTTATCATTTATATAATTTCTAGTACTATTTACTATATATATATATATATATATATATATATATATATATATATATATATATATATATATATATATATATATATATATATATATATTTCAATATAAATTCATTCAATATTTCAATATAAATTTCAATATAAAATTTCAATATAAATTTATAAAATTTCAATATAAATTTCGAGTCATTATTCGTTTCGAGTTCCCAAGTCCGAGTCATGACTCTCGGCTTTTACACAATCATATTGCCCAAATAAATACTAAAGACCACGTTACGGCGTTGCCAGGGTAGTCGAGACTAGAAAGTCACGATAACACCTGACGTAGCGCAAAGTTGACATATATACCATTGAATCCAAAATAAACAATTTTCACAATTCTAATTAATCCCCCAAGCAATCTCATACCAATATCGCCATCTAGACAGACAATCAAACATACCCAACACCATTAAACACTTCCAATCGACTCTTTCAATTTCCCAAACACAACCGATTAACGGGCATCAAATCTAATGTTTGTCAATGACTTACCAATTACCCAAAACACCAGAATTAATTTGTTATTCGATTAAGGCTGTTAATTGAAATGTCATTTGATTCCAAAAATCCGATTCATACCAATGATTCAACGTTAACCAAATAATCACACGTTAGTCCAATTTATCATCTGAAAACACTTATCGGTTTCACATCTCATTATAACATTAACGGATATGAATTCATTATTAGTAATCAAAACCGATTACCACTTGTTTGACAATTTTAAAGAATAAAAACAACGGTTTACTAGGGTCTCGACTCAAAATCGTGACACGAGACCACCACCTATCGTCATCATCAAAATCATTATAATCCATCATCTAGTTATGATCAAGGGCACATAAACATGATAAGATGCAAAACACGTGAACATGACACACACACGATACCAACACACCAGTTTACATGCTTTATTAGCTTTAACGCGTTTTAGACTCGTGTTCATCAAAACTTAACTGTGGAACTCACGTTCACGAGACAAAAGGCCTCGTTTGTGACTCCCTGACTTAGTTATAATAGTACCATTTCCTTTATATTCCCAAATCATTTCCACGACCACTACTAATGTGCAAGTTTTAAATCAAGTGGTGAGATTACACAAGGAAATTGCGTAACCATGATACTTTGAGAGTATCCGCATTATTGATAAATAATGTTGAATTATTGGTTATCACACTCTGTGTTCATCTGTTCACTTTATCTTCCAAATACATACCAATAGATCCCACGATTTGTGTATATTCATACAAAGTTTTCTCTTTATTGTTTTGGGATATACCCAAGGCAACTACTTAATATAAGTTAAGTGTTATAGATTTAAGGTTTGGGACCACACTCTGTGAAAGGTATAGCGTGTGAAAGCATGAGGACATGCTTTCTGTACATGTATAAGCATGAGGACATGCTTATAGGCGTGCATAAGCATATAGAAATGCTTATGGGGTATGCGTAAGCATGAGGACATGCTTATTATGTGTGTATAAGCATGTGAAATGCTTATAGTGAACTACTAAGATAGGCAGACTTAAATCGTCTACTAACAGGGCACACGCTCAATCAAGTGTTCAATCAAACCGTTTATCAAATCAGCCCTAAACATCTCATCAATCATCTTATCAATCAATCGAGTTCAAAATTCCAAAATCATAATATACCGTTTACTCAAATCAAATTCCGTAATATCTCGATAATCACATCTCATTTACCCAAAATCAATAATCATATCTCCAAATCATAATGTTTCCATAATCAGTTCACAATATCCCTTAACAGATCATCTCATAATTCAAATCGCAGTTCATACCATAATCAATTAAGAAGCTTCGGCTTGGCAAGCGGGCGTGCGTCGGTCGAGGATCAATTTTCTCAAAAAGTGGTTATAGTTTAGGGTTTATAAAATACCTAATTCTCTATAACCTTGAGCTCTGATACCAATCTGTAACACCCCCAAATCTCGGTACAACGGAAGACTTAATCAAGTTTTCGGGGCGTTACTATTGGATTGGTATCGCACACAAGTATAGCAAAAGATAGTCATTTAACATTCAAAACCAATCCCAAATTTAAGTATTCAAAACATTTAATCCAAAAGTATAAATATTAGGCCCAAAACATGATTTAATAAAATAGGTCCCCAAAGTTTATCGAGTCGAAATGATCCTTGAACCCCGCCTTCTTGCCAAGCTTCCACCGATCACGTATTCCAAACATCTCTCAAATTCACGAGAAATCATGCTAAAAGGTCACTTATGTTGGTGAGTTCATAGGTTTAAGTTCAACAAAATCATAGTGGACCTGAAGAGTTGATTTGCTATGCAAGACCTAGATAGATAAATACCGTTTCACACACCGATCCTACCGGATCTCCAATCATATCCCGCATCCAGGGATTACTCGGGCCCCGCGACTCTAGTCCAGCACTGTCGTGGCAAAATCTAGAACAATTGCCAACCCCGGACTAGGTCGAGGTAGAAGTCTATTCTTAGCTAGGCACGGTTAAACCTAGACTAAGGCAACAACTACCGCACATCTATCTAAACAGTCAAGCATATAAGCAAATCCAAATAGTTTTAACGGTCCAAAAACAGTAGCATGATTCTCACCCCAATATAGTTAAAACGTAGATAAAAGTGGGGCTATGAAACTCACCTTAGCCACAGCAATGCACGAATAAACACTAGCAGAAGATAACAGGTAATCACGGCACAACAATGCACTATTCACTATTGACACGACTGGCATCTAAAGTTAATCTCCATGGCATCCAAAAGAATGTACGACGAGTACAATAGAATAGTTGTGACGCAACCTAATGCGTATACGATATTCTTAGAATACGGCTCATACGATAAAGAAATCAATAGAAAGTAATGTGTTGTAGTTTTCGTGGATCATTCATGTCGTTACTTTCAAAAGCACATTATCGTTCCCAAAAGTTTATAATTCATATCTCAAAAGTTCAGTTTTAACGTTTCGTGTGGTGGTAAGAAACATAGACATGATGTACAACTCACGTGAAGGAAAAGAAGACATCGACATAATCGAGACATACAGACCATAACTCACACCAAACAGGAAAAGACATCGACCAAATTAAGAAATACCGACAATACTCAAGCTAGTCAAAGACTAGGAAATGACGACATCTATTTATGTAATATAAAAAGGTTAAATTGACAAGTTTCAACAATTTACCCAACAATTCCCAAACGTACGTGTTCGATAATAAAAGACAAGTTTCCATTTATCGCTCAATTAATAAAGGTTTCTCAATCGTTATTCATAATCATACCAGTTTACCCGTAATTACTTCATATAAGGTATATTAAATAGTGTACTATAATGACACGTTCGTTTATTCCAACGTTTCCAAATCAATATGACTTCAATAAGTTATATTATCAAAATAATATTTCCAAACAAGTTTATAAAAGCTAGCATGTGTTATAAAACACGAGTTACCATCGTATTTAATAAGGGTTTATAATAGATTAAACCATATCCGTCAATAATATATATAGTTATATACCTCAATAGCGACTTAGATGTGAAAACGGAATATTTAGCTTTATCGCAAAAACAATTATACTAAACTCATTTAAACCAAAACGCGTTTAATAGAGTACAACATACTAATCAATATAAACAAGTTTATCAAAAGTTTATAAAAAAGTATATTTTGTATTTATAAAACACAAGTCATTATCGTAATTTAGTCAATAATCGAGATAATAAGGGTTTTTAACTAAATAAAAACCGTATTGGTTGATAATTTATATATCTAAACATCTCGTCATTAGTTAATATGAGAAAATAGAGCATTCAAGCCTATTACGAAACAATTATATTAAACTCGTTTCCAAGTATAATATTTTATACTTGTTCGAGCCAAAACATTTAATATAATATGACTCATAACCAATATATCTCGGTTATCTAATGTCATCCTTAATTCATAAGCCGTGTTGAACCTTATAATTTATAACGAAGTACGAATTATACTTTATCCATTCACCACTTATTAATCCCAAGTGCAATAACCCAATTCACAAGAGTTGAAACCAAATATACCACTTTTAGTCCGATATCCGAAAATCATTAGTACAAGTTATATATAATGACTTAACAATTTAAACACACTGTTAAACCTTTATTATTAACAAATGCACTCTAATATTTCAGTTTATTCTCTTTAATACTTTTACACTCAAAGACATAGCGTATTTACACCTCTTGATATATCCATAGTATCTAATGATCCAAACTCGTTAATTCGAATTTTATAAACTGTTATCATAGGAAAGTGTTAATAAGGTATTATAACCATTACTGTTGGTGGACTTTGACCTCATCTTGTGTCCACAATTCATACCCCATGTCTAGTAAATTTTTCGTTTCTCAAAATATGTTTACTTGTTAATACCAATTCTCATTTCCACCAAACCGACTAAACAAAAATCGTTGAAACCTGTTAACCCAAGATACAAAATGACCATTGACCCACTAAGTTGACTCAAGTTACCACGACTCGACTGAGTCAACTCAATCCACCGAGTCGGCTCTCACGCAAAACAGTAACCACTTTGTGATTATCCGAAACTTTGTTTCAATACACCTATTCCACACGAAACCGTTTTAACCATACCTTTTCAGCATCATTTTAGACCCACGAAACAGTAACACTTATATTATTAACTCGAATATCGCTTTCCAGTTTGTATACCACATGATTAGTTTCCCAAATCAGTTTTTAATAACACGTTTCACTTATCTAAAAACCTTTATGTCCACGAAAATGAAAACACAACTAAAATATACGAATATCTATATAGTATAAACATCAAAATAACAAGATTGATGAGTGTGACGCGTTTACCGTGAGAAAAGAGAGGATAAGAGGCGCGTTTGTTGGTGTCTCGTATGAGTACAACTCATAACAACCAAGCATCGAACCTTTTTCAACGATTTACCTCAAAACCCTAAAATCCGAATCTAAATAATTAGATTTAGGGCGCGTGAGGGTTTTTCGACGTGTGTATTTTATGAAAATGGAACCACGGGATCCCGATCTACAAGATGGGATGGGTGGTGTAATTATTTGAGATGGCCGGAAGTTGGCCGGAAAAAGTGACGGCGCCGGAACCCTAATATGGGTGGCCGAAAAATATTTTTAGAGAGAGGGAGATTATTGTGTGTGTTTTTGTAGAGAGAGAGTGAGAGTTGAAGAAATGAGGGAGGTGTGAGGTGTGGGGGTATATATACTCCAAGGAGGGGCTAAACATGTATACTCAAAATCAGAAGGGCAACTATGTAACTTCCTCAAGGGACCTTAGATGTAACTTCATAAAACTTTCGTTATATTAGGTTCGGAGCTCGTTCAACCTAGTAAACGAATGATTCATGACACGGGAGTTACGCCATTGTTTTTAAAATATTATTTTCAATAAAAACGATATAAAATACGACTCGTAACTCAAATTAAATCAAACGATCGCTCTAATCGACGTTTCTCCATTCACGACGCATCGAGGAATTTACGAGTTGTCACAACAGAGATAGATTGCATGATTTTGTGTCTCTTCAATTTATTTTCTGTGTCCCAAATCTATGACAAGAAAAACTGTGTTCTGTTCACCAATACTGAATGTCTTGTACTTTCCAAAGACTTCCAGATACCTGATGACAGCCAAGTTGTTCTAAAGGTGCCTAGGAAACATAATCTTTATACATTCAACCTCAATGATGTTCAGCCTGAAGGAGATTTAGCTTGTTTAGTGGCAAAGGCATCCTTGGATGAATCTAATAAATGGCATAGAAGGATGGCTCATGTCAATTTCAAAACTATCAACAAGCTGGCAAAACATGGTTTAGTTCATGAACTTCCTTCCAAAGTCTTTACCAATGAGCACAATTGTGTGGCCTGCAACAAGGGAAAGCAACACAAGGCTTCCTATAAATCCATTACTTGCACAAGACTATCTCGAGCCTTTGCGACTCGCAATTGGACCTCTTTGGTCCTACATCTATCGAAGCATTGATCACAAGTACTATTGTTTGGTGGTTCGATGACTATAGCGGTATTTACGGGCATTCTTCTTGGGGACTAAGGATGAAACATTTGATTCTTCAAGACTTTATTGCCCTAGTTGAGAATCGATTGAATAAAAGGTTAAGGCCATTAGGTGTGACAATGGGACGAGTTCAAGAACGCCAAATTAATCGAGCTCGTGCTTCTAAGGGGATAAAAGGGATTATAGTAATGCCGGGACTCCAAAACAAAATGGAGTTCTTGAAAGGAAGAATATAACCCTTATTGAAGCATCAAGGTCTATGCTGTCGATTCAAAGTTCCCTACCATGTTCGGATCAAGCGATCAAGATCGCTGTTATGTTTTGAACAGGGTGTTGATAACTCATCCTCACAATAAGACACCTTATGAACTGTTGTCTGGAAAGATTCCTACCATAAGCTACCTTAAGCCTTTTGGTTGTTATGTGACCATCCTTAACACCAGTGATCATTTGGGCAAGTTTGAAGGAAAAGATGATGAGGGTTTTGTAGTAGGCTATTCAGCTCATAGTAAAGCTTCTGAGGTGTATAACATCTCCACAAAAAGTATTGAAGAGACATCAATCGAGATTTATGGAGGACAAGCCAAATGTTTAGGGAGCGGTCAAGAATGGTACTTTAATCTTGACTACTTAACTGATCATCTAGGTTATACTTGTTTTAAATCTAATCTTTTTGCAGAACCACAAGCTACTTAAACTAACATTGCAGGTTCCTCAGATGATGAGTCAGATTCAGACTGTGATAAACAACTTATTGTTGTTCCTTCTTTTCCTACTAACCACTTTTCAGGTACCAAGGACACAGATTCTTCTGATCCAGCTTCAAGTGATTTAGGGTATGCAGAAGAACTTGTGAAGCTTCAACGCCAAGAGCATGCAACAAAGGATGATGCTGAAAAGTATGGTTATGAATTCTCCAAAGAAACAGAGGAACTCTTAAGGCAGGCAACTATTGAAGCCCACAGGAAGTTTGATGCTGCTGATAATGTATCTGTTCCCGCGGTAATGTGTCTGGTCCCACTGGTCGAAAAACTGCGATGTCAATTTTTTGGTAATGGGCCTGTTCTGTCACGATAGTGATTCTGCTTGTAGTGTTCCTGTTCCTTCTACTAGTGATGTTGTTCCTGCGGTTCCTTCCACTACTCCATCTATTGATACTCTGGGTTTAGATGATTCTCCCACCAGATTTTCAAGTTCATCTGACTTAGCCAATTCACAATATACAAGCTCTGAATTAGATGGCATTCATCATATGTCAAGAACATTCATTTTGATTCTTCCTCTTATGATGATGATTTTGGTCCTTCTATCACTAATCTGGCCACATCAGTTGATGTTAGTCCTAATGTCACAAAGAGGATTAACACAGTACATCCAAAATCTCTAATAATTGGTGATCCTACTTCATCTGTACAAACTAGAAGCAGGGTGAAGAAGACAAGTTTTGGTGAATATGCATTTCTCAGTTACATTCAGGATCAACATAGGAACAATCACATAGACTATCATCATTGTCTATTTGCTTGCTTCTCTCTCAAGTTGAACCTACCAAAGGTTGCATGAGCTTTGGCGAGATGATGATTGGGTAGCTGCTATGCAAGAAAAAATACAACAATTTTTGAATCAAAATGTGTGGGAGCTTGTTCAGTTGCCTCCTGGCAAGTATGCTATTGGCACAAAGTGAATTCTGAAATGTAAGAGGGATGCAAAGGGGATTGTGGTGAGGAACAAGGCTAGGTTGGTTGCCCAAGGTCACAGACAAGAAGAAGGGATTGATTATTATGAAGTTTTTGCTCCTGTTGCTAGAGTAGAAGCTATCAGACTCTTCTTGGCTTTTGCTTCCTACATGGGCTTCATGGTATATCAGATGGATGTAAAAAGTGCCTTCCTATATGGTGAAATTGAGGAAGAAGTGTATGTCACTCAGCCCAAGGGATTTGTAGACCCTCATAATCCAGATATGGTCTACAAAGTGGTTAAAGCACTTTATGGACTTCATCAGGCACCTAGAGCTTGG
This sequence comes from Chrysanthemum lavandulifolium, assembly GCA_022545495.1. Lineage (NCBI taxonomy): Eukaryota > Viridiplantae > Streptophyta > Magnoliopsida > Asterales > Asteraceae > Chrysanthemum > Chrysanthemum lavandulifolium. The sequence continues at coordinate 139,740,429 of CM040243.1, forward strand.
TATGCTAGGCTCTCTTCGTTCTTGCTGAAACATGGCTACAGGAGAGGTGCTATTGATAAGACTCTCTTTATCAAGAAGAACTCCAGGGATATCATTCTTGTTCAAGTGTATGTGGATGACATTATCTTTGGGTCTACCAAAGAAGCTTGGTGCATGGAATTTGAGGAGTTGATGAAGAGTGAGTTTGAGATGAGTGCAATGGGTGAGCTTACATTCTTTTTAGGCCTTCAAGTGTAGCAGAAATCAGATGGTATTTTCATTCATCAGGAGAAATATGTGCATGACATCCTCAAAAAGTTTGATATGGAACTGGTTAGGACTGCAACTACTCCCTATGAGGCCCCAAAGACTAAGTCAAAGAGTGAACCCGATCCTGCTGTCAATGTTCATCTATACAGATCAATGATTGGTTCACTCATGTATTTGACTGTTTCGAGGCCTGATATTATGTTTGCAGTCAATGCTTGTTCTAGGCATCAGGTCACTCCTTTGACTGCTGTCAAGAATATTTTCAAGTATCTTAAGGGTCAACCTAAGTTGGGTCTTTGGTATCCTAGAGAATCTCCATTTAAGTTGGAAGCTTATAGTGATAGTAACTATGCCGGTGCAAACTTTGATCGAAAATCTACTACCGGGGGTGGGTTTGGGAAGGAGATTAATCTCCGGCAATGCAAGAAGGACCATAGTGGCTACATCTTCATCGAGGTGAATATGTTGTGCGCTAGTTGTTGTGGTCGGTACTTTGGATTCAAAACCGTTATTTGATTATGGGTTCAATTTTATAAACACTAAGATCTTTATAGACAACCAAAGTACAATTTGCATTGTTAAAATCTGCTTTTCATCAAAGAACTAAGCACATAGAAATTGACACCACTTTATTAGAGATGCTAATGAAAACACCTTATTCAGTGGTTAAAATTCATACAGATGAAAATGTAGCGATTTATTGATGAAGCTTTTGATGGTCCAAGGTTTCAATTGTTGATTGTCCATATAGGCATGATCAACCCCGATTGTTAAGTTTGAGGGGAGTATTATGCCTAAGGGAGGTTTGGTTTAAGGGAGGAATTACGTTTTATATTTTGTATATTTTTGTGTATATATATATATATATATATATATATATATATATATATATATATATATATATATATATATATATATATATATATATATATATATATATATATATATATATATTTGTATATATCTTTGTTTTGTTACGTGTTCTACTAACCATCTTGCAGATCTAGTTTCAAACACACAATCAGTGGCAAAAGATAGTAAAAGATTAAACTACAAAAGTCTTTTATTCATATAAACGCACTGCATTCTCAGATGCAGTGTAACATTACAAGACTTTGCATAACATTGTTGCTGAGTACATCAAGATTCCATCCTAACAAGCTTCACAAAAGATTCCCAGACTCCAGCTTCCATATCCCAAGCACCTACTCAGGACTTATCTTTCCCCACTCTGGCATCCTCTGATGCTCCTTTCCCCACCTGTTGACGAACTCCCACACTGGCTTAGCAGCAAGCCCAATCACTTGAGCCCTCTTCTCAAGGTTTGAGGTGGAGGGTCCTACATCTAGGACTAAAGGTGGTGGCACAGCAGCAAGAAGAGCAACATTGATTGTCCTGGAAGTTGAACTATTCTCCTCATCAGTATCTGTATTCATGGCATTAAGCTCAGAGCTGGTTACTTCAAACTCCACATGGGGAGGAGGATTGGGCAGATCCTCCTCTGAAGAAGTGTAAGCAAATGGTGATATGAGAGGAGGGTCTCTGGACATGTATGTCACACTGGAGTAACCACGAGGAAAATAGTTTAAAGAAGTTGGGTTTCTCTACTGCTCCTGTTGGAAATGATATGGTTAATGCAGAGCAATTAGTCCAATGTATTAAGGATAAATTCATTGCTGCTTCTGCTGATTCTTCTTCTTAAGGTCTGGTATGTTGTTATATTTATTCTTTCTTTCTTATCTTTTATTTAGAGTGTTAAAAAAAATAAAAAATAAAAAATTCTTTTATGTATATATTGTTTGTTTGCTAACTTTCTTCTTTGAGGATCATGTTGTACAGTTGTGTCTCATATATGGTTTTAACTCACCATGTCTTAAGTGACAAAGGGTTAACATGCTATGGGGGTACGGCTCTAGTGAGTATTCTCAAATCTATTGATAGTTGCTGATTTAGTAAAAATCGGAGGGTTATCAATGTACCCTGGTCTCACACACCAAACATTGGCTACTCCATGAGAAAACGAATCTGGTAAAGAGACATCAAATCCGTTGGAAGGTTGACAACTTGCCAATAAGTTGTATGGTGCTCAACTCACCATGTCCTCATAGATGAAGAGTTGGCTAGCTGATGAGTGTCTAAATACTCATCATTTTGTCTCGTTTAAACCGCAAAAACATCCGAAAACACTCGAAATACATCAAAATGATAAAATATCACAAAAAGTGTTTTATATGTTTTAAATGCAAAATGTCAAAATCGGTGAAAACGTATCAAGTTTGCATAATTGGCGCTTTAGTCCCCAAGTTTATAAAGTTGTCAAAAACAGTCCTGGTAAAACCAAATAAAGAGAAATATCATTTGAGTCCCTAAGATTCTTAAGTTGTCAAAAGCGGTCCTTGAGAATTAAATTTACAAATTTACAATTTAGGTCCTTTAACTTTCAATAATGGCAAGATAAGTCCCTAAACTTTCAAAGCTTGTCAATTTTGGTCCCTTGAAACTAGTTTGGAAAATTACAGGTTTGGTCCTTGGTCTTTTCGGAAAATACAAGTTTAGTCCTTGTATGTAAAACACAAGACTTGTCAAAATAGATATGACCCGCCATAAGTACCTTGGACCCCCGTCTTTTGCATTTGGACCCCTTGATATTAGACCTCGATCAACCAAAGTCAAAACGACTTTTCCTCCCATCTTCTTCCACCTCCTCGCTTCCCACTTGCTTGCTCGCAACCCATCACCTCGCCTCACCTTTTCCACCTTATCACCTTACCCTCCTCATCATCACCCCTACAAGTCCACCCCCTACTTGCTCATTAAAGATTACCTACAAGTCAAATTTGCACTTCCGCCAAAATTGGTAAACAGAAAAGACTCAAAACTCACCCATTGGTTGAAATGGGAGGTGGGATCTGCTTTCGTAAGGCACGTGGAAGGATTTTCAAGTATAAAATGAAGAAAGGCGAGAAGAAACTACTTTGGGATAGCCTTAGTCACGTAGCTTAATTAAACTTTATTGCTTTCTTAGATTAAATGTCTTTCAATACTTTAAATCTTGTATTAGTTCTCAAATTAGTGTAATGAAACTCATTTCGACTTTAATCTCATGTTATCTTTACATTTCAAGTTTTTCAATTGCATCACTTTAAATTTCCAAGTCATTTACATTCTTGTTGATCATTAGTTGTTTAATGGATTCAATAGGTCATATAAGCTCGACAAAAGCTTTAAAGCTTGTAGAAACCTTTAATCGATTATAGTCATTAAAATTCAAAATCACTAAAAATCCGAAAATCATTGAAAAATCAAAAAGTCGTGTTCTTGGTGTACAAGCTTGGAGCGGGGTGAATTATTGATGGATCTTGGGTTTAGAGCTTCATGGGAAGCCTAGGACTAACTTGTGGTCACTTGGTTCCATGTTCTCAGCCTTGATACACTTGTAAGCCATTTTACAATTTTGCATTTATTGCTTAAGTTATCTATCGACTTTAGTTTTCATGTTTTCATGTTTATTTGATGCTAGTTATTGATTTTATAGCTTAATATTAGTTGTTTATGTTTTGGAATTAATTGTTGCAAGATATCAAGTTTGACCGCCTATAGGCCAATTTTTGATAATCCTAGGTAAAACATGTGTGACTACTTGTTTTTGTTAAAAGGTTCTAATTTGATGATTAAAACCTCTGGATTTGATTTTATAGGTTTATATAGTCTTACACTTTGAAATCCTCAAAATCGGTAGTTTAAAGGGTTGTTTGGATTTGATAGATGAACCGAGTTAATGATCGTGTATTGTGTTGTTCTTGTTAGATATATGCTATATATGACTAAATTGACTCAGTAGAAACATTAACCAAAGGGTGTAGCATGATGAAAAGTCAATTTGACACTTGACTGTGTCATTATGAGCATTCTGAGGTTGTCATAACCTAAAACCTTGCATATGTGCTCAAATGTTGTTAATCTTTGTTAGTTTCATGTTCTTTTAGCTTAATGTAACTTATTTAGTCATTAAATTCAGATCAAAGTTGATCAAAGTCAACTTTGATCATAATGTAAAAAGTCAAATTTTCAAATAGTCGTTTTTGAATAAAATGTATAATTTTGTGTAGGACTCAGTGTTAAGTTTTAGTCTTAATCCTTTTGGGATAGTTAAATATAGTTGCTTGTATAAATTATTAAAATATTAGTTTACCAATTCTCAGCTTCTAGAGTACTTATTTTCTAGCTTATTTTTAGTCTTATACGTAAGCATGCCTCGCACCAGTTTAGGTGTCAAGTTCACAAGCTTGCAAAAGCTTGTGGACTTGACCCTAACTTTGTATTTAGTTTCTTTGTAAAGCCTTTGTGGTCTTTTTACTATTTGTATTCTTGTTTTTACATTTTAGCTTATTTGATTAGCTTAATCTCCAAAACCTTTTGTCCCATCTCATCCACTACTTTGAAGCAAGCGATTGTAGTGAGTAGTTTTCAATAACTAGTGAAAAGCTCCTACTTTAGCTTGAGCTTGTGATTTTTAGCTTCATTTGAAGATTAACTAGTCATACTCATGTTTCTGTGTAAGTTGAGCTATCATTAGCTTGTTGGAAAAGTCATATATGAGCTTGATGTTTGCCCATTCCTACAGTTCAAACCATGAACTTGCACCATTTCCACAAGCTCATACCAAGCTCCTTAGTGATCACTAGTCTTTGTGGCTTGGCTTTTTAGGAAGCTTAGCAACCCAACTTTTTGATCAAGTACTTATATCCAAGCTTGTGGCTCATTCACTAGGGCTGCACAAGCTTTTTGTTTTGTCCCAAAACTCAGCATTCACTGACTCAGCTAGAGCTGAGCAGTGATTTGGTACCATCTTCATAAGCCTCTCAAAAGCTCATCAGTGGGCCCCACTTGATGAGCTTTGGCTTTTTGGAAAGCCAACCAGATGTTCTTGCTACTAAAAATTTTAGATTGGGCTTTTGAGCTTATTTGATAAGTTCTTTTGGTCCTTATTTAAGACTGCAGTGCTGTTTTGGTATCTGATTTAATTGTATGAGCTTATGAGCTTATAACTAGCTTATAGGTGAATACCAGTACATTAGCTTGTGCATACTTGTCAATATGTTTGTAAATATATTATTTTTCATTTGCTTATCAGTGGGGAGCTTATTACAGGTTCTTTGAAGCCTCCATTCCATCCAAGTTTAGCTTAATAAGCTAAACTGTCTAAACCATAAGCTCGTACTTATAAGCCCTTCTCAGTGCTTATTTTTGTTCATATATACTTATTATACTTGTGCTTATACACTTTTACCTTTTGTTTCCCTTGTATAGCTTTTTCAAGCTTATTGTGAGCTTATGAGTCCACTGTGAGCCCACAAGCTTGACTGAATGACTCATAAGCTCATGTATAGCTTATTTATAAGTTTGTAAAGTTCCATTTTCAGTAAATATGTATTATGCTTGTTTATACTCGGTTTCATATAAGCGAATTCCTAAACCAAGCTCTATCCACAAGTAGTAGCCTCTAGTTAGAAGCTTTAAGGCTTTTTAAGCCAAGCTGTTATGGAAATAAGCTCTCATGAGCTTATTTCTAAGTTTTGAAAAGTTGGTTTTATTAAAGTTCATTATTTTAGCTTAATAAGTAGTTTTGTAAAAAGAAAATCAAAAAATAAAATGAGAAGCAAAAGGGTGGAAGCGGTGCTCGAACACGAGACCTCCAAATTTAGAAGAGTGATAGTGAGTGTACTGCACCAATAGCGCCTTGGGTCTTTCTTGTCATGGATTGCAAAACAAATACTTGACCCTTGTTTCTCATATTAGCTTATATCGTTCTATTTAGCTTATTACTAGCTTATTCAAACAATATTTTTAGCTTTTCATTTTTCTTATCTTAGTATTAGTATAAAGTATTTTCTGTAAAAAGTTGAGATTTTTCTAATTAGTTTTAATATTTTTAATCAATTAATTAGTGTTTTATAGTATTTAAATCATAATAAAAAATATAAAAGTCTAAAAAATATAAATCTTTTTTCTAAAATTTTCTTTTATCATATAGTATGTAATAAAATTAGTTTTACACTCGTAGGCCTTTTATTTCATAAATTTTACGTTTTGTCTTGCGCTCCAGCGTCATTTTTGTAAATAACGCTCGTTTTCAGTTTAAGTAACGTTTTTAGATATTTTAAGTTTACGTTTTAGTTAAGATATTTTATTTAAGTTATTTTATTTTATAAAATCAAATAAACGTTCATCGATCTGTAAAAATAGTGATAGCGTTTATTTAATAGATTTTAACTTTTTAATTCTATTTAATTTGCATTTAAGTCGCTAAGACATGCAAATCCCTACTATAGTTATAATCGTTTTAGGTTTCGATTATGCGTTTTTATTGACATAGCCGTGACGAGCTATTACTATTCATAGTGTTAGTCAATCGATTCTGTTTTTGTACATTCTATATCATTTCAAAGATTCACAAGTCATTGCATGTGGAATATCACGCCTCACCGGGACATAAACGATCCAAGGATATTTTAATCCTTGGTAAACTTCATTCTCTCCGGCCGTCGCCTCTTTATCATCTGTTACGGTTGACCGTTCGCGGCGGGTGACAAGTGTGACGGAGAAATAAAAGATGGGTAGTTCGGGAGGAATCAAATACAGCCTATCCTTGTATGTAAATTACATATACTTCATTTCATATAAACAATATAAAATACAAAAGATTTTATGGTTGAAATCTATCGTGCTTTGATTTACATTTGTTGTCAATTTTCCTATTCTTGATATTCCTAGGTCTAAATTTTGGCTAAACACCATGTTTACACTAAAAAGGATTTCTTGTGCTTAGTATAATTCACGGAATGTGATAGATTAGGTTTAAATCAGTTTCATGTATTGATAATCTCATTTAGGTTTCCCTTTTCGCCAATTTTTATTTTTCGTTTCTATTATATCAAAAACCCAAAAATATTTTTCCTTTCTTTTTATAAATCAAAAAATCAAAAAGATTCTTCTAGCCTTTTCTGAGTTTCTTTCTAAAGATTCTTAGACTCATCTTAGTGATGATTATTCATAATTCTGTGAGTGGAAATCCCACTCCAATTTCTCACCCAATCCCTGAGTGGCAATCCCACTCAGCTTCCCCATGAACAATTTAATTGGGACGAGTCAAGCTAGCGACTCGGTAATCAAAAACAATAGCTAAACATGGGTTTTCACCCGTGTGTACCACCCTAGTGTGGGGAGATGCCCCACATGTTGTATATAGATCTAAAAATGAATGAAAATTGTAAATACTAAAAAAAAAAAAAAAAAAGAGAATAATTGTTGTGTTTCTACACTTAGCTAGTAATGTTATCTTTACGTTCTAAGTTTCGACATTACAGTAGGTACTTTGAATATTGAGGACAATATTCATTTCTAAGTGGGGAAATTCGCGAATTTTGATCATAAATGTACCTTTTTAGTCCCTTTTTCCCCAAAATGGCCAAATTTAAAAATTTTTTTAGTGGAAGTACTATGTACTAAACACAACAAATGGTAATCATCCACCATGTCTAACCCACATAAGGATTGGCTAATCCAGAGCAAACGGCTCTTGGTAAAGATATCTCAAATCAGTTGACGACTTACAATTTGCCCAAAATTGTATGGTATTCACTCACCATATCCTTAAAAGTGAAGAGTTGGCTAGCCCGCAAGTTTATGGCTTGTGGTAAAGGCGATGGAAAAACCATAATTGGTAATCACTCACCAAAGATAATATTGATAATTTATCTAAGAGTTGACTAGTCCGAGCAAACGGCTTCGGTAAAGACAAATCAAAACCGTTGAAAGTCGGTGGTTTGCTCAAAATCACTTGGTTATCGGTGTACCAAAGTTCTTACTTGAATCGAAACATTTGGCTACTCGTAAGTAATGGCTTTTGGTAAAGAGATAAAATCCATTAATTTTTCTCAAAACATTGCTAGGGACTAGCAATATCTTAATGTGGGGATTGATGAGTGTCTAAATACTCATCATTTTTGTCTTGTTTAAGCGCAAAAACATCCGAAACACTCGAAATACATCAAAATGATAAAAATATCACAAAAAGTGTTTTATATGTTTTAAATGCAAAATGTCAAAATCGGTGAAAACGATCAAGTTTGCATAATTGGCGGTTTAGTCCCCAAGTTTATAAAGTTGTCAAAACAGGTCCTCGGTAAAACCAAATAAAGAGAAATATCATTTTGAGTCCCTAAGGATTCTTAAGTTGTCAAAACTGGTCCTTGAGAATTAAATTTACAAATTTACAATTTAGGTCCTTTAACTTTCAATAATGGCAAGATAAGTCCCTAAACTTTCAAAGCTTGTCAATTTTGGTCCCTTGAAACTAGTTTGGAAAATTACAGGTTTGGTCCTTGGTCTTTTCAGAAAATACAAGTTTAGTCCTTGTATGTAAAACACAAGACTTGTCAAAAATAGATATGACCCCTGCCATAAGTACCTTGGACCCCCTGTCTTTTGCATTTTGGACCCCCTTGATATTAGACCTCGGTCAACCAAAGTCAAACGACTTTTCCTCCCATCTTCTTCCACCTCCTGCTTCCCCACTTGCTTGCCTGCAACCCATCACCTCAGCCTCACCTTTTCCACCTTATCACCTTACCCCCTCCTCATCATCACCCCTACAAGTCCACCCCCTACTTGCACTGTTACGACCCTACAAGTCAAATTTGCACTTCCCGCCAAAATTGGTAAAACAGGAAAAAGACTCAAAACTCACCCATTGGTTGAAATGGGAGGTGGGATCTGCTCAGAAGGCCACGTGGAAGGATTTTCAAGTATAAAACAGAAGAAAGACTGAGAAGAAACTACTTTGGGATAGCCTTAGTCACGTAGCTTAATTAAACTTTATTGCTTTCTTAGATTAAATGTCTTTCAATACTTTAAATCTTGTATTAGTTCTCAAATTAGTGTAATGAAACTCATTTTCACTTTAATCTCATGTTATCTTTACATTTCAAGTTTTCAATTGCACCACTTTAAATTTCCAAGTCATTTACATTCTTGTTGATCATTAGTTGTTTAATGGATTCAATAGGTCATATAAGCTCGACAAAAGCTTTAAAGCTTGTAGAAACCTTTAATCGATTATAGTCATTAAAATTCAAAAATCACTAAAAATCCAGAAAATCATTGAAAAATCAAAAGTACGTGTTCTTGGTGTACAAGCTTGGAGCGAGGTGAATTATTGATGGCTCTTGGGTTTAGAGCTTCATGGGAAGCCTAGGACTAACTTGTGGTCACTTGGTTCCATGTTCTCACCTTGATACACTTGTAAGCCATTTTACAATTTTGCATTTATTGCTTAAGTTATCTATCGACTTTAGTTTTCATGTTTTCATGTTTATTTGATGCTAGTTAATGATTTTATAGCTTAATATTAGTTGTTTATGTTTTGGAATTAATTGTTGCAAGATATCAAGTTTGGACTGCCTATAGGCCAATTTTTGATAATCCTAGGTAAAAACATGTGTGACTATTTGTTTTTGTTAAAAAAGGTTCTAATTTGACAGATTAAAACCTCTGGATTTGATTTTATAGGTTTATATAGTCTTACACTTTGAAATCCTCAAAATCGGTAGTTTAAAGGGTTGTTTGGATTTGATAGATGAACCGAGTTAATGATCGGTATTGTGTTGTTCTTGTTAGATATATGCTATATATGACTAAATTGACTCGATAAAACATTAACCAAAGGGTGTAGCATGATGAAAAGTCAATTTGACACTGATTTGTGTCATTATGAGCATTACGAGGTTGTCATAACCTAAAACCTTGCATATGTGCTCAAATGTTGTTAATCTTTGTTAGTTTCATGTTCTTTTAGCTTAATGTAACTTATTTAGTCATTAAATTCAGATCAAAGTTGATCAAAGTCAACTTTGATCATAATGTAAAAAGTCAAATTTTCAAATAGTCGTTTTTGAATAAAATGTATAATTTTGTGTAGGACTCAGTGTTAAGTTTTAGTCTTAATCCTTTTGGGATAGTTAAATATAGTTGCTTGTATAAATTATTAAAATATTAGTTTACCAATTCTCAGCTTCTAGAGTACTTATTTTCTAGCTTATTTTTAGTCTTATGTCTGTAAGCATGCCCTGCACCACAGTTTAGGTGTCAAGTTCACAAGCTTGCAAAAGCTTGTGGACTTGACCTAACTTGTGTATTTAGTTTCTTTGTAAAGCCTTTGTGGTCTTTTTACTATTTGTATTCTTGTTTTACATTTTAGCTTATTTGATTAGCTTAATCTCCAAAACCTTTTGTCCCATCTCATCCACTACTTTGAAGCAAAGCAAAGTGTAGTGGAGTAGTTTTCAATAACTAGTGAAAAGCTCCTACTTTAGCTTGAGCTTGTGATTTTAGCTTCATTTGAAGATTAACTAGTCATACTCATGTTTCGTGTAAGTTGAGCTATCATTAGCTTGTTGGAAAAGTCATATATGAGCTTGATGTTTGCTTCATTCCTACAGATTCAAACCATGAACTTGCACCATTTCACAAGCTCATACCAAGCTCCTTAGTGATCACTAGTCTTTGTGGCTTGGCTTTTTAGGAAGCTTAGCAACCCAACTTTTTGATCAAGTGCTTATATCCAAGCTTGTGGCTCATTCACTAGGGCTGCACAAGCTTTTTGTTTTGTCCCAAAACTCAGCATTCACTGACTCAGCTAGAGCTGAGCAGTGATTTGGTACCATCTTCATAAGCCTCTCAAAAGCTCATCAGTGGGCCCCACTTGATGAGCTTTGGCTTTTTGGAAAGCCAACCAGATGTTCTTGCTACTACAAATTTTAGATTGGGCTTTTGAGCTTATTTGATAAGTTCTTTTGGTCCTTATTTAAGACTGCAGGTCTGTTTGGTAATACAATGCACTGTATGAGCTTATGAGCTTATAACTAGCTTATAGGTGAATACCAGTACATTAGCTTGTGCATACTTGTCAATATGTTTGTAAATATATTATTTTTCATTTGCTTATCAGTGGGGAGCTTATTACAGGTTCTTTGAAGCCTCCATTCCATCCAAGTTTAGCTTAATAAGCTAAACTGTCTAAACCATAAGCTCGTACTTATAAGCCCTTCTCAGTGCTTATTTTTGTTCATATATACTTATTATACTTGTGCTTATACACTTTTACCTTTTGTTTCCCTTGTATAGCTTTTTCAAGCTTATTGTGAGCTTATGAGTCCACTGTGAGCCCATAAGCTTGACTGAATGACTCATAAGCTCATGTATAGCTTATTTATAAGTTTGTAAAGTTCCATTTTCAGTAAATATGTATTATGCTTGTTTATACTCAGTTTCATATAAACAGAATTCCTAAACCAAGCTCTATCCACAAGTAGTAGCCTCTAGTTAGAAGCTTTAAGGCTTTTTAAGCCAACTGTTATGGAAATAAGCTCCCACAGAGCTTATTTCTAAGTTTTGAAAAAGTTGGTTTTATTAAAGTTCATTATTTTAGCTTAATAAGTAGTTTTGTAAAAAGAAAATCAAAAAAATAAAATGAGAAGCAAAAAGGGTGGAGGCAGGCTCGAACCTGAGACCTCCAGCCTTAGAAGGGTGATAGTGAGTGTACCTGTACCAATAGCGCCCTTGGGTCTTTCTTGTCATGGATTGCAAAAACAAATACTTGACCCTTGTTTCTCATATTAGCTTATACGTTCTATTTAGCTTATTACTAGCTTATTCAAACAATATTTTTTAGCTTTTTCATTTTTCTTATCTTAGTATTAGTATAAAGTATTTTCTGTAAAAAGTTGAGATTTTTCTAATTAGTTTTAATATTTTTAATCAATTAATTAGTGTTTTATAGTATTTAAATCATAATAAAAAATATAAAAGTCTAAAAAATATAAATCTTTTTTCTAAAATTTTCTTTTATCATATAGTATGTAATAAAATTAGTTTTACACTCGTAGGCCTTTTATTTCATAAATTTTACGTTATGTCTTGCGCTCAGTCGTATTTTTGTAAATAACGCTGCTTTCGGTTTAAGTAACGTTTTAGATATTTTAAGTTTACGTTTAGTTAAGATATTTTATTTAAGTTATTTTATTTTATAAAATCAAATAAACGTTCATCGATCTGTAAAAATAGTGATAAGCGTTTATTTAATAGATTTTAACTTTTAATTCTATTTAATTTGCATTTAAGTCGCTAAGACATGCAAATCCCTACTATAGTTATAATCGCTTTTAGGTTTCGATTGTACGTTTTTATTGACATAATTGTAGCGAGCTATTACTATTCATAGTGTTAGTCAATCGATTCTGTTTTTGTACATTCTATATCATTTCAAAGATTCACAAGTCATTGCATGTGGAATATCACGCTCACCGGGACATAAACGATCCAAGGATATTTTAATCCTTGGTAAACTTACATTCTCTCGGCCGTCGCCCTTTTATCATCTGTTACGGTTGACCGTCGCAAGCGGGTGACAAGTGTGACGGAGAAATAAAAGATGGGTAGTTCGGGAGGAATCACTAGCCCATAAGTTCATGGCTTGTGGTAAAGGCAGTGGAATACCATGACTAGTCCTGAGTTAACGGCTTCAGATAAAGATAAATCAAATCTGTTGATGGTTGTGATGGTTTGCCAAAAATCATTAGGGTTTTCCAACATACCATTGATTCACGTTCTAAGTGTTGGACTGGTTATTGGTTCACCAGGGTGATGTCATGATTCCACTCAAGAACCAGCTAGCCCAAGAGTGAGTAGCTACTTGGTAAAGGCTTATTAAATCTACTCTGGTTATTGTTGCTGTTGGAGGTTCCTGAAGCTGCTAATCTAGGAGTTGCTGATGGAGTCATGGTCTTCATTGCTGTTTGTGGTGGTTCTAGGTGTTCTGCTGGTTACTTATCTTGTTTCAGTTGCTGTTTCTATTTAATCCTCTTGTACGTTCAAGATCTATCTGGAAACTTGAAGTTAACTTAGTCAAATTCAAGTTTAGAGGAGGATTGTTAGAAATTTTGTAATAGTGGGTTCCTGCTGATAAAGGTTCCTGCTGATAGTGTTAGTATTTCTACTGATAGTACAGTTACTGCTGATAGTTATTTCTATTTCTACGGATATGTAGTTTTTGTATTATTAGTATTTAGTTAGGATATGCATGAGTTAATTTAGAAACAGATAATGCATATCTTTTACGTGTTTTGCAAGCTGCTGAATTAGGGTTTCTTAATAGTATAAAAGAAACCAGTGGCTAGGGTTCTATGTACGTTTTTCTAATAACATTGTTACTAATTCAATATAGATCCATAGATGATCAAGTGTTTGGTGTTTATTGTCTTCTTAATTATTGTGTTCATATTCCGCGTGGACATAAGTCTAATAGAGGTTCTCCATAGTTTGCTTGTGATTACACAGGTATACTATATGTTTATTAAGGCTCATAAGATATATCTGAGACTGATCCAACAATAAGCAATATCATCTCACACTCCAAATATTCTTCTCATATTTCTTCCCACTGAAAGCTGAAGTAATACATACCAAAAGTATCCAGAGACCACTTCCCCTAAATAGTTGGACTAATACACTACAAGCCACGAGTTAAGACATTGAGTTTCTCTGCGGTTATGACATTTGTCTTCCCGGAATAACTTAAATTAAGAAGAAGTATTAAGTTCATCACGTGTACTCGTTGTGCGTTTAGATGTATGTTTCCTTCCCCCTTGCTGGTTCTGATACCTCAGAATCATCAACACATTATATGCACATATACTTGAAATAGAGAAGAACACAATTAGCTCAAATGTATCCTGTGAGAATCAGCTGCTATAGAAACGCTGTCTGACTATCTTTATCAACCAATATGTAGACAATTTTAAGTGACTACTGATGAAGCAAACCCGATATACCAAACCTGAAACTGAAGTCAAATTCCCCGCATTTGTATCTTAAGCTTGCGCTAATGTTGGAAGAACAGTTTCGAAAATTTGTGCTCCAAGCAAATCTCTAAGTACTAAATACTCAATCAAAGTATGAGACATTAGCACCTCTTGTGATTATCCACAACGTCATCTGCGTGTGACACTGAGTAAAACAACATAACTCCTTTTAGTGATAGTTAACTAGGTCTTCAATCATCCACCCCGACTGCTGGTAACTAGATAAACCAAGTATTCAACTCAAATTCTTAAACACGAGCAAGTTATCATTGAAATTCATGCATCCAACCAACCCCGACTTCAAGATAAAATAAGAACACGCCTTTGTGAAAATCAAGTTCAATCTCAAATAATACCGAATCGACTCTGTAGTCATACTTAGTGTTAACTGCCTAACAAGTGAATAAACATAAAAACTAACGTATGTCGATCCACTGAATGAACCGGAGCAAATGATTCCTCAACATCGATGCCTTCTTCCTAACGATATTCACGTGCTACCAACCTTGCCTTGTTTTTCAATCCTCCTCCCAGTTCATCAAGTTTGTCATTGAGTATCCACTTTAAAGTGATAATCATAGCGCGATCTGGACGTGGAACGAGCTTCCAAACTTCAAGTATTTCAAACTCACTGAGCTTT